>JAVLUX010000032.1:32504700-33704700 GCA_032164185.1 Moxostoma hubbsi
TTCCTTTTTATGAATATTCACATGTTTTTTAGATACTTGACATGCTTGAATTTTCGTGATATTTTGCACATACAGAGTTGTCGGCCATTAGGCCTGAGCAAAAGTTAACACATGGGTGTGGCTGAGGAGCTCTGTAGCACCAACTTTTGAGAAAGGTGGTGGGGTCAGTTTCTTCTACGGTCACCAAACATGCTACATATATTGTTCTCATCAAGCTGGACAACTTTAGAAATTACAGTCATTAGCTCCACCCAGGCAATAAATTAAGGGAAAAATGTGAAACAAGAAGATCCTTATTACTTCTGTGTGCATTGTATGATTTTGATGAAAATTCAGCTGTATGTTTTGTAATGGGGGGCTGATCACATTTATGCGGCTATTGTGGGTCATGCCACCAACGGGCAGCAGGAAGGCAATTTTAACAGGCTTTGAAATAGACCTTGTGTTTACGTGAATTGCTTATTCTTCAGAATAATGTCAAGACACTGCTGTATTGTAAAGGGACATTTGATATCTTAAATACTGTTGCCATTGCAATTTATTGTGCAAGTGAAAGCAGTTTTTAAAGTAAAAAAAAAAAGAAGCTATAGAAGTTTAATAAATTTCACATTGTCATTATGGGGTATTGTTTGTAGAATTTTGAGGAAAATAAAGGATTTAATCAATTTTGGAATAAGGCTGTAACATAAACATTTTTGGAAAAGTGAAGCGCTGTGAATACTTTCCGGACGCGCTGTGTGCACACACACACGTATATGCATGCATACATACATTATTTATGTGTGTGTGTGTGTGTGTGTGTGTGTGTGTGTGAATGTATGTTTTAGATCTGCAACTAAAGATTATTTTGATATTCGACTAATAACTAATATTAGAATGATTAATCGTTAGCTCATAACCAAATATTCAGCTTGTACCCTGACTTAAAAGGTTGAAATAAAGAATAAAGTTTGTATTACAAACAATAGAGGATAAAATACCTCTAAATGACATTCACTGAATTAAGGGGAAATTTTTTTTTACTGCAAATAATACTATTGTTATCCAGTGCTTTTGTCTTGTTTTCCATTTTAAAATGGTCTAAATCCTTAAAACAATATACATTTACTTGAGAAGCAACATATAAGACATTTAAACTTGTTGATAATGTATCTTGAATATAATGTACTTTGTATAAAAATGTATTTTTGACTTTGTTATAAATCTGCCAGTGCAGTAAAGACAAAATCTACTTGTATTCAAGATCTATTCTCTAAAAGCAAGTCCAAATATCTTATATGCTGCTTCTCATGTGAATGCATCTTTTTTTAAGGATTTTTATACATTTTAAAATATTTGTATTATTAATATTATAATCAACATTCTTGGATAAAAAATAATTATTCTGCAGTATAGCTGCTAAAGTAAATGGCATTGTTTTAGATATTTACAAAAACAAATCAAAAAGTAATTTGTTGCTGTGTGTGATGGGGTGAAGACTACCCTCTCACCTTTGTTCACTTCAATCCATCTTTAACTCACAAAAAAACAAACATTCTCTTATTAATAAAGCTGCATATTGCCAATTTTCTTCAAGATAAGAAATGCACAGTGAAACGTATATTAGGATTCAATAAGTCACGAGTCATCACGTTATAATCTAGCTGCATTAAGCGTGCATGCTCAATGTACGAACGTCCCCGCGACAGAGTGTGCCTCAGCTAGGTGCAGTTTCGATCTCGTTTGTGTATGTGAATATATGTACAAATACAAAACTGTTGTACATATAATGCAAGGGAATGTAATGGCAGAAGGGGTAGGATATGTTGGATAAATGTAAATAGACTAAGCTGTGTATATTACAACCTCTGCTGGGCCTTCAAAGTCAGCGTGGGTCTCCCACTTCAGGTCATGTGAGATTGTAGCCCAGGAATCTGAATGACCCCAGTGCTGCCATAGTGCTGTTCAGAATGGTGAGCGGGGTCAGTGTTGGTGTGTTCCTCCTAAAGTCCACTATCTTCTTTTTTTTTTTTGAGCATGTTCAGCTCCAGGTTGTTTTGACTGCACCAGACAGCTGTTCAACCTCCCTTCTGTATGCAGACTCATCGTCATCCTGGATAAGTTCGATGACAGTAGTGTCATCTGTAGACTTCAAGAGCTTGACAGAGAACCTTGGCAGTGCAGTCATTTGTGTACATGGAGCAGAGTATTGGGGAGAGCACACATCCCTGGAGGGAACCAGTGCTGATCATACAGGTGCTGGAAGTGAATTTCCCTAGTCTCACTAACTGCTGCCTATCTGTCAGAAAGCTGGTGATCCACTGACAGATAGAAGTGGGAATAGAGAGTTGGTTTAATTTAGTCTGGAGAATAGCTGGTATTATAGTTTTGAAAGCCGAACTGAATTCCACAAATGGCATCCTAGCATATGTCCCTGGTCTGTCCAGATGATACAGGATATGATGCAATCCCATGTTGACTGCATCATCCACAGACTTGTTTGCTTGATAAGCAAATTGAAGTGATTCAGAAATGGTCCAGTGATGTCCTTTAGGTAGGCCAGCACTAGTCTCCCAAATAACTTCATGACCACATATGTCATAGTGATGGGTCTGTAGTCATTAAGACCAATGATTTTGGGTTTCTTTGTGACAGGGATGATGGTGGAGCATTTGAAGCAGCAGGGAACTTCAGTTATCTGTTGAACATCTGTGTGAAGATGGGGTCCAGCTGGTCAGGACAGAATTTTAGAAAAGTGGGTGAAACACCATCTGGGCCCTGTGCTTTCTGTGTCTTTTGTTTCTGGAAGACCCGGCACACATCCTCTTCACAGATCTTAAGTGCAGGTTGAGTAGCAGGAGGGGAAGGTGTTGATGTTTGTTTTGAAGTGAAGGTCAGAGCAGGTGTGGGGTGTGCGATCAGGCTTTTCAAATCTATAGAAACACATTCAGGTCGTCAGCCAGTTGTTGATTTCCTACAGTGTTGAGGGATGGTGTCTTATAGTGAGTAATGTCTTTTAGGCCTCTCCACACTAATGCAGGGTCGTTAGCCAAAAACTTGTTTTTCAGCTTCTCATAGTAGCTTTTTTTAGCCACTATAATCTCTTTTGTCAATGTGTTTCTGACCTGATTGTACAAGATTTTATCCACACGTAAGCATCCTCTTTGGCCTGACAAAGCTGCCTGAGTTTTGCTATAAACCATAGTTTGTCATTGTTGAATGTTAAATAACTCCTAGTAGGAATGCACATCTCCTTACAGAAAATGATATCCGTGAGCTCATCCAGATTGGTGTCTGCAGCTTCAAAAACACTCCAATCAGTGTAGTCAAAGCAGGCTTGTAGTTTCAGCTCTGCTTCATTGGTCCATCTCTTGAAGGGGTGGATTTACCTCTGTCTCTTCAGCCTATTGATGAGTTTAATACATTTACTAGCAATTATAATCAAAAGGTAATCAAATCATTTTAGTCATGCATTTATTCCGGTTATGCTATAAATGTTAGTGGTCATTTGTGTTTTTGACCTCTGAGGTGTGACTGAGGGTCTGACCAATGTCAGGAATGCAGTTAACAGAGCTTTTTCATATAGCCCGGCTCCCAGAGGACAGATATGCATGCGAGTTAAAACCATTTAATTGGTTACTGATTAAGTTTAAGGGTTTTATTTTGTTTTAAGTTTTTGGTCATTAATTATTGACACATACATTTTTAGCATTCATCAATAAAAGTACATTTCTGCCTAACTTTTCTGTTTCTTTTGGATGTATTGTTCTATTTTGTTCCAGCTAATAAGGGCCATGTCCCAGTGAGGCCTGGCAAACTTAAGAAAACTGTTGTGTTCTGGCTAATGATGTCATTGCAAGGATTGTTTGTAGTTTTGAGAATTATTTGACTAAGTCAATGGAAATGAATGCCTGTTTATCTAAAGAGAAGACTCACCTCTGACCTATTTCTGCTTACTAATTTGACTTGGTGTGTTTAATAAAATCTTTGAATGATTGCATTCACGTAGTTAAACATAACGTCAAGTTTGTAAGATTTCTAGAATAATCTGTACTGTTCACCTGTAAGATCTCTGTTCTCATAAGTGATGTCAATTCTTTTCCATATGCCTGTAATTATGGTTTCTGAAATCTAAGTTTGTTCGAGGTTAGATCCTCAACTTGTTTTCTCTATCTGTCTTTTGCCTTTGGAAATGTGGAGAACTTCGTCTTTAGTAAACTCTCTCTCTGTTGAAACTTCAACTTTTACTCCTGGTCATCATTGTACATACTGGTGTCTTTACTGGGTATAACTGCATTTCCCTACTATACATTTTAATATTGATTAATTAATGAGGAATACGGTATATTGTTATTCACAATATATGAGTGTGTGTGCTGATGGGGGAAATTTCCAGTCACTTTTTCTTATGTCCTCAATTATAGACATTTGATTATTTAAAATAACAAATATGCTTAGAAGTGTGGATAAAAATAAGGATGAATATTGTCTATGAAAACATTAAGAATTATATATATATATATATATATATATATATATATATATATATATATATATATATATATATATATATATATATAATTTTTTTTTTTTTTTTTTTTTGAGCATGAGAATTGAAGCTCTGAAACAAGCACCTATAAATAATAGATTGCTATATCGATAACTGTAAATGTGTTAAATTGTTTTTTTCAAGGTTTCAGCTGAAATAACTTTTATCATCAGAATTCTGTTTGTGCTCAATGCTTTTTTTTTAGTCAATTTAGTCAAGTTTATTGTTTAGATCACCACAAATTAGAGTAAACTATTTCATTTCTGCAACTTCATAACACCAAAAGTGATGAAATACATCCTTTTTAAATTTGTTATTCCAATTCCTTCATGACATTTCATCAGCTGTTTCATCATCTTCCTCACAGACAACCCGGCAGGCTCTTCCTCGTCCTACCGCCCCCCTCCACGCACTAAAGAAGTCGTCATCAACCAGCAGGTGGTGAAACTCAAGTACTGCTTCACCTGCAAGATCTTCCGTCCGCCGCGCACCTCCCATTGCAGCCTGTGTGACAACTGTGTGGGTAAGAGCTGAGCATAACATCAGAGACAGGAAGAGATGATGTTCCCATGTTTATTCTCACTGAATGTCTCAGAAGGTGTCTGATAACTCATCTTACACACAGCTTTGTTATTTGCTCCAACACGTGTTTTCAGCGATCAGAATATCACATTTGGTTTGTAACACATCTGGGGGCTGTGTATTCATTTTAATCAGTGGTGTTTGCTAAGAAAAGCATTTTTGTTGCAATTGCTCATTTGTGGGTTGGGATTTGAACAAATCGTTACGCTAACTTGTATCACACTGTTTGTGCTACATACATGAATGATACCTCAAATTGTGTGGCTTGTTGAGGAGGTGAGCTACTTTTCATTTCTGAGTAATTGGATGAATTTTGCATTAAGCAATGTCTTCAAAACCACCAACAGCTTCCTTGCAACTGCATAACAACATGCTAAAATCCAGTCAAAACAACTTCTGAATTGCTATGTAATGCCATGGCAACCACACAAAACATCATTACATCATGGTGGCAGGTTAATAATTGGCAAACATCACTCACTTCAGAAAATATAAACCTCTCATCATTCAATTGTAGATATTAATATTCTTAAGGTCTGCAATTTCTCAATATAGTATACTATGCTCAGGAAAGAGACCCAGAAAAAGAATTATATATTAATTATACAGTGATATATATATATATATATATATATATAAATAACACACATTTTTATAAAAAATATACTATAAAATATGTAAGTTTGAAAAAATGTTGTAATGTACTTTGTAAATGTGTTTTATTTGGGAAAGGGTCCACTTTTCAGCATAATTTTGAAACCCAGTTAACTTCAATCATATTATTGTGATCTAGTACGAAATAATAAGTTAAATTATTACTGAAATATATTATTGTGTATTAATGACAATAAATGAATTTCTTTAATAATTTCTTAACTTGCACATATAATTACTATACAGTCCGGTTAAACCTCATAAGTCTTTATTTTGGTGGAAAACTGTAGGATGACATTTGTGTTTCTGTTTGAGTTGACAACTGTAAAGGGATTAATGGAAAGGAGGAGGCGAGATCCGGCTTGACAATATAAAAAATATTTAATTAACAACTTAAACCAAAAGACACAAACACACACATATGACGGACAGCCCGTAAACATTCTCTGCCGCAACATCATCCGCAGTCGGCCTTTATCCCTCTCGGAGGCTTGATTAGCCTGATTAGGGAACAGGTGTGTAGAATCACCCTGACCCCTTATAACCGCCCTGTCAACATAATACTTTTAATGCAGTAAAATGCTCTCATCTCCCATTTTGTCCACAAAAACCCAGTGTCATGGGGTTATTTTTTACAATTTCTATAGTAGCTTTTTGCGGCCAAACATCTTTTGATTTTAAGACAACGGCGTGTTTAATTACTGCTGTAATAATTCAAGCACACAGGCCTCTATGTGTCAAGCTGCTATCTTGTGTTTCCAATAGAGCGGTTTGATCATCACTGCCCGTGGGTCGGCAACTGTGTGGGGAAAAGAAATTACCGTTTCTTCTACACATTCATTGTCTCGCTCTCCATCCTCACAGCCTTCGTCTTCGGTTGTGTAACCACACACCTGGCTCTGAGTAAGTGTTATTTCATTTGACTGTTTGTATGTCGGTGAGCGGATGACAAATATAAGCAACAGTGTACATTGTTACAAAAACACTGTACATTTAAACAGACTTTTTTTTCTTTCTTTGATGGCGTGCCACTTTGTGATTTGTGCTATTGTGCATGCAAAAAAATTGTAACAGATCTTTAAATATTACATTGGTTTTAATTTAGACATCCCATTACTTGTAGTTTTATTCTTGTAAGTCCACGTGTGTTACTGATAAGGTTTTGTTGTTTTATCTTCACAATAGATTGAGGTACATAGGGCTGTTTGCATCAGCTCATTTGAGAGTTATATTGGTACAGTCAAGCGTCTACTGATACAGTAAGAGGCCACATGAGGCATCGAGTCTCTTAAAAGTTTCAATCTGATAAGAGCTTTTTAATAACCAAAGTTCATTTATAGGGTCACAAGGAGGAAGCGGGCTTGTCTTCGCTCTCCAAGAGAGTCCTGCCAGATATCCTTTCATTTTCTTTATGTTTGATAATTGTTTCAGATGAGAATAAAATGATTTTTCTTTATAGGTATATTACAGAGCAGGCTCAATATAACTTGAGCTCTATTAAAGGAATGTTCCGAGTTCAATACAATTTGAGCACAATCGACAGCATTTGTGGCATAATATTGATTACCATAAAAAATTATTTTACTTTTTGGAAAATCTGGGTTCCAGTGAGGCACTTACAAAGGAAGTGAATGGGGGCCATTTTTTTTGGTTAAAATCCTCACTTTTTCAAAAGTATAGCCACAAGACATAAACAGTATGTGTGTAAACATGATTTTAGTGTGATAAAATCACTTACTAACCTTTTCTGAGTAAAGTTATAGACAATTTTACAACTTCATTGCCTTGACGATGTAATGTCAACAAATGTCTGTTAAAATGAACAATGTAAACAATTTTACAGCTCCAGTAATACACAAGTTTTAACAGAAGAATTAATGTATGTACTTTTATAAAATGAGTCAATCAGTGTCCATACAGAAATGTGTGTGTATATAGCTAATTGTGTACCTTTCACCTCCCAGGGTTTACATATTATTCATTCCTGATATTTAATAGGATATTTTGAACAATCATCTAATCTAAAACATCGCCATCACAACTCCAGCAACTTTTAAAGACCAACTGAACTTGATTCTCATCTAAAATAAATTTTAGTGTCATAATGCAATTTACATGTTCTGAAGAAGCTCAGCAAATGCGATCTGAGGGAAACGTTTAAAATGTTCAAAAGCTTGTTTCCTGAAAGTGAACTCAGCATTGGACAAATAGTTCTGATATAGTCTTGAGAAAAGTGAGAGAATGTCATTCAGACGACTTTTTTCATCTACAGAACAGGGTAAATGTAATTTAAGTTTGTGTAAAGAAAAGGCATATATAGGTCTAAAAATAGAATCGTTTTAGTTTGGTCATTTATTTTTTAATTTAATGTTTCTTTCGTTTGGTCATTTATTTAATTTAATACAGAGAATTTTGCCGGCATTTATTCAAAAGTATAAACAATAATTTTATAGAATTGGGCTATATTGTTTGTGTTCCAAAAAAGCACACTGTTTTTCACTGATGTTTTTCTCCTAGTACGGTGTATTTTATTTATCATTTAAAACATTTTGTGCACAGAATTGATGTTTTTTGTATTGTTTACTAATTCCGTGACTGCCGTCTATTATTTTGAATGGTGTGGAAATACAACTTTAATAAATAAACGGATGTCTACCATGATTAAATTCATCAAAGAGATATTTATGTTGGCACTCCTGGAAGTGTCATGACACAGATGTGTTTGCAGCATCGGATCTGTGCCGGTATGCCATTAAGACCAATCTGTAAGAGTGCGAGTAATGCTTCGCGTACAATAAATTGTCTTTAAGACAGTGTTTCCCAACCTTGCCGTGGAAAATGATAAAATTCCACAAAATAAATAAATGCATGAAAAAAAAATGTATAATTTAAAGGGATCCAAACTCCTCACCTTTCTGAGAAATTTGCCACTTTGAAACCATAATCGGTCACTTTTGTGATTGTGAAGAGCAATGATTAATGTGCAAAAGTGACTATTTATACGTGTTAATGGTCATCACGTTGTGTCAGAGCACACATGTTTTTGCTTCACCAATAATGTCTTTTGAGAATACTAAGCAACAAGAAATATTTAAAAACTGTCCAAATTTGTGGAGAGACATTGAATATCTCGTCATTTCTTTTAATTAAATATTACCCTATTGTTTAGGAATATCAGAAACCACAGTTATTGAACTCATTTAAATTCACCAAGAAAACTTTTACTTTCTGCTATCTGAGCAACTGCAAGCTTTTTTTCTGTCTTCCAAATACAGTATCTCAAAGTGAGTACACCCCTCACATTTTTGTAAATATTTGATTCTATCTTTTCATGTGACAAAACTGAAGAAATTACACTTTGCTACAATGTAAAGTAGTGAGTGTACAGCTTGTATAACAGTGTAAATGTGCAATTTAACTCAACACACAGCCATTAATGTATAAACAGCTGGCAACCAAAGTGAGTACACCCCTAAGTGAAAATGTCCAAATTGGGCCCAATTAGCCATTTTCCCTCCCAAGTGTCATGTGCCTCATTATTGTTACAAGGTCTCAGGTGTGAATGGGGAGCAGGTGTGTTAAATTTGGTGTCATCGCTCTCACACTCCCTCATACTTGTCACTGGAAGTTCAACATGGCAAAGAACTCTGAGGATCTGAAAAAAAATAATTGTTGCTCTACATAAAGATGGCCTAAGCTATAAGAAGATTGCCAAGACCCTGCCTCACCATGGTCGACCAAAGAAGTTGAGTGCACATCATATCCAGAGGTTGTCTTTGGAAATAGATGTATGAGTGCTGCCAGCATTGCTGCAGAGGATGAAGGGGTGGGATGGTCAGCCTGTCAGTGCTCAGACCATACGCCGCACACTGCATCAAATTGGTCTGCATGGCTGACGTCCCAGAAGGAAGTCTCTTCTAAAGATGATGCACAAGAAAGCCCGCAAACAGTTTGCTGAAGACAAGCAGACTAAGGACATGGATTACTGGAACCATGTCCTGTAGTCTGATGAGACCTAGATAAACTTATTTGGTTCAGATGGTGTCAAGCGTGTGTGGCGAAAACCAGGTGAGGCGTACAAAGACAAGTGTGTCTTGCCTACAGTCAAGCATGGTGGTGGGAGTGTCATGGTCTGGGGCTGCATGAGTGCTGCCGGCACTGGGGAGCTACAGTTCATTGAGGGAACCATGAATGCCAACATGTACTGTGACATACTGAAGCAGAGCATGATCCCCTCCCTTCGGAGACTGGGCCGCAGGGCAGTATTCCAGCATGTTAACGACCCCAAACACACCTCCAAGATGACCACTTCCTTGCTAAAGAAGCTGAGGGTGAAGGTGATGGACTGGCCAAGCATGTCTCCAGACCTAAACCCTATTGAGCATTTGTGGGGCATCCTCAAACGGAAGAAGGTGGAGCACAAGGTCTCTAACATCCACCAGCTCCGTGATGTCATCATGGAGGAGTGGAAGAGGACTCCAGTGGCAACCTGTGAAGCTCTGGTGAACTCCATGCCCAAGAGGGTTAAAGCAGTGCTGGAAAATAATGGTGGCCACACAAAATACATGACATTTTGGGTCCAATTTGGACATTTTCATTTAGGGGTGTACTCACATTTGTTGCCAGAGGTTTAGACATTAATGGCTGTGTGTTGAGTTATTTTGAGGGGACAGCAAATTTACACTGTTATACAAGCTGTACACTCACTACTTTACATTGAAGCAAAGTATAATTTCTTCAGTGTTGTCACATGAAAAGATATAATCAAATATTTACAAAAATGTGATGGGTGTACTCACTTTTGTGAGATACTGTAAATGTTTTCAATGTTTATTGTATACACCGCCTGCTTTTTTACGTGGCAAACTGGTAAAATTGCCCCTCTGTGATGCTTTCTACAACTCTTGTCATGTGGAGGGCGAAGGGTTCAGCATCCAGAACCAAATTAAACATGACACGATGCAAAGATGCAAAATCTAATGAGGAGGGAGGAAGGTTTGAGTTTTCGATTGAGTTCTTTTCAGTTCTTTTTTTACGTGTTTTGTTCATATTTGAATCATTTGTTTTGTGTAATATTGCGTTGTTCATATTTTAGTGGCCTTCGCTGGGGAAAAAACATTCATCTGCTTCGTGTCTCTGTTGTTCATCTGTTCTCTTCATAAATAAATGCATAATCTGCTATATGCTTGTCCTGTAAGTTCATGATTAAAGATGAAAATGTGAATGAAAATAAAAGCTATTGAATGTCTTATTATCATTAAAATATAAAAATTAAAATGATGGGTAATAGATTATGATGGAATTTTTATGAACCCGAATTTCAAACATTACAAGTAAACGCGCTACTAAGACGGACAGAAAACATGGACAATTTCTTGAAAAGGAAAAATATTGACGACGGTTAGCTTATGTGGGATAGTGGTGTGCTGTAGAATATTTTAGTCTTTTTCAGTCTTTAGTCTTAAGGATGAATTCCTTGTCATAATGGTTAACACAGGCCAACGATTGTAGTAAATTCTGTCATGTGACACTACATTTTTGCGTTAATGCCAATTTTCGCGACAAAAAGTGTTTCTAAACCAGTTTTTTGCGACATTTGAAGTATCGACATTTTTAGAAAATGAAAACGAGGAACTAAAAAAACAAGTAGAGGTTTATGGTGAAGGCATTGCGACAGAATAAATCTTAAAATACGCAGTGTGTTTTCAACAGTATAGCCACATTATACAGTAGGTGATGATACGAGACTCCTGCTAACCTCATCTGTGCAAACATCCAGTCTTTCATCTCCTGTCATGACCATGTAAAGCCAGAGAATAATGTACATAAACCGTAACTGTCAACCCACAGAAGTTATGTTTGTAAATCAAAAGAAGCTCAAAGTATGATTTAAAGAACTATAAAATACCTCACATTTTTATACTGAACAATTATTTCTGCCTCTCTCCCGTACTCTTGGCCCATAGAGTTCCATTGTAAGTGCATTACATGCAGCTTTGATTGTCTTTACAGAGTTGAAATAATTTATTTTCTATAGTAATCAACAGCATGTGCAGAAGCTGTCAATGAACTTGTTGTATTCCTTTAGTACCGTATGCTGTTGACATTCTTGTGATTTCTTTGTGCTAATTCTAAAGCCCTTGCAGATGTTTAATGTTTATCCGAGTATGCCCTTGACTTCTGTTCACTGCTCTTGAGTTAGTGGTCTGCTTCTTCTCAGTCTGGTCCATTTTGGGCCTCTCAGGCTTCCATACCTACTTGGTGGCTGCTAATCTTACTACTAATGAGGATGTGAGTGTTGTTCATTCATCACTCATGCCAAATTTGGATTCAATAATTTTTTCAATGGTCTTGCTTTTTCTCTAACTGCAGCATTTTTGTGTCGGTATTCCAGATTAAAGGTTCGTGGTCGGGCAAGAGTGGCAACGATGATGTGGGAAATCCATACAGCTCCAACAGCATCCTCAAAAACTGCTGCTCAGTCCTCTGTGGACCCATGCCACCCAGGTGAAATTCAGGCCGGAAATCTATTCTGGCCAGTTTCGTAACTCCGTTACAGGCTTCACAAGTCTTTGCCCATAGTGTGTATTTTAAAAATTCTGTCATCGCCCTGATGGGTGGGCAAAATACCGGTTGAAAATTTTCATATGGTGTAAATTTTCAAGTATCATTTTAATGATGGTTAAGCAAAATATGAAGCTAGAACAATGACTGATGTACTAAAATCTGAATTTTGTTTATTTTAATTATAGTGACGTGTGTGTGTGTGTGTGTGTGTGTGAGACATTTAACAACATTGAAGATTTTTATTTGATATTAATTTGTATTTTTGAACAGCAGATTTAGAGGTGCATCTAGCTTTATATATTCAGATTATAAAATTGGAGGTTAAGAAGATACTTTTAACTCTAAATTCAAATCTTAGATATTCAGATCATAAACAAACTGGGCCAAAGGTCAAGCCTCCACCGGGGAAAGTAGAGGTTATCAGTATAGTTGAACTAGCTTTTTGTCCAATCACAGAGTTACCAGAATTGTCTGGACCAATGTATAGATCAGACTAAGAGTCACTGGACAAAAAACATTTAGGAGGTTTTTTTATTTATTTATTTTTTGGTTGTGTGATTCCTGAAATTTATTTGAGAAGATGCTTTTTACTCAATCAGTCTTGTTTTACTTTTAGCAAAACAAATTTAAGTATACATTTAGTAAGATTAAGCCTTTTTGATTTAAAATTTTACACCCATTTGATTTCTGAATTTATTCAATTCTTAATAAAAATATTGAAAAAGCTGCAACACCTATAAATCTTATCAAAAGGTATAATTTCTTCTCCACCAGGCATATAGTGTATTGTCATTTTGTATTTCTTTGTGTAGAAATACAAATAAATAAATACACACACATACATACATACATACATACATACATACATACATACAAACAAACAAACAAACAAACAAACAAACAAACACAAACAAACAAACAAACAAACAAACAAACAAACAAACAAAAAACAATCAATCATTGCATCCGGAAAGTATTCACACTGCTTCACTTTTTCCACATTTTATTATGTTACAGCCTTATTCCAAAATGGATTAAATTCATTATTTTCTAAAAATTCTACAAACAATACCCCATAATGACAACGTGAAAGAAGTTTGTTTGAAATCTTTGCAAATGTTTTAAAAATAAAAAATGAAAAAATCACATGTACATAAGTATTCACAACCTTTGCTCTTTACTTTGTTGAAGCACCTTTGGCACCAATTACAGCCTCAAGTCTTTCTGTGAATGATGCTACAAGCTTGGCACACCTATTTTTGGGCAGTTTCTCCCATTCTTCTTTGCAGGACCTCTCAAGCTCCATCAGGTTTGATGGGGACCGTCGGTGCACAGACATTTTCAGATCTCTCCAGAGATGTTCAATCAGGTTCAAGTCTGTGCTCTGGCTGGGCCACTCAAGGACATTCACAGAGTTGTCCCATAGCCACTCCTATGATATCTTGGCTATGTGCTGAGGGTTGTTGTCCTGTTGGAAGATGAACCTTCACCCCAGTCTGAGGTCCAGAGCACTCTGGAGCAGGTTTTCATCAAGGATGTCTCTGTACATTGCTGCATTCATCTTTCCCTTGATCCTGACTAGTCTCCCAGTTCCTGCCGCTGAAAAACATCCCCACAGCATGATGCTGCCACCACCATGCTTCACTGTAGGAATGGTATTGGCCAGGTGATGAGCGGTGCCTGGTTTCCTGCAGACATGACGCTTGCCATTCAGGCCAAAGAGTTCAATATTTGTTTCATCAGATCAGAGAATTTTGTTTCTCATGGTCTGAGAGTCCTTCAGGTGCCTTTTGGTAAACTCCAGATGGGCTGTCATGTGCCTTTTACTGAGGAGTGGCTTCCATCTGGCCACTCTACCATACAGGCCTGATTGGTGGAGTGCTGCAGAGATGGTTGTTCTTCTGGAAGGTTCTCCTCTCTCCACAGAGAAATGCTGGAGCTCTGTCAGAGTGACCATCGGGTTCTTGGTCACCTTCCTGACTAAGGCCCTTCTCCCCCAATCGCTCCGTTTGGCCGGGCGCCCAGCTCTAGGAAGAGTCCTGGTGGTTTACGGATGATGGAGGCCACTGTGCTCATTGGGACCTTCAATGCTGCAGATATTTTTCTGTATCCTTCCCCAGATCTGTGCCTCGATACAATCCTGTCTCGGAGGTCTACAGACAATTCCTTGGACTTCATGGCTTGGTTTGTGTTCTGACATGCGCTGTTAACTGTGGGACCTTATATAGACGTGTGTGCCTTTCCAAATCATGTCCAATCAACTGAATTCACCACAGGTGGACTCCAGTCAAGTTGTAGAAACATCTCAAGGATGATCAGTGGAAACAGGATGCACCTGAGCTCAATTTTGATTGTCATGGCAAAGGCTGTGAATACTTATGTACATGAGTTTTTTTTTGGTTTTTTTTTGCAAAGATTTCAAACAAACTTCTTTCACATTGTCATTATGGGGTATTGTTGGTAGAATTTAGGAAAATAATGAATTTAATCAATTTTGGATTAAGGCTTTAACATAACAAAATGTGGAAAAAGTGAAGGTGTGTGTGTATGTGTGTATGTATGTATGTATGTATGTGTCACAACATTAAAACCACCTGCATAATATTGTGCATGTCCAACTCGTACTGCCAAAACAGCACCAACCTCCATGATATTCTTCTCATCACAATTGTACAGAGCGGTTATCTGAGTTACTGTTGACTTTGTCAGTTCAAACCAGTCTGGTCATTCTCCGTTGACCTCTCTCATCAACAAGACATTTCCATCCACATAACTGCCGCTCACTGGATGTTTTTGGCACAATTCTGAGTAAATTCTAGACACTGCTAGTGTTTGAAAATCCCAGGAGATCAGCAGTTACAGAAATACTCAAACCAGCCCATCTGCATTCAGCAGTGACTTCACATTGTTTCTACTTTCCTCATATTTTATCCACCGTAGTTTGAACCAGGGTAAAGTGGGAGCCACCAACAGAGCATTTTTACTGTCCAAGACAGAGCTGAATCTCACTTTTATGGCCTGTCAGAAAAACACAATAGCTTCTATCAATCCAAGGAATTTCTCAACATGAAATTAAATTGTGATGCACACATTGATGTGTGCATCACAATTTCATTCATTTTTGTCTGGTAACTTAATTTTTTCATGATGTGCTTCAACTTCTAACTAAACTGTTTTTATGCAAGTAAAAAATATTTAATATGATCGATTGAAACTGAATACATTAGGTTATATCAGCAAAAGTATTTTTAAGGGTAATATCAAGCCAAAATAACTTGATATGGCAGCCTCATGTATCCAGTTTTTAACAGTGTAGAGGCTTACCTGTACAATAGCATCAGGCAGACCAGAAGCCCATCCTGTAGTGCCAAGCTTTTGGATATATTGTAAGATCATCTAGTGTTGTTCGATGGTCCCAGAATAGCAATGATCTTCACCTTTTTAAGATGTCCAAGACAGCAGTGAGGGGTTTCAGTACAGTGCAGAATTCCCTCAAGAAATAATATTTTTATACTGTAATAAATTTTATCCTATTGCAAAGGGTGTTCAAATCTGTAAGTGTGATCTCAGTGATGCGTGTCATTCCGTCATGAATTGAGTTCCATCTCATTGCGTTGGGGACAATGAGTTTTCTTTTGGTTACATCCTCATCTAGCTCGGAGGCCAGTGTTGAGCAACTGGCTTTGATCCACAGACCCAAGCACTTACCGATGACACTTCAGTATACTGCTTTGGATTCGCTGTTGGATGTTAGCCATTTTGCAACATCATTACGTGACACCAGATTAAGTGTGTGCGCGTGTGTGTGTGTGGTGGATGGTAAACTGTCCATCTGAATCGGAGGAGTGAGCCTGGCCGACACCAGTGAATGTCACCTCATCATTGGACTCCTCATCAGAATCTGACTCTGTATTTTTTGCAGGTTTATACATTCTGAAATCTTTTAGGAAATGTAATCCATTGTCTATGATTGTCGCTGTGACTTTACGTGATGTACGGGATGTACGCCTTCCCTTGATGATTTTTTTTACAGACTATGGCAACTTTTTCACGACTAAAAATCACAGGGTTAATCCTATGTGCCGTCATCCCAAGTAAGCTTTTATTGTGTCTAGTCCAAATGTCTGCAGTTGTGGAGACTTACTCTAAACATTCAAATGTCTTTTTAAGCTCAGACTCCATGTCAGCTTACTTTTACAGCTGAAGTCTGAAGTTTACAAGCACTTAGGTTGAAGTCATTAAGACTAGTTTTTTAACCACTCCACAGATTTCATATTAGCAAACTATAGTTTTGGCAAGTTGTTTAGGACATCTACTTTGTTCATGACACGAGTCAGTTTTCCATCAATTGTTTACAGACAGATTGTTTCACTTTTAATTGACTATATCATAATTCCAGTGGGTCAGAAGTTTATATACATTAAGTTAACTGTACCTTTAAGCAGCTTGGAAAAGTCCAGAAAATTATGTCAAAATTAGCTTCTGATAGGCTAATTGGTGTCAATTGGAGGTGAACCTGTGGATGTATTTTAAGGCCTACGTTTAAACACAGTGCCTCTTTGCTTGACATCATGGGAAAATCAAAAGAAATCATCCATGACCTCAGAAAAAAAATGGGTGCACTTCACAAAATAGATGGCATAACTTTTGTCTGACAGAGGCATGCATTTGTCTGTCACAGTATATTAGTCAGAACGTATCTAAATGATGGTGACTCCAATCGACATGGGTAGCATTTCCTCCCATCACATATGCTGCTATTAATCTTTTCATCTGTCCTGGAGTTACCTTCCTGCCTGATCCTGAAGAAAAACATAGTCTGGCTTGTTTAGGTGACGTTGGACCGCTCTCTTGTGTGTGGAGGTCTTTAGCGATGAGTTTTGTTGTAGAATGCAGTCTTGGTGCTTCGACAAATTACTGGTCGAGTTAAGAGTGGTAGAAAGTTCTTTGGAAATTGGGCACAGTTTTTACTTATCAGTAAGATTTTAGTTTTTACACTCTTAAATCAAAATATTGTCTGTATTTCCACTTGTAAAAACAACCACATCTCTCCTCATCCATTTCAACACGCTGTTCTCTCAGCAGTCGCCTTTGAGCACATGCTACATCTGCTGACACAGAAACACAATCAGACATACTTTGGTACGTAGTTCATTTTTAATGCATTCTATGGTAATTAATTTCCAAGTAATGCAAATGTAAAATGTAATGCTACATAACTACATCACTGATTCATGTAATTAGATTGCAGTGGTGAGCATGTTCACACTGACCGGTCTTCGGTTACGCAGTCCCATACGCAGCAAGCTGCAATGCACTGTGTGTTCTGACACCTTTCTATCATGGCCAGCATTATGTTTTTCACCAATTTGTGGTGCAGTAGCTCTTCTGTGGGATCAGACCAGCCTTTGGCGCCCATGACCCTGTCGCTGGTTAACCGGTTGTCCTTCCTTGGACCACTTTTGGTAGGTATCAACCACTGCAAACCGGGAACACCCCACAAGACCTGCCGTTCTGGAGATGCAACAATTTGGCTCTTGTCAAAGTTGCTCAGATCCTTCCACTTGTCCATTCTTCCTGCTTCCAACACATGAAATTCAAGAACTGACTGTTCAGTTGTGGCCTAATATATCCCTAATATTGTAACAATGTAATCAATGTTATTCACTTCACCTGTCAGTGGTTTTATTGTTGTGGCTGATTAGTGTATGGTGGCCATTCTGGCATAGTGCCAGTCATTCCATTCCAGAGCGTCTACCTGAACGGCAACTTCACATGTCTGAAATGATTCGTTCAGCTAAGCCAGATTTGTGATCGAACAAGTTAACATGGTGCCAGAGAATCTATATACTATAACATACTGTACTAGTTAACTAGTTACTACTTTGGTTAACTCTTTGCACCCATTGTTCTCACCCTTGCCTCTGGTATATTCTGGACAAATCAGCCGTTTGAAGACACTATTTTGATTGTTTATGGTTTATTATTATTATTATTATTATTATTATTATTTTAAAAAGTAGTATTACTGCCAGCTTGGAAAAGTTGTTATTGTCCGAACCTTTGCTGGGAAAAAATGTGGAGACTCTTGGAATTTTTAATACCTCTTGCCTAGTTTGTATACAGTCGGAATTTCTGAGATCTGAATTTGAGAGATTTGTATTTGGAGTTCTGAATTTTATGAATAAAATTATTCATAAATAATATTGTATATGACATTCAGGCAAATTTTCAGTTCATACACCACCCTCATTGTTTCATTGAAAATCTCGGCCTCTGAGTGGACTATAAGCTCAATGTAGGTTTCATTATGTATCATCCCTTTGCGATTTGAGATATATATACTTTATCATCCATAGTCAAAATCTTTCCTTCTGAATTGCATTTTTTGTTCTGGACATCTAAGATATAACATTGGATCATTCACTCAAACAAGCTCTCTGAAAAGTACAACATTTTTGGACAAAATTGACAAAGTTTTTGGCAACTTGTGGCCAAAAAAGAATGTTTGTAATTTTATTTGATGTCTTGCAGAAATCACATTTCATTTCGTGATACTTTTGAAAGTCTTTTGAACTCTGTACAGTAAACACCATTCACATTCCTGAGAATGAGAGCTTTCATTTGATATATTAAATGTCCATTTAAGTGCCATTTGAGAGACCTTTTTTTTTATTCATATTAATACTGCCATTTTCTGTTATATAAATTGAGGAACCTTTGTGTGTGTGTAAACTCCTGAAGAGAAATAGTTTGGTATCTCATAGCTGTCGTAGCGCACATGCGCCAACCGCCTGCGTATGTGCGCACAGTAAATACTTTGCAAGGCTGCGCATTTGACAGTGCACGTACGCCAAGCGTTTACGTCAAAACGGAAGTGTACTTTGGGCTTTACTCTGTCTGACGAGTCTGTATTTATTGTTGTGGCTTTATTTTAATTCCTTAATTTCTCTTCTCTTGTCAGTTTGATTGACAGGCGCGGGTTCATTCCCACTGATGACTCTGTCCAGTCCAGTCCTGCGGAAATCGAACTGCCAGCTGCTAAAAACGACATTAACATGGTAGGACGAGCATTGAACTCAGGCCGACCTCCACTTCCACCACCCCCCATCATAACCCCACAGCCACCTGACATTCAGAACCACTCAACAGCCTGACAATTCTGTGTGTGTGTGTCCTAAGCCCAACATATCCCCCCTGCTGTGTTGTTCTGCATTTTGGCATGGAACGCACCCTTCGTTTACATTTCAGTCAGCGTTTGGTTCTCTGTGCTGAAGTGCAGGTGTCCTGAAGATTAATGTTTAATGTAAGATTAATGTAAAGGTTAATGGAGTTGTTATGGGTTGTGCTGTTCCGGCCAAAGTCAGATATTTATGTTGTTTACTTAAACGGGTGTAGCTTATCTGCTTCATGTCACACAGATATGCCTTTTCTGTTTACAGAATGAGGAAACGAAACCTCTGGCTTCCTGTAGTGTTAGGTTGAATTCACAGTTAGTGAGCTGGAAGGGCACTGGTCATGTCAGAGATGATGCTGGTGTTTGTTCAAAACATCTCTGAAGATCTTTGTTACTCATAGACACAAAAGATTATGACAAATCATGATGCTTTTAAAAACAATTAAGGTATAAACAAACAGCCCAGGTTGTTTTAGTAATGGAGTATAAACAGAAAAATCAAACAAACTTGTTTTAGGTTTTTGTATATTTTAGAAACGGATAGTAAGTTCAATTGTTGTTGCGTTACAGTACTTACTGTTTACTTTGTTTTACTTAGTTTTTCTGAAAAAATATATTTTGTTTATATTCAGATGTTTACCTTGTCACTTAACAAAAGTGACTCTCACCATGTCACTAAGCAAACAAACAATCAATAATAATAAGTGCTAATGCATCTCATCACGGTTCACTGTTATAGCTGTGGAGGGAATGAATACACAGATGCATTCTGATTGTATGTGCGCAGGTATTTCACATGTTACAGTGAAGCTCCCAGGGAGTTTATGTGTTCAAATTGAATGGGTTTAAATTTATTTTTTTGTTAGAATGCAAAACATTCCCAATGGTTTCCTGAAAGTTTTTGTACATTTTAAATATATTTTGTATTTGTATTTGTGTATTTTGAAAATGCATTGTAATGTTAAATAAATATTTTTCAAACTTTATACCAGAAGCCCTCTTCTGCATGCATATTTTCTGGGGGTTGGGATCCGAGAGCCGGTTACATGAGAGGAAAAAAAAAGTGTGACTTTCAGTTCCGTTGATGTGCATCTTTAAATGAGAGCGTTTCCTGCTGCGATAGCACTGCACCTCTACTGAATCTACGGTGCAAAACGTACAGCGTGACTGGTGTAGTCTGATGTACTATCCCTAGTGTCTGACTTGTTTTAGTAAAAGTCAATGTAGTGTGAATGTTTTCTGTTTGTGTGTACTCGATTGTGATTTCCGGCATGTAAGTGCTTGATCTGTCCCGTTATGAGTGTGCATTAGGACACCGTTAACCCTGAACCCTCTGTGTGTGTGTGTGTGCATGTGTGTGTGTTTAGGAGAAAGATTGCCTGGAGTTCGCCCTGTCTTGTGCCAGCTGATCGTTCAATGCAAGTGGGAGGTAATGGGGAGGTTGGTAAGACTCAGACGGGTATTTGGGGCACATTTATATATGATCGTATGTCTTTTGTTCCGCATGCCACGTGGTTGTGCTGATTCCCGCTGCCATGTCAGAGTGATGCATTGCTGTTGACATACAACGCTGCAGGCCCGATGTCTTTAAGCATCAGCATACAATCAGTGTGTGTGCAACTTATATACTTGTTCATACGGTCCTCATCCCATCCTCATGTTGTCACTGCTCTTTTCCATACATTGAAAGCAGATATTGACAAGGGTCAAAAAACAACAACCTGGTCTTATAGAATCACTTTACTACACTAAATGTTTGATAAATGATTTTCGCAGTACTCCTCTCACACAAATCACGAGTAAAACAGCTGATTATCACTTCTTTAACACTTCACTCAGCTAATGCTATGTAATGACATTTAAACACTTCATGACTGATTTTAATGTTTGCATGACATTGTGCGGTAGCTCAACTGATAGAGCGTTGCACTTGTGATACAAAGGAGTGGGGTACAAGTCCTGAAGAGCACGCAATACAATGTTTGAACCAAAGTGTCATACACGCACCAAAAAATGACATGGTTGCTGCCGCAATTCTGTTTTCCATCTCACGTTTGCTTTCATGTCACTATCGGTCAGGTTTAAGGTTTAGGGTGGGGTGGTCTGTTTTGTTGATTTAAAACACAGTAGATCAAAATTTGTGTGGGAGTAAATGTAACCCTCAGAGAAATTTCACCTCGGACTGTCCAGGTTTGAATGTGTGAAGTGAAATCTGAAAGCTACAACAAACGGGAAGTTTTTCAGCTAATAAGTTAAAGTGAGGTCTGTTCCACAGTCAGCTACTGTTTGATGTTGGAAGACATGAAATACAGCACACAAGTCTCACAGACTTCCTTTACAGTCTTTTAATTATGTTTTTCATTCACATTGATTGATCCAATCACAATGGAGCAGTGGTGGAAAGAGTACTGATTTTTTATTTTTTTTTACTACTTCTGAAGAAATAATTTACTTGAGTACAAGAATTACTGAGAAATATTATGACTCAAGTAAGAGAAAATAAGTAGTTTGCTGAAAAACTACTCTAGTAATTACATTACAAGTTACTATATGAAAATGATATTATATATATATAGTATATATGATTTCTGTTCTTGAAAGAAACTTATGCTTCCTTTCACCAAGGATGCATTAAATTGATACAAAAATACTGTCAAAATCATTAATTGCTTATTATTATTATTATTATTATTATTATTATTATTATTATTATTATTATTACTACTGTTTGAAATGATTGTTTTACGTGATCTTTATTTCAGACAGATAAACAGCAGAACAGGGCAAGGAAGCACAGTACAACACTGACGAGAGTGTTACCCACTAGGACAGTTTATTTTCACAAGAGGGGCGAACGGTTACAGAACTTAATGCTGGAGTACAATACAGAACTTATGCGGAATGATAGAGGGGAGACCCCATCTGTGCACATGATGGTGTGAGGAACTGGATGGTGGGAAAAAAATGATGTTCAGTGAAATATGCATTTGCCCCCATAATTTGAGTTTTGGGGATATTTTTGTTAATTTTGTGTCCCTGTCAATTTCCGACACTATTGGCATTGTATCTTTCTAAGGTATTGAAAAGTTTGTTTAGACATATAGTAGCAAGTAAACAAGATATCCCACATGTATGTCAAACTACTGTACATTGTGTTTATGTTTGACACAGTTAAAGCATATCCTACCTTAAGAACAAGTCAAGTTTGATCGGTGGTTAAACGTGTTCATACGGTTCCCTTGTAGAGAAAAGAGGACACCGGTGGCAGTTTATGAGAGCTGCTGTGCTCATGATGTTGTTCCCTGCGGGCTTCTGTCAGGCCGCGCACAGCGCAGTTTAGTTTATAAACGGATTTAGCGCTTGTAACTTTCTCTCCAAATAGTTGTATTTGTTTCCACCTCTGCAATGGAGAATCATTTTGTTTCCAGAATACTTGATGTTATGAAATGCCAAATGTGATTTAAAAAGAACAGGATATAGTGCCCAAAGTGTACTCAAAGTAAAGACCCCCTCGTCACCTTTTCTTTTAAAAATGGATTTTAATCTAAATAATATTCAGTGGGCATTTCTTTTCACACAAACAATAATGCTCCCGCTGTCTAGCACTGTTTTACCCTAATGACATCTGCATGAGTCACCTGCGATGCTGTTATCTGATTGGCTGTTGCTTACTGCTCTGCTTCTTAACCTACCTCTCAACTTCTGCTTTTGCTTTCAAATCTGTTTTAGACCACTGGTCCTAACTGAATCTTTTTTTTTCTTTGTTTTCTTATCCTTTTCTTTGTTACTCCCCATCCACCTTTTCCCCCGTATTCCCCTGCAGTGCACACAGGGCACTAAAGGGCTGCTGGAAACAGCTTCTCGTTCTCCTCTCCTGACAAGCTCATGTCCGCAGGCCAAACCCCAAGCCATGCCACCCGCCCTGGACCCTCTTCCAGACATCATTTCCTCTCCTGCCCCAGAGCCGCCCAAGATCGCTGGAAGACGCCAATCGACCAGCACATCTCACAAACACCACTCTCACCACAGATCCAAAGGAAATCAAAGCACTCTTCACACCCACAAGACAACCAACTCCTCTCCAAGACCTCATCACAGTCACGGCTCAAGAGGGTGCAAAGACTCAAAGACCAGAGACCAAAAATCCAGTTCTCTTCGCTGAATACTCTGACTCCAAGAATCTGAAAGCATCCTCACGTTAGGGATGTTAATGCAAGAATGTCAGAGTTTTTATTCATAGGATTTGTGGCGTCAAATGGAATTTCAAAACTACTGACTGTTTTTGAACCGGTTACTTGAACACTTGCTCCCATTTTCCATTGGACACCCCAAATTCACACCATTGGTTTCCCCAATGTTCTTAAGTCTTGCTGGGGGGGAGGCTACAACAGAGTTGCATTTTCAGGGAACTCAAACTATGAATTGCTTGCTTATGTCTGCGTAATAAGCTGGATTACAGGAAGGTATTTATTATTGAAAGAAATTTCTTCTTCACAGAAGAAATTACATTCATCGGTTTTAATAAACTAAGCGCGGCATTAATCTGGTTTTGTATCGTAGAGGAATACTATCATGAGAATTGTCCTCAAAAGTCAGTGAATGGAAAAACTTTAAATGGAATTTTTTTTTTTAATCTACATATGTTTCAAATGTTGTAGACAAGCACAAAGAGAGTCTGCAATTGAGAGAGAGAATGCAATTGCCATTGAGACTAGTGTTCTTCAAACAGACTGGACATGTTAAAGGAATACTGGTAACACTTTACATTCATTTTCCATTTGTTATGGGTTTCTAAAGGGGTTCAGTAATGACCAAAGTCATTTACAAATGCATTATAAATCATTGATATGCTGTTATAACCGCATGCATAAAAAGGGTGACATTCTGGCATCACTTGTTTAAAATTAACTTAAAAAACAAGCCCATCCCAGACTTCCTAGGTCGACTATTAAAGGCTGTAGACTGATTTTCATGTGAAGGGAGCGAGTCCCTTTTGCCGGGAAAATCCAAAGGATGTGACGTTTATGTGCGCTCCAGAGAGCCTTTCCTCAGACAGTAGCTTCTCTTCCACTATTCAACAGCGACAACAAACGGCACAAGGTAACATTATCTTAGAGTCCAGCAAATGTCCAGCTCCCAGCACAACACCGACTCCTTCACAAACTCAGAGTTAACCAAAAAACATTTATCTACTGACTCCCGTCTGGCTAAGCGGTAACGTGATCGTGGTGGAGTGAAAACTAGAGTGAACATCGGCAGGGCATTTGATTCCTGTAGGGAACCTCGTTCGGTTTTGGGGATCAAAACAGACCCTGAATTGGCGTTCTTCTTATTGGACAGGCAAGCTTACTCAAATATAGTGCCATAAGGATTGATCCGTGTCATTTTAGGTAAACTACAATAACACATGAAATGAATGCTAGATAATGCTCAAGATAATGCAAAAAGCTCCATTCATTAGTGTAACGTAACTTGGTTATACAGAAAATCTATACATTAAATTATAATAATAAAATTGTGCATCGATATATCAAAATGACAGTTGTGATGGAATCACATCAATACTGAATTGTGTCAACATATTTATAATGTACAGTCTATTTTATAAACAGCTTCTGTCATCATCCAGCAAATTTAGCTAACAGTTATTGATAAAGCTAGCTAGCTAGCTAACGCTGACATAAGCTATCGTATAAATGCAGTCAGTGTATCATGCAAAGAAAAGTGATTACTTCAAACTACAGTCTCACATAGTCAGAACTACATCCACACTTTGTTTTAGCCCTGTTCCAGCACTGGAGAGTCAAATATAATCTACAGTCTCAAAGTTTATAGTAAATCAATCATAACTGTGTAATATTAATTATGCTACTTCATCTGTCAGTGTGATGTCAGTGAACCACGTTCAGTCTCTTTGTACGTTCCATTATTGTTTTGGTCGATGCTCGCGTTCCTATGGAGTGTCCACGAGCACGAGCAACAGGGAGCTGCTGCAGTTCATTAACGGCCACAAGTGTCATTAATAACAAGGATTTCTGAATCTTACATACTGCAACTTTAATGTAAGTATGAATAAGTGTATTTATTAAGCATTTATAACATGTAAGTTAAATGCTCACTATTTAGCAAGTTTTGAATGAAAGTTGCAGTTTTTATGCATACTGTTATAATTGCATAGAAATGATTTATAATCATTTCTAAATGATTATTAGTCATGAATGAACCCTTTTATTAACCCTTAACCCCCATGTTGTGTTCTGGTCATTTTGATCCAGATGACATTATTATTATTATTATTATTATTATTATTTACTTTATCCAATTTAAGTAACATTTATGACTTTGTTCAAATATGGTATCTGAAAACACACATAAACCTGGACAATTTTCTTTATATTTTATTGATTTTATTTTGCTTTGTTACATTTGTATACCCGGTCAAAAATGACCGGCCATTGGAAATGAATGGATTAGACTACAAAATACAGAAATATTATGTGTTCAGGAGCATTCAAATCCTTCAGATGAGTACATATGTGGATGTGCTTGCACACACAATTTCCTGGGCACGCGCACACACACATACAAATAAGCTCTCTTGGACATCGTCTTTCCATGTACATTCTTTGAGGAATATTTCAAGATCTACTTATCTTATGTTGTGTTTGGGCTCGTTTGAATCAGGATAGTCTGCTGTAAGTTATGATATGTCATTATCTATGTTATACGTGTGTTTATGGAAGTAATAAGGAAAAATGTGACAAAAGACTCTCCTGTTTATTATATTTATGTGTGTCAGTGAGAATTTCATACACCAATACTCCCTGCAGTTTGGCCTCTGAGTGAAACAAATTTGTTTATTGAATTCTACTAATTGTGACCTTTCCAACAATATAACACAAGGCTATCTTAACGTTTTTTATGGTTTTATCAACTCTGAATATAATTGTTGTGATAACAAATGAGCAAATAATGAGAATGAAACCGTACTTATTTGTCAGCAAAATAAAAAGCAGCATTATTTAAGAATGGGTAGGATCAGCTACATGCATTGTAAAGTACTGATTGTAATCTTTATAACGATAACTATGTTCAGATCAAGCAAGTTGTTATTAATTTAATACGTCATTATTATGAATTTGTTTTCTGCATCTCCTCCACTGGCCCGGTTTAAGCTCAGTTCAATAAAAAGTTCTAGCAATAAAAAAATATATTTTTAAAAAATGTAAAAAAAAAAAAAGGAGTACATAATTATTCAAAAAGCAGTTGTTAAAAAGATCGAATGCAATATCTTGTGATTTAATATATGCAGGATGAGAGATTTATAAACTTAGTCTTAGTGGGCCGGTCATTTTTGACCGGGAACACAAAATGTGTTGGCACAAAATGAACACAACACAAGGGTTGAGTAGGTAAGTAATATATCACACCAAAGTCAAAATTTTGTCTTATTTCCTAAATATCATGTTGTTCCAAACCCGTAAACTGATATATTTTGTGTGTGTGTTTCTGGCAATCTCCAAAAGGACATAAAAGAAAACAATCAGTGCATAAGTCTGTATTAAATTTCGGTATGGGTTCAGAAGACTTGGAATAAAGCGCACATGTCACGTGAACTTCTTTTATAATACTTTTAGGATTTTTTTCTGTCCTTTATTTGGAGCTTGAAAGTCCCTGGTCCCTATGACCTATCGTTTAGTAAGAGTTTCATAACAATCCTTCAGAAATATCTACAAAGAAACATTATACAAGTTTGAAAAGACGAGATGTGTGGAATATATTGGTCAAGCTTCAAGAAAAAGCCAATCTTCTTTATGCAAAAACAAACAAGCCAAACAAAACAATAGCGTGCCTGGGAAATCACGCTCACAATCATTCATCATTAGTCATGTTGAACAACAATCTTACCAACAAATCCTTTTTCTCCCAAAGGACTTCAGCATGAGTTTGTCATATATTGTGTTTGAAACATGGTAATGTTTGATAAGTGTGCACAAGAACCTGCTAATATTGATGAGATGAACCCTTGATCATCATGATAAATCATTCTACGGTTGCTGTTCTTCACGTGGCATTCCTAAACCAGTGCTGTCTATCAATAATTAGTCAAGTCTTCATGCACTAACCATTAATACAGCAATACTGTACTGGTTTCTTTGGGAACTCCGCATTGTTTGACTAATGTGCTGTTGTATTATATATATATATGTGTGGACCGCTGAGATGTTTGAATGTGTATTAAGGATGTGGGTGGTGTGTTTTAATCCAGGTTTTAAAATGTGCAAACTGAATGTTATTTATGAATGCTGACATGTATCCTCTGTTTCTCAAGACCTCTGCAACATTTGCACAAATAAATTGACAAAACAATCAGACCAGTTTGGAGTATGTGGTAAAGAATGTGTTATAAGGTTGTGCTGGATTACTAACATCTAACATGGAATTTATGTCAGAAGAACTTGATAAGTGTGACGGTAGTCATTTATGGATTTGAAGTTGCACTATGGGCTGATTCAGAATGGAATAGTGGCTTACTCTGTAGTGTATACTGTATTCTGCCTACTATTTTTATAGTTCCTTATGCGATACAGTGTGCAGTATGTGAGTAAATGATGAGAAAATTACTATTCCTTCAAATAGATTTGTCAAAAATAGTGTGCTACTATTTTTTTTTTACAGGTAAAATGCTTTAAAAAGTGTTAGTGCACCTTTAATGTCATGTTTTGTGGAGAATCACTTCTGACAGATGCATTTAGTTCACGACTAGTTCTTCTATTTTAGATGGTGAGAGATATATAGCCTCTCTCTCTCTCTATATATATATCATTTCCTTTTTGTATTCGTCACCTTTCATATTGTGTTATGTGTGACTTGTGTTGTCATTTCCTGTCTGATCAGTCTTACAAGCTCTGTTGAACAACTATTGCACACTAGGTGGTGATAGTATCCACCAAATCCTTAAAACATCTAGAGATCTTGAGGGCATGAAAACAGTGTTATGTAATGCATCATTTAACTTCAGGTGATTATTCTGTTGGATTACAGAACTGGAATGATCATTTATACATGGTTTGTTTGCTGATCTCTTCTCATCAGTAAAAGGTCACTTTATGGCATTATGTCCTTGCATTCGTCATAATTATAAAAGCCCAAACTAAAGCATATTTATCCTGGAAGTTAATAATAGTTTCTGAAACCATTATGGAGACACTTCATATTTCCAGTGTAACATCAGAATCAGATTGCACTGCAAGTGATATCAACTGAGATTTATAGCATCTTTTATCACTCATTATTTCAACTGACCGCCAAAAATTAAGAAATGTTTTGCACAAAATGACTGTGTTTATTTGATGATAACGGATGCCACTTGCTGAATTAAACATGCAGTGTCATGTGAAAACAGTATGGCAGAATACTGTTTGAAATGTTATTGCATTTTCTTTCAAATTTTATTGTGAAAATATTTTAATTCCGGATAGTTAATTAGACACATTTTTACATGTATTCATCTTTGATGCACGTATATGTATACATGCCATAAAATCAGTGGACAAGCTGTAAAAACATTTTAGGCAAAATCTCCTGCTGTATTTCAGTGGACTTTTTTTTATTATGATAAAATGGGCAGATTCAATTCATATAAAACTTTATTGGCAAGAGAAACTTCAGTGAACACTGCCAATGCATTATTAGACACTATACATACAGAAATAAAACGTATGGCTTTACTGCTTGCGGGTGAAGTCTCACGTGTTCCACACATTCGGTTTCTGTGCAAGGATGTGCAGTTAACTACAAAAGTGCCTGGGTTTGTTCCTGGCAGGCAGCAGATGTCCTAACCCTGCCACCACCCAAAGTGGAGCCTGTAAGGCTGGGTAGCCTGCCAGGAACAACTTGAGACACCTTTCTCCTATCATGTGAAATTTCAGGAAGTAAAAAAATGATATTGCACTAGTAAATTATTTTCATATTTAGTTAAATGTTTGTTATTGAAAAGGTGGGGTGTATAAATAAGCAATGATTGTAAACACAACTTCACAATTCTATCATCTGAGACATTAAACTGTTAATGTGAAATTAAATGTAATGAGATGAATAGGCAAAACCTAAATCAATGCTAACCGCAGAGGAGCAATTCTGCCGAGAAAATGGGTTTGAATTCATGCATGTATTATATTAAAGTGGATTATCATGTGAATTGATCTGTGTTTGAAATTTGGTAACCACATTTCCGATTCAGCTGAATGAAGTCAAATCAAAGCTGTTGAAATACATTTCCACCACAGCAATATTTAAAAAAAAAAAAAAAAAAAAGGGCTGTGGAATAATGGAGGCCTCATTTAAACTTCTTTTGTTGGTGTAGCTGCAGCTGATCCCTGTTCAAAGCATGTTCTATAAGAATGAGTTTCCTGTCTCTGTACCCTCACGTATCCCATGTAGCTCAAACATATATGTTATTTCATTGGTGGGGGTCCAGTGGAATGTGATTTTCTGGACCATATAACGAAGTGCTGAACAATAAGCGTTGAAGAAGGATTTGATAGCATTGGGTCTGTGTCATTTCTTTCTTCCCTTAGCTGAGCCGCATCGAGACGGGGATTGCAGATCAAGAAAAATAAATGAAATACATTGGATGACAAAATTATCTAACAAGGGCAAATTTAAATGACAGAACTGTGAAGCGTAGAAAAAAGGAGCCGCGCAGCCAGAGCTTATAATTGAGCCCTATAAAAGATTATCAGAAGTCATAAAGCTCTCTCTCTGGCTGTGTTCAGAATGTAACAGCCGTACTGCTTATTGTATTTTACCTGCTATTTATAAGTATGTGAAAAAATATGCAAAACAGGACATTTTCAGAATAGCACTTCAACTCATTCATTAGCAATAATGGGAGCGATATATAGGGTCACTTTAACTAGCCAGCTCGACTCTACCTATTAAACGTACTGTTAGTTGGCCAAAATGTTGCTTGCACCAATGATAAAACATGTGCTACATTTCCTAAAGTTGTCAGTACGTATCCATTCATCTCGCTTCACTGCTGCAGTCCAGGCATCCATTTGTGTTTTGTCTTTCTGAAATCTAAACTTTCCTTTTTGTTATTTTCAGGCATCCAGGGAGTATAAAACTACCAAACAACAAGGTGCAAATATTAATGTTATTTTGACAATAATTTTTTCTTTTTTTTTTTGGCATCAACTGCCAATGTTTCCATGCACATTCAAATGAAGTATATTTTGAAAGGCTAGAGTGTTCAAATGTACGCATATACACTCACCAAGCACACTATGGTCCTAATAATGTGCCCAACGTGTTCTTCTGCTGTTGTTGCCCATCCGCCTCAAGGTTTGACATGTTGTGCATTCTGAGATGATATTCTGCTCAGTACAATTGTACAGAGCGGTTATCTAAGCTGCTGTACTCTCCGTTGACCTCTCTCATCAACAAGACTTTCCATCCTCAGAACTGCCGCTCACTGGATATTTTTTTGTTTTTTCAACCATTCTGAATAAATTCTAGAGACTGTTGTGTGTGTGAAAATCCCAGAAGATCAGCAGTAACAGAAATACTCAAACCAGCCCATCTGGCACCAACAATCATGCCATGGTCCAAATCACTTAGATCAATATTTTTCCCCATTCTGATGGTTGATCTGTATATTAACTGAAGCTCCTGACCCGTATCTGCATGATTTTATGCATTGCACTGCTGCCACATGTTTGGCTGATTAAATAATCACATGAATAAGTAGGTGTGTTTTTAATTAAGTGCTCGTGAGTGTGCGCTAACGATTACATCAAAAATGAAAAAAAGCACCTATCCTTGTTTCTTGTGTGTTTGATAACTAACCAGAAAGGAAGTCTAGGAAGATGTCACTTCTCAAACGAATTCATATTTAAAAATAAAAAAGGTCTACATGAGGCAGAAATAGTAAGAGTAGTATGGTATTCTGACCCTCTCTCTGAGATGGGTCCCTGCCTGTCGTGTGGCACTTGTTGTTGCTCGGGTAGCAGTAGAGACCTGTAATAAGATCTTGACCATCTAAACACAGTATCTGCAGCGAGCGCTCCTGTTTGTCAGATCCAATGAGCGACAAGAGAAGATGAGAAAAACAACTATGTTGCGATTTACGAGCTCTTTAGAAAAATAAATGTGACTTTGGATGGCAGCCAGGCTGGGGGGTTGCGCTCGTGTAGCCAGCTGGGATGGAGATCCCATGTCTGGGGCGCACAAGAGACACCTTTGTCTGACCGGCGGAGCTCAACTTTTCAACACAATTTACTATCCGCTCCTCGCCGCAGCTCGTGTTTCTCCAGTCCTGCTGAAGCATGTCAGATGGCAGCGTTCCAGAAACACACTTGGAAAAAAAGCGATCAAAATCAGTGTGTACTTTTGAAGTGAGATAACATGTATCTGTGTACACACGTGCATGTCTGAGAGTTGGAAATGGAGGCAATATGTTTACTGTGTCAGCCGTCAGTACACCTGCTCTACTCCGTGAACCCTGCTGCCTCCTAAACCAGCTTACGTTGGCCAAACTGGTCTGTTGCCCGGTTGAAGAGGTGTTTTTTTTCAATTTTAAGCTGGTCAGTCTGGGAGAACATCTTAAACCAGCTAAGACCAGCAAACTGGCTTAGGCTGGGGTTTTTTCAGCACGGTAGAGCATCATAAAGCTTCTTTATGGGGCAGATTTGTGTCGCAGTAAAAGTAACTGTATAGTGGGTAGTCACATATTTCTGGTGTGTTTGGATATGTGGTACATTATGTCTCTTTGGGGCTGGACAGTGTGTGAGCTGCCCTTCCTGTCTGGCAGCTTGTGGGTGAGTGAAAAGAATGGTCTGACACTCCTCTGTGTGTGAAAGTGTGTATATTCTTGTTATTATGGTAATTGTAAAGGCATACCACAGATGGAGTAATGTCTATGCTTTGACTGGGCCATTTTAGGTCACTAAACTTGTGGTTTAAAGCACTTTGGGTCATTGTGCTTATTGGAAAATGAATCCTCTTCCATGTCCCAGTGCTCTTATGAAAATCTGCACATCTCATTGGAGAAGCTTCACTTAGCTTCATCCATTCTTCTTTCAATCTTTATGAATTTTCCAGTCCCTGCCGCAGGAACAATTCGTAAAGCATAAAGCTGTAGAGATTGTGTTTTTTTCAAAGGCAGTTATGAAGGGCAGTCAGCACTGGGCAAGTTCACAGTTGTTCTCACTTTTTTAATGAAGGTGAAAAAAAACTTTCTTGGTGGCAATGTTCCCAGGGAAGATGCGTAAAGACCCAGATGTATTTGCTCTGAAATGATATGACACACTTCAACAACATAAAGGTGCATAGATTTGAAGATCTGGCTAGACTAGACAAATTTGGTTGATTGAATCATCTTCAGTGCTGCAACTACACTGTAAAACCCAATAAGTTGAGAATGCTCAAAACTTTTGTTGTAACCGATTACCCAAGAATATTCACGCACCTGTAATACATTTTTATAATTAAACTACAGTTTAGAAAAGTACATTTCCAGCTATTTTTTTGTTGGCTTTTATTGACAGAGTTAGTAGAAAGGAGACAGAAAATGACAGAATCTCATGAGTCTGGATTAGAACTGAGGTCACATGCAGTTAACACCTCATGTCATGAGCATAGCCGCTAAGGTACAGCTCAGTTTACTCAAAAACATAGACTCAAATAAAATTAAAACATCATTACTTGTTAAGAAAACGTAGAAGTTTATTGTTGGGTTAATTAAATAACTGGTTTTGATTGCTACATGTTTATATAAGTTAGTAGTACAGTTCGAGTTTACAGTGTACCATCAGCTAGACACAGTAGCTAAATAAAACAAAACTGAAACTTGGCTAGCAACACTATGTCTATTGTCTACACCTTAGTTATATAACTAGCAGAAATGTCTGAAAACATGTACCTTTGAAAAACAGTACTCAACTGAAAAACGTAGATAACTAGCTTAGCCAGGTAGCTGGCTAAAATACATTTCTTACCAGTGTTCTGGCTGTGTTTCTCCTCCTCTTCCTTTTTCTATTTTCCACTCCAGACTTGTTGGTGCACTTCATAATGACAAAAAAACCCTTGAGCTTGGGTGTGCCTGTCACATCTAGCAACAACTCTCACCCTTACAGCTATATTCTCCCTTCCCTCTCTGGCCACAAGGGGGCCCTCTATAACTGTCAAACTGAGCCATAACAGCTTCCTGAGTCTTAATAGCAGCTATGAGTATATTTAAAAATAAATAAACAATAAAAGAAAAATGTAAAAACAACTTTGCTTTGCTTGTGGGCCCCAAGCGACCGCTTATACCAATTATAGCAAGAAACAGCCCTGCTTTTACCTGTTCTCCACCTCATTCAGAGAGTGCATTAGCTTCAGTTCTCTTCAAGAGACTTGATTTATAAGTGTGACTGCATAAGCTCACGGTGCAGCAATATGAGTTAAAAGATCATGCAAACAGGCTGAACTTGAGTTAAAAAGGTACAACCTCAAAAGTTAATAAAACCATGTGAATATGTGAAGTGGAGGCCCTTAGCGTGAAAAGCATGAGTTATGATTTAGTTCCAAAAGCTTAAAGGGAAAAATTCAGACACCGCAGGAGGTGTGCATGCCAAGCATTTGTAGAGTTTGCAAGAGAGAAATAATATCTTTGAGAAGTGGCACATAAGGGGGATAATTTTGAGTTGCTTTGAATAGATTTGATTCTTATTTGAAGACAGTAATATATTAAGTTAAATGTATTTTAATGAATTAAAGGTTGCCACAGTTTCCAAAGATGCCATTTGTTTTGCACATTATAAAGAAAAAAGAGACTGCAGGGTAAGGACTTGGTCAGATGAGAAGCAAGAGAGTTTTATTGCCGTAACACTTTAAAGGTTTTGCCCTTCTTAAAGTAACTGGCCCCAGAGATGAAAACTCAAATCTGAGACTTGACTTAGCCATGTAAACAAATGACTTCACTCAGACTCTGAATTAGTGAACAACACATGTATTAAGATCTACAATGAGCTACAATGTTCTTACATAATTATGCTTAATATGCCGACAATGTGTTTGGTCATTTAAATGCCTTAAATGGCATTCCTTCATCAGAAGGGTCATAAACATTTTAGGCATAAACCATTTGGTACACATACATTTTTGCCTATTAGCCAATTTTGTGTTAAACACATTTACCAGCTTTCTTTCCAGCTTCCCAATGAGTGCAAGTGTTGCACATGTCGGTTTATGTTTTGACATCAAAAGCAGAGAAGAAAAGACATCTGAGACAAAAAGACTTAAGACTTGGCCTAGAAATACTTGAGACTTGAACATTTTCTGACTGGCCATAACAGCCTGAGTATAAAAGTATAAATCTTCCTGATTTATTTTTGAGAAGCAGTCATTCTGACACTGGCATTTCCCTGAAGACAAAAGAGCAAAAACCATGACAATACTAGGGGGGTAAAACTACAAGAGGTGGATGCCATAACAACAATAATGGCAAAATGGTGTAGAAGAGTTGCTAATGAAGGGCTTGGGACTGTTGTGGTGCCATCAGCCAATTAGCAATATCATGATGTCATTTTTCTGATGCTGCAGAGTAATCAGTCACATGGCATTTAAGGCACAAATTATAAAAAAGATAGATCTGACAAAGATCTGACAGCTTCCTATATACCGTAACCGTACACTGTGATCTGCTGTGATCTGCTCTTCAAACTGCACTGAACACATACGGATGTGTAGCTCACTTTGAAACTTAATGGAATGGCAACAGTCACATACTTACGCAAGAAAGATGTACAGATTGGTGGTGCCAAGTGGTCATAGACTTTTTCTGTGTTTTTAAAGTTCATTCATAAAATAAGTCATTATACATAAAAGTATTTCACTTTTGTCCCCTAAATCTTTTTTTTGCATTCCCTTTATCAGCTGCCTTTGAGTAATCATTTTATGTTGGGACCCATTTACACTTAGACTGTAATGATTTGGTATAACAGAAATCTGACTTTACAACATAGTTTGATTTTGGTTGTGCCAAAAACCAAGATGTGAAATACATCGTGGTTCCACAAAATCTATGCAAATCTCAAAGTTGATCTGGTATGGTGTGTGATGGTATAATTTATATTGACAGTCAATGTTTAATGGTTTGTCTGTGGCACATTCATGTAATTGTTTCTCCATATTTCCGATGACAAGACTGAAGATCTCTTGACTCTAAACTCATTGACTAGATTGAGTTATAGTTTTAGTTGAATATAGATTAGGAATGCCATGGTTATATGGATTCACTATTAAGCATGATGAAATATGTAACAGTTAAATTAACCATCAGAATTTAAAATCTATGGCAAAAATATGATTGTAGAGATTCAAGGGGAAAGGAGGGCCCACGACACAGGTTTTCTCCTTGTTCAGGTCTGTCTTATACTGTACACACAACGTTCACTTTAAGCGCAACGAAGACAGCTTTCTCTTTTACAAAGGGCAACAGCCTACACACACACACAAGTAGCTTGTCAGCTGGGCTCTTGTTCTCGGTCTCTCTTGTCTGCCAGTGGCATGGCCATTTATAAATGTCGCTCTCCCCATGCTCACTTGAATTAGAGACAGGTGTTAGACATAATTTAGCTCAGGTGCAAGCGCCCTTAACGCTTTCTCTCTCCGGACGGGCGCTTGACCACACCCCCGCTGCCATGTACCCAGGCCGGGGAGCCATCCGGCCTGCCTACACCCCCCCAGTAACAGCCATCTGCGCCCCAGGTCTCTTGACAACCTTGAACTTAATAGGCTGGAGAGCCAGATACCGCTGGGTGATCTGGGCATTAGTATCCTTCATGCGGTGGATCCATTGATCCGGTAGTATCAGAGGACTACCCACTTGATGGCCAGACATTCTTTTTCCACGGTGCTGTACTTGGTACCCTCAAGGAGAGCTTACGGCTGATGTACAGCACCAGGCACTCCTCCCCCTCTTCCACCTGCAAGAGTTCAGCCCCCAGTCCTCTGTCTGAAGCGTCAGTCTGTAATAGGAAAGGGAGAGAGAAATTAGGTGCATGTAAAAGCGCGCCCCCCCCCCCCCCCCACACACACACACACACACAAAGTGCGGCTTTAACCTGCGAAAAATGCCTGTTGGCACTGCTCCAACCACTGGACCTTTTTAGTGAGGTCAGACAGCCGGCTGGTGATGTCTGAATAATTAGGCACAAACCTCCTTTAATAGCCAGCCAGCCCCAGGAACTGCCTCACCCCATTTTTGGTCTTGGGTCTCATGCAGGTTGCAATCGATGCAGTCTTGTCAATTTGGGGACACACCTGGCCGTGGCACAAGTAGAACCCCAGATACTATACCTCCACATGCCCAATTGCGCACTTCTTGGGGTTTACTGTGAGCCCCGCCCGTCGCAGCGATCTCAGATGTTGCATGTGCTGCTGCCAATCATAACTATATATGATAATATCATCTAAATAGGTCTGTGTAAGCCGAATGCGGCCGGAGGATACGGTCCATGAGACGTTGAAAAGGAGGCCCCAAACAAACCAAACAGAAGGGTCACAAATTGGTGTAATCTGTCTTTTTGCTGGAAATTGGCGTCATGGGGATCTGCCAATAACCTTTTGTCAAATCCAATGTCGAATAAAATCGAGCAGTACCTAACCAATCGAGCAGCTCATCAATGCGGGTATCGGGTATGCATCAAATTTAGACACCGCTTTGACTTTTCTATAATCCACACAGAACTTTACAGACCCGTCGCTCTTGGAGACAAGAACAACCGGGCTGGACCAATCACTGTGGGATTCCTCTATTACCCCCATATTGAGCATTGCATTTAATTCTTCTAGAACTATTTTCTTTTTGTGTTCTGGCAAGCGATAGGGACAGCTACGTACCACCACTCCCGGTTCGGTCTAGATGTGGTGCTGGATGAGGTTCGAACGACCCAGTAGAGGGTAGACATCTGCAAACTCCTGTTGCAACTTGGCAACCTCCATGCTTTTGATATGGTGGTCTCTGCAAGTGACCGGAGAGATATGTTTGTTTTTTGTATTCACCTTCTGCCCGAGCTTCGCCCTCTCCGGAACTGCCATAGCCAACGTCACAGGGACCACCTCCCTCCATGCTTTCAGGAGGTTGATGTGATATATTTGATGTATGCCCCCTCTATCTGTTTGCTTCACCTCATAATCAAGTTCCCCCACTCCTTGTGTGACCTCAAAGGGCCCTTGCCACTTGGCGAGTAATTTAGAGCTCGATGTTGGGAGTAATATGAGTACCTTATCTCCCGGTGAAAATTCCTGTAGTCAAGTTCCCCTGTTATACAGCTGGCTCTGTCGTTCTTGAGCTTGGAGCAAATTCTCCTGTGTTAGTTGCCCCAGTGTGTGGAGTATTGCTCTAAGATCAAGAATGTACTGAATTTCATTCTTGCTCTCTGAAGGTCCCTCCTCCCAAGCTTCACGGATGACGTCAAGCGTGGGCACCCCAAGCACCCCGCGTGGGCACGCCCATACATCAGCTCGAATGGGGAAAATCCCATGGAGGCTCTCGTACTGCGAATAAAAGGGGGTCGGGCCAATTTCTAGCGTCATTGTGCACGAACTTACGAATCATGTTCTTAAGGGTTTTATTAAATCGGTCCACCAGGCCATTTGTCTGCTGATTGTAAACACTGGTGCGAATCGATTTAATACCCAACAGTTCATAAAGCTTGCGTACTGTACGTGACATAAAGGTTGTGCCCTGATCAATGAGGATTTCTTTCAGAATCCCCACCTGGAAGATTATTTTGAAGAAAATAAGGCACTGCTTCCGGATATATCATTGCATAATCCACTTGGACTAATAAAAAGCAATGTCCGCATGCTGACTGCTCTAATGGCCCGATGAGGTCCAAGCCAATCCTCTTGAAAGGGACCTCAATTAGTGGAATAGGGCACAATTGTGCTTTTGAGGTGGCCTTTTTCCGGCAGCCTGTGGGTCATCGGGTATCTGGACCACCATCCCCAGCTCCATCACAGGGCATTGATTTTGGAAGTGTCCTGGATCCCCACAACTCCAGCAGGCCGGCCCAGATGCCACGCCAGCACCTGTGTTGGCTGACACTTCCATCTGAGGCAGAAACGGGCTCTGGAGAGAGAGCAGAGTGAGAGGGGAGGGGGGAACACATAGGGGAGGGGTGTGAGAGAGAGAGAGAGAGAGAGAGAGAGAAGAAGAGGGCTCTTCCACCCTCGGGTATGCCACCATATGGTCCTCCATGAGTTGGATAGCTTCCTACAGCGACGCCGGGCGGTGGCACTGGACCCACTCTCTCTCCAGATGGGCACTTGACCATGCCCCCACTGCCACAATGATATATAATATATAAAAATACAGTATAATATAATATAAAAGAGTTTTTCAGTGTAAGCCTAAATGTGGAAATCTTGTGCTTGTGCCTGATTGGTTCATGCAGCTGTTGCTATGGTTACAGATGATGTCTGCGTGGTGCATGGGCAGGTATATCAGAATGAATGTGAACTTTAAATTCATGTGAAACTGGAGCTACACACAAACTCCAAAATTTAAGAAAGGAATTTGATCTTCCAGATTCCTATTCTAAAAAACGACTTAAATCAGCTGTTTGGGAGGATTTGAAGGATTGAGGGTTACTGAAGATGATGGATGTTATACAGACTGTTACAGAATTCATATAAAGGTATCCTACAAATGGGACAGCATGTTCCACTAGTCATCCAACAACAAACTAGTGAGTTTAATATTTTTAGCTGTGGTATTTTTAACTTATTGGATTGTTTAAGCTTGCTGACAGCTTGTGGTGCATTTGCATGTAGTTATTATCAACAACAAAATCTTCAAGAAGTTGCTTCTTAAATCCTTCATAATTGAAAGCTTTGTTTGTGTAAATATTCACCGCATTCAACAATAAATTTCAATTTGAGTCATTACCAGACTTTAAATCACCTGCTTTAGAAATGTTCCCATTATTATGCATAGTCCACAGATTTATTTGTGAGGTGATATTGAGAGTAATTTTATAGCGTCTGTTGCAGATTCTTTATGGTGGAGTGTCTGACAACCAACGGATTTCTTTAATAAACTGTTGCAGAAGAAAAGAACTGTTGCATGCCATGAACTACATGTTGTGCACCCACAATAAAATTACAGTTATGCACTTATGATGCACTGCGAGGACTGTGACTCAAAGCACTCTGGTTCAACTGAAGCACATCATTTCATGTCCGGGATGCACATAAGCAGTGTTGTGCTGAAAGTTGGAGCATCTCTTATTATATACCTCCTGTTTATTTGTTGTGTATTTAACAGTTTTCCAATTGTAGGTTGGTATAATATAATAAGAAAACTCTTATTATGATAATCGTAAAACCGTTTAACAGCGTTATTTTTTTCCAGACGGAAATTTAACTGTGAAACACTCACCGTGGCATCCCTAGTACTGAATGATTAACATATGCCATGGTATTGACATTTATTGGTATTGGTTTTTGTGTTTGTGTATTCAGCATATACAGGAAAGATACTCGAGACACCATTTGGGGTTCCTCATATGGCACACCGACAGACCCTCAGAAAATCCTCCACTCACCTTGTAAAGAAGTTTTAAATATTCTGTTTATGTACTAAAAGTACTACTAATATATTTCAACAGCCTCAAAACCTATCCCTTATTGCTTGATGAGAACTGAAAGGGTGTCTGGAGGACCTCCAGAGGTGAGGAACCCCAAATGGTGTCTCAAATATCTTTCCATTTTTACTGCCCCACAGCAGTATTGGCAAGCCCTTTTGTACTTCTGAAAACTGTCACTGAGGAGATTATAATGGCTTCTGAAGGCGAGCTGATACCTCATACCTTACTCCAAGTCTAAACTAGATAAATGCAGTAGCCTCCATTGCCTCCCCCTCCTTTAAGAGAGATAAATACTTTCCTGTTTTCTGTCATTCATTTCTCCCTCTCCTTGTAAATTTTTTAGTGGCCGGCACCCAGATGCAATGTGAATGGAAACTGTGATGGCAGGCCTGGTCAGCACGTGTGTGAAGCTGTCAATTCTCAGTACTGCAAAGCCATGAAAGTGCCAGGAAAAGAGATTATGCTTTTCCCTTTGGCCTCCCATGCACGCCCTGTGATTATCACAGTACCTCTGGCTTCAAAACTTCTGTTGTGACAGAATTCCAGCAAATTCTTATGGTGGTATGTGCTAGGACTGAGAAAAATTTTCCAATAGAATCTAACCATCCCTCAGCTATCTGCCTTTCATCGCCTTATTCTAATATAACATCATTGCAATCAGTTGTTTTAGTCCACACCTTCTTTTGATTTCTTTGTTTATAATATGTTTTTATATAGTTTCACTGGGTAAATTTTCTCAGCCACAGATGGAATGAGCACAGATTGTTCACTGACCATCTAATATATTTTGTTATATATATAATATATTCTCAATCTGATTGGCAGGCTGCTACACAGTTTCCCAGGCAAATTTGTATTCAGTCCATCAGTAAACAAATGAAAACTTCAGAGAATACCATAGTAATACGATTGTATATGTCCAAAGACATGGTAATGCCTGGTAATTTTTATTTGTATAGCACTTTTCACAATACAAATAATTTCTAACAGCTTTACATTATTATGCTGTTATGTCTGTAAGGTTTTATAGTCCTCATTATGTCTTATAGAATTTTTGTATTCCTTGAGTTGGGAAGAGTTTATCTTATTGAAGTCCATCGTACGAGACTGAAGTGAAGCAAACAGTGATCATCAAAATGGCCCTTGCTGTCCAGTTGGCACAGGATGCTGTTAGTAGTCATCGCTCAGAAACATATAGTACTGGGAGGGGGATTGTGGCACAGTGGAGGGCAATCAAGCCACCGAGAGGGATAAAGGCTGACTGAAGAGGGCGGTGCGAGAGAGAGAGATCCTTACGGACATGTCCGTCGTCTTATGTGTTTGTCTTTTGAGTTTACCATTAAACCTTTATTTGTATGTCAAGCCGGTTTCTCGCCTCTTCCTTGCCCGTAAGGGCGAACTTCTTTACATTGGTGCCGAAAGCCCGGGAAGGAAAAGGGATACGCCATAGTAGAGTTCTCGCCACTACCGTCCACCCCAACGGAGCAGCCGCGGCCATCTGCCAGGGGACGAGGAGCCTTGCCTCCTGGATGCGGAGGAACGGCCGGCGACCACGAGGGGACTCCTAGCCAACTGCCTGGAACGGTCAGGGCCGCTGCCAGGGGTGAAGGATGCCCCTACCAGCCGCTGAAATGCGGAGGGGTTGGAGATCGCCGTCCGCGAGCGGGGAGGGGATCGTGACCAACCGCCTGGTGCGGGAGAACAGCTGCCAGGGGCGGTGGAGTCCCCTTCGGCTCCCCGAGAACACGGCAGGGTGTTCCGTCTGCCTGGGGCTGGAGGACTGCCTCGGATCTGCCTGGAGAGGTGCGGCTGTCGTCCATTAGAGGGTGGAGGAGTGGCCGAGGAACAAGTTACGGCGTATCGGAGAACCGGCGAGTTAGTTTTTAAATTTTTTTTTATCTCTCTCTTTTAATTTTAATTGTTCTTGTTTCCCTCCCCTTGCCCCCTCCCTCGTCCAGGTTGATGAGGATGACCCGCCAGCAGACCGCCGGGGAAAGAGAGGGGGGGGGTGTACGTCAAGCCGGGGGTCCCCAGCCTGAAAGAACAAGGGAGGAATGTGGCACGGTGGAGGGCTGGACCGGGTCGTGACTCAACACGCCCGGTCCCGTATTAGGCTAATCAAGCCACCGAGAGGGATAAGGCTGACTGCAGAGGGTGGTACGAGAGAGAGAGATCCTTACGGACATGTCCGTCGTCTTATGTGTTTGTCTTTTGAGTTTACCATTAAACCTTTATTTGTATGTCAAGCCGGTATCTCGCCTCTACCTTGCCCGTGATGGCGAACTTCTTTACAGTGATATCGGGTTGGACCATGCTAAATTTGGCAGGCTCTGGTAACCTCAGGATATGTATCCCGAGGATTGGACAAGGAAAGAAATTGAATATTAGAGTTGATAATGTCGGTGAGTTTGAAGGGTGTGGAATCTTGTTTGGTCCGAACTCCTGAAGTTTGAATGTGAAATCATCTATAGGCACAATGTCCAAAAAACAAACTTCTAAAGATCAACTATTCATTGGATTTGCCAAAGTTGCAAAATTCATGGCATTAAATCTTTTTAATATATTCAGTGTTGCTTGAGGCCCTTAGTAGCTAGAAAATAAGATATCCTTAAGTAAACCTGCATATTGATATTGTCTTCACACATTGATGTTATATTGAAAAGTGAACCATGCTTGGTTGCTTTCTATGTCAGTCAGGTGGCCTCTTCCTGTCTATGTGGGCAGTTTTTGCTCAGAATAAGTTGCACAGTGGACCAGACTTTATGCAGATAATCGAAAGTCTGGCTACAGGATACATAATATTTTCAACAACGTAATTAAACTACAACTATGTAGGTGGGCAGAGCATCAGTACAAGGCTGTGTATTCAGAGAATTCAATTAATAAAGATTGTTTGAGTCTAATGTAAGAGTGGTGGGGTATTTTACTGGTTGAAACACATTTAACTCAAATTGCCATGCTTTTGTTGCCTGAGGTTTTTGGGATGGAACCCTGTCAGGCCCCTACAAACTCATTATAAAGATCTCAGCTACCTTATGGATGCTCAGTTATAGACCCCCTGCCTGAATCACTGTTCAACATTAAGAAAAACTTGGATGGTCTAGTGCAGTAGCTGATATATTTTGTGAGTTTAGGTTGGGTTAAATGTGTTGTAGTGGAAGATTACTTTGCTATTTTTTTGTTGGGTAAAGTATAGTGATAGCCTTGAAGTAAGCCTGTGTAACACAAACATCTAATCTCACATGGAGTTGTTAGAACATGGTATTAGAAACACCAATGTAATGGGGTAGGAATTTAGGGAACAAGCATGCTAGCGAAATGAAAACCTTCAAAGCACAATTAACTTAGGATAAAATGGTCTGCCAAATTCTATGTAAATGTTATGTCTTCCACAGGAATGCTAAAAGAGACAGCTTGAAATGGATATTTCTGCTAAGTGATGTCACTGAATTGCCTGAACTTGATTTACTCTCTCTAGGGAACCCCTCCTGCCCGCTCTCCAGGCTCCACGGACTTGCTGAATCACTGCATTCTGAAAGAGTATGCTGGAAAACTGCTGTATTTGATCTGTCTTACTCAATGAGGTCCATTGAAGCAATCCAAACTGTTCTCCTTTGTCTTACTTTGCCAAATGGAAACAAAATGTTCTGTCATTCTGAAGGGAGGCATCTTACAGCATATTGCCTGTTTTTGTTTAGTGTTTTTTGTTTGCATTTTCTTCCTTTTTTGTGTTCACATGTCAAACAAGAAAAAGAAAGAGGCCTATGACCACATTTTTGTGAGAGAATTTGAGAGTTTGAGATACATTTGGGCGATCAGATCACAAACAGTCAGTGAAGACACCTCACCGTTTACACTAGGGATGAACATTTTCAAGTAATTTTGTAGTGGAGTACTCGAACCCACATAAATGAGTACTCGATTGCTCATGAATTAAAATGCATGTTAACAAGAATGACACGCACGTTAATATTTTAATTAGTTTCATTCACTAATTTCCAAGAATGGTTTCAAAATAAGATAACTATAGCAAACTATGCTTTTCTTATGGGGAAAAAGAGTAAATGAACAATATGCATTAATAAAAATGGAAAACAAAAAAGATTTTTGCTCTCATCTGGAGCTTACATAGCAACTAATACTGACAACATAAGGTTAATGCACAGATATACACTGCCATTCACGTTTGGGTTCACTTGTCTGAAATGTTTCTCATGATCTTTTGAAGTATGCATAAATGTTTGAAATTGTGCCAACATATTCATTTATTTCATAACAAAACCAAAATTTTATTTAAAACAAAGTTTTTAGAATGGATGACTTGGACTGAATAATAATAAAGAAATGCAGCCAATAAGTGCACAACATAGATGGGAACTCCTTCAACACAGTTTAAAAAGCATCCCAGGGTGATTCCTCAAGAAGGTGGTTGAGAAAATGTCAAGAGTACATTTCTGCAAATTTACTATTACTTTACTATTATCCTTAAATGTGAAAAATAATAATAATAAATAATGAGTAAGTGACCATAAACTTTTGACCGGTAGTGAAAACTCTAAATAAGAGTCTAAATAAAAGCTCACAATTTTATCATTTCAACAAGTGTTGAAAGTTGGCCGTTTATAAAATGTGTTCTGCCTGTGTTCAGAGATTAAGAGATAACACAGATACACATATACTGGTCTGAGCAGCTTCTGAGTTTGCTTTGCATATTCTTTTCCCCCATTAAAGCAGATACTCATATGATGGTTTGAATGACTCCAACAAGAACCAAATACAAATAGAGTGGAATTTAACAAGAATCAAAGTACTGTCAAAGTATTGCCAAACAATTGCTTTCAAAAGCTCAGATGCTATTAAAGTATATCTTCTTCTCTCATCCAGCACCTTGATAACACATTCAGAGCATCCCCAGTAAACTCAATTGTAACTTCGACATTTGGTGAGAGATTTTAGAGGAAAAACTGTAATTCAGTGCAGGCAAATGCGTAAAGGAAAAATGTATTTGCGATATTCGAGTAGTGTTTTAATACTCGAGTAGCTGGGGCAGAACGAGTACTCGATTACTCATACACATCCCTAATTTACACCTGGTTGTAACATGACAGTTTGTGTTTGGATTTCAAACGTTTATAGTATAAGCACAATGTGCATGTGACTGATGTGCACAAATTTCAAAATGTTTTGGACCCTGTGTTCACCTGTCTTTATATCATCCTGCTTGAAACAGACTGCCCAAAAAGCATTATAATACCAGGTGTAAATGGGATCTTGATCTTGTGGCCTTGATCTTGAGATCTCTCGATACCACAAAAACGTGGCCTTGGTCTCGGTCTTAATATCTTGGTCTGGAAATTCTGAACATTTTTCAAAGATTTGATGCCGCTAACCTCACAAATATAAGAAATGCAGTAAGTAGCTCTTCCCCAGAAGCACTCATTATATCAGTTTAGACTTAGGGTGTATTCACACTTGTAGTTCGGTTCTCTTGGTCCACTTGGTCCAGACCAAAAAAGAAAATGATACATTTAGTCCTGGTTCGCTTAGCATTCACACAGGCATTTTTAACACTGAACCTAACGATAAAAAACCAAAGGCATCAGGAAAAAGACACAACCTGATTGGACAGATTTTATGACATATTTTTTGACGGAACTTGCCGAAGAGCTAATAAAATGCGTAAAGGAGTCACAACAGCACCAGAAATTCCTCCGTTGCACACACAAATTAAGATATGCTGCGAGGACAGCGGTTCCGACACCTGTACCAAACTGTAATGGGCAACATAGCTCCTATGATGGGAAGAACCAGGTATGCTTGAGGTCAGTATTAGGCAAATTTCTTCCTGTTTTTGGTCCGTTTAGATGTGTTTGGTCCATGTTGCATTCATAAATCAATCTAACCTCACCATCGTCTCTGTCTATTTTTTTGGTGCGCACCAAGGTTCGGGTGAGAGCGTTCACAATTGTTCAAATTAATTGCACCAGAGTTTGTTTTAATTGAACCAAACCTGCCAAGTGTGAACACACCCTTAGTGTGTCTGGTATTTGTCTGGGTCTTAGGCGGTTTGGTATTGGTCTGGATCTGAGGGGGTTTGGCATTGGCTTAGGTCTTTGATCTGTGTAATAGATGCTGTGCGTGTAGATGCACTGGTGAGTTAACTAGTTATCTTCAACCTCTTTCAGAAGGTTTATATCAGGGAGCAAAGAAGAACAGTTTCACGACAGCCTCTGTTCCAAAGCATTGATTTATTTTAATCAATTCCAAAGGTAATTTGTTTCTCTTTATCTAGTTGTATGTGATTAAATGTGGTCTCTGAAATGATATAAAGAATAATAATGAACAATATATTCAATAAACTAAACCAAATCATATACTGCTTGAATGTACATTCCAATGAATAAGTCTAAATAATGAATATATAACATTGAAGTAATGCAGAGTCAAATGTAGCCAAATGGCCACAAGGCAGAGCACTTAAGCAATGGAATGTAGATTAACTTATACAAGGTATCATAATAAACATTAATTCTTAATTACTCATTAAATATTTTCTACAACAATGCTTAAACCGTTACATACACTGATGATACCAGTGCAAATATCACAGAATGTAATAGCTTGTTACTTTTGCAATGGCATATTTTGAGCAGTGAAATTCCGAGCATGTTTTACATATATGTTCAGCTATAAATGAATTTGAAAACTTAGATTGTAGAACACATAACTAATTATATCACAAGGAATATGTATGTATATAACTTACAGGCATATTAAAGTGAACTTACATAGTCAAAAACGCACTACATCCAAACAAACTGTATGATCTGTCTCATTGCAACAATAGAACACTCTAGATAAGACGAAACTTGTCCGGGCATGTCCGTAGCCCCACCCCACCTATGATGTCATGAACTCAACAGGGGGTTTTATACAGTCTGGGTCTTAGGATGTCTGGTACTGGTCTAGGTCAGCGGTCACCAATTAGCAGTCCGTGGTCCAGGACCAGACCCCGGCTTGGTTTTATTTGGACCACGAGACATAATGACAACTGTTGCCTCATCTCACCATTCTACAGTTTAAGTGAGCAGCACGTCAAACAACCGAGCTGTACACACCATAAGCACTTTAGGGGCGCAAATATAGGGCTGATCTCGGCACTACTTCCTCTAATATATTTCTCTAGCACCGAACACACTTCATTCCCGCTCCACGTGTTGCCTCTTTCTCACTGCTATAGACATATTGCACAGCATAAAGCCTGATTTACTGTAAGTAGAGTTGCAGGTGCAGTTATTTTAACACGGTGAGCAGCAATATAGATAAATATAGACAAAAAAACTGCTGTCATTCAGCTTCAAAATAAATTGTTGGTCCTATCTTTTAATATTGAAATCCATGTGCTCACGACTGCTAAACTGAAATATTATGATATTTTTTATAGAAAGATCCCTCAGACCCCACTAATTTGGCTGATCTGAACCCCGAATGTCCTCTTCCCTGCACACTTTTGAAGAAACTATTTTAAATGTTTAGGATTTTTGTTTTCTTTTACAAAGTACTATTGCTACCAAGGTGAAAAATGTCATAGCCATATTGACTACTGACACCATGTAAGTTATTATTATCCATAATAATCCTCCAGGATCCAAAAATGGAGAGATCTCACCTCTTGGAATTTTTATTGAATACCCCTGGTCGAAGTCTTTATCTCAAAGTATACTTGGGTCAAATGCGAACGTTCAGTACGTGTGGCACAATTCTCATCATCAGCAGAGTGTTCCAGAACTGAACGCGCACAGCCCGATTTTTCTAACCACGCATCTTTGAATGTGCTAGATGTGCATGAGCCTGGAATTATTTGCACTAATTAATGGGTCCACAAGGTGGAAACACTCACATTTGAGCCATTGTTTTCAGGAAGATGAGCTAGAAGAAGATATAATCAGTGCTAAACAACAGGAGACAATGGTAAAAACAACAACAGCAGATATGCACATCAAGAACGTGTGAGGAGGTCAATCAAGAACGTGTGAGGAGATACGTGTAATTGTATACCTCAAGTCTGAATGAATATAAAGACATCTCTATAGGTTTATACTCCTGAAGAGAAATAGTTAGGTGTATTGTTCATTCATAGCGCGCATGTGCCATTGCGTCTATGTATGCAAGCACCATCAGTTGGAGTGTATTTTGACAAGCTCGCATTTGCCTGTACACAGACACTGAGCATTCGCGTCAAAATCAAAATATACTTTGGGTTTAAGGGAGTTTGGTTTTGTTCTGGGAATTAGGAGGTTTTCTATAGGTCTGGATCTGGGTCTTAGGGGTTTGGTTTTGGTCTGGGATTTAGGGGGTCTGGTATTGGTTTTCACAACAGTTTGCTACACATGCAATGATGTAGAGGTAATTTTAAACTTATGGTCAGAGTTGCTTTAAATGTATGGAGAAAGAGGTTCATTACAGACTGAAAAGTAATCTGTCAGCAGGCTGTGGTCTCCAGCAGTGGAAGCTTTTACACTCAAATGACTCACCATGAAACTCATAAAGCTTTTTCCCCTACCACAAGCTGCTGTAGAGAAAGTCCCAATACCTTGAGGGAAGCCCGGAGAGAGAGAGGGGCTCCAGCAGTCCGATCTGTATGAAAAACTTCTGTATCAGCTTTGTGAGCAAGGTCATTATGTCTGTGGAAAATGATGGCAGTGGTAAGACTGGTTTACCACTAGTGAAAAATCACTCTTCATCCATCAGAGGGCAGCTAGTAATTGTTTCCAGTGTCTGATTACACAACAGCACATCTAGAACAATTTAGTTGTCCTTAAATACAATGTGACGTGCTTCCGATCTTTCTTTTCTGGCTACATATTTGTTTGCTATTCAAAAACCTTTAAATACAACTAGAGACAGTTTAGCAAAGACTGACCACTGCTATTAAAATGAATGGGAGAAATTCACCAACGGCCAACAGATGTAGAAAAGGAAGTCTCGCCTTTCAGGTAAAAGAGCCAAGCACTTTTAACATACAGACATTACCTGTCAGTCAACTCGAGAACACGTGTGTGCATTAGCTGAACCAGCCTGAATTTTTATTTTTTTAGCTTAATCTGAGGTAAAGATTTTAATTATTAGATTTATGTGCCATTCCAAAGCCAAGTAAGAACACACTTTATGTAAACAATGCCATAAGTACAATTAATGAATCATTGGAAAAATGCATTTCCACTAAACAAGAGGTCTTGTTCTCAAACTTCAGATGTTTTGGTTTGATGCAGTTTTCTTGAATTAAAAACAAGCAATTTTGAATTATCCAGATCCGTAATGTACTTCGTATTGAAATGTTTTGTAGATTATTGATTGAAAGTAGTCCATTGCATAATAGATTAAATTTGAATTACCTTTCAATGCAGTGCAGTAAAAACACAAGTTAGATTTTTACACATCACAGAATATTTCTTAATTGTCATGGTTAAACAAAAAGGCCTAAGGATTATAATGAAAATAGAGTGTGTAAAGCTTCATTTGCAAAGGGCCAATTACTATAGAGACAGTTCACAACAATCAACTTTACAACAACAAATTTATTGTATGAGAACAAATGTCAAGTTATGTAATAAAAACATTCACAATCCAGTTTTCTGGATTGGTTTATGCATTACATAGCCTAACACAGCAAATCCACCTAAATCACTGCAGTATTAAACTGAGAGATCAAACTACTGTACTCCAGATCACTGGTATGATTTTTAGAACAAAAGCATGCTGTTCCCATTCCTTTGCTGTTTTGATGTGTTGGCAGGTATAAATGATGAATGAGGAACTCAAATCTGGGTAGCTGAGATTACAGGCTCTTTAATGTAAAAGTGTCCCCCTGCAGGGGCAAGACCACCCTCGATAAACCACAGTCTCCATTTACATTTCAGCACATTAATGAGATTTATGCATGTGCTTATATTGTAATTACAAACTTACTTCCATGAGGCATCACATGTTCTAACAATTTTCTAACTTTACTTCATGTTGTTATTTATCTAAGTTAATATATAGGCTTGTATAGCCACGTCCTTTTTAGTTGGAGGGTTTTAAACATAAAACTTTTACAACCTTGAAGCTCCTTCAACTAAATATATGTAATTGGTAACCAGTAAAGGTATGTCTAAATCTTAATGTACAGCAGTCATCAAGATGTAAAAATGTTCACACTTTATCATATTATATTTCACATCATTTTAGGTCAAATTATCAGGTAACCTTTCTTTGATCCCCTAGTCAGTGACAGGTCAGGTACATACGCTACTGTGGGTGCCTCTGGATTTTGGACTTTGCTCAGAATGCTTTCCCATGCTTTTCAATCCATGGCAATGACCTTTGCATCACAGAGGGTGGATCCACAGTTTTTCAGGTCTTCTTCAATTTGTTTTGCCCTTGTCTTCTTGGGCACTGCTTATTGAACTTTCCACTCCGTTGGATGATTTTGCCAGAGAAGCTGGTAGAGTGTCCTGGTGATGCTCATTCTGCAGATGTGCCCGAACCATCTTCGTCGTCTTAGTTGGATTGCTTCCTCGACAATTGGCTGGTGGTCGCATCTTATTCGGATGGCTTCATTTCGGATGCAGTCACGGAGGGAGATGCTAAGGATCTGCTGTTGGCATTGCATTTGGAAGACCTCGAGCTTGTTTAAGTCTTGCTTCAGCAGAGTCCATTTTTCTGACCTGTATAGGGGAATTGGCAGGATCACCGCCCGGAGAAGGCATATTTTGGTCTTAACAGAGATGTTGTCCCTTTTCCATAGGCATCAATTGAGCGAAATAAAGGCCATGGTTGCTTGGCCGATTCTGCCATGAACATCAGTTGAAGACGCCACTTTCTTCTCCTGCACCACGGATCCTAGGTACTTGAATTCCTGAACCTGTTCGATCTGGGCTCCATCGAGGTGGACACTGGTCGGCGACCCATCCATTGTCAAAACTTTGGTCTTGTATGTTTGATTTTGAGGCCGTAAGGCTCGGCGATACAGGTGATGGTTGAAAGAATGTCAGTAGCTTCGGTGTAAGTATCGGCGAAGATCATACTCCTTCCCTGGGCTTGGATGATGTCGTCACCACTGCATCAGAGAGCGTTCAGGCCTCTGACGTGGAAGACTCGACTGGGCTGCCGCCTTCGGCCCAGCCCGCCCAGTCTGAGGCGGATGTGCAGATGGCGGATGTGCTTTCCCGGGCTGCCGTGAGCGTGGGTTTGGACTGGAACACTCCGTCCTCCCCACAGCCTTCACAGCCACGCCCCCGCCCCCCGGTACCATTTTTCCTGGAAGTGCATGATGAGCTCCATCTGTACACGGATCCATCTGTGCCCAGAGAACACCGTCACCTGGCGGGACCACCCGGTACTCCCCTCCAAAGCCTGTAGGACAATGTCATCACTGACCTCCCAAGCCTACAGCACCTCCAGACAGGCTGCCTCCGCCCTCGCCCTGCATGCCATGGCTCTCCTGCAGGTCCATCAACCCAAGGTACTTAAAGATCTGCACCTGGATAGTCCCGACCCCGACGTGCTGCAGGAACTGTGCTCTGCCACAGACCTCACTCTCACGGCCACGAAGGTCACAGCACAGGCACTCGGGCGGGCGATGGCCACCCTCGTGGTCGAGGAGCACCACCTTTGGCTGAACATGGTCGAGATGCGCGACATTGACAAGCCAAGGTTTCTGAACGCCCCCATCTCCCAGCTTGGCCTCTTCGGCGACAACGTCGATGACTTCGCCCAGCAGTTCTCGGCAGTAAAGAAGCAGATGGAGGCGATATCACATATCATGCCGCGCGCCACCCAACTAGCACGCCCCGTGCCCCGCCTGCTCGCCAAGGGCGTCCCCCGTGACCAAACGACAGGCAGCTCCACAACCTGGGCCCAGCTCTCAGCCCCAGCATCGAGCACCTCGCCATCGTCTCCAAGACCCCTTCTCGGACCAGAAAAGCTCTGAAGTGCTCCTGAGACGGGCAACCCAGGCAGTCTGATGTTCGCTCCGGAGCTGGTACCAAGACCACTCTGTCCCCCGGTGGAGGGCCGGGAGGAGAATCCTTTTTTCCTTATTTTCATTTGCCGCACCCTCTTCGGGTTGCGGTACCCACATGTTCAATAAAAGAGCGATTTCCCCACTCCCTGGGTTATCCAGCCAGTGTGCGCCTTTCTCATGGCACCCCAGCCCCAAAACTCTACATTCCCGGTTCCCCGGAAGCCACTCCCTGCCAGGTGCGTGGAGCAAGGTAAGTGCTTTGAGTCTTTTCTCAACATCCAAGCCACTCTTTTGCACTATTACCTGCTCCCCCCCGCCATGAAGACCCACCCGGTACGTCAAAAGCGATTGTCCCATTAGTGCCCCTCGCACGGAGCTTAGATGCGTGGCTCTCACATCCCAATCCATCGTGCTGGCTGGCCAGGACCATCCGACTCAGCTACGCGATTCAGTTCACCCGGCTCCCGCCTCGTTTCAGTGGTATTCGCTCCACTGCACGGCTCACCACCGAGCGCGCGCAGTCAGTGCTCAGGTGCCTTGATCCCTTCGAGCCCGGCACAGTGGTCCCTCTAAAACAATTCTAGAGGCTCCTAGGGCATATGGCATCCTCAGCCGCGGTCGCACCACTGGGGTTGATGCATATGAGACCGCTATAGCACTGGCTACAGACTCGAGTCCCGAGACGGGCATGGCGCCACGGCACATACCATGTGACAATCACCCCTTCCTGCCGTCAGACTCTCAACCCTTGGAAAGACCTCTGATTTCTGCAGACCGGAGTCCCCCTGCAGCAGGTGTCCAGACGTGTCGTGGTAACCACAGACGCCTCTCGACAGGATTGGGGCGCTGTGTGCAACAGGCGCGCTTCCGCTGGCCCTTGGAAAGGACCCAGACAGTGTTAGGACATCAATTGCCTAGAGTTGGTGGCTGTATTTCTTGCCCTACAGAGGTTTCTCCCACTAATCCAAGGCAAGCACATCTTGATCCGTTCAGACAGCACCGCGACAGTAGCGTACATAAATTACCAGGGTGGCATGCGCTCTCGTCATATGTCACAAATCTCCCTCCTTTGGAGTCAGCCGCAACTCAAGTCGCTGCACGCCACTCATATCCCTGGCAACTCGATGGCGGACGCACTGTCGCGACAGGTTTTGCCCAGTGGAGAGTGGAGGCTCCACCCCAGGTGGTCCAGCTCATATGGGACCGATTCGGCAAGGCCCAGATAGATCTCTTTGCCTCCCAGGACAACTCCCACTGCCCGCTCTGGTACTCCCTGACAGGAGCCCCTCTCGGGATAGACGTGTTGGCACACAGCTGGCCCCGGGTTATGTGCAAGTACGCATTTCCCACAGTGTGCCTTCTTGCATCGGTGCTGTGCAAAATCAGGGAGGACGAGGAACAGGTCATCCTGGTTGCCCCCTACTGGCCCACCCGCACCTGGTTCTCGGATCTCATGCTCCTCGCGACAGCCCCTCACTGGAAAATTCCCCTGAGGAAGGACCTTCTTTCTCAGGGATGGGGCACCCTCTGGCATCCACACCCAGACCACTGGAACCTCCACGTCTGGCCTCTGGACGGGATGCGGAAGATCTAGTGAATCTACCACCTGCTGTCGTAGACACGATCAACCAAGCCAGAGCTCCCTCCACCAGGCAAGTTTACACCCTGAAGTGCCGCTTGTTCGCAAATTGGTGTTCTTCCAGAGCCGAAGACCCACAGACATGCGCAGTTCGATCAGTTCTTCTATTCCTGCAGGAGAGGCTGGAGGGGAGGCTGTCCCCCTCCACCTTGAAGGTGTATATAGCTGCTATCGCACCCCACCACAACGCAGTAGATGGCAAGTCCCTTGGTAAGCATGACTTGATTATCAGGTTCCTGAAAGGCACCCGGAGATTGAATCCTACCCGGCTGAGCCTGTTCTCCTCCTGGGATCTCTCAGTGGTCCTCTCGGGCCTTTAGAGACCCCCCTTCAGCAGCTTGATTCAGTTGAGCTCAAGGCCCTCTCCCTGAAGATGGCCCTCCTGATCATGTTAGCCTACATCAAGAGGGTTGGAGACCTGCAAGCATTCTCTGTCAGCGACACCTGCATGGAGTTCGGTCCGGCACTTTCTCACGTTATCCTGAGACCCCAAATGGGCTACGTGCCCAAGGTTCCTACAAGCCTTTTCAGGGACCAGGTCGTGAACCTGCAAGCGTTGTGTCCCTTCTGCCACAGCACTAGACCTGGCACTGTAAATGGCCGTGTCTCATTTTCGGCTCCTCAGTGCAAAATCCTGACTGGCATTCGCTGCCCCACTTCCCTTTATACCCGTATGTCTGGGGTGGGCATGCAAATTCTGTCTGCCAACTTGATACTGGCCTTTTCTCAGTATGATTCGGCATCCAAGAAAGACCCCTTGTGTCACTTCATTCGACATGGAGTCTCGTTCCCTCCCTCAGGAGTAACCATGACGATCTTTAATATGTTTGATAAATGTTTAAATAATTAATTAGTTTATACATTTTACAAAATATTTTAATATTTGGTTAAATCTTGGTCTGTTACAGTTTGTTTGATGATTTGTAATTTTGCACTAAACTAAAATAATATGCCATTTTAGTCAGAGGAAAATTGGCTAAAATTAATATGACATGATGAAATATTGACTAATGGACATCAGTTCTGATTAGAAAAAATGTATAAATGAAATATTAAAAACTCTCCCAAAAAACAGGGTTTATTTCAATTCATTGATTTCATCAGATAATCTTTTTAAAGATATCAGGATTATCACAGGTAAACTTCAAAGTGCAGCCATAAATCAGCTATAAAACACATGCTTCTCACCATCACTTCAAACACACAGGCCTTGATAAATGTGTGGTCATAAAAGAGGATTTTAAGCTTCTCACAAATAGTTAAACATCTGTGCTCAATTTTAAGCAAACCGTATACAAGCATGCAGCGGGCCTTTGTTCTCTCAAGGGCAGAGGGGCCATCAGGTAGGGGGTCTGTGCTGCTGCTGCATGCAGTAAACAGTCCAACCGAGCCGGGTCTCATCTGGAGGCCTACAGCAAACTCTCAACGCAGTTTAACGGGATCTGCTTCTGTTTTGGACTGGAGTGGGGAATAACAGCTTTATTGTTTATATTCAGTATTTAGAGCATCTTAAATAAGCACCATAAATCTGCTTCATAACGCCTGGGTAATTGTGTCATAGGCAGCACGCTGTTGTTGGTGGTGTTTGCTTAGGCAAACGCCACAGTTACTATTGCTAATACTGCAGGTTAAGGATTTGACTCAAGCCAGCATGCAATGAACAAGCAACCACCCAGAACATCCTAGCAACTGCATAGCAACACACTAAAACACCCAGAACCCCTTAGAAACCGTGTAACAATGCCTTGGCAACCACCCACAACATTCTAGAATCATAGAGAAGTTTTTGCAATGGAAAGCACGGATGACATTTTATTCACAAAATCTAATAATCTAAGTTTATTAGTTTTAGAAAGCATTTTTCTGGTACTTTGTAAGATATTGGGCCCTATTTTAAGAGTGCTAGCATTAAGCGCAGTGCTATGCCATAAGTCACAAGTGCATAGTCAGTGGACGTGGCCATGAAATGTTTGCATTTTCATGCAAGCATGCGCTAAGTCTAGGCTCAAGTAGGTTTGGCGAAATTGCATGTGCAACACGCAAATGGGCTTTATTAAGTGCAATTTAACTCTGAGGTTCTTCTCCGGTTATTGCAGCATCTGCGTTCTATTATACAATTCATTCCCTCAAGAACCAGCGATATAAAGCAAGGTAGCACATTTTGGTAGCACATTTATAAGAAGTTGGCAGTGTAAATGGACTGTATGCAATGAATTATTATGTTCTTTTGTGCATAAACTGCACCTTGTTGAATGTCAGGCATATTTCTATGGCAGTGGCATGCTCCGAAACGTCCGAATTTGGAGTGCCAGAAGTGTTATTAATCTGCTATTAATCGTTTTCATCTGCTGACACGCAAATCATAGCTAGTATTAACAGTGATTTTATTGGCACACACTTCTTTTCTACCAGTCAATTATGATTTTGAAAAATTAAATACAATGATTGAAGCATGAAAAAATTAAACCAAACATAATTATAAATTGAAATTACACTTAATTTAACAATTTACAATTAATTTAAACATAATAAAAATAATAACAATAATTGAAAAATAAACCATGACGTATAGCTAGTTTAAAACAAATCTCATACATTTTTGTTTCATATAAGCTGGCTACAACTCTGATTGTCAGGGACATACAGTATTTTGATGTTCCACTACATTTTCAGAGTTTGAAAATTAAGTTTGGAAATGAAATTTATAACCACCTGCTGATGGAATCTCCAAATTGCAAATGCAGGAACTGAGTTTAAAATTTTGTTAAGTTTAGCTAAGTTTGAAATGTCTTAGCGCAATTACTTATTTCTCAGGAAAATAGCAAATTGTGCTTTGCACCACTTCATTACCATACAATACACCCACAATATTGCAAACACTCCCACCCAGGCCCACTTGTGCTTAGCGCTCGGACAGAAATGAGATAAGATGTTGTGCACAGTTGTTTCGCTCGTGAAAATTGAGCCCAATATTTGAATTTAAAAAGACAGACTCATTTGATTTTTTTAAATCCAGGTGCAAGCATTGGCTTAATTAGCAATGGTTAAAGTCTGCCAAAAAAAAAAAAAAAACACTTTGAGTCAAGCTGTAACTTTTAGGAGTAGACTTACTCTGAGCAGAGGAACCAAGAAGCAGCAAGAATGAAGGTGTACACGTGAACTTGAGAATCTTTGGCAGCCTCTTTATTCCAAAGGAGATCTAACCCATGTGTTTACGGTTAGCATTTGGAATGGAAAATAATGGAATTTGTAGCACTGGAAATTTTCATGGATCCAAATGAGCATAGTTTCAGCAAAGAAAGTAAGGGATTAATTTTGTCAGGTTTAGAAAGCATCTGTCATGTAGAGTGTACTTGTCAGTTTCATGAAACCTCTGGTGTGTTGGATTAGGAAACACATACTTCACACGTGTAGTTGACATGCATTACGTTTGGAAATGTGTCTGGTGGTGTGACATGCTATACTCCATCCAAGGGCGTAGATTCCAGGGGGGATGGGGGATAGTAATCTAAATAAGCAAGTACAACCCCCCCATATTTATAACATGATCAATGGAAACATAGAAATGCTTCATGCTTAAACCTCCCAATGTACATTGACATTTTAAACAGCATTTTACAGTTCTTTTGTAATTATGCAAGCAATGACCTTAATAGTTGAGAGATTCCATGGAATAACTGTAATGGATTTGTCATGCCACAGGGCCAGTTAAAATAAACTAGTAAAATAAACAGTCTGACAATGGAGAAAAAACAGTAACAGACTTGGAGAGAAAAAAAATCCCTTATCTACTCATTTACATTCTACCCTAAATTCATTATGCTGATTGAAAAAAAAAAGTTTATGGACATACGGTATGTCAACTACCTTCAAAAAAATCTCTTTCGTACTACAAATCTATAGTGTCGTGTGACCTGTGTGAATTGTGAAGTGATGGCATAAGAGTCAATTTACCTACAGTTCCTAGCTATGTTCTGTGTTTTGCAAATGTTTAATGAATATTGCTTATTTATGATCATGCATAAAGTCTGAAGTTCTCCCAAGTTTTCTCCAGGTGTTAACAGGATAGCCTCTAGGGCTCAACGACCTCTCCAGGTTTGTTTTTAATCTGATCATCCTTTCGGCTCTCTTTCAACTTGCATTACATGTGATGTGAATATGAATGTTTTTTTGTTTGTTTGTTTGTTTTTGTAATAAATGTCTTATTTCTCTGGCAGTAGATCTAATATGAGCACAGATTGCATCAGGTTAAGGAAGAGCTAATGCCAAATCTTGCACATTTTCTCAGATTCCAACATTTTCCCAGCATCTGTGATTTGTTAGCAAATTGTGCCTGTTTGTGTAGTATGTTGGGAAAATATAATTTTGGTGAATTAAAAAGGTATTTACAGTTTTGATAAGTAAATGGAGACAGACAAAACAGTTATAAATCAATCACTTTATTTAAAGCTTGAAACAGAGATACAGCTAATTCATGTTAGTGAGATTATACAGTTTACTTTGGTAATTCAAATTATAAACAGCAAATGTTAAGAGATTTTATACTCATTATTCATAGGAGTGTATATTTTATGTAATGTTCTGTTATGTGTGTGCATAATTAGTCGTGCTTGTATGCACCCTTGTGTACGCATCGCCATGCTCATGCACAGAGAGAACTCTTGCGATGTGCTTCATTCCAGTTAAAGAAACGTTGATGAAGCACTGCATCCATGTGTTCCTTCTCTTATTCTCCTTTTTCAGGTATAAAAGCACAAAACACACCTCACACTACCTCAAACGAGTATAGAGATACTTTAACATAATATTGATATGTTAGTTTTTTAATGTTGATTTAATGTGTTATAAAGAGAGTTGAGTTCAGTGCATATAAGTAAATGTTTAGTATGCATATGCAGCGATTCGCAGTAAATGGTGAAGATAAATGTGTTATTTCGATAAATAAGAGTTTGTAATGTCTACTGAGTGTTATATGACATCCTAAAATTCAGTGTGTCATAGTGTCATATTAAATGCAGTATGTGCCTTTTATTGACCATGAGTATCAAGAGCCTGTGGATTTAGACTTTTATTGTTTAAAGCAGTGTTGTAGTACTCGAGACTGGACTTGGTTTTGAACTCGGTCTCGAGACCATATTTTACCAGTCTCGGTCTTGTCATGGAATAATTATCTTGTACTTGAATAAGGTTGGAATCTGACTTATCCCCGAGTCCACTTGAGTCCTGTTGGTTATTGACATTTGAGTGACATGTTCGGTTAACCAATGATTGATGATTTTCTTGTATGCATGACTTCAGACTCACGTGAGGTCAGGAGGTTATCAAAAGCCATCTGGAATTCGGTCTCATTTAAAAAAAATCGATTCTATAATTCAGTTCGCATATTTCAGCCACAAAGATTTCATCTAAAGTAAAACTCTAAAAAAAGGAATAACTGTCATATGCAAATTCTGCAGTGCATAAATTACTGAAACAAAGAAAACAACTTCCGATTTTCATCGACATGTGGAGCGAAAGCACAAAGAAAGGTAAGAACTCTTTAGCTTTTTGAACATTAAAATATGTTTACATTACGTTGAATTCATTTAAGTTAATGTCTTCTGTACATGCATAAAACTTAAACTACATAACAATGACACATGATGCTTTGCCAGGCATATTAAATTTAGTTTGTGGTGGTCCTTAGCAGTTTAACATCGGGTAAAACAGAGGGTTTTTCAAATGTTACATCGATACTTAGTTTTCCTGAACTGTCAGCGGCTCACGCGCTCTCAATTTTGAGTTGAAAAAAGGTACAATTCAGTAACGTTAGTTGCTACCCAGAGTTGCAATATTTTGAGAGTATGCACATCATTTGCTACAGTTCCATATGATCATATATGCAGCTAATATTAAGCACTGACTTAAAAAGTGTTTATTAATGTCTAAATCAGTTTATAACAAATTACACAAACAACTAACCATGTTAAATACATTATAGAAATAAAATTCAAGCATCATCATTTTCACACACTGTTCAGTTTTACAGTCCTGACTCAAGTTGAGACGTTGTGTCGAAGAAGCTAGGGGTCTCTCTTGAGTGCCGAATATGCCTCTGATCTATGAAAAAAGGCCAAAGAGAAGTTGGCAGACAGTATTTGCATACCCTGCCCCCGGACATATGGGTATAAAAGCGGGGAAATACGTTGAGTTCATTCAGGATTTTTCCGAGGAGCCGGAAATGGTCCGGCCACTACAGTGGCTCGGCTCAGCGACGTGGCCGGGAGGACACAACGTCTCGTTCCCTCCATCAGGGAATGGAGGTTACATCTGTAACCGAGTCGTTCCCCATCTGTCGCTCACTTCGACGTTGTGTTGAAGAAGCAACACTAGGGGTCCAATTTAAATCATGCCATGTGCTGAACCGTGTATGTGTTCTGCTGACACAGGAGCGGGCAGGTATTTTACGTGCAAAGGCAACCAGCTGTGTCAGACTGCACGTACCCTTCCCCAATGCCCCACAAAAGTCATCAGAATCCTTCTGGTTACCCCAGGCAGGGGAACAAGGCGACGCTTGCCAACCTGGGAACGGGCCAAGCCTGGCTGGGCCTCTTTCCTTCTATGTTTCTCCGCATAGAGCAAGAATTGCCGAGGCCCTTACATGCATCGAGGGAAGGGGGTCTTACCCAGTTTCCTATTCTTTTAGGGGGAAAAGACCCTGCAGAGGCCACACCTGCCCGAAAGGGGAGGTAAAGGTGGTGAATACATCACATGGGTTTTTAGGCGGCATGGGGAGATGGCACAGTGGTAGATCCAACCTTGCTAAGAGAGGGGAGTTGCTACAACATCGGACCTGAGAAAACACGTAAGATCTTACAAGGGTGTTAGGTGTTGCCCAACCCTCTGCTCAGCATTCCCTTTCTGCCGTATACTGCGGAAAAGTGGACGTCCGCGAAGGGGGGGCGGGGCCTGGCAAACTTAATTGTGTAACCGAGTCGAATGGTCCGGGCCAGCCAGCATGTCGGGTTGGGAAGTGAAAGCCACGCATCCAAGCTACACACTAGGGGCACCAAGGGGACGATTATTTTTGACATACCCGGCAGGGCTTCGCAGTGGGGCGGAGCAGGTAGTACGGCGTCGGGAGGCGAAGATGCGTCCCGAGGCTCTAGTGCTGAGAAAAGACTCAAAGCACTTACCTTGATCCGCACACCTGGCAGGGGGCGGGTTAGCGACTGAGGAAGAGGTCCAGTGTAGGCGTCCTCTAGACTCATCAGCAGGGTGCTGTGAGAATGGCATTTGTGGGCCAGGTGGCCCAGAATAGCTCTGTCATTGAGAATGTGGGTACCACAGCCCAGCTTAGGGGGAGAGGCAATTAAATAAATTTAACAAAAGATTCTCCTCCTGGCCCTCCACCGGGGGGGTGGAGTGGTCTTACCAGCTCCAGAGCTAACATCTTGGGCTCTGGGTCGAGCGTCTCAGGAGCGCCTGGGACCCTTCCGGGTCCTTGAGGGGGTCCGTGAGACGGGGGGGTGTCTGCTTCCTGCGGGGTACTCGACGCCGGGGCTGAGAGCTGGGCCCGGGTTGAGGCGGAGCAGGGTGTTTCATAGCCGCAGGAGGACGCCCTCAGCGAGCAGACGGGGTATGGCCCCTGGCAGCAGGTTTGCGGAGGGGCAGGATGTGTGAAATGTCCTCCGTCTGCTTCACTGCTGAGGACTGCTGGGTGGAGTCATCAACGGCGCCGCCAAATGGACGGAGCTGGGAGACGGGGGCGTTCGAGAAGGCATGCCTTGTCTACCTCCCACATTTTGACCAGGTTCAGTCCATAGATTGTGTTTCTGGGCCGTGAGCGGCACACATGCCTGTGAGACCAATCAAGTAACCGAGAGGGGGGGGTGGGGTAATACCGGTCTAGCCTCGCGCTCACGGTAGCCTGGGAAAGCATAGCGGACCTCTGTGCGTCAGGCTCAGACTGGGTGAGAAGACCCGAAGGTGGCGGCCCAGGCGAGTCATCAGCATCAGACGCCGCTGTAACGCTCTCCGATGCAGCGGCGATGTCATCCAATTCTGGTTGCTCAAGGGACCGGCCGGCCGGTCGTAAAGCGGGCCGCACTTATCCAGAGCTCGAGGGAAGCAAGCAAGCGTGCCGGGGAGGCGGGTGGTTCAAGGGGGTTTACCCGGAAAAACGGAACTCGTCCTTATCTAGGCGGAGAGACACTTGAGTGAGCCCTGATACCTACTGGCGAAGCTTGTCCGCGCCTCGTAGGCTAGGGCAATAGTGTCCCTCAACCAATGTGACATAGACTGTTTGTTGGCGGCCGCCCCCTTGTTGCGGCCCCCATGGCAAGCAAATAGTTGCCCTGACTTATGCCACTGGCTAGTGCGGTGGACATAAGTCTGAAGGGCACAGACTGGACAAAGTCTGTGAAGTCTTTCCTGCTCCAGCATTGCAAACGGCAGGGAGCAGAAGGCTTCGAAATGACGCATCTATTTATAGCCCTGCCCCAGGTGCATCCAATGATTAACACCGGCAGAGGCTATAAATTCCTGTCAACGTTCATTGACGTGTTGCACACATATTCACAGCTGGTCACAACTATAAGATGTTCCCAAAGCGCCTTTCTCAGCGCAGCATCTCGTTCCAGTTTTTTCAGGGAACAAGGGTTACATCTAAGTATCCCGAGACATTTACATGTAATGTTGATAATTGATTCGAGTTAAAGAACCCTTGATGAAGCACAACACCTTCTGAAGTGAAGCAATTAATTTTTGTAAGAAAAATATCCATGTTTATAACTTTATGAACTATAATAACTGGCTTCCTCTATCGTCTGCGCACTGGAGCTTAAAATAAGTATGTAAAGTCTTTCAAGAGAGAAAGTTCTTAAATCTATCAAAGGACTGAGAGGCTGAGTGGTCTTTGTTATTGATTGAATACATTCACAAAAGGTTACTCTTTCTGTCTGCTACTCTATGCCACACCCTTCCTTGACCCTAGTGACGCTTTGTGCTACCATGAGTCATGGAGGAGAGGCCATTATAACAATGATGACAAAGTGTTAATAGCTTAATGTGTTCTTCATCAAAGTAAGTGTTTAACCTCCTGAAACCCGAACGTGACTGCTGTGTGCATTTACAATTTCGCGTTTTGATTTGTAACTAGCAGTACCAAATAAACATGCAAAATGGGTATAAAAGCAGGTTAGTGGTGTTACTGTTCCTCGACCAGGATTACTTTGAATATTGACTATTTCAAGCATGTAAACAATAACAAAGGAAATAGAATGCAGCTATTCCTGAAACACTTCTGGTATCATTAAAGTATCATTTAAATAAGACTCTGAGTTAACATATTTTTTCAAAGAACATCAAATGTTTACCTGAAGGGACTTATCCAGATGTGTTGTTGATACTGAGCATCTACGTGAGAGTTATATGCTCACAATTATTTAGAGATTGGAAATATTGGATTGATCCTATTGTAATCAATGAAGCCGTTCAATGAATCTGTGTGCGTGACCTGCGGACAAGTTATGGATAAAGCATCTGCTCAATTACTAAATGTAAAAGTAAATGATTTGCACAGCTTCATTCATTATAATGGGAGCGATCTATAGTCACTTTTAGAGCTCTACTTATCAAATGTACAATTATTTGGTATGAATGTTGTTCAATTACCAGAGATAAGGCGTGTGTTACAGTTGTTATTACAGTGCATATCCAGCCTTCTCGCTTCACTGAAGCAGTTAATGCGTTCATTTGTCATTGCTTTTTTGGAGATCTACACACTTAATTTCTATTATTTCCAGGTATCCAGGGAACAATCGAGCCACCGAGCAACATGGTCCACATTTTAATGCTAAAATTTTATGACAATCGTGTTAACGTTAGTAATGATACTCGTGTTAAAGTCACTATGACTGAAGCGCCTCCCGCTGTTAAATTAGGGTGCGTTCCATTCAGAAGTGAACATTCCTATGTCCTATTCCCTTCCACTGTGAGTGCTTTAAAAGGCTAAAAGTGTGAGGCTCAAAAATAAAGTTCATTAGGATCTCACTTTTTAAAGCATTTTTATTGGAAATTGTTTGAAATGATCTTACAGCATGACTATGATGATTGCAGTCAGAGTTCAACAACTAGCAGGAAATGTTCAAGGAACAAAAAGACGTCACTTCCTTAAACCATCTTGAAAAGGTCTATAAGGGTTCTTTCACACTATAGCTTTTGGACCTAAATCTGTTTGACACCAGTGTTCAGTTCTTATGGTTAGTGTAAAAGTAGTTTTCCAAACTTGGGTGTGTCCACTAGGGGTACGGTTCATGTGAACTCCAGAGGACTGTTTCACAAAGCAAGTTGAACAAACTCAAGTGTTTCGGAATAAGTTTCAGATTGACAAAACCAGACATAACCAAACCAGATTAGATCTGGTTCAGCAATCTCATAAACCATTTCTATCCTGAACCTCAGTTCATGCGTAACCCTGAATCCCAGCACATGAATGAATAACGTTTGCCACAATGTGTGAAGTTTGGAGAGACTCAGCATGGCGTACATGTCATAAGAAATTTCAGCATCAAGCACTGCATACAGGTACAGTTGGTGTGTAAAAAAAACGCAATTAAACTCATTAATACAGTTTATATGTGCTGCTAAAATATAGAAGTTTCCCCAATATCTCAAATAAATAATCTTTTAAAATCTTAATGTCTAATATAATTTACATTACATATTGAAATATTAATGAAAATCCATTAAATAGCTATATTTTCCTATTTTTCCTTTATATTTGGAGCATGAGACACAGGGGGAGTGACTATTACATCAGAGATGTCACTTTACACACAGCTGATTGGTTCAATATTTGTTAGCCAATTCTTTTACCCAGAATAAGTGTGTTTCTCAATGCTAAGAATGCAGAGAATGGACTTGCATTCTTATGAAGACTAGTCTTGCCAAGCCACCTTGGAAGAATGAACTTTGAAGGACAGGAGGTCGTAGAATGTGTTTTGAGGTTAGTTTCCTCCATGTGTTTATTACTTTATTAAAATGATGCCCAACAAAACAACAAATACTGCCGCAATAAAATGACTCTCACGAGCTGTCAGACTTTTACCAGCTTACAGCAGGAAACTCTTGAGGGAAAATACAATGATAAATATCCTGTTCTGTTTTGGATAAGCTAAAAACCAGTTCCTTAGTCTTTGAAATATTAAGGTAAAGAAAGTTATCATCACACCATGTAATAAAATATACTATGGAGCATTGATTGTCCAAAAAATTATTATTGTCCTTATTTAGCAATGCAAGAATGGCAGTATCATCTGCATATTTAAAGTAATAAGTGGTGGTAACTGGACTCTGACAATCATTTGTATAAAGAATATAAAAAAATGGGCTAAGTACACAAACCTGAGGGGTGCCAGTGTTGAAAACAATAAAGGGTGATAATGCATTGTTCACCTTTAACACTTGTGGTCTATTCGAAAGGAAATTATAAATCCAATGTACTAGTGGTGAAGGAGCTAGCAGATACTGTAGATTCTTGATTACCTGATGATGCTGAATTGAATTAAAGACGGAACTAATGTCAATAAAAAGAAGTCTGGCATAATTTCCAGGGACATCCAGATGCTGAAGTAGACAGTGCAAGAGACAATCCACTGCATCCTCTGTACCTATCTTCTGCTTATATGCAAATTGGAGACAATCCAAAAATGGTGAAACATAAGGAAGCATAATCTTTTGAACCATTTTCTCAAACCATTTCATTATGATAAAGGTTAACGATACCAGCCTGTAGTGATTCAGCTCTGTTGGATAAGTTTTTTTGGGGAACAGGAATAACAACTGATGTTTTCCATATGACTGGTATTGTTGAAGTACAAAGTGATCGAAGCAAAAGAAAATGAAGAATAGGGGTTAATTCCTGGACGCAATTTTTCAAGACCTGACCTGGAATTCCGTGTGGCCTGGGAGCCTTATTCGGTTTACACCTAATAAGCTGGAAATAGACATTCTGCTTAGTTAGAAGGGACTCATAATCCAACACATAGTACTAAAAAGGGCATACAAATTATTAAGATTAACAGCAAAGGTGGTGGGATCTAATTCAAAAATAGTCTGTTTAACGGCTTGTCCATTAAGAGACCTGACTCACTGAAAAGCCTGTTTTGTGTTCATATTTGCAAAATCATGCTCCAATTTGTTTTTAAACTTCTTTTTAGCATTAAAGATTTCATTTTTGATGTCCTGATTTATCATTTTGAGACCAGCAAAGTCATTCTGCATGAAGGCAAGTTTTCTCCTGTGGAAAATATATTTTATCGATGAGTTGATCCATGGTTTTGAATTTGGGTATGTTCTTTACCGGTATCAAGGAACCATACAGAATTTAATGTAATCGGTAATAACTGAAGTCTGCTCATCTAGTTCTCCCTCGAAGACTTCCCAGTCTGTACAGGCAAAGCAGCCTTGAAGGTATGCAATTGCATCCTCCGACCATTGAGGGATGCTGTGTATTATTGGCCTGCATTGTTTCAGCCATTGTTTGTAAACAGGAAGTAAATGAATAACATTATAATTATAAAGTTGATGTTGCGGTGGGAGAGCTCTAGCTTTATAGGCTTATGGGATATTACTGTAACACAAATCTATAGTTTTATTAAATCTTGTTGGTACATCTACATATTGATTGAAGGCTGGCAAAGAGTAATCAAGCCGACAGCTGTTAAAGTCACCAAGAAGTAGTACTGGAGCATCCCGGTACTTGCTGAGCATAGCCTGTGTATTATACGCTATCTGCTCAGCTGCTGCCTTGACATTAGCGCTTGGTGGAGCATACAGCTAAGCACAAGAGTCGAGAACTCCCTCGGGAGATAAAAGGCATGGGCAGGACAGGGTCCGGATTACAAATCCTCTTGTGTACTTTGATTTGAGTTCATCAACATGAGTTGATGTACATACACACCCCACCTCCCCGCTCTTTCCCAAAGTTACTGGTTCTGTCTGGCCGAAAGATCTCAAAACCATCCTAGCTAACCTTGGTATCTGGGACAGACTCGTCCAGCCAGGACTCTGTCAAAGCAAAAACACATGCCTCTCTGAAGGATACATCCATGAGACATTTCGCATGCAAAAAGTCAATTTTGTTTTTCAATGAATGGACATTTGAAAGGATGATTGAAGGTAGTGGAGGTTTAGTATTACTAGTTAGCTGCGACATAATGTATGATGCCCAAAGGCATAGGGTCTTATTCATTGTGAAACTGTGTTTTCTTAATGGCATGAATCGCACTGAAGGCCTAGACTTTAAGTACATGGCCCACCACTGTTCTTGAGCATTGTAATTGAAAATCAGCAGTGGATGAAAACGTTGACAAGTCCACAAGAACGTAAGAACACAAAAGAACACGCATTGAGAAACCTGCTCCGGCACAGATTAGTCATGTAACATGAGTCTCTAAGACAATGAAACTATAGTAGTAAAACAGTCTGTGCAATAGTTAAATCAGCTCTTACGACTTGCAAATCCACCGCAATGACTGGGAAGAAGACAATTTCCTGTTAGATGAGAGTGAACATACAAGTCTCAACCTTCTAAGCAGACAGCAACGGGTTACCACTGTGTGACGGTGGTGAGTCAAGCCGCAGTTGCAAGGGCCTTGGTGGAGCACCAGCATACGTTGCAAGGGCCTTGGTGAAGCACCGGCATATGGACCCTCGTGGCAGCACTGAAATGGCATATTGGGGAGCAGTGTAGCCTGGAGCAATGGCGGGATAAGCCTGGGGTCCCTTGCTTCAGATGTCCAATTCTATGCCCAACGAGGGCACTCATAGTGTGCGGTGGTCAAAGGGGGAGTTATCCTTCCACGCTTTTATGCAGCCACTCCTGCCTGAAAAACCCCGGTAACAAGTACAACTGGCAGCGCCCAATTCCTTAACGCAGGCACTCAAGCTGGGAGCTCCTGCAAGGATGCCAATGAGGGAATTGTGGAGGTCTGGTGAGTAGACACAGTGGCTACACTGACAGAACTGCAAAATACTTTCTTTGGGCAGAGGAGGTGTGACACCTGGCAGGAGCCCTGCTATCATTGTTGCGAGTTGGGACATGTGACACAGAACTGCCAGGAGCCAGCACCTCATCCTCCATTGTTGTCAGGAAACTATAGTAGAGCACCTGGGAGGAGGGACAGTCACTCACCTCACCTACTACCCCCCTCCATGGAAAATGCGTGATGGTGGGTCAGGATTATGGCCTCTACATTTCATGCACTTTGGATGGTTACTTCTGCCAAATCCTCCTGGACACCGGCTCATCCATCTCTATCTTCAGTACAGGTGTCCTACCAGGCAACTCAGGCCCACAGTCTGCTGGATGGGCTTTCACACCTAAGTGCATGCAGACAGTGACTGGTGCGAGAGCCATGCTCTGATGGAAAAAGTCTGTTCAAGTGGTGATATGCACCGAAAATGTAAAGTGCAATGTTTGGCTGGCTGACATTGAGGACAAGTGCATAATGGGGCTGGATCTCTTGCATCGCCTGGAAGTGTGCATTGATGTGCCAGGTACTCCTCTCCAGTTACACACGGAGGTTGTCCCACTGGTGGGGGGGTGTCAATCGGCTCAGTGACGCAGTCTGAGGTTGTACCGGAGCATGTCCAATGCGGCACGCCAGTCCGAGGTAGCCAAAACTCCCCCTCTGTCTCCACTGAGTCTCCGTCAATGGAAACCAGCCAGGCTGTGCAGGAGTTATGGCAATGCAGCAGAGAGGGGTTGACATAGTTGCAATGGGATCAGTTTAAGGGATTATTGGAGGCATATTTGTAAATTTTTGATGCCTGTGATGAGGAGTGTTGGCATTCAGGGTTAGTACAGCATGACATAGATATGGGTGCTTCACAGCCCATCCACCTGCAACCACACCATCTGGCGTTGACCAAACAACTGCCAGCAGAACAGATAATATGAGAAATGGAGCAGGCAGGAGTTATTGAACCCTCAAAGGGCTTGTTGGGCCTCATGTATTCAGATACAAGACAAAGGCTGGTCTAACACAGTCGTAAAGCCTGACTGAGGCCCACAAAAACGAAGTCATAAATTTTACTGATAAAAACCACACCAAAATCAAACTAAGGGAGTACAAATCTGACTACAAATCCCAAGAAGCCTTGCTCACTTTACAACTGTGTGAAATTCCAAAGGATCGAACTCTCAACTCCTATTGGATGAGGCACTCAACAGAACGCACCTCAACTATGATGTCATCAGGAGTAGAATGTCTCAGGAGTTGCCTTGTTGCACAAGGAAGTAACGCATGACTTGAAACTCCGGCCATACAATCTCCATCTTGCTGGACGAGTTGAGATTACACTGTGTTCCACCGAACATTTTAACGGATCCAAAGGAGACCCCCGAGCCATCTGCATCTTCATCCGTTTGCCTGCAGAAGTGAAGAAAGAAGAATCCCCGTCCCTCTTCAATCAAGTTGACGTCGCTGATTTCTCCGCCAGCCCGACGAAAATCAGTACCCGAGCCTCGATGAACCGAGTCGAAGTCAAACGATGGATGAACACAAGTTCTACATGCGTCCCCATGTGATCCAAGTAAGAGGTTTATGTCTGGGCAGAGATAGAATATTTAGGTGTGTTATTCTTGTGGATCAAGTTTATTGTTTGTACAGTTTACGTACCGCCGAGTCCACACATTGTTGCTAATAATACTCAAGGTATTAATGTAACATACTGTTATCACAAATGAGAGCTTGCTGTGTTGCAATCCAACCACTTTGGACTGTGTGCATTTACGCCATCGCGGATGAGACCGGCACACTGTGTTTATCCATTAAAGGACCAAAGGCCGTGGGTGACGAGCCGTTCACTGTGTCTCTGAGTGATAAACTAACAGTTGCCTTCCCTCCCAAGATTGGCCGTAAATCTCACATGACGTACTCCACAAGAGTCACGTCCGCAATTTTTTGCGCATCACTCCTTACACACACACACACACACACACACACACACACACACACACACACACACACACACACACACATACCGTCCTCTCATGTGTTATAGGCTTATTTTGGTTACCATATCTAATCCCGTCACAGTTTAGTTTTTAGTTGTAAGTCGGACATTTATTGACTGCATTGTATTAATTATTAATTGATATTACTGCATCAATAAACTTTGTTATATTTCAAAGAGAAGTGTTTTGGTTTGTTTTGCATACACATGTGTCAAAGGCTGGCAGGCAAGCTCGAATTCAAACCATTGTTGTTTCCTTTTGAATTTTGAAGATCTTCGGACATCAATTTTACTAAGAGAACAATCTAATATTGAGACTGAGATGATGTACTGTCAGGTTATTAGTCCCTGATTCCAGGGTGGTGCCACGTCGACATTAAACCTAATTAATATTCTATTGATTTTGATAATTGATAATTATCTTTGATGATGGTTGAATTTGAAGGATCAATAAGCTAGTTTTAAGTCTAATCAATGTTTAATTAATTTTAATAATTAATTATTATCTTTGATAAAATATATTCTATTGAATTTGATGATTGTTGATTTAAAGGATTAAAACTACCATTGATTCTAATCAGTGTTCTATTGATTTTAAGAATTGATAATTATCTTTGATAATTATTAATTATTGCTAAAAACCAAACCCACTCCTAAAATGTGAGCCCTACAGGCTCATAGGCAGCGCCGGCAGTGTTGGTAAAAAAAAAACACTCATCATGGAGGTTCTGTGTGGATTACCAACACCTCAATGCTGTCACGAGGAAGGACTCTGTAAAGGGATTAATGGAAAGGAGGAGGCGAGAACCGGCTTGACAATATAAAAAATAGCTTAATGAAGAAATTAACCAAAAGACGCAAACACACAAAGGTGTTGGACAGCTGCCCGTAAACGCTCTCTCTCTCTGTCGCACCACCGTCCGCAGTCGGCCTTTTTCCCTCTCGGAGGCTTGATTAGCTTAATAAGGGACCAGTTGTGTAGAATCACACCCCGGCCCTGTCCTCCGCCCTGTCACAGACTCGTACCCATTGCTCTGGTTCAGTGTCAGTGCCAGAGAAATGTAAGCAATCATGCTCCAGTCTGAATCTGTGCTCTGACGACTGAATGCTGTTGCACACACCACAGAATTTTGTTAAACTCACCGTCAAATGTTGGTGCGCAAGCCGCTGATTGTTGTTAAATTACCACTGAGTTTTGCACAGAGTGTTCTGATGATTAGACTGGGAGGCGATTTTATCAAAATTGGACGAAGGGCCAGATAAAAATGATTGGCTGGCTGCCAATTGAATATCCCTGCAGTAGAGTAATACTATAGTAGATGTGTTGTGCTGTACTGCGTGGGTTTTGATTGAGTTATTTCCAAGAAGTGTGATTTGCACCCCCCAACAACACACACACATGCACACGTGTCTCTGCAGCTCTTTCTTTTTCCCAAAGTGTGCCTCTGGGTTTTCCTTTCACATATTCCAGTCAGATATTTTTTTTTCACCTGTAGAGCCAGACTTCAATTCCCAGCTTGCCAGATTGAATCCCAAACCTCTGGCTACTTTAAATCAGACCTCCAAATATTCCAGTAACTGCCAACATTCCAACTTTTTTCCAGTAATGGCACAAACAAACATTCCTTTCCATATCCATATATTCTTTCTGGCTGGCGTATCCATTTGTAATGTTGATGTGAGTAAGTGTGTACAGTCTGTTTTGTAAGAGTTGTAGTGAATTCAAATAACAGGACTGAGGGCTGTGAAGCAACTTTTTCCAGGAACAACAGTTTTATAACTCTTCAAAGACCTACATGAATGATTTAACCAAAGTTTGACCACTGCCTGTAAGAGAGTGCTTAACTGACGAGCGTTGATTACTGTAACAGATATATTTTTTTTGGCAACTTTTCATTGAAAGAAGCGAACATAAATCTTTGTGAAATATAATAATCTTGACTGAGGTGGACCCTTTATGAAGTTTAGACATTCTAATTTAATTTAAACTTCCAACTCAAACTGAAATCAATCGAGAGCACAATTCAAAACACATTGTGCATTTCTTTACCCACTTGACTAAGGTTGGACTTAGTTATAAGACATTAATACAAATTCACATACAACTCAAACTTAAACCCATACTCAAACACAGATAATGCCTGTGCTGCCAGTGTCATCAAAAACTATTATATTAGTTTTTTTTAACTGATTGTTTTAACCCATTTCAAACCAAAGCACAAATCCTAACTCAAACCAAATCTCAAACTTATACCCAAACCTCTCTTATACCCTTATCTTTTGACTAGTAAAACTGCTTACGATATTTGAGACAAAGAAGACTGGAAGGAAGGAAGTGAAACAATCATTGATTATGACCAAGATTAGACATTTAAATGACTGAGACCAGGTCATCTACCTGGTTCTTTTGTTTAGTGAACACATCTGAAAGGTGTTATTGATGTCTTATCCTTGTCTGTCTAAAAAGTATTTAAACACTTAAGCTACACTTAAAAATTATAAACGTCCTTGTGCCACCAGCAGCATTTTTTTTTAACTAAAGAGTCCAAATACAAGCCCACAGAAAAACATCTGACCAACACAATACATCTGACCAACACAACACACACACACACAAATGTGTGTGTGTGTGTGTATACACACACACACACACACAAGCAGTGTTTCAAGCCAGGTACGTTCTCTGTTTGCATACGGAGCCTGAGAAAATAAAGGATGTTTACAGAAGTAAGGGCCTCACTGTTTGATCAAGTTATAAAGGACCCATTCAAACTTTCTCTGAGCTATATCAATATAATATCAGAGCCCAAGATTAACACTTACAGGATCCAAAACAGCTATGCTGGAAAATGTTATTTCAATTTAACAAGAGGTACAAAACACACTGGATTCACAATACTTTAACAATATTTTTGATGATATCATAATATATATATTACACTAATTACACTAATTAAAAGTGTAATTGTTGTTTGTTTGTTTGTTTTTTGACATATAGACAACAATGGTCACAGTATAATTTTTTATTATTTAAGAATCAATATATTCTTTGAAATACCTTGGAGAAGTATGCAAATACCTAGATAGACAGGCAGACAGGCAGACAGACAGACAGACAGACAGATAGATAGATAGATAGACAGACAGATGATAGACAGACAGACAGATAGATGATAGACAGACAGACAGACAGACAGATAAATGATAGACAGACAGACAGATAGATGATAGACAGACAGATGATAGACAGACATACAGACAGACAGACAGACAGATAGATAGATAGATGATAGACAGACAGATGATAGACAGACAGACAGACAGATAGATAGATGATAGACAGACAGACAGATAGATGACAGACAGACAGACAGACAGACAGACAGACAGACAGGCAGGCAGATAGATGATAGACGATAGACAGACAGACAGATAGATGACAGACAGACAGACAGGCAGGCAGGCAGATAGATGATAGACAGACAGGCAGACAGATGACAGACAGACAAACAGATATATAGTTAGACAGATGGATAGACAGACAGACAGACAGACAGACAGACAGACAGACAGACAGACAGATAGATAGATAGATAGACAGACAGACAGACAGACAGACAGGCAGGCAGGCAGGCAGGCAGATAGATGATAGACAGACAGGCAGACAGATGACAGACAGACAGACAGATATATAGTTAGACAGACAGACAGACAGACAGATAGATAGATAGATAGATAGATAGATAGATAGATAGATAGATAATCATATACTATAGGCTAATTTTTTGTGTTAATAAACATGTTCTGTTGCTCTCAATAGTATTTCTATCTCATGCTTTGAAGAAATTACTGTGGAAAATTTCCAGTTTAGACTGCTTGAACTATGATCCTGTTTTGTGTAAACTTTTAAAGGACACAAGCTACACCCAGCTAGATTACTGATCCAACATCATCATCTAAAAAAAACGCATGGTTGTGAATGTGTACAAATGATATCAAATTTCTTCCCAGTTTCGGTTCTTGTTGAAGCAGCTGGGTTCGCCCATCTCATGGGGCCAATGAAAAATAAATACCATATACACGTTTAAAACAAATATTCCTGGTTAATAGTTAATAGTTAAGCTCAAACGACAGCATAATGCTGATTGCCACAAAAATACATTTGAACTCATTCCTCCTTTTCTTTAAAAAATAAAAATAATAATAAAAAAAATTGAGGTTACATTGAGGCACTTACAATGCAAGTGAGTGGAGCCAATTTAAAGGTAGAAATGTGAAGCTTATAATTTTATAACAACACTTACATTAATTATTCTGTTAAAACTTAGGTTGTATAAGTTGTAGTTTTTGTGGGATTAAATGGTGTGTGGCATTAGATTGTCATGGCAACTAGGTTGTAAAAACTCTGTCCGTCCGTCCATCAGTCTATCTGAATTAGTACTGACATTGGGAAATATTGTTTGTTTTATTTTCGCATCATGAACATCAATAGGCACTGTCAGCCATCAATCCATCAATCGATGTTGTGTGGATGTAGTGACAATAGGGGTTCACTCTTGAGAGCCCCAATCACCTCTGATTTTGTTAGAAAAGTCCAATGAGAATAGGTTAGCTTTTTGTAGAAAAGGAGATGGCGTGCACCACTCATTCAGACTTGTTCTTCGGAGATGAGTACATGTATTTTGTTTGTCCCGTCACCTCCTTCATTACACTGCTGTATTTAGGCGCAGATCAGCAGTCACTCTCGCATGGTCGAGTGTTGTGTTTTCCCTGGGTGCTTCGGCAGCTGAGTTCACAGTTGTAAAAAGAGCAATTTCTAAAAGAGTAAATTCCTCTAAAAAAAGCATATGTAGAGCGCAGGGGGGGTGGGGCCGGGCTGGAATGACACACGCCTGTCCCCAATCAGCCTGATGGGGCGCGCGAGGGATGAAGGTGGCTGGTGACGACAGTTCGAGAGAGAGAGAATTACAGACAGCTACCCTGTATGTGTTTGTTTTTGTTATTTGTTTTTGTTATTACTTCGTTTGTTTATGCGCAAAACATAGGGCTACTTTGAGTCAATGTGCAGATGTTACAAATACTATTCAATCTAGCAAGTTAGAATGGAAGAATTTAGAAACGCAACAACTTTTATTAAACATGTATTTATTGTACAAAACTGCAACTGTTTATTGAGGAGAACCCCTCTGTTAGTTACCCTTTTCCGTACTCTTGGCATACTGAAAACAAACAGAATACAATTTCTACTTTAAGATGATTTATTTACTGTATGACAAACAATAATGGTTTACTATTTGCAAAAGGACTATTACAATAATAAGATTACGTTAATACATAATAATTAAATGATCACGTTATTACATTATTAACTCCAATTATTATGTACCTCACAATGACTTGTGCATGTATAAATTTATACATTATAACTAGGGCTGTCAATCGATTCAAATGTTTAATCGAATGAATTACATGGTGTCCCGATTAATTAATCACGATGAATCGCATATACAAATATTTGCTGAGAAAGCCCCTCATATAACAATAATTCAATATATAAAGTTTATACATTTTTATATCAATATATAATTAGAAATAGTTATCTTTAAATATTTATATATATATATATATATATATATATATATATATATATATATATATATATATATATATATATATATACACACTACCGTTCAAAAGTTTGGGGTCACCCAAACAATTTTGTGTTTTCCTGAAAAGTCACACTTATTCACCACCATACGTTGTGAAATGAATAGAAAATAGAGTCAAGACATTGACAAGGTTAGAAATAATGATTTGTATTTGAAATAAGATTTTTTTTACATCAAACTTTGCTTTCGTCAAAGAATCCTCCATTTGCAGCAATTACAGCATTGCAGACCTTTGGCATTCTAGCTGTTAATTTGTTGAGGTAATCTGGAGAAATTGCACCCCACGCTTCCAGAAGCAGCTCCCACAAGTTGGATTGGTTGGATGGGCACTTCTTGTGTACCATACGGTCAAGCTGCTCCCACAACAGCTCAATGGGGTTCAGATCTGGTGACTGCGCTGGCCACTCCATTACCGATAGAATACCAGCTGCCTGCTTCTGCTCTAAATAGTTCTTGCACAATTTGGAGGTGTGTTTAGGGTCATTGTCCTGTTGTAGGATGAAATTGGCTCCAATCAAGCGCTGTCCACTGGGTATGGCATGGCGTTGCAAAATGGAGTGATAGCCTTCCTTATTCAGAATCCCTTTTACCCTGTACAAATCTCCCACCTTACCAGCACCAAAGCAACCCCAGACCATTATATTACCTCCACCATGCTTAACAGATGGCGTCAGGCATTCTTCCAGCATCTTTTCATTTGTTCTGCGTCTCACAAACGTTCTTCTTTGTGATCCAAACACCTCAAACTTGGATTCATCTGTCCACAACACTTTTTTCCAGTCTTCCTCTGTCCAATGTCTGTGTTCTTTTGCCCATCTTAATCTTTTTCTTTTATTGGCCAGTCTCAGATATGGCTTTTTCTTTGCCACTCTGCCCTGAAGCCCAGAATCCCACAGCCGCCTCTTCACTGTACATGTTGACACTGGTGTTTTGCGGGTACTATTTAATGAAGATGCCAGTTGGGGACCTGTGAGGCGTCTGTTTCTCAAACTAGAGACTCTAATGTACTTATCTTCTTGCTCAGTTGTGCAACGCGGCCTCCCACTTCTTTTTCTACTCTGGTTAGAGCCTGTTTGTGCTGTCCTCTGAAGGGAGTAGTACACACCGTTGTAGGAAATCTTCAGTTTCTTAGCAATGTCTCGCATGGAATAGCCTTCATTTCTAAGGACAAGAATAGACTGTCGAGTTTCAGATGAAAGTTCTCTTTTTCTGGCCATTTTGAGCGTTTAATTGACCCCACAAATGTGATGCTCCAGAAACTCAGCTCAAAGGAAGGTCAGTTTTGTAGCTTCTGTAACGACCTAAACTGTTTTCAGATGTGTGAACATGATTGCACAAGGGTTTTCTAATCATCAATTAGCCTTCTGAGCCAATGAGCAAACACATTGTACCATTAGAACACTGGAGTGATAGTTGCTGGAAATGGGCCTCTAAACACCTATGTACATATTGCACCAAAAACCAGACATTTGCAGCTAGAATAGTCATTTACCACATTAGCAATGTATAGAGTGTATTTCTTCAAAGTTAAGACTAGTTTAAAGTTGTCTTCATTGAAAAGTACAGTGCTTTTCCTTCAAAAATAAGGACATTTCAATGTGACCCCAAACTTTTGAACGGTAGTGTTTATATATATATATATATATATATAGCCAGTGGTGGCTCAGAAGTTAAGGCTCTGGGTTACTGGGGTTCAAGCCCCAGCACTGTCAAGATACCACTGTTGGGCCCTTGAGCAAGGCCCTTGACCCTAACTTGACCCTACCTGCTCCAGAGGCGCTGTTTCATAGTTGACCCTGCACTTTGACCCCAGCTTAGCTGGGATATGCGAAAACAACCCATTTCATTGGCTCTGCACAATGACAATACAGTTGAATCTTATCATATATATATATATATATATAAAATAAAAAATATTCAGATAATTAAAATGCATTATATTCTTGTAGTAGAACAGTTAATCATTGATAAGACAATACAAAAAGCGGCTTTAGAACACAATGTATTGTTTACTACCATATTATTGATCATAAGTCAATCATTGTCATACAGTTCACATCAATCCATTTCACAAGTGAATTTATCAATCAGTTGGAGATTTATTATGAGGGATTGTATAAGGACCCGTCAATAAACCCCTGCATCAGACATGCTTGTGTAGCTTCTCGGGTGCGTTGCGTCATAAACATAAAATGTTTAGTTCACTGTTTCAAGTTAAATATAGTTTAATACTCAATCTTTAAACACATCTTGAGATCCCTTAGATCGCAATTATGCTGAGTGTTTTGAACGTGTAACGCATGTTTGTGGATCGAGTAGTGACACTGCCTACTGAAGCGTTTTCTTCACTGTATAAACTTTTCGTTGCTCATACAGCTGAAATTTCACTTACTGCCCTCTGGAGTAAACAGGTGGTACTACAAGTTTGCATTTCTCAGGAATCTTCCTTATTATGGTGCGATTAATTGCGTTAATTTTTTTTAACGCATTATTTTTTGTCAAATTAATCGCACTGAATTAACGCATTAAATCGACAGCCCTAATTATAACATAATCTTATTTTTGTTTAAAAAAAAAAAAAGCAATACAAATTTGTATTTGGGTGAACTGTCCTTTTATGTACAGCACAATTACTTTTATGTTGAAAAATACAGTTGTGTGGTCTGTTTTGATATGGCTGCAACAACTTGTTGCAACCGTCCCCAACCATGTCAGCCATGACAGAACATCATGTGCTAGCTAGACACACTGACATTTACACAAGCCATGTCAATTAGAAATTCATCAAAACAATTATTCACACTAAGTTTTGATCAATTCATACAAAAGTTCAGGACAATATGACAAAAATACAGCTTATGAAAAAAATTACTTTCATACTTCCAAAACTATTTTTATTTCAATGCATCAGCAGGTATTGAAATGTCTTCTGTCTTGCTGGTGGGGGGAGGGTCTAACTGAGCATTTGCAGTACGAGTGTCATCAATCAAGCATGTTTCTGATTGGAGGAATGAGACTTGTTGCAACCATACCCATTCTCTCCTAAAAGCAAAAGTGAAAGTGGAGATTTAGAGTAAAAAAAAGGCCCCCACACCTATTATATTGCTTCTGAAAATATTTATTTAAGCACTGGAGTCCGGATTACTTTTATGTTTCCTTGTAGGATTTTTGGAGCTACAAAGGTCTGATCACCATTCATCTGCATTGTATGGATTTACAGATCTGAGTTAATCTTCTAAAAACGTTATAAACATCATAGTAAATTATGAGAATTTTCATTTTTAAGTGAACTGTTCCTTTAAAAATATGTATCATATCAAATTCCATTACAGAAAAATTTAATTCTTACCTGCTCCTCTGTAATGCCTTCTGTCCTCAGGCTGTCTCTTTCTGTTATACAGATTATCCAATCGTGATAAACCAGAAAAGTGAGGACAATATATATTATTAATGACGGTGGCACCCTAGAGACATTTTTATTTTTTAAATCTATCTTTAAAAAAACGCGTTTTTAATTAAACCTAAGGGATATATTATATTATAAAAATAACTTTGAGCATTATTTGTTTGTGTTTACCATAAACTAAACATGCTCCCAAACACACGCTCCTCCTCCAGCCAATGATCGCAGCGGGGACTGTGACGTAAATGGTGTGGGCGGAGTATGCAAATACACCATGTTTAAATGTATTTGTAAGTTTACTCCAGTCACAGGGAATAAAGGGTAGATTGGCGTGAGTGGTGCGAAACAGATACGCTTGAGTTATTTTGTTCATCGGTAAATATTTGTATTTAATTTTTTTTATTTGTTTGATAAAATAACCTTTAAAGTTCACAGTTTTATACCGAAACGGTGTTCACTGTACATCATACAGTCTGGCATTTAGCTTCCATTCAGCGGGCAGACTCCCGGGCCAGTCACGCCATGTCCTCCGCGGATGTGTCGGAGCAGAACCGGCGCTGTTGTGTTTTGTCGTGGGAGCAGGTGCAGCGTCTGGACTCCATCCTGGGCGAATGTGTCCCGATCCACGGCCGAGGAAACTTCCCCACGCTCTCCGTTCAACCCCGGCACATCGTACAGGTACAAGAGCTCCTTCACATTTACAATGCACTTATTATGAAACCTCTTGTTTGTCTAGTGTTCAAACAGGGAATGGATTTAGAAATGTGCAGATTCCTATTGAAGTTTCTAACTTGGAAACCAGTCCTTGAGGTTTCTATATTGAATTTTCTTATACTAATTGAATTTAACAGTAAAAGACTAGACATTTTTAGCCACCTAGCTATCAATAGGACTATTTTGATTAGCCTACCAATGCCTCTCTTAAATATTTATCCCTATTGTTAAACCTTCAGAACGTTTTTGTCTTTTTCATTTTTTTCTAAATTGTTTTTGTTAATGCCAACGTCATAGTTGTGTATTTGAGGAATTTTGATGACTCAACCTCAGTTGCTATAATACATCTATAATACACTGTGTACACAAAATAGTTACACTCAGGACCTTCAGGACAAAAATATCCCCATTGAAACCCTTTCAAACTGCAAGATTTGATTCCAGTGCCATTAAAGCATAAAATCATGAAATCTATGATGTTATGCTTTCATTCCGGAACCCTTGGATGCAAAATATTGATTTCCACCAGATGGCGCCATTTTCTCACGTTTAGCCTATGGAGCAAATACATGCTTTTTTCCTGTTTGCTCTATTATAGAGCACTGCAGGCCAGTTATTCAAATGATGCATCTAAAATTGTGTGAGTGTGTTGGTTTAGATGTCAGAGTGTATTTTGTATGTGTATTGAGAAATTTCTTTAAAAAACAACAGAAGCATTATATAAACAAACTGGCATTTAAAGGGTGAAAATCCTGAAAATGAATGACTATATGGTAGTTATAATCAGGACTGATGTTGGTTAAAAAATCTAAGTCAGTTTAAGTGGAAAATATTAGCAATATATAATATTTTTATGGCAGTTTATGACACGGACATTATTGTCCTCTAAGGTACTTTTTTAAAAAATTTTTATCTGACACTGCATAAAAATAATAATGTATCAAAATCAATGTTGTTGCTAATCACTGACATATCCCAGACTGTTATAACACCCCCCCTCTCAAATTTTCCCCTTAGTATTTAGTATATGAAAAAAAGGCAGTTTGCACGTTCACAAGAGAGTCAAGTTCCGGTGTATGACGTAGGCATAGTGTTATCTCCGGTGAGAAGTGACGAACGCGGAAGCGCAGAGGATAGATTCAGTGAACGCGCGGATGGCCGTTACCGGAAGCCAGTGATTATAGTTTATAAAGTTATAAATATGGATATTTTTCTCACAAAAATGCATTGCTTTGCTTCCGAAGGCCCTTTTTAACCCCCTGGAGCCGTATGGATTACTTTTTTGATGGATGATGCGTTTTGTTGGGCTTCAAAATCTAAGGTACCATTCACTCCCATTATAAAGCTCAGAAGAACAAGAATATTTTTTTTAATATAACTCAGATTGTGTTTGGCTGAAAGAAGAAAGTCATATACACCTAGGATGGCTTGAGGGTTAGTAAATTATGGGATAATCTTCATTTTTGGGTGAACTAACCCTTTAAGCATCTCAACTTTTATGCCTGGTATTTCAGTGTTATTTGTCAGTGTAATAGTGAGGTGCCAAGTAGATGGTTTTTCCTGACATTCAACATACATTTGAGCTTTTAAGTCAGTCATGACTTTTGCAGCCTTACTGGAAATACTTTATATGGAAGCTTTTCTTCCATGTTGAGTTCCAGCAGTTATCAGCAGGTGCTTGTGCAATCATTTCACTAACTTTAATCTATTTACCATCCAGAGAAACTCATTTATATTTAACCCGCGCTTTGCTAACTGATACCTGAAACTAAGAACCATAATAACACTAAGAAATGCCCCAATAGCTTGTTGAAATAGTCACATTGTCCTCTTTCCGTTTTTTTATTCTATATGCAAAATGTACACTTGCACCTCGGTCCAGTCAGAATAATAAACAACAAACATCATGCATGCATATTACATTTCTAACTGGATAATGAATTGCAAAAGTATCAGTGTCTGCTTATTTATATTAGGAATGGGAACATCACCCTTCATTTAGTTTGTTTTATTTACAGCCTTAAAATTGCAAGTAAGCCAATTCACTGCATTTACCATGTAACAAGATATATGGTATTTTTACCCAGCTGTATAGGCTTGTCTCTGATGATATCACTGACCTTTCAAATGACAGTGCTCATTACACTACCATCTGCTTGTGGGGAGATATGGCACATGTGAAAGCCACAGAGAAGTCAAATGAGGTTTAAGCAGTATCAGTATCTCAACTTTAATCAATATTTTTATTCTCTGCCCATCTTTTGTGAAAATTACACTCTTTTAGTTTCAACATTTTATTTTTAGACCTCTTGAATTGCACTTAAGACCAGTAAACTCGGGTAAATAAATGAATGTGAGTGAGTTAGAGATTAATTTCTTAGTCAAGTCATTTTTATTTGTATAGCGCCTTTCACAACACACATCCTTCAAAGCAGCTTTACAGAAGTTCAGGCATTAACAGAAGATAAAACTGTAATGTCTATATGTCTATGAATCATCATTGTGTAGTTTGATTAAATATGATTGTGAATTGAGTTTAAAAATAAGTAATTAAATAATAATTTAATTTATAACCCCAGTGAGCAGCTGAAGGTGACTGTGGCAAGGAACACAAAACCCCATAAAATGTTGATTAATGGAGAAAAATAACCCTGAGAGAAAGCAGGCTCACTGTGGCGGCCAGTTCCCCTCTGGCTAACATCATGAATATAATCTCAATATTACTTATGTTACTTATGTATAGTGCAAGTCATGGTTTAAAATTATTAAACTAAGTAAGTGTGAAGGGTCAGTGTTTAAACAAAAATTTAGTTTGAACTGTAAGATTAATGACTAATGTCTTTGAAGTCCATCCTGGATTAACTGCAGAAGTTCACATAGATGCAATTGTCCTTGTAATTGGTTGATGAAGGCTTTTGTTGGCAAATAAGTGATAGTCTATGTATTCCATTTCAAGATCTTAGTCCATCATAGACCGAGGTGATGCAGGCAGAGATCAGTTAGGTGCATCGCAGTTCAACCGTCTGGTAATTTTGGTGAGGTCCATCCTAAATCCAAGGTTCAGACAATAGCATATGAAGTATCCCATGTCTTATGTCTTATGGTTGGAGTTGGCATCAGTTCATCCTCTGAAGTCCATCATAATAGACTGAAGTGATGTTTGGCTGGCACTGGCTGCATTTAGTCATCATCACACAGTGACACGTAGCAGTGGAGTCCGACACCCAAGCAGGAATGGAGCTGGATCTGGCTGGTTCTGGTGACCTCGGGATAGGAGTCCCGAGTTTGAGACAGGGATACAAATAGAAAAATACTAGCATAGATGCCATTCAATTTCTACGCAGTGTCTGCATACCTAACAGTGTTAGGGAGACTATTCCATAGTTTAGGAACCAAATAGGAAAAGGATCTTCCTCCTTTTGTGGATTTTGATATTCTAGGAACTAGTGTTGTCAAAAATACCAGTACTCCGGTACCAAGTCGGTACTCAAACAAAACACATTTTTACGATACCAGAATTTCTGAAGGTACCCGAGTACCGGGTCTACCCGGTTCTCAATCAGAGTTGGGAACTTTCGAATGCCTACAACAAGCAAAAGATGACGACAAGCAAAGTAGCTGCTGCTGCGGAGGCTCAACTTAATCTTGTTGAAAAGAAAAGTGGAAAAAGCCAGGTCTGGAAATTCTTTGGATTTGAGGCTGATGAAACAGGAAACATCATAGATCACCAAAAACCTATTTGTAAACGCTGCTTTCACAATTTTCTGACAAAAGGAGGAAACACATCAAACTTAATAAAGCACCTGAAAGACAGACACACTGATTAATTCAAGCAAATACAGCAGGTGAGTTTAAAAGCATATTATCATTTGCATTAGGGCTGAAACAAGATTTTCGTTGTCTAATAGTTGTTTGATCTCATTTAACATAACATGAAATCACATTAAACTGTAATGATGAAGCATGAGAGCAGCACTGCAGCTCACGCCTGACTGAGGTGAGGAAGAATTACACAGATCACAGTCCAGATGTACTCTAAACTTTCACAGCTTCATCTTATGTAGATCCCAAAGTATTAGGGAATTATATATAAAAAAAAAACTTGCGTTGTGGAATAAGTGGAGCCGGAGCTCTTTAAAGGAAACATTCCGGTTATATTTGCAAATGCAGTTATATTTAATGCTTTATAGCTTTATTAAAGTTCAAATAATACAGAAGCAGATCATGTTAATAACTATAAACTCAGAAACTGGCATTTCTGTGTGGTCGGTGCCTCTTCTATGAGTTGCTTGAATGTCCCGATCTAAGGGGGAGAGATTGAAACTGGCAGAGAGAGACTCTGCCTTCAAGCGCGGACGCTTAATGCAGCTAGATTAGAACGCGATGACTCGCAACTTATTTAATCATAATATATGTCACTGTGCATTTCTTATCATGAAGAAAATTGGCAATATGCAGCTTTATTAATAAGAGAGCACTTTGCACATTAGTTTGGAAATAGTATTCATTCTATTGTATGCTTTTTTATTTAGTTTTTTTTTTTTTTAGTACTTGGTAAAAACTTAAAGTAAAAGTTGCAAAAGTTATACTTTAAGCATACATTGTACAGTTTTGTTATAATTCAAAAATAATATATTTAACTTGAAGTGTTGCTCAATGACATATTTTTATTCTTTGTTCTGCTGCTAATGTTTTGTTAACTTTGTTAATAAAAGAGTGTTGTTTAGTAACCTGTTTTTGTGTTTTGCTTTGGTACCGAAAATGGTATAGAGTACTGTGAAATTTCACTGGTATTGGTATTGACTACTGAAATTTTGGTAACTTGACAACACTACTAGGAACTATTAACATGATCTTGCGATCGTAATGAACGTGATGGAATATAGCGTGATAGAAGGTCACTTAAGTACTGCGGACCTAGACCATTCAGAGCTTTGTATGTAAGTTAACAGAATTTTTAAATGAATAAAAAAATTAACAGGTAGCCAATGTAACGATGATAAAATGGGGCTAATATGATCATATATCTTGGTTCTCATTAGCAATCTGGCTGCTGCATTTTTAACCAATTGAAGTTTATTTATTGATCTTGCTGGACATCCTCCCAGTAATGCATTACAATAATCTAGTCTTGAGGTCATGAACGCAATAATTAGTTTTTCAGCATCAGCAACAGAGAGCATGTGTCGTAAATTAGCAATATTCCTTAGGTGGAAGAATGCTGTTCTACAAACATTTGTAATTTGAATTTCAAAGGACAGATTGGTATCAAATATAATACCAAAGTTCTTCGCTGTTGAAGATGATGTAACAGTACATCCATCGAGAGTCAAATTATATTTTAGTGGCTTATTTTTAGAGGTTTTGGTCCAATAATTAGTACCTCTGTATTGTCGGAATTGAGTAGAAGGAAATTTCTGGCCATCCAATCTTTTATTTCATTGATACACTCAACTAATTTGGAGAATTGTGAAATATCATCAGGTTTTGAAGAAATATAAAGTTGGGTATTGTCGGCATAAAAGTGGGAACTTATTTCACGATTTCTGATAATATCTCCCAGGGGAAGCATATACAAGGAGAAAAGCAGAGGCCCTAAATCTGATCCCTGTGGCACTCCATATTTTACTTTTGTTTGGCTTGACAATTCTTCATTTACATAGACAAAGTGGTAGCGGTCTGCTAAATAGGACCTAAACCATGCTAATGCAAATCCACAAATCCCAACATAATTCTCTAGCCTATTAAAGAACATGTTGTGATCTATCGTGTCGAACTCAGCACTAAGATCTAAATGCACCAAGAAGAGTAATACAGCCGCTATCAGATGATAGAAGCACGTCATTTGTAACTCTGATAAGTGAAGTCTCTGTACTGTGATGAGGCCTAAATCCTGACTAAAATTGTTCATATATACCATTACTCTGTAGAAATGAATGTATTAGGATGATGTGTTGAGAAATTAAATGTAAGGCATACATATAAACTTTAAGTCTTTATGGCTCAGGATGTTTTTGATTCATGTCACTCAGCTTCAATTCTGAAAAAGTTGGGACTGTATGGAAAATGCTTATAAAAACAAAAAGGTGTTATTTGTAAATTATATTCAACCTGTGCTATATTGAATGCACAAAAACATTTTAACAAAAAACTAGGACTGTTTTAAATTTAAAATAACATTTTTAATTTAATTATTTGCATTGCGTCTCTTTGCGTCACGTCATAAACATACCATTTTTAGGTCGCTGTGTCAAGTTAAATGTAGTTTAAAAGAACACATCTTGAGATCCATTCATTGGGACAGATATGCTCAAGCTGTGTTTTGAACTCAAGAGCACGCCCTTGTGTTGTGCTGTCTGCTGAAGGGTTGGTTTGTTCTTTGAATAAGCTGCTCGTTGTCTATACAGCTGAAGTTGTATTTACTTAAAAAGATACAATGATTATTATGATGATTTATATGAAAAACAAATTTACTTCTAAAATATTGCACTTCTGTTTTGCAGTTCAAAACAACAGAACAACATTTTACACATGTTCTGTATTGTATATGGTAAAACATTACATATTCATACTATGCATATGTTGGACAATTATATGGAAACTTTAACCACATAGTGGAAAAATAAAAAGATTTAACCAAAAAAACAAGACCCTCTTTCAAATTCTGTTTTATAGTGGTATAATGTACACTCACCTAAAGGATTATTAGGAACACCATACTAATACTGTGTTTGACCCCCTTTCGCCTTCAGAACTGCCTTAATTCTACGTGGCATTGATTCAACAAGGTGCTGAAAGCATTCTTTAGAAATGTTGGCCCATATTGATAGGATAGCATCTTGCAGTTGATGGAGACTTGTGGGATGCACATCCAGGGCACGAAGCTCCCGTTCCACCACATCCCAAAGATGCTCTATTGGGTTGAGATCTGGTGACTGTGGGGGCCATTTTAGTACAGTGAACTCATTGTCATGTTCAAGAAACCAATTTGAAATGATTCGAGCTTTGTGACATGGTGCATTATCCTGCTGGAAGTAGCCATCAGAGGATGGGTACATGGTGGCCATAAAGGGATGGACATGGTCAGAAACAATGCTCAGGTAGGCCGTGGCATTTAAACGATGCCCAATTGGCACTAAGGGGCCTAAAGTGTGCCAAGAAAACATCCCCCACACCATTACACCACCTCCACCAGCCTGCACAGTGGTAACAAGGCATGATGGATCCATGTTCTCATTCTGTTTACGCCAAATTCTGACTCTACCATCTGAATGTCTCAACAGAAATCGAGACTCATCAGACCAGGCAACATTTTTCCAGTCTTCAACTGTCCAATTTTGGTGTGAGCTCTTGCAAATTGTAGCCTCTTTTTCCTATTTGTAGTGGAGATGAGTGGTACCCGGTGGGGTCTTCTGCTGTTGTAGCCCATCCGCCTCAAGGTTGTGCATGCTGTGGCTTCACAAATGCTTTGCTGCATACCTCGGTTGTAACGAGTGGTTATTTCAGTCAAAGTTGCTCTTCTATCAGCTTGAATCAGTCGGCCCATTCTCCTCTGACCTGTAGCATCAACAAGGCATTTTCGCCCACAGGACTGCCGCATACTGGATGTTTTTCCCTTTTCACACCATTCTTTGTAAACCCTAGAAATGGTTGTGCGTGAAAATCCCAGTAACTGAGCAGATTGTGAAATACTCAGACCGGCCCGTCTGGCACCAACAACCATGCCACGCTCAAAATTGCTTAAATCACCTTTCTTTCCCATTCTGACATTCAGTTTGGAGTTCAGGAGATTGTCTTGACCAGGACCACACCCCTAAATGCATTGAAGCAACTGCCATGTGATTGGTTGATTAGATAATTGCATTAATGAGAAATTGAACAGGTGTTCCTAATAATCCTTTAGGTGAGTGTATAATGCTGTCTAAACTGCAAGAGGGCACTGCTTGCTCACACAGAATTGACTGAATGCTGACTGAAGCATTGAATGCAGACTTTATTTTGAAACAAAGCCTTTTAAGGTTTATTAATCGCACAAGGCCATATTTCGATTTCAGTCTTAATTCAATCAATCATGCAGCATTAATGATTAAATAATTAATCATGTATGATTAAATCATACAGATTTCCCAGAAGTCAAAGTCTGCTGGTTTCAAAGCTTTTGGATGGTTTCCCTTATCATGTAGCCATTAGCTTATTGCCGCTCTCACAACTGTCATGTCTTGTTTATGGCGGGTTTTCCACATTAATGCAAGTTAAAAAGAATAAAAATGAAATATTGTTCTTTGGAGTTCCAACCCTTCTTACATATGGTGGCAATTATTTTTTCTGGAATATGCATTTAAACTCACAAAGTGTGTTGCTAATTAATTATAAATAAACCATTGTTTTTTATCGATATGCTGATGGCTTTAATTTGGTCAGTAATTTGCCGATAAATATCGGTAGCAGATACATTGGTGCATCCCTAATTCCTTCACAGTACCTTTATCCATTCCTTATGAAAATTAAGTACAGGCCAGTGTCACAGACTTGTATGTGCTTCATTTATCTCTTTGCATTTAGCAGGTCACAGTAAGACTGTCAGCCCAGAGTGGCAGTCAGTGTCTAGGGAGCAATGAAGCTGAGCTCTGCTGGACTGTTCATCTCCCTGAACCCGCTGTGTGAGAATTTGCCCTTACTACCATCCTACAAGACCAAAATCCAGCATAGCCAACTCAAGATGGAAAACAAAACAGTGAGGGTGCTAGTGAGGGTGCGTGTCGCCAAGGCAGGGTCAGCACCCATCAGAGCAGTGTTTTTTGTCTTTAACGCGAGGTCAAAGGAAGCAGCCTTGGGCCTTAGTGTCTTTTTTTTGTTTTGTTCACCACCATCTGTCCGAAGGGTTTTGTTACCAATGTATCCAATTGATTCTTCATGCTGGAATTTTTTTCCAGGTAGCTTCATTTCATGCTCATTCAAATGCATAATTCTTCTGTGGAAACTGATCCGAAAGCTTAATTTTATGTCCCAACCTTTGCTGTATCCCAGAAAATCAAAATTTGTTCTGGAGCTCTTTGTCGATTTTCATCCTAGGTTCTTTTCTAGTGCTCTATTTTAAAGGTAGATTTTTCTCATTTCTTGTTCAGATTGTCATTTTTAGACAGATTGTCAGAAGTGGTCAGACAGATATCTGGGGATGAAATGGCATTTAGTTCCTGAGATTATGTAACTGTGTTGACAAATAGGCTACCAAACTTTGGTGGTGTGATGGGTAGAGCATAATAGGCAAATGGTACAACTCCATAAATCAGAGCAAGACAAAGAAATTGAGATGGCACAGAATCGCTAAAGCTAAACTGCTATCACAGTTTAATGAGCAAAGACCATTCGGAAGCCACTTATAGGTTGACTGTAAACACTCTGACTCTGTGAGTCTTTCAAAAAAATGTTTTGCGAGATTTAGACCAGAATATCTTAAGGCTGAATCATTCTCTACCCAAGTACGTGAACGCAGATGCTTCTTGCTATGATGGCAAATCAATTCCATTAATCCATGTGCATTATTGACGCTCGCACACGCAATAGATAAAAGCCATGCAAGGAAAAGGAGAACTTGCACGTGGGTTTTGAACCATTGCGTGCATACGAAATCTCCAGCACATGCAATACAAGCTCTCACGCGTGAGCAAGATCATTCTTCTAACTTTCAAAATAAGTGGTACTTTCCCGCCACAGCAATGCAAGAGCACACGTTAAGCATGGTTAACCAGACTGTGCATTGACCAAGTTCTTGTTTCTGCATGCTTTTGTAAAGTATATTTTTGATCTTCTTTCACTAAATGGATGGACTTCTTTCTCTAATAGGAGCAGCCATCTCGCCACAACCAAGAACACCCTAACAATCACCCTGAAGATCATACAAACCACCAAAAACTCACTAACAACCACATATAAATGCACTATATACTGCGCAGAACACCGTAGCAACTGCATACCCATGCCCTTGCAACCACGCAGAACACCCTAGCATCCATATAGGAATGCACTTAAAACACCTTAGTAAAAATGTACAATTGCCTTGTACTGTTTTAAAATCCTGTTTGATATTTGAACGAACAGGATACACTCACATTTCCTTCAGAAAATGTAAAAATCTAGTGGTGCAGAAACTACACACATCACCTTTAAGCTACTGGGTAGCTGCTAGTGGTAGCTCAGTGGTTAAGGCTCTGGGTTACTGACCGAAAGGTCAGGGGTTCAAGCCCCAGCACCGTCAAGATACCACTGTTGGGCCCTTGAGCAAGGCCCTTGACCCTATCTGCTCCAGGGGCGCTGTTTCATGGCTGACCCTGTGCTCTGACCCCAGCATAGTTGGGTTATGCGAAAAAAAAAATGCATTTCATTGGCTCTGTACTCTGCACAATGACAATAAAGTTGAATATCTATCTATTTAAGACCATTCAGGGTGTAGTGTTTTTTGCCCTCCCGATACAATGTCTTCTGTCCTGGCCAGACACTTTGTAAATATAGAACCTCCACAAAACTAAACTAAGGATATTCTCAGAAAGTTAAGATAACATCTTTCATCAAATATCAGTCTGAGGGGATATTCTCCATTTTCTCATTGCCTAAGGATATGCTACAGTCTTGATTAAATAAGTGGTTCACCCTCAGGTTAATAAAAGAGTCAATTTATCTCAACAACATATCTGTCTCTACTTGGAACCATCAAAATAAAGTTGATGTCTAATTGCTGATTTATGAAACATTCTTTTTTGTCAGTTTTCCATGACTTGATGACAACTTAGACATAGAGTAATAGAGGGACAAAAAATTAAAAAGCTGCCTGAAGCCATTAAACAAAGAGCACTTTTCATTTCCCAGGGATAATCTGCATGCTTCAGGAAAAGCCAATCTTACTTCTTACCTGTGTCAATCTCTGAGAGATGTCTGTCTTTTCTGAGAAGACTGTGAAGGAGCATACTTGGATTGCACTGCACTGCATAAGTCTGAAAAAGAAAAGTGGCCAGTTTCTTTTATTAAAACTTACTTACTGAGATCCTATTCTTCCTTGGATCTAGACTGGTAGAACATTCAAGGGTAATAATTTTTGCTTGTGGAAGTGTATTACAGATAAAAATAAAAGGAGGCATGACTTGTATCCCTGTACATACAGGTGTTGACATTTATTTTAAGCCATTCTAAATTATTCTACAGTATTCTAAACTTAGATTTGTTAGTCTGAACTGTCTGTGAATCAAACCAGGAATTTGACGATTTTGAATTGTGTCCAATTAACATCAAGTAGTAGAAATATTTTAATTAGTTTTTTTCCTCCATCACCTTCTCTTATACAATCTTAGACTTTAGATTAATGGCTTAATGTTTGGCCAAATCTGCAGCTTATTCTGGCCAAGAACCGCCCAATTTGACAGGAAGACTGACATGTAAATCAAGAAAACATAGTTTGCTAAACAAAACAGTAGCTCGTTCAAATTGTGGCGTAGTCATCTCCATGAATGACTGTACAAACAACACCAAACAAATTAGTGGAATATGTGTATAAACTGTGTGGTCAGAATTTCCATTCGTCCAAAAATAGTGAGGATCAGTTACTGTATGTCACATACATAACTCCACAAATAAAGGGTAATGTACATGTGTACCAGAATATGTTTATGATGATCGTGTATTTTCAGAAATTTTTGCCTAAGTTTGCTGATCTTCTGGCTTTTAGTCCTGTGTATAACTTAAAACCGAAGGAGGCTAATTATTTTATCATAAGTAATGGAATCACTTCCTGTTCCTGTAAGCTGTTGACAGATTTCTCAGAAGAAAAGATGCACTTTAGTTTCACTGTCCAATTTGACAACTTTTTTGACTTCCGAATCACAGGCGTTACATGTTGTGGAGTAATAGTGTCATCTTTGTCTAAACCTTGTTATTGGCACAGTGCAAGCAACTTGTCAGAGCGCCCTGACCTTGTACGTGCTCAGACCATTAATCTATATGGCTTTGTTCACACATAGCATCAAAACTTTTCATGTAATGTTACAACTTCTCATTTAAGGAAATTGCCACGGCTGATTTAATAGTATTTCCCAACCTGTCCTGTTCACACTTAACCTCTAAATGGAACAAATGGTGTTAAAGTTCCGGAAAAGGCTGTATGTGTAAAAGCTCCTCTTGTTTACTTTTTAACAAGTGCCTCAGCTCTGATTATCTTTCAAAGAATCAATGGCATTACACAAACATTTGCAAATCCAGTAGGAGCCTATTATACCTTGTAAACATGACTTTGTTTCCTGGTTAACTGATAAATACCTGACTACCGTAACTCCCAGAAATTATATAATAGCCATCCAGTCAAATTGGAGCTTGAGGATTTTGTAAAGCTTTTGTAAAAAGTGAAAAGATTTGAGGCAACATCTAGGGTTCCTCAGCTTCCACACAGGCGTAACCCTCTGAATATCCTCCAGGCACCCTTTCAGTTAACTGAGAAACTAAATCTTAGTCCCCGTAAAAACTCTAAAGAACTCATTAGGACTGTCAAAGGTCTCTTCAGAAAGGATTTTAGGCACTTGAAATACATCTTGAAGTTCCTTGAATACATGGATAAGATAATTGAGGGTCCTTTTAAAGGGTGTCTAGAGGATTTCTTGAGGGATCCCCCAGTGTGGCATGCGAAGGACCCCAAATAGTGTCTTAAGTACTTGAAACATAGAGCCTGTTGTAACTTTCATTGCCTAAGAAACTTCAAATCTGCATAGATCACAGTCAACCTTATTCATGTCTCCTTGTGTTTCTCTAACTTCTCTAACATGTATAGGTGGTACGGGCTCGGCTGGAGGAGCGCGGTGTGGTGGTGCGTGATGTGAAGCTGAATGGCTCGGCTGCCAGTTATGTTCTGCATCAGGACACTGGCCTGGGCTACAAAGACCTGGACCTCATCTTTGGCTTGAGTCTGACCAATGATAATACCTTCTGTCTGGTGAAGGATGTGGTCCTGGACTGCCTCCTTGAGTTCCTGCCAGCAGGCGTGAACCGCGACCGCATTACAGCCCTGACGTTGAAGGAAGTCTACGTGCAGAAACTTGTGAAGGTATGCAATGACACAGATCGCTGGAGTCTCATATCTCTCTCCAACAACACTGGCAAAAATGTAGAGCTAAAATTTGTAGACTCCTTGCGACGGCAGTTTGAGTTCAGCGTGGACTCCTTTCAAATTGGCTTGGATTCACTGTTACTTTTTGACCGCTGCTCCGAGACACCAATGTCTGAGAGTTTCCACCCCACTATACTTGGAGAAAGCATGTACGGAGACTTTGCTGAAGCACTGGGGCACCTACGTGCCAAAATCATCGCAACGCACAGTCCAGAAGAAATCCGTGGAGGTGGGCTCTTGAAATACTGCCACCTGTTGGTGAGGGGCTTCCGTCCAGCCTCCGAGACGCAGATGAAGGCCCTCCAACGCTACATGTGCTCACGATTTTTCATCGACTTCTCCGACATCAATGAACAGCGACGGAAGTTGGAGGCATACTTGCAGAACCACTTTAATGGCATGGAACACAAGCGATATGATTGCCTCGTGACTTTACATCGTGTAGTGGATGAAAGCACTGTTTGTCTTATGGGCCATGAGCGGAGACAGACTCTCACGCTCATCTCGTCTCTGGCGCTACATGTGTTGGCCGAACAAAATGCAATTCCTGCACTGACTAATGTCACATGTTACTACCAACCAGCACCATATGTCAGGGATGTCAACTTCAGCAACTACTATGTAGCACATGTTCATTCACCCATTTCCATCTGTAACAGCTTCTATCAGACATGGCTGCCTTGTAGCTGAGCCAGGAAGGGACCAAAAATACTACTGGGGAAAATATTTGTAGCCTTCAGATGGCATTTGATTCCAACGTCACTATCTACTACAGTTAAAATAACTGCTGTACTGAAAAATTGACCAATCTATCTTAAGTCCTTTCAGACACTTGATTATGATTTTCGAAAGGATTTTAGCCAAAACAGATGAAAAGTTATGGACGGACAATGGACACAGGAAAATGTCTAAAGCAATTCTCTTAAGTTCATGTGTCACCCATTCATGTTTTAGAATTGAAATGTTTTTAAGTTATAACATACAGCTTTTGTGAATTTATGGGAAAAAAATAAATAAATAACGGGGAGACTGTTCAGTTCTTACTGTGGTTTCCTACTTTCCTTTTTTTTTTTTTTAGAAACTGAGGACCAAAGACTTTATATGTAGCAGTTTAAGTGGTATGTTCCTTCTGTGTCTTCAAGTGCCTGAAAACAACCACAAACCCAAATGTATGTAAATTAAAAATGCTTAAATTCCTCTCTTGGATTCTGTTTGGTACAGTTTTTTTAATTTCGGTGTCTGACCACCCCAAATGTTGGTGTTTAAACGAGGTTGATGACTTCAGTGTTTGTTATGTTTAAATAGTTCATATCACAGAGGAAGAAAATATGAAGGGGCTGAAGGAAACAGTGGTAATAGTGGTAATTTTATGGCTTGTGGAGCAAAGAATATCTGAAACATGAGCTCTCTCTTTCCTTCACGGTAATTCCATAATCTGGACACATTACAGTAATAAGAATTTTTGAGGAATGAGAAATTTGACCCAAACATGCTTTTAAATCATTCACCAAATATAATCTTTTTGTCTGGTGCCTCAAAATCATTTTTTTCTTCTTCTTCTGTTTACTTTGTATGTCTATTAGATATTTAGGATTTCAGCTCAGTTAGTATGTGCCACTGTTGGCCATGTTGCTCCCATTGTATCTTAGGACACAGCTGACGAACAGCTGTCAGGAGAGAAGTGAATGGGCTTGCTGAATAGGTAGTTCAGAAACACTCTCCACTAGGGATGGGCAGATCGATCCTAAAGTATTAATACTTCCGATATTGATGTTGCATCAAAAATATTGATTCTAAAAAAAAAAAATTAAACTAGGGATATTATTATTAGTTTACCATGAACATAAACAATAATCATAAGCTTCAATGTGAAATAAAATTGATTAGGCTATATTAGCAAATACTCGTGCAGGATGGGAACTATTTCTGCTTACATGCTGAAAAACACAAGCAGACAAGTGCTTGTTCCGTCACAAGACTCGTTCAAACAAGAGGGATCAGTGTCTTGTAGCGGTAATGAGAGACAATCAGAGAAACAGCTTCTGAAGTAAATTCACACTAAAATAACAACATATCTAAAGGTGACATTTCTTGTGGGATTGAGTGTAACTGTTGTTATTAAATAATAGTAATAATAATAATAAATAAATAGGTAACGATGGTTTTACTAATTTAATATTGTAGTAACCATGTTTTTTTTTTGTTTTTGTTAGGCCTGAAACAATGGTTTTACTACAGTAATATTGTAGTAGTAACCATGGTTAATTGTGTGATAACTATGGTTTAACTAAATACCATGGTTAAATTATAGTTACTGTAGTGAAACCATGGTTATTATTTTATGTTTTGTAATAATTACATGAATTATGAATAGAAATAATATTTAAATGGCCCATTTTATCCCAAGAAATCACAAACATTTTTTTTTTTTTTTTTATAGAAGTATCGATGTTGGTATCGGTATCGACTCTATTGGACTTGAAATTATTGGGATCGGATTGACAAGAAAATAAGTGGCATCCCTACACTCCACATATTATTGTACTTTGTATATGTGCTACAGGCCATCATTCAAGAACTGACCTGGTACTTAATGTCAGGGGTGCCATGAACAGTTCTAAGTGGGTACAACACTTCTGTTACCACTGCTGTTATAATATTTTTTACATCTGTAGAGTTGACCGCACTCTGCACCGCAGGTAAGGAATTTGCATAGAGAGATTTTATTGGATAAGACATGATCAATTATACTTACCTAAAATGTGCTGGTTCATGGATGACCGCTGATGCTGTTGCACATGCTCAGTGAGTTGTTAAACTCACCACTGACCTTTGCTTAGAGAGCGCTTTTATGATCAGACTGCGATTTTATCAAGGTTTGTTAAATTTTATAAAAATAATAAATTAGAACAACCCCCCATAAATGAGTGATAAATAATGACGCTGTGCCATGGGCTGTTCTCAAACTGTGATTTCAGTGTCTGACCCGTGTGTTTAGCTCAGAATGGATATCCATGGCTTTGGTATTCTGTTACACAAAAAATATCTTGAAATATCTCTATGTTCAGTGACATTAAAGCAGTTTTGAAGGAATTACATTGTTCAGAGATTGCTCTTTAAAAGCCCAGGACATTTATTGGGTATCTGAATTATATTTAATTTAAGTATCAACTCGACTCATATTTTACTCTAACAATTTACAATTTTGGTCTGGGAGAATTTTATAATGCATTTTTGAACATATTAAAATCTCTGGCTTTTGATTGTAGACAGTTTGAGACATTGCGGAGATCTCTGAAACTCCAGAAGAGACATGTTTAAGATTACAAAGCTCTTTTTTTTCACAGGAGAAGCATCTGAAGAGCTGTCTATAGAAAATACAATTTCTTTGATTTTTCAAGATAAAAAATAAATTATATATATATATATATATATATATATATATATATATATATATATATATATATATATATATATACACACACACTGTATATATAAGGATGCATGCTGGAGAGGAACAAATATCAGAGGATAATCAAGGAAACTCACTAGAGTGGAACAAAATATAATGCTAACCAACCAAATAACACTGTAACAATACAAGAACTGAAAAGGAATTAATAAAACTGGAGGGTATCTATACACAGGAGCTGAAGATTGGGAACAGATGGCAGTGATGAGGGCAGAGCATTATGGGAAGTGTAGGATGAAACAAAAACCATGTCAAAATAAGAGTCCACACAACAGAAAGGGGATTAATTGTGACAGGACAGAGACTGGGTCAGGAGGCAGCCACAGAGCAGGGACTTGAGGTCTTGATGGTGGAACCGGAGATGGGTCCAGAGACGGAACCACAGGAGGATGGAGGATTTGGGTCTCAAAAGGAGGAACCTGCCTGAAAATGCTGCCTCAAGATTTCTGTTGAAAAAGAAGAAAAGGGATCACGCCACTCCACTTTTAAAGACACTTCATTGGTTGCCAGTGCAATTTAGAATACATTTTAAAATTTTACTATTTGTTTTTAAATCACTGCACTCTCAGTCACCTGGCTATTTATCTGACCTGCTCCATCAGTATATCCCTCCAAGAAGCTTAAGATCTGGAGATCAGAATCTTATTTTAATTCCAAATTCTAGACTTAAACGCAAAGGTGACCGTGCCTTTTCGGTAATCGGTCCGCGTCTCTGGAATGACTTGCCAGTGGAAATTCGATTGGCTCCGAGTTTGACCATTTTCAAGTCTCTTTTAAAAACTTATTTGTTTTCGTTGGCATTTTAGGATTTTATGTTTTAGATCAATTTTTTGTAAAGCTGTTCTTTTTGTTTTGAAGCACTTTGGTCAGTCTGTGACTGTTTTAAATGTGCTATATAAATAAAGTAAACTTGAAACTTGAAACTTGAACCGGAGAAGGAGCTGGCGGAGCCACAGGAGGATTGGGGTATTGAGACACAGGTAGTGGATAGCATGGTGGAATGGGCAGAGCCATAGGAGATGGAGATCCAGGGATTGGGGGTGGAGCAGTAGGAGACACGGAGGGCAGAGCATGGAGAGGCTCAATGGGGGCAGGTGGAGCTGAGCCTCGGGAGAGGTTCGACGGAGGCAGGTGGAGCCGGGAGAGGCTTGATGTAGTTAGGCGGAGCAGTGGAAAACTCTGGGGGCGGAGCCATGGAAGGCAGAGCCGTGAGAAGCTTGAGAGGTTTGAGCCATTGTAGGTAGAGCCAAGGGAGGCTCAAGGGGCAGAAACATGGGATGCGGAGCCAGGAAAGCCAGAGCCTTGGGAGGCTTGAGGGGCAAAGCCATGGAAGGCAGAGTTATGGGAGGATTGAGGGATAAGGCTGTGGAAAGATCTGGGCTAAGAACCATGGCTGACTGGGAAGTGACTCCCGTGGTAGAGAGTACAGGCAGAGAACTGGGGAACAACCTCAATGTAGTTGGCGAGCGTCCATTGAGGACCCGTCGGGGGCATCATCACCTTCAGTGCACTGTTCAGACCAGCCCTGAAGAAACTCACCAGAGCCTGGTCATCATAGTCCACCAAATTTGCAAGATGGAGAAACTCACGCACGTGGTCCTCAACTGGACAGTCTCCTTGTTCGAGGAAGAGGATTCTCACTGCAGGTATATTCATCTTGTTAGGTCAGTTCTTCTGTAACATTTGGTTAGTGAAGAGGAAGAGAGGAGAAGCAGGAGTATCTTTCAAATCTTTAATAAGGAAGCATGCAGGAGAGGAACAAATGCTGGAGTGGAACCAAATATAATGCCAAATAACCCTTTTAACAAAATAATACAAGAACTGACAAAGAATGAATAAAACTAGAGTGTATTTATACACACAGGTGGTGATGAGGAAATGGAGGACAACAACAACAACAACAACCTTTATTTATAAAGCATATTTAACACAATACAATTGATCCAAAGTGCTGTACATAGTGCCTAGTATGACTACACTATAAAAAACAATAAATTACAAGTTTAAAAATGTGTTTTCAAAGCAGATTTAAAAATGTATCATGACCTCACATGATAAGGGAGTGCATTCCAAAGCTTGGGCCCAGCTATAGAAAAGGACCGATCACCCTTTAATTTGTAGGAACATCGTGACATATTTAAAAGCAAGTGATTTGAAGATCTAAGTGCCCTAGCAGGACAATATGGCACAATAAGATCACAAATATACCTTGGTGCACAACCAGACAATGCCTTATAAACAAACATAAGGATCTTAAAATCAACTCGAAACTTAATGGGAAGCCAGTGAAGGGATGCCAAAACTGGTGAAATATGATCCCTCTTTTTTTGACGCAGTCAGCAGTCTTGCAGCTGCATTTTGAACAATTTGTAATCTAGATAGTGAAGATTGAGGAAGACCACAATAAAGATAGTTACAATAATCTAATCGTGACGTTACAAAAGCATGAATTGCAACTTCTAAATCTTTTCTTGAAAGAATGTTTTTCAACTTTGCAATAGATCTTAAATGGAAAAAGCTTCCTCTAATAACAGCACTAATTTGTTTATCAAAAAGTAATGATGAGTCAAAGATCACTCCAAGGTTCTTGATTTGTTTGCATACATTTGACGAAAGAGGACCCAACTGGGCTTCCAGAACAGAAGAAGAATCTGTCGGACATCCCAGAATTAAAACCTCTATTTTATCCTCATTTAGCTGCAAAAAATTATTTGTCATCCACCTCTTGATATCATCTACACATTCCAATAACACATCAAATGAAGTGGTGGTGTCAAGCTTTACTGGAAGGTAAATCTGAGTATCATCTGCATAACAGTGATATGAAATGTTGTACTTCTGAAAGATGAGGGCCAAGGGGGGCATATAAAGGGAAAACAATAAAGGTCCCAGAATAGATCCCTGAGGCACCCCAAACAAAACAGGAGCAGATGACGAAGAACAATTTCCTATATTTACAGACAAAGTCCTTTTTTCGAGGTAGGAGGCAAACCATTGTAATACAGTGCCCTTTACACCTATCATGTATTCTAACCGTTCAAGAAGAATGTTGTGGTCAATAGTATCAAATGCAGCGCTTAGGTCTAACACAACCAGCACAACACACGAGCCTGAATCCAGGGCAAGCAAGATATCATTTGTAACCCTCAACAGAGCTGACTCTGTGCTATGTAATGATCTAAAACCAGATTGGAACATGTCCAAGATATTAAAAGAATTCAAATAAAACTGAAGCTGTGCAAAAACTACTTTCTCTAAAAGCTTAGAGATAAAAGGCAGTTTAGAGATCGGTCGATAATTACTGCATAATTCTGGATCAAGTTGAGGTTTTTTCAACATAGGTTGCACAATTGCATGTTTAAAACTAGCTGGAATGACACCTTTGGCTAAAGAGCTGTTTATGATAGCAGTTACCATAGGAATAATAGTTGAAAAAATATCCTTACAAAAACGAGCCGGGATAATATCTAACTTAGAACCAGAACACTTCATAGTAGAGACTATATCAGCTAGCTGAGTTGGAGAGACAGCTCTAAAGTTTGACAAACAACTCCTAGGACCTGGCAATTTCAAGTGACAAGGTTCAGAGGGAACAATTGAGCTTCTAATATCATTTATTTTTTGAGTGAAATATTTTAAAAACTCTTCACAAAGCTCAAAAGAAGCATCAGATAAAATATTCGTGGTCGGGTTTAAAATAGAGTTAATTGTATCAAACAAGAGTTTTGGTCTCTTTGCATTGTCAGAAATTAATTGAGAAAAGAAATTCGATTTAGCCTTCTTTACTGCTGTTTTTCTTTTTTCCTCTTTCGCTCTGCTTTTCAACACTCCTGTCTGAGAGCGCGGGTAACATCATTTAACCACGGCTGACCAGCAACCTTCAACTTTTTACGTTTAAGCGGAGCAACAGCGTCCATAGATATAGAGGATGCTTTATAAAATATGGCAACCAAGCATTCAGTATCTGTTTCATTCAGAAAATTATTGGTATTGAAATATGAAGCAAAATTTTCTGAAAACAAATTTGCAGTGGTTGAGTGAATAGCACGAGAAACACATGAAGGCTGAGAGCAAGTAGAAGATGGAAGAGAGCACTCGGATTTAAAAACAATAAGATAATGGTCAGACACACATGCTTCAATAACCTCCAGATTTGAAATAAAAAAACCACGAGACAGTACCAAGTGTAGTGTGTGACCCAAATTATGAGTTGGACCACATACAGATTGTACAAAGTTCAAAGACTCTTAAGATTCTTACAAATTCTTTGACCAATGCTTTAGAGGGACAGCAGAGATGGATATTAAAATCCCCAAGAATCAATAGTCTATCAGCTCCAGTCACCAGATCAGATAGAAAATCAGAGAATTGTTGAATAAAATCCTTATTGCATTTAGGTCTGTAAATCAGAGCACATAGCATAGGACCATTTAAGTCAACCTTCAATAACTGGACTTCAAAGCTGGAAAAAGTGTCCGTAGGCACAAACTTGCATTTAAAACAGTTTTTAAAAATTGTTGCAACTCCACCACCATGTCCAGAGGCCCGTGGAGAACTGAAAAAATCGCAGTCTGGTGGAGCAATCTCGGCAAGAGGCATCAAGTGACTATGTGACAATAAAGGGTTACTACTACAAGTCACCCTGTTTTAACCAGGTCTCAGTCACAAATAAAAAGTCTAAGAAGTGAGATGTAAACAAGTCATTTAAAATAAAAGATTTGTTCGATATTGACCTTGCATTTACTAAGGCCATCCTTACAGTAACAGGGCAATCAGACTGCCGAGAGCTGAGAGGCGCGTGTTTGAGCAAACTAATATTTCCAAGATTTACACTCTGACTCTTACCATTTGATCTAATGGAAGAGCAGCGATGTGGCGACCAGATGACCGGGATGCAATAATTATCCTGAGACTCAGTCGAAGTCCTCACAAGGGGGTCACGGTGAGATCCACGATTGATGTACCTGTAGCGGCATGTAATTCCCAAAGCGGCGCAGCGGTTTTGAATTCCGCCGGAGAGACAGCAGGATGAATTTAGCCTCTGTAAATCCCCTGAAGAGTATTTAAGCACCATATTTGAAGAATAATTCACACCGAGATCAAAAAGCAGGGCCCACTTTGAAGAACAAGCAGTAGAGCTCCAGCACACCAGTGTACAAATGATATAACACCACATTTCAATCTGAATTCACTCCTCCACGTTCAAGTTCACCAAAGGAGTCTCAGTAGATCCACGTGTTCAGATCCTCCGACTCATACGATAAAAGAATACACAACAATAGTCAGGCGAGATCTCCTCGATCAAAAGACATAAAATATCCTCAAATTTAAACTAAAATATTAAAATAATAAAATAGTAAAACCGGAGAGCAGCAGCATGTTGCGAACGCCAGTGTTCGCTCCGCCAGCAAGGACAGGTGAGGAATATTCTTCTTCTTCTTCTTCTTTCCGTTCCATGGCCGTTCACTCCTTTGGAGTATTACCGCCACCTACTATATACCTTGCGCACATGAGTAATGAATCTGAGAGGAAGGGGAAAAAAAAAAAAAAAAAAAAAAAAAATATATATATATATATATATATATATATATATATATATATATATATATATATATATATATATATAATCATCCCAGAGGATCAGAGCCCTAGCTTCAGCTGACGCTGCGTGTTCAGCTCCTCCAGCTTCCACATTGAGCTCCTCCACCTCCAAGATGATCAAAGCTACTTGCTCCTCGTCCTCAGGATCTAGATCCGGAGATCTAGCCCTGTATGCTCTAAAAATTTTATCACATTCTGAAACCTCTGACTATCACTCAAACCCTTTCCCAGTAGGTCCATAATACTCACTGGCCTGTTCTTTATATTTTTAAAAAGACTGCTACGCTGTTCTTCATATTTACTACACTTAAAAAACACATGTTCTACTGTTTCAATAACACCACATTCATCACACATACCATTTCCATGCTTTCCCATTAATGCCAGTGTTGATTTTAACCCTGTATGCCCCATCCTTAGTCTAGAAATCATTACTTCTTCCTTTCTATGTCTTCCATAGCACGATTCTTTTTTCCCTACTGCTTTTACAATACTATAATACCACCTACCTGTACTGCTACTTTCCCATCTTTGTTGCCATATACTTGTTATTTCTCTATTAATTATTGCTCTAACTTCATTCCTTCCTAAAGGTATCTTAATATCTACCAAGTCTTTCCTTAACGCTTCTTTTGCTAACTTATCTGCTATTTCGTTTCCTACTATCCCAATATGTGCCGGCACCCAACAAAAGTATACAATTACACCCTCTATGTTCAGCCTATATAATAAAGTATAAATTTCTACTAACAGGTCTTCTCTGTCAGTTTTTGTTGACAATATACTTTTAAGTGCTGATGCAGAATCTGAGTAAATTACAGTCGCCATCCTATTTGGCCTAGTCTGCTCTAACCACTGCAATCCTACTATTATAGCAGTTAGTTCTGTTGAATATACAGATATTTTGTCACTCAACCTTAAACTTATTTTCGTCTCAAATTTTGGAATATATACTCCTACTCCTACCTTTTGTTCGACTGGGTCTTTAGATCCATCTGTATAAATTTGAATACAAGAATAAAAATGTTCTCTCATAAAACCATTGATTTCAAAACAGCTAATATATCTTCCTTCTGCTTTCTCCCGATCCTCCAACAATCTCATATCAACATTAGGTTCAGGAATATTCCACACTGATACCCCTTTTAATGGCATATTGAGACATATATCTATATTTTCCAGGCCACATTCCTTAACCCATTGTTTATATTTCCATCCCAAACTATTCCCATTATTCTTTTTATATTCCCAACAGTCATTTAAAATTGCTCGTGTACAGTGACTCTTATTACAACCCTGCAAATTAACCCAGTACATCATTGAAAGCTTTTCCCTTCTTAAATCTAGTGGCATCTCCCCCATTTCAACCCTGATTGCATCTAGAGGGGTAGATCTTATAGCTCCACAACAAACTCTAAGTGCCCTAGCCTGTACAGTATCCAGCTTCTTTAGCTCTGATTTTGTGGCACCACCATACACTGCACACCCATAATCTATACTAGACCGTATTAAGGCTTGATATATGTGAAGTAGTGCACTTTTCCTTGCTCCCCACTCATATTTGGCTATTGAAGTCATGCAATTTATTACTCTTTTACACTTGTTCTCAATTTTCTTAATATGTCTATTCCATGTTAATTTTTCATCAAATATTAACCCTAGGTATTTAAATTCTGTCACTCTTTCTAATGCTTGGCCATATAAATTCAAAGTCAGTTGTTCCATTTTCCTTTTCTTGGTAAAAACCATATATTGAGTCTTTAATACTGAAAACTTCAGTCCCCATTCCACTGACCACCTTTCAACTTCATTTATTGATTCTTGTATTCCTTTGACTACATTCCCTAAATTCCTACCCCTTTTCCACACTGCTCCATCATCTGCATATAGTGCCTTCCCCACACTTGGTTTCACTCTTTCATAAATATCATTAATCATTATGTTAAATAAAATTGGACTAATTACACTTCCTTGCGGAGTCCCATTCAGAATATCATGTGGTGAGGAATATTGGGAACAGATGGCAGTGATGAGGGCAGTGCATTATGGGAAGTGTAGTCCAGGGGAAACTAAGGATGACTCAAAAACCAAATCAAAATGAGAGTCCACAGAACAGAATGGTGAATAACTGTGACACTTAGATTTTTTTGAACAATGATTTAATAATTTGTGCAATAGAGGTTTCATCTCATTACGGTCTATTAGAAAAAACTGAGATCTTAAGGAGATCTCATTTGTGATTTTTGTTTCCAACATGAGGCAGGAAAAGCAGCACCACATTGGTAAATTCAGAAAGTCTAGTTTCATCCTTAACAGAATTTGTGAGTGCCATAAAAACATAAATTAGGGGAAAGACAGAAAATATTATTAAAAAAATTAAGGATTTCTGGGCAGAAATGCCATTGACTCACTCTTATAACGCAGTCTGAGTTATTTAATATGGAAATTCAATTATAGACAAACATTAAAAACCACTAGGAGAAACAGTATGGCTAGTGGGGCGCATCCACCAGTTGAGTGTGAGATCTTTCATCCTGTTATATTAATTTAATACTCATGGGAAGCATGCATATACTGTATCTTTCTGTCTGTTTGATGTCAGATTTAGACAGACATTCATGTAAGCGGCTGTAACAGAAGTCTGATAACTGATTCTGAAATTATTGTATTGTGGTTATTTTTTTAAATCCAAATATTTAATTCCAAATATTTAACAAAATGATTTCCAGAATGTTCCTCAAGGGAGCTGTTTGCTGTGGCAAGACTACAATGGGCGGCCATGTGTTCTGCTGTTCAGAATATTGTTTACATGCTGACTGCTGTTTTTATTTATTTCTTTATTTATTTTATACAAGCAGTGAAAATAAGAGTTGATAAAATCAGAGTTGCAGCAAGCCATCTGGTTAATATCTGTCAGAGGTCAAATAAATAAATAAAATAAAACAATCATGCAAGATTTGGCATCAGAATTGACATGTTAAAGATATTTGAATACATATGAATAAACAAAACAAAAGAGTCATTTGTATTTTCATTCACAGTATGAAGGCAGAAGAGAGGAAACCCTTTAAAGAATGTCAAGACTGGATATAGTGTGTTATGTTATAGATGCTGGTATGCTGGTGTCACAACCAGGCTTCTTAACTATCTTAACCAGCTCTTCCCAACTATGTGAAATTATATCTGTGCATAATTTTAGTCAGGATTTAGGCCTCATCATAGTACAGAGACTTTAGTAATCAGATTACTTGCTCTTATCATCTGACCATGGCTGCATCTCCCTTCTAGAGCTTTTAGATCCTAGTGTTGTCTTCGACACAATTATGGTTGCCTAATTGGACATTTCCCAAATTTCAAAGTTAAAGAGTGTATCAATGATTTAAAAGACCGGATGGCTAGAAATGTCCTTCTGCTCAATACTGACAAAACAGAGGCACTAATTATTGGACCAAAAACCTCTAAATAAGATGCTAGAATAAAAATTGTCTCTCGATGGATGTACTATTCCATCCACTTCTACAGTTAAGAACTTGGGTGTTATGTTTGATAGAAATCTGTACTTTGAAAATTACATTTCCTATGTTTGTAGAACAGCATTGATGCTTTTTGTCTTCACGACTAGATTATTCGAATGGGAGGATGTCCCACAGGTTCAGTAAATAAGCTTCAGTTGGTTCAGAAATATGATCATATCAGAACAGTTTTATCGTTACTACATTGGCTACAATAAAACAATTCTGCTTATTAGTTAAAGCTTTGAATGGCTTATCTTCTCTGTCATTTCAACCTCCAGCCTCCATAAGAGGAGGTAGATCCTTTTCCTATTTGGCTCCTAAACTAAGATTCACTCTCTCAGTTTAAGTCTTGACTAAAGACTCATCTCTTCATTCTGACATACACCTAATTTATCTCTCAACCCGTAGTTATGCTGCATAAGTCAGGTCTGCTGGAAACTGATAAGTGAATGGCATCTACACTACATATCCCGAGGTTAACAGAGCCTGCCCGATCCAGCTCTGGTCCAGCCCGATGTCCCATTCCCACTGCTATGTGTCGCTGAGTGATGACTATTAACTTTATATTTCTGTGCCAACCGGACAGTGATGGGCACTTCTTGATCACTGTATGCATCACTTCATTCTATTACAAAGGACTTCCCAGAAGATGAACTGCTGCCAACTCCAACTGCACAACAAGGGATAAATCACTGACCACTGCCTGCACCTCGAAATTAGAATGGGCTTCACTGGTCGTTCATGTGTTTTCAGCTCTTAAATACAATCATTCCGACATGACTTGAATGTACCAAAACTCATGCAGTATCATAGCTGGTGGTGTTGTGTCTAAAATTTTAGCCACCTAGCAATTTGATAGTAGTGTGCACCAGTTCAGGACTAAATAACATCTTAATACACATCTTAGCGTTACACAAAGTAAAGCCCCCTACATTTATGCGGTAGCTACTTTTTTTTATTTGTAGATGTACTTGTACTTTATTGATAGTAATTTCTCAGATTAGATAACTTGTACAAAGCACTTCCATGATATGTTTGTTATCAGCTTATCTCAACAATGATCTCAAAGAGCTTACAACTATTCTTTGGTTGTAATGAAATTATTTTTATTTGTCATGTCTATGCACAATGTTATTGCAAAATATTTTTTGACCCAGTTGCTGTCAATCTATAGCACAGAGATCAGGGAAAGGTTGGTCAAAAAATGTTGGAAACAGAGCAGAAAACAAAGAAGTATATTATTGTGGTCAAAGCCAAATGACAGATTAACATTTGTGCACTCTCAGGAAATGTATACCAAACAAAATTTCTGTTGCAACTGAGCGTGTTTTAATGAGCACCAATTATCCATCCATCCATCCATCGGCAACTGCTTATCCTGTGTACAGGGTCGCGAGCACCAATTATGGTTTTTCAAATATTACCTGTCATGTAGTGTGTTATATAGCTGTTTGTGAATGTAAAAAAAAGATCAAATAAATTTGATAACCACACATGTAGAGTATTATGATGAAAATACTTAACACCATTAGTTGATTAAGCTAGGCCATGACAATAATGCCATATGTATACGTCAAAACACATTGTTTTTTTGCTTTATGACTGGTTTGTGCCATCCATAAGCTGAAACAGCTAGACAGCACATGTACAGAATAAATATGCTGATGCGATTAAACATCTTATGTACAAAACTGACCTGTTAGCACAAACCAAATTAACACATTGAATCATATGAATTTCACACGTCAATGGATTTTTGAGTTGGTGGAAGCGGTAAACTGTAAATTCACACTTTCAGCCAAGTGACATCATTAATTCAATTCAACAATTTATTTGCATCAAAACATTTTTTGTGATTTGCCCCATGATGATAAGACTTTGGATTAGAGCAGACAAATCTGATCATTATTTGGTATAAATGTGAAACTTCTACCTGAAGAGATTTAGCTACAATCAAAGTGTACATGGCGACTTTCCCTGACAAAGCTGAACTTTAACCAAAGTTTACCAGCCATAATTTTTTGCATTATCACTTTTAGCAATCTGAGTCATCATGTCTGGACAGAGGAGCGGCACATACCTGGGTGTGTGTGTGTGTGCTTGTATGTGTGGGTGCTTGTGTGTTATGGCATTCACTCTCTGTGGAATGCAGAGTTTGATGACCTTTTCACTCATTCTTTGAGGGAAGCCACTTGTAATGACAAGTAGAGGAATTCCCATATATCTGTGGGGTGTTTGTGTGTTATGGCATTCACTCTCTGTGGAATGCAGAGTTTGATGACCTTTTCACTCATTCTATGAGGGAAGCCAATTGTAATGACAGGTAGAGGAATTCCCATATATCTGTGGAGTTGGGAATCTTTGTTCCCATGGTAACAAAAAAACGTGTTCACCCCAATGATCTATATATATAACTGGATTGCTCATAGAATTCTAAACTGCCAGCAGTAAGTGAAGCTACCGAAAGTGCTTTGGCGGCCATGTTACTATTCCCTACCGATAGAGGACATCGTGGCGTTTAACCTTGAAACAACACTCATTAAAGGATGTGGCAAAAGTGCCCACATGTTGTAATTTATACAGACTATGTACTTAAGCACAAATTGGTCGTTAACCCCATGTAGAGTGGCCATAACGATCATAATATTTAATAATCAACAGTAAAAATACAACACCAAAGTGTATTAATACCCCTTTTTAAAACAAAAGTATCCAATAGCGACATCTGCAGATTGTTACAGGATGCAACATTTCTCTGCCTTCATAGTTTAAATCTGTTGATGCTCTTTGTTCATAATGTTGACAAATTATACATCTGCATAATTTGCCAACATAATTAACTCTTTTTTGACTAGATTATATAATAAATGTGAACTCGTTTAAGCAAAGTTCATATGACACACACACACACACACACACACACACACACACACCTTTATTTAATGGAATTATCCATTTGCATTCATTTCTGGAATATGTACATACCAGCTTGTGAGCATTTAATTATTTCAACAATCCCCTGATCTTTTAAATCATAATCAGAAATCAGTTTATTGACATATGCAGACTCAAGGAATTCATACATATTTGTTCAATAACAAAAGCTTCCCAAGTACACACAAAAATTGTCTTAAACTGAACAGTACAAGAATTTAACAACAATCCCACATATAACGGCTTTCAAAAGATTGGTAGCAAGACATGCCATCAGAGCAAGTGGCAACTGTTCTCCACTGGATAGCACAGTGGCACTGGACATCTTCTGATATGCTGGCATTTCAGGCAGTGATGTTCAGCCTGAAACAGAAGACACAGCATTCCCAGCTTGTCCATGTTCAAATAGGCTGTGGTGGGGTACATAGCAGGCTTTGCAGTTAAAAAAACTATGAAGAAGATTCAGTGCACTACCTGTTTATCAGCACTCAGTGTTGAGAGCTCTTCCCAAGATGAACACACTGATCAACATGAAGTCCTGAGGTGGATTTATAAGACCGTCAGACAGCGTCCTGAAAGTCTGCGAGACAGCAGAGAAGGTTCTGGAAATCCATGGTGGTTCTGCATTCAAGGAACTTGAGGCGCACATGTTCAACATAGAACCATACAACAATCACATCTTCATACTCAAAGTGCATTGCAGAAAGCTGCACAAACATCAGCCTCCACTTCATTGCAAAAGAAACGTGCTGCATCACACTCCAAACGGCTTAAGAAAACTCTGGGCAAGCTTGTACTGCAAAAAAGAAGAAAAAATAAAAGTTTGATATAAAGATCAGGGGCCGGTTGCACCAGCTATATGCAAGATAAAACTTAGCCTAGTTGTGGCATAAATGGGCACTAAGTCACAATTTACACATTACTAAATATTTGAGCGTTGCACCATTAAACTTCGGTAGAACGCAACCCTACATATAAACTAAATTTCTCATTTGGCCACACAAAATACGAATCATTGTAATTACTCAATTCTGATTGGCAATTTTAGTTTTATCAGTAATTTTTGTGCTGTCTGCATTAATCCGCATGTAATAATAGTATTTAAAATGCAGCATTTTGCAGTTTTAGTACATTTAAGTAGATCCTTTCAACCCTCTACGATCATGTTGGAGAAAAGTGTCATTGGCTAATACATTTGTTTTTACTTGCCAGTTTTGAAGACATGTAAGCATAATATATATATATATGGGGGGGGGGGGAATTCATATATATTCACGCAATATAGTATATTGCAATTTTTTGGTATATTTTTCTTTGTGATTTTAATATAATTTTAGCTTTTTAAAATGTCACATTTTATCAATTTATATGACGTAATGAAATCGTATTTTTAATAATGATGATACAAGCTGTTGTCAATGTTTGAAATTTCATACACATTTTTATCAAAACAATTCACAAGGTAGGAATCTAATAATGAAAATTAGGGGTCACGATTGTGAAATATGGCTGACAATTAATTGTCAAACAAATAATTGTGATTATGACAATTAATTGCCTGTTCAAGGTGTTTCATGAATATGACCATTAATTACCATAAAATCTCACAAAGTAATTTATACAAATTTAGCTTGGGTCATATAATAAAATAAGGGTATGATTTCCTTTTTCAGGCTTCAAAAACATATGAATGACAGTCAAATATAAAAGTATAAAATTTAAAATAATTAACAAACAAGGTTTGAACATCAACCGTAACAAAATCAAATTTCATAGCTTTTTAATACTTCTGTGTACAAATATGAAGGCTGCTTATTGGATCAATGCAGTTAAACTTCATATTATGCGACTACACATCACTTTATGGAGAGTTTACGACTTACTAGTTAAGACTTGCCTTAAGAACAGGTGGAGCAACCAAATTAAGCACTGTCTTAGTAACAAACTAACTAGTAGTTACGATGCCCTTAGTGTGAACTTTATACCCCAATTTACATAAGACCTTACGCACAGCTATTTACTCAACCTCATGTCCTTCCAAACTTGTATGAATTATTGTAACAAAAGATGACATTTTAAAGAATGTTTTTGTCCATATAATGAAAGTTGATGGTGACCAAAACAAGCTATTTTGCTCACCATTTACTTTCCTTATATGGAATACAAAATACCTTTTTGGGGGTTCTGCAAAAGAAAGTCACATGGATTTGGAAGGACATGATGTTGAGTATATGATGACAGAATGTAAATTTTTGGGTCAACTTTTCTATTAATATTAAAAGTTATAACTATCTGAAACACAGTCATTTTATAAGACTTATAAAAAGTTACACTGCATGTTGCAAAAGTATCTTCATTGCAAATAGAAACAGATAGTAAAATATTTTTTACTCAGCTAATGTTGTCTATTCTCTTACCTGTTAAAACAGCTCTTCAGTGAAGCTAGGCTGACAACTGTCTCCTCATACAGCTCTTTCCTCCTGTTGAAAACCAATTCCAGTTTTATCTAAAATTCAGTGGGATGTTTATTGAAATCCAAACTGTAAACCTACTTTGTTTAACTTGTACAATATCCATGTCCTCCTTGTCAGGGCTGGACTGGGAAGAGAAATCGGCCCGGGATTTTACATAGCAACAGGCACAAAAGTAGTTGGGGAGGGGGGTGTTCGCTGTTCTTTTCTGCATACCGCGGCACCATTTTGTGGTCCATTCTGCATAACGCGGTGGCTCATTTTAGCTTATCGCGGCCGAAACAGCGGCCCGCTCGGATCTCCCGATGGCCAGTCCACTCTGATCACCCCCAAAGTGCGTCAGTCCACCGGAAAAATGCCTGGTATGACAGATTACCAGTCCAGCCCTGGTCCTCATCAATTCCAAATGATCACTTTAGAAATTATGCCTGTGACCTGGGCCGTATTCATGCGTGCACTGCAAAAAAGAACAAATTACACACGGAGAATGAATGTAAACCCACATTATATTCATCATATGTAACCGGTGTTGATCTGCAAGTAGATATTCACCTTGACCAAAAAAGCTAATTTGGTGAGTTATACTGTTTTTCATTGTGGTTATTTTCCTAAGTTAACGTTAGCTGCATAGCTAATATTCATTTAGCCTAAGAAAATAACCACAATGCACGTTCAACGTAAACAAAAGCTACAAAGCATAATTATGTATTCAGAATAAAAACTTTAAAGCCTGCAAAACACATGTTTGAAAATGTCTACTGATATCTTACCTCAGTTTCTTTAACTTGTTTCTATTGAAGTAACACGTGCGCCGCTGAACGTAATGCTGCTGCAATAAAGTGTAACATAACATGCTCAAACTTACAATAAGCAGGGGGGAAAAATGAGAGTCCAAATAAATAATTAATTACATATCTAGGAAGATTGCATTGTGATGCAGTATTTGCAGACTTTATAAAATGTTTTTTAATGTGAGTGGATAGGTAAAAATTACCTATCCACCTATCCAATGTTTATTTACACAATTTTTTTTTTTTTATAATTCTCAACGAACATTATAGGCTAGAGAGAAAAAATGTGTCTTCAATCTAGATTTAAATATAGGCAATGAAGTGGTGGTGGCGTAGTGGCTAGAGCACAGGGCTGCTAATCAGAAGGTTGCTGGTTCGAACCCCATGGCCACCACCATTGTGCCCTTGAGCAAGGCACTTAACTCCAGATTGCTCCGGGGGGATTGTCCCTGTAATAACTGCACTGTAAGTCGCTTTGGATAAAAGCGTCTGCCAAATGCATAAATGTAAATGTAAATGAGGAAGAAGACCTAACGACAAATGGGAGTGCATTCCACAACCTGGGGCCCGCAACCACAAACGCCCGATTACCTTTGGTTTTCAAATGGAATCGAGGAACAGAGAGGAGTAACTGATTTGATGATCGAAGAGACCTAGGTGCCGAATGTAGATGAAGTAAATTAGCAATGTACTGAGGGGCTAAACCATGCAAGGCCTTATAAACATAAAGCACAACCTTGAATTTAAATCTGTAACTAACTGGAAGCCAATGTAGGGAAGCGTGAACTGGGGTAATATGCTCTCTTTTCTTGGTACCCATTAGAAGTCTAGCTGCTGCATTTTGGACTACTTGCAGACGTGAGAAAGAAAATTGAGACAGACCCACATATAAGGCATTGCAGTAATCCAGCCGGGATGTAATAAGAGCATGAATCACTATTTCCATGTCCTTCTGTGAGAGAAACTGTTTTAATTTAGCAATGGACCTAAGATGAAAAAAGATGTGTTGTCAAATTTCACTATGACCTTAAAATTCTGGTTCTTGGGTTAAACTGTATGCAAGCCAAACTACACAGCGAAATTACACTCTGATTGAACCAATCCACAGCGCAGTTACAGTAATTAGAGTAATTAAATAGCATTCTGTGGACAACTTATCTTATATAGAGAGGAATTAGATGTAGTATGCTATTACTTTATCATACATTTACATGAGCAGACAGATAGCATTTAAGTCATTGCTTATAGAATAACTCAGTAAATTTAAAAGTAAATTCCCCCGTGCAGCTTTGATGTGTCTAAAAGCAACATTATAGTAACTTTTCTTTAACAGAGTAGAAATGGAAGAAGAGGATATGTCTGTCACGTTTTACTTGTTGACATAAGTGTAGCTCTAGATGTGCGTGCAAAGATTTTGCAAACGCAAGTTACAAATACCCTGGGGGCTAAGCCCCCCCTGTCTTCCAATCCTAGTGACGTCCCTGCTGCGAATAAACAACCTTTTCCAAGATGTTGGACAGAAAATGCAATTTTGAAATAGTCCTATAATTCTTAAAAACTGTAGGGTCAAGGTTAGGTTTTTTCAGTAGGGACAACACCATTTCTCAAAGAATTGTTGATTATGGCCAGCATAATGGGGGCAACAGAAATAAAAACATCTTTGAGAAGCCGTGATGGTATGACATCAATGGGAGAATTAGTAGGTTTCATTAACAAAATTATATCTGACAGTTGGGCAGATGAAACCGGGTCAAAGTGACTAAAAGAACTGGAAGGAAGTGTGGGTTCAGAGTGTATCACAACTGGGCCCAAGACATGTGTTCTTGAATTTTGTCAATAAAAAATTGACATGTCTCAGGGGTTGCATCTGGATAGCCCACAGGGGCAGGGTTCAAAACAGAATCAATTATATTAAAAATTATCTTAGGCCTATGGGCGTTTTTAGCCATTATTTCAGAGAAGAAGTTCGATTTTGCAGTCTTGACAGAGACTTGATACTGCTTTAAGGAATCACAAAACATTTCAAATGAAACGTTAAGTTTATCCTTCTTCCACTTACTCTCAGCCTTCCTACATTCCTGCCTAACAGAGCAAGTATGCTCATTAAGCCAAGGCTGGATGCCTGACTTATTTTTACATCTCCGTGACTTTAAAGGAGCAACCTGACCCAAAATGGCAGTGCAAGTTGTGTTAAAGACTTCAACCAACTGTGAGGTGTCTGAAGTACAAGTAATGACATCAGAGATATGAGACAGATAAGCAGAAGCATACACCTCTGAAAACTGCATAACTGTGGAAGAATAAATCGCACGAGTAAGGTGCGGTACAGAATGTGGCTGCACAGTCTCAAATTAAACAAAACTATGGTCAGAGATTCCAGAATCTACTAGTTCAGTATTGTTCACATGAAGACCTGATGTTAATACCAAATCAAGAGTATGACCCTTTACATGAGTAGGTCCTGAAACTAACTGTGTGAGATTAAAATAATTCACCATACATAAAAAAAAATCCCTGACTAGAGGTTGCTTTTCGCAGCACATGTGAATTAATGCCATTTTAACAGTAGAGGAGGCTGTAGTTGGAGGTTCCATTGTGGTTGACAGTTTTCACAGGAGAGTATTCCAATACGCGAATATGATCAAAGTTAATACCATCGCTCGCCACAACCAGTCTATTGGTGAGACACGGGTAGTTGACCATAATGAAGGAATACAGCTGTTAGAGGCGAGGCAGGAATAAGATTTCTCATAAGTGTGACGAGACCCCTGATGAATATAACGATGGCGATGTACAATTCCCAGATTAGCGCAGACTTTGTAGGTTTCCACTGGCAGACGAGAAAATTAGTTTAGACGCAGCAGATCCGAAGTAGTGTAGAAATACATCCTATTTGTGCCGATGCACAACAGAGCAGACGGGTAGTGTGAGTTTTGCCCTATGAAATGCCAGTCCACTAAAACTGCAATAAAACCAAAAAGGAGAAGCCAGAACCAATCCATCCACCTGGTTAAGACACAGCAAGCAGCGAAGGCTCGTGAGCAAGTTCGCAGCGAAGTTGCAGCCAGAGAGACGTCAACAAAAGAAAAACACAGAGTAATCCATGGCCAACGGCAAAGAGTATTTTCCTCCAATACAAAATATCAGACAGCAAAGTCCACAGATCTGAAGGTGGTCCTCTGTCAATTCAACGCTTCCGCCACATAAACTGAACCAACAGATGCTTAGCTGTAGAGCGAGTTTGTTCCAAAGATGAGCAGCGCAATAACCAACACCATGGCATCCATAAAAATCCCAATCACAGATCGATGAGATACGAATTGAATCTAAGCACGCACAACAATACACCGCAGAGTAGCGGCAGACAGACACGCCAGCATTCACTTCCTGTATTGCATGACTGGACTGTCTGGGAGAAGTCAAGACTTTTCTTACAAAAAATCTATAGTTTTGGCAAACTAGCCATAATCTTTCCCCAAATTTTCCACTCGTTATTCTCACATGCAAATGAGCGTGTGATTCGCCACAAACGTTTACCAGCTCTTCCAGTAGTGGTGAATCTGCAGCAAACCTTTGGCAACATTAGAAAATTTGCTCAAGTTTGCCACAAAGCTCATTTGGATGTGAAAATGATCAATGGTGAATTTGCGGCAAGTTTGTGGCAAATTTTCCATGAACTCTCGATTTTTGTAGGGGTTTGACTAGTTCACTACAAAACTTTAATTTGGATTCTTTTGAGTCATTCAGAGGTTTATTTATTCCTATGCTTTGGATCATTGTCTTGCTGCATAACACAGTTGCGCTTAAGCTTCGGCTGACGGACTGATGACAGGACATTCTACTTCAGGATTTTCTGGTAGAGAGCAGAATTCAGGTCTCCTTCAGTTATGGCAAGTAGCCCTGGCCCTGAAGAAGCAAAGCATCCCAACACCATCACCCTGCTTGACCGTTGGTTTGATGATCTTTTTGTGGGATTCTGTGTTTGGTTTATGCCAGATGTAACGGGATACCTGTCTTCCAAACAGTTCTACTTTTGACTCATCAGTCCACAGAACATTCTCCCAGAAAATTTAAGTATCATCAAGGTGAGTTTTGGCAAAATTCAGACGAGCCTTTATGTTCTTCTGGGTGAGCACAGGTTTTCACCTCACCATTGTTCCAATGAAGCCATTTTCCCCAGTGTCTTTCTTATAGTCATGGACAGTGACCTTTACTGAAGTGATTTAAATCTGCAGTTCCTTGGATTTTGTCCTTGGCTTTATTGTGACTTACCGGATGAGTCGTGGCAGTGCTCTTGGAGAAACTTTGAAAGGTCGGCCACTTCTGGGAAGGTTTTCTATTGTGCCAAGTTTTCTCAATTTTGAGATGATGCCGTTCTTTGTAGCCTTTAATAAGCCTTGTAACTCCTCCCAAAATCAGTTAAGTAAACATTAATTGACACAGGTATTGACATATCCAAGTTATTTGATGCAAAATTTCAAAGCTAATGTTTCTGATTAAATGAACAAAACTAAATGCCAAATTAATAATTATTGTCCTTAACTATTTTATTCTTGCACAAAACCCTGCATTGTTGTCATTAATACAGTGCAGCACTCAGTACAGGTTGAGAGGAGCCAGAGTGAAACAGTGATATATGAATGTTGAATTATGCAGTTTATAATCTACATTTGTCATTTTGTTTCCCTCTGAACATAAGCTTTCAGAAGCATGACTATCTGTCAAACTGATTTTATGCTCATCTCAAGTTAAAACTCCTCAAACAATCCCACTTACCTCTTTTACATAATTCTTAACAAGTTCTGACCAACAGACTTCTGGTTCAAGATGAAACAAAACTGAAATGAAACTGAGTTTTTAAAAGTGAGTATATTAGACATGCAAGTACTTCAACTGTCACATCTCATCTATCTACTTGCTTTCACTTGAATTTCCTAAGTGCTTCAGAACATACTTGAATCTATGTGAGAGAGGGGGACCCTTGTTTTCCCAGCATCCTATGTGCTGCTGTTTAAACACTGCAACTGTGAAAGCATTGTCTGTTTGTCTCTCATGGGCTCCATATGCAGCTCATACTCTCTGAATATTAATTAGGCCTAATCTTACAAGGGACCCCTGCATACACTGACTTAACAAGTGAGAGACTCACTGTGTCCAAATCAGGCATGTCACACATCCAGTCAATCTAGTGATGCGTAGTTGACAAATAGCATGTCCATAAACAACTGTTAGGATAAAATTAACCTACAGTTTATAGGCGTTTCTCCAACTTCATGTCATTTCATGTCCCAGGTTTTGATTTTCTTCAAAATTAACACATATTTAGGTGTCATTAAACTGAATTGGAAATTTTTTTCAAGGCCCTTATAATTAATTTTTGGTACTTTTTGAGTACCTTTAATTTATTGATTTTACTGTTGTAAGCTTGTCTCAGACCCAGATATTCACTATTCACTATTACTAACGTCATGGTTACTGTCGTAATCTCCATTCCCTGAGGGAGGGAACGAGACGTTGTGTCGAATGAAGTGACACAAGTGGTCTTCCTTGGGAGCCTCGTGTACCTCTGAACTTGAGAAAAGGCCAATGTGAAATTGTCCGACAGAATTTGCATGTCCTGCCCCCGGACATACGGGTATAAAGGGAAGAGGGAGTGCGTCTGTCAGTCAAGTTTTTGCACTGGGAGCCAAGAATAAGGCACGGCCGTTTACAGTGGAAGGTCTAGTGCTGTGGCAGGAGGGACACAACATCTCGTTCCCTCCCTCAGGGAATGGAGGTTATGACAGTAACCATGACATTCCCCTTCTGTCACTTACTCGACGTTGTGTCGAATGAAGTGACACAAGGGGTCCCATTCAAAAACGCAGCGCACTAGTCCGTGTTATGTGACCTGCTGAGACAGGAGCAAGCAGGCTGCTGCGTGCTAGAGGCAACTGTGTCGGCTGCACAGAACAGGTGCAGCCAAGGCCTTTTCTCTCTATATATCTCTTGCATAGAGTGTGAAGCGGCTGGGGCTATCTTAGCGCTATGAAATGCGGGGATGGTGGTCTTTCCCAGTCCTATACTTTCAGGGGGAAAAGACCCTGCGGAGGCCACATCCTGCAGCCTCTCCTGCAGAAATGAAAGCACTGACCGAACTGCGCATATCTGCGAGTCTTCGACCCAGGAAGAACACCAATTAGCGAACGAGCGCCACTTTAGGGTGTAAAGTTGCCTGGTGGAGGGAGCTCTGGCTTGGTTGATCATGTCTACGACTGCAGTAGACAGTGGTAGACCAATTAGATCTTCCGCATTCCGTCCAGGGGCCAGATGTGGAGGTTTCTTTACTTCCAGAAAGAAGGTCCTTCCTCAGGTGAATTTTCCAGGGAGGTGCTGTCGCGAGGAGAGTAAGATCCGAGTACCAGCTCCGGGTGGGCCAGCAAGGAGCCACTAAGGTGACCTGTTCCTCATCCTATCTGATCTTGCACAGCACCAGTGCAAGGAGGCTCACTGGGGGAAATGCATACCTGCGCAGCACCCGGGGCCAGCTGTGTGCCGTGCGAGTTGTCCTGGGAGGCAAAGAGATCTATCTGTGCCATGCCGAATCGGTCCCAAATCAGCTGGACCGCCTGGGGGTGGACACTCCATTCTCTGCTGAGCGAAACCTGTCGCAACAGCGTGTCCGCTATCATATTGCGGTTGCCAGGGATGTGAGTGGCGCGCAGCGACCTGAGTCGTGGCTGACTCCAAGGTTGAGCAGGTAATAGCGTGTTGGGAGGCAGAAGAGCATCCTGGGGCTTGGTTGCTGAGAAAAGACTCAAAGCACTTACCTTGCTCTGCGCACCGGGCAGGGGGCGGGTTAGAGACTGAGGAAGATGTCCTGGAAAGGCATCTTCGGAACTCGTCAGTGCTGGCCTGCTGGGGCTGAGCTGTCTCCGGAGGTGAGTAAGCTGCGTCCAGGCAGCCGGGACTGTAGAGTTTTGGAGCCGGGGTGCCGTGAGAACAGCATGCACCGGCTGGATTACCCAGGGAGTGAGGAAAATCGCTCTTTTATTGAGAATTTGGATACCGCAACCTGAAGACGGTGAAGCAAATGAAACAAGGATTCTCCTCCTGGCCTTCCACCGGGGGATGGAGTGGTCTTGGTACCAGCTCCAGAGTGAACGTCTGACTGCCTGGGTCGCCCATCTCAGGAGTGCTTCGGAGGATTCCTGGTCCTGGAAGGGGTCCTGAAGACAGGGGTGTGTGTGTGTGTGTGTGTGTGTGTGTGTGTGTGCGCCACCTGCGAGATGCTCGACACTGGTGCTGAGAGCTGGGCCAGGGTTGAGGTGGAGTTACCTGTTGTTTAGCCGCAGGGGGATGCCCTCGTGAGCAGACAGGGTGCGGGGCATGCTGGTTTTGGCGACGACGCGGCTTGATGTGGGATACCGCCTCCGTCTGCTTCTTCACCACCGAAAACTGTTGGGCGAAGTCTTCAGCGGTGTTGCTGAATGATGGGGGCATTGAGAAATGAGAGCGTGCATTGAGAGCGTGCCTTGTCAATGTCACGCGTCTCGACCATGTTCAGCCAGAGGTGACACTCCTGGACCACGAGGGTAGCCATCGCCTGCCCAAGTGCTGTGCTGTGACCTTCGTGGCTCTGAGAGTCAGGTTGGTGACAGAGAGCAGTTCCTGCATCACGTCGGGGTCGCGACTACCCAGGTGCAGATCTTTGAGTGCCTTGGCTTGGTGGACCTGCAGGAGAGCCATGGCATGCAAGGCAGAGGCGGCCTGTCCGGTGGCAGTGTAGGCTTTCGAGGTCAGTGATTACATCATCCTACAGGCTCTGGAGGGGAGTACCGGGCAGTCCCTCCAGGTTGCGGAGTTCTCGGGACACAGGTGGATCGCAACAGCTCTGTCCACCTGGGGGACCTCCATGTACCCGTGGGCCGCCCCTCCATCCAGGGTAATGAAAGCAGACGAGCGGACAGGTCGGTTCCGGGCAGTAAAAGGTGCCCTCCATGACCGCGTCAGCTCGTCATGCACTTCCGGGAAGAAAGGGGTGCCTATGAGCGGTGAGGAAAGAAAGCCATGACCGCAATGTTGCACAACCACTTGGCTCCGAATATAAAATCTGACTGACAGATGCACGCCCGCTTCCCTTTATACCTGTATGTCCGGGGGCGGGACATGCAAATTCTGTCTGATTATTTCACATTGGCCTTATCTCAAGTTCAGAGGTATGCGAGGCACCCAAGGATACCCCTTGTGTCTCTTCATTCAACACAACGTCGAGTGAGTGACAGAATGAAAGTGATTTATAATGACAGTCCATTATAAAAATACAAAATATTACACGTTTGAAACTCTGATAATATAAACAAAGAGTGAAATAAACAAACCATTTCAATATTTATTTTGTGGTATGATTTCTATTTCTATAAATTTTTCAAAACTTACGACTGTCCCACATTAGTGGCGTCCTTTCCACCACACCAAACGATTTTGCACCAATTTTATTTTTCAAACGTTAACGTACTAGTTAAACAAGTCAACAAAATTGTCAGTGAAGAGCATGCTTGACATATATGATGCAAGTGATGTTTGAAGAAAACAAAGAAAAATCAAGGTAATTATCACTTGCGAGCAGAATATTTTCATTGGGCGTCATTTCCAATCAAGCAGTAATTTTGCCAAATTACACATAAGTTTGAAAATATGATTTAATTGTATGCATTTAGGATAATTAAATGTTTTCTATAAATTTAGCCTTAGCCAAAAGTCAGCCATTTTATTTAAAAAACCTGATTTAACCATCTGCATCATTTCCAGCACAGTATTCTTTTAAAGAAATGTTGTCCCTCACCATACACTCACCTAAAGGATTATTAGGAACACCTGTTCAATTTCTCATTAATGCAATTATCTAATCAACCAATCACATGGCAGTTGCTTCAATGCATTTAGGGGTGTGGTCCTGGTCAAGACAATCTCCTGAACTCCAAACTGAATGTCAGAATGGGAAAGAAAGGTGATTTAAGCAATTTTGAGCGTGGCATGGTTGTTGGTGCCAGACGGGCCGGTCTGAGTATTTCACAATCTGCTCAGTTACTGGGATTTTCACGCACAACCATTTCTAGGGTTTACAAAGAATGGTGTGAAAAGGGAAAAACATCCAGTATGCGGCAGTCCTGTGGGCGAAAATGCCTTGTTGATGCTAGAGGTCAGAGGAGAATGGGCCGACTGATTCAAGCTGATAGAAGAGCAACTTTGACTGAAATAACCACTCGTTACAACCGAGGTATGCAGCAAAGCATTTGTGAAGCCACAACACGCACAACCTTGAGGCGGATGGGCTACAACAGCAGAAGACCCCACCGGGTACCACTCATCTCCACTACAAATAGGAAAAAGAGGCTACAATTTGCAAGAGCTCACCAAAATTGGACAGTTGAAGACTGGAAAAATGTTGCCTGGTCTGATGAGTCTCGATTTCTGTTGAGACATTCAGATGGTAGAGTCAGAATTTAGCGTAAACAGAATGAGAACATGGATCCATCATGCCTTGTTACCACTGTGCAGGCTGGTGGTGGTGGTGTAATGGTGTGGGGGATGTTTTCTTGGCACACTTTAGGCCCCTTAGTGCCAATTGGGCATCGTTTAAATGCCACGGCCTACCTGAGCATTGTTTCTGACCATGTCCATCCCTTTATGGCCACCATGTACCCATCCTCTGATGGCTACTTCCAGCAGGATAATGCACAATGTCACAAAGCTCGAATCATTTCAAATTGGTTTCTTGAACATGACAATGAGTTCACTGTACTAAAATGGCCCCCACAGTCACCAGATCTCAACCCAATAGAGCATCTTTGGGATGTGGTGGAACGGGAGCTTCGTGCCCTGGATGTGCATCCCACAAATCTCCATCAACTGCAAGATGCTATCCTATCAATATGGGCCAACATTTCTAAAGAATGCTTTCAGCACCTTGTTGAATCAATGCCATGTAGAATTAAGGCAGTTCTGAAGGCGAAAGGGGGTCAAACACAGTATTAGTATGGTGTTCCTAATAATCCTTTAGGTTAGTGTATATTCAACTCTGATAGGTTACAAGTTGCTTGTGACTATTCAACGTATAGCACTGTAAATAAATTAGGTTTGTCAGCATCCTGACCAACAGCACATCTGTATCCCATTCAGTTTAAACATTGCTACCTCTCAGGGCAATGAGAACCTGTTTCAAATGCAGATGTATGGTTGATGGACAATGATGCTGATGCTTAATAAATATTCCTTCTCACTGAAATACAGAACTCTGAACAGTTAAACTTTTAGACCAAACCTTCAACCCCAGTTATTCTGTAGCCCCTGATATTACGCAACAGAATTATGTAACTGTGGTTTATGGGGTATAAAGGCTTCAGTCATGTGAGGTGAACACCACTCCTGGAATTCATCAGGATGGGTGATATATTTGCCCACTTCCAACTCTGCATCCACATTTAGTTACACTGAGGATGTGAGCTCTTGATTCCCCCTCAAACATAATCTCAGTTTGGTGTGTAATGAAAATATTATGGAAATATTTAGCTTATTGGAGAAGTTAATAGAATACGGCTTCTCTGTTGGGTTTAGCATAACAATCTTCGCTTTGTTATTTTGAGTCTGTTAATGTATCTTTGGTTTAGACTTATATTGTAATTTTTCTTATTTATTCAAGGCTAGGTGCAATAGAGCACCACAGTAGGGTTCCAGAAGTAAAACCCTCATTCATTTGCGTGATGTGGTAGAAGCCACAAGTCAATGTGATTTCAACATCTTTATTAAAAATCATGTTTAATTACCAAAATTCCATTGAAAAACTATACTACTTACAATCCTGAAGAGAGATCCACCAATCACAGAATTCACTGTTACCATGGAAAAGGCAATCACAACAAATGAGCTTAGAATTGACCACCCATATCTATGAAGCATTGCAAATAACAATCACATCAATCTTCTCCCACTCTCAAACATCTTATTTTTATATATCTTTAATGTTTTAAGTTCTAAAACTTAAAATATATATTTTAAAACTTATAATTATTGACAATAAATCTAGTGTTTTATATTGTATCATTTATATTGTATCATTGTATCCAGGAAGACTATGGGTCCAGAGCACATGTTCCATGAAAACTTAAGCGATATCCTTTCCAGAAGGAAGCTTGGGCAGATTGATGAATGAATGAATGTTACATTTAAATAGCGCTTTTCTGACACTACACTCAAAACGCTTTGCATGGGGAACAGGGGACTCTCCTCAACCACCACCAGTGTGTAGCACCTGGTAACAACTGTTGTGTGGCTACATTTCATCAGGCTCGATGCCAAAAGTGCGCAATGCAATATTTATGACAAGATTACTACCGGCAACATGACAAATCTGATGAAGCTCGTGACAGTGCACGGAAACTTAAGAGCAGAAAGTTGCTCCGTCTTCGACTGCAAGAAGCCGTTGCAGTCATCCTCTCAGCGTCATGCCACAGAGCTTCCTTCAACATGCCCACCACGAGTCCTCCTCCAAAACTAATGATCAATGCAGCGGCGCTATGACTGGGGCTCCGATAGGTAGGTTAACGTTTAGCAATCAAACCAACAAACAAAATCGGCTAACTTGTAGTGGTACATATTTGTGTACTTGTTAAATTAACCTTTCTGTGCGCGGTGACATAGTCCTATAAACTGGGACCTATGTAACGTTAGATATTCTTTGGATGTATAAATAGCTAGCTAAATTGATGCTGAGAATGCTTTAAGGTTGACAGTAACTGATCAATGTTAACTCATATTAAACTAGTTATATTGTTAAACCATACTTATCCTTAGGGTTGACTGAATTAACAGTTTAGCTTTCTTGTTTTTTTTCCTCTTCACATTAATTTTATAACCTCTACCACTGCTGACCCTTGCACGAGGAGACCAGAAGGCTCAGGAGAGTCTTCAAGTCTGTAAAAAAGTCAACAAACTGAAAAAATAAAACCAAAGTTTTGGCTGCCCCTGGGAAGTGAAGTATCTATGTAGTCACTGGGCCGACGGTTGTCGACACAAATTACAAGGTTCACCAAATCGTGAAAAGGTGCTTGCATATTAGGAGTATAAATCTCATCCTTGATGTCCTCTTAGAGCCCATGCAGAAAAAAATATCAGTCTGGGCAGCCAGATTCCATCCACTCGAAGCTGTCAGTTTGTGGAATTTGATGGCAAAGTCTGAAGCAGAGCGATCCCCCTGACAAAGTGTTACAAGCTGCTGTGCTGCCTTGCTTCCATGGACAGGGTAGTTAAACACCTTCCTCATCTCCACAGAAAATGTCTGTAATGAAACGCAGCCAGGGAAATTGGCATTAGTTCCCCACTCAGCTGCCCGGCCGGCGAGAATAATGATTGTTGGGTTTTAGGCTGAATACTAGTGAACATTGGGAGAGAGAAGAGTGGTGGAAAGTTAAGGGGTGTGGATGGGGGAAACAGCAGTGTGAGCAATACTAAGCTACTGAAACTGGGTGGGCAAGTCTGCGACTTGAGAAGCAATTACTTCCACTACTTGATTAACAGAGCTGATCAGAGTCTCGTGTTGTTCCAAAAGATCGCCCTTATGAGCAAAACAGATCTCATCGGATCATCCCGCTGAATCCATTCTGGCTAAATTATACTGTCAGGCGGTGATCAAAAGACTGAGGTGCAGAATGATGATTGTTTAATTAATCCAAAGGGCTGAGGCAAAACCGTGATCAAGGAACAGGCAATGATATCAACAGCAGAAAAATGGGGAAAAAAACAGAATGGGAGGTAACCTCCTCAGTAATCAACCTGTTATGTTAAGTTTATTTAAATTGATTATGTGATGTAATTTTACGTTTACATTTATTCATTTGGTAGACGCTTTAATCCAAATTGACTTACAAAAGAGGAAAAGATAAGCGAATCATCTCAAGGAGACAGTGGTACAAATATTGCCATACTACAAAGTTTCACTAGCATCAGAATAGTAGAATGGTGGGCGTGTAGCTCTGCAGAAATTATTTTAGGTATGCTGGAGCAGACCCAGTGTCTGTTTTGTATGCCAGCATCAGAGCCTTGAATTTGATACGTGCAACAACCGGCAGCCAGTTGAGAGAGACAAAGAGTGGTGTAACATGTGCTCTCTTTGGTTCATTAAAGACCAGATGTGCTGCTACATTCTGGATCATTTGCAGAGGACCAATTGCATATGCAGGGAGGCCTGCAATGAGAGAGTTACAGTAATCCAGTCTAGTTATGACAAGTGACTGAACAAGCAGTTATGTGGCATGTTCAGAGAGGAAGGGTCTTATCTTCCTGATATTGTAGAGTGTACATCTACACGATCTTGCGGTCTTTGAGATGTGGTCTGTGAAATTTAGCTTGTTATCGATGGTTACCCCTAGATTTCTGATGATTATGGAAAACGATTTTGTAGTTGTACCCAGCTGCACGGTGATGTTGTGTTCAACAGCAGGGTTGGCTGGAAAGACAAGGAGTTCGGTCTTGGCTGGGTTGAGTTGCAGGTGGTGTTCCTTCATCCACACCGAGGAATTCCCTGACCAGACCCACTACGGGTACTAAAATGACTCTGTATTGGAATAGGTGCTCCACACCCATGTGTAGATTAATCCCCCTTTGTGTATTTTCCACGGTCCCCTATGAATGCACCCGCATCTCCCTTGGGCAGTCCCCACAGCCCCCCGGTTTGTGAAAACTCCTCCCTTGCAGCAGGTAGGATCTACAACAGCGCCATTCCAACATGTGGCCTGAAAACCCATGTGAAGTATTCCGCCACTCTCACCCCCCAGCCTGGGCAGGTGATGGTCTCCGCAGAGTCTTTTCCCCTTGAAAGAATAGGAGTTGGAAAAGAATGCCTTCCCCAATGCGTGTGATAGCGTTAAGATGGCCCCAGCCACTTTACCTCTATGCAAGAAATATAGAGAGAGAAAAGGCGCAGCTGGCATGGCCTGACATGAGTATGCCGCAAGTGAATGACCCTCAAGGTGTGCCAGGAGGAGAACACTCAGAATATATATGTGAAATATGGTCATATAGTATGAATAAACCCCTTCATGAACCCAGTAGGGAAGGATGTTATTTGTAATGAAAGTGTCTGTGACTTTTGGAAATACAACGGTCTGAATGCAGGTGGTTATGTAAAAAGAAAAGGAGCCAGTGCTTAAAAAGAGGGCCTTGTGAATGCGTTTTGAGAAGACCATCTTGCTGCAAAACATATGTCTTGTAAGGACACATTATTCATCCATGCCTATGAAGGGGCCACATCCCTAGTTGAGTGTACTTTAACACCAATTGGGTAAATCCCGCTGTGTGTGTGCATGTGCATGTGTGTTGCAGTCTGGGGCAGTCTCTATCATGTTTTTTGCGAGGAGACTGTGAATCTTTGCCCGCAACACCAGCGAGATGGCCGGTGTACAAACTGAATCATTTTAAACACCCAGTCTGATGCATTCGTGCAGACTTATTAGTTAATCTGAAACAACCTTGTGGCAGACTCACCGCCTTCCCTAAGGAGGAGGAAGCGGGACTCAGGTGCACAATACACAGACTATAATAACAGACAGTTTAAAACCTAAAAGAACATAAAAAGTGCACACACTCACCAGCAGACATTCACACAGCTCCGTGTGAAGTTCACACTGTTGACCTTCCTGGCCCAGCGCAGAATGCACACTTTTGCAAGCTCTCTCTCTCTCTCTTTCCTTCTCAAACTGGCATCTCCAGCTCCTGTATCCCTCTCCTGGCTGATTGGGGTAATTCTGCACCAGGCTTCATCCTCACAGCCCGGCCACACCCTCCTCCTCCTCATCACAAACCTCTATTGCGTTCTTTTTAGAAGATTGTGTATTTTGGCTCGTAACACTGACAAGACATCAGACAAAACCGTGGAAGACAGAACACCGTTGAAACGGGCAGCCTACGAGCAGATTGTATCATATAACCATGCTCGATCGTTTTTAGCACCCAGTCCGAAATGCCCGTTATGGCTTGCCATGTGTCTGCGTAATGGAACAATTTGGATTTGGCAATTTGGTTTGTTCATTGTATGATATAATGCGCCGCTCACCATTGGGAAGCAGTTGCATAATGTGTGGGCTTTGAAATGGGAACAGAGAAACAACAAATTGAGCAACAATTAGATCAACAATATTCCTTTCCCGACAAACAGCAATGGTAAAGAGGGGAAAAGCATTGTGTGTCAGGAGCACTTTTGCTGCACGGGGTTTTTTTTCCCCCTCTGCGTGGGGCTTGTGCTGGAGCGGCTGCCTTTATTTGGGCCATGGCTTGTGTGGCTTTACCGGTGGCTTGGTGGTGACATTTGGCGGCACTGAGGCAGCAGGCGTGGTGCTTTTAACCAGGCACTGGCCCAAGACAGAGTGGGAGCGAGCCGGTTGTGATGCAGTACTTCTCCATTTTGGCATAAGTTAGTGTTGCTCACAAGTCATGATGTAGCTCTCAGTAAATCTATCCACAGAGCCACCGAAAAGACCTGCTGGAGACACCGGAGCATCAAATAGTGTGGCTTTTTCTGCATCATGCATTTCTGTGAGGGTCAGCAAGATGTGATGATCCAAAACCACCAGTTTGCTCATTGACTTGCCGATGTCCCGTGCAGTGATTTTCGTGGCACACAGCGATAAGTCTGTAGCAGTGCGGAGCTCTTTGAACCTCTCTGGATCATAGCCTTACTCATCCATTTGCTTGAGGAGCTTAGCTTGGAAATGTTGGACTACCACCATCATGTGGAGTGCTGAACCAGCTTGACACGCTGCTGAGTATGCTTTTCCAGCCAGTGCGGATGTCAGTTATTACAGTTTGGAAGGATGAATGGGGCGTGATTTCCATGCCATGCTACTCGCTGGGCATATATTTGCCGCTACCGGCTCTTACACAGGGGGTAGTTGGGCACAACCTTTGTCTTCCACATTATCCACTTTAGTGAGGAGAGTGGAATTGCTGTGCGAGCATGCTGAATATGGAGTACCAGAATTTTTTCAGTTTGTTATGAACTTTCGGGAAGAACGGGGGAAATCTGCGGAACGTGGTCGCTTGACGGCATCCAGACTGCAAGAACCATTCATCAAGGCAAGATTTTTCAGGTTCCTCTGAAGGAGACCATTCGAGACTGAGATCTCAGACCACACTTGAAAGGACATGAAGCATCTCCTTGTCAGTGGCATGTGCATGCTTCTTGCTCTCGCTGGGGTAAAAACATCCTCCATTGATCTCTCGCCAGATGCACAGAGAGACATAACATCATCATCCCCAGCATCAGAACCGCCGAACGTGAGGAGGATGTGCGCTCCTGCAGAGGGCCAAAGCTCGTCACGTACATACTGTATCAGCAGTATATGGAAATTGAGGGGCTTGCGGGGCGTGTGGTGTGTGCCAGCACTAGGTCCACCTCAAATTCATCCTGCCCAACCTCGCAGCCCCACCATGCCTCATCGAGTGATCCCTCAGAAGTCACAGAAGTGGTGGGTGGAAGAGCACAGGAGGCTGAATCGTCCCTCAGAATGAGGGAGTTCGCGAGCGAAGAGTTATGATACTCATGCTCTCACAGTGAGGGTAGTCCGTCTCTATGAGTGTTCTCTGCATGGGCACAGCCCAGCCCAGACAGTAAATGCAGCTCTCAGGGACGTCACTAGGATTGGAAGACAGGGGGGGCTTAGCCCCCAGGGTATTTGTAAATTGCGTTTGCAAAATCTTTGCACTCACATCTAGAGCTACACTTATGTCAACAACCAGTCAAGAAACCAAGATGTTAACAAGTAAAACGTGACAGACATATCCTCTTCTTCCATTTCTATTCTGTTAAAGAAAAGTTACTGTAATGTTGCTTTTAGACACATCAAAGCTGCATGGGGGAATTTACTTAGGCCAGACTTTGCTCCTGATGAGTTATTCTATAAGCAATGACTTAAATGCTATCTGTCTGCTCATGTAAATGTATGATAAAGTAATATCTTATATAGAGAGGAATTAGATATAGTATGCTAAGTCCACAGAATGATATTTAATTACTCTAATTACTGTAACTGCGCTGTGGATTGGTTCAATCAGAGTGTAATTTCGCTGTGTAGTTTGGCTTGCATACAGTTTAACCCAAGAACCAGAATTTTAAATTCATAGTGAAATTTGACAACACAGGTTTGAGCGTTTCTCAATTAAAAATGATTTATTCTGCCAAATGATGTATACAAGAAGGATACAACGGTAATAGCATTAACAGGGACCCTATGACATTTAGTTTTCAGTGACAACAACATTCTGTGGGGATTGATATTGTTTTATATGCCTATTATAGAGATAGGTTATATTATTGGCAAAGAATAAAGAGTTGTCATTAGCTTGCTAAGTTAACCATTTCTTGTATTTTGCTTGTTCACTCTAGCTAGACTACAGTTTTCAATAGCAAACCAAAATATCCCCTTTCCTTTACCTCAAGAAAACACAGCTAAAGGTAAGCAGGTAATTAAAAACAACTTACAATTTCACTCTGTATCACGACACTTACCAATCTTCCTTTCACCGTTAGCGTGTGTATCGGTGTGTGTGGGCGGGAGGGTGCATAGCGAGTTCAACTTCAGACCTGTAACGAAATGGGCAGACGAGGAGTGAGGATCCAGTTGCAGCTTTATTGAAATTAACACAAAGTAAAGTGAAGTATGAACACCGGAACAAATAAAACGTCTGTGGAGTGGAGGGGGGCGGGGCCGGGCTGGAATGTTGCACGCCCGGTCCCCAATCGGCCTGATGGGGCGCGCAAGGGATAAAGGCGGCCGGTGACGACGGTTCGAGAGAGAGAGCTTAATCACGGACATGTCCGTTGTCCTATGTGTTTGTTCTAAGTTCTTTATTAAAATATTATTTATGTTAAGCCGGTTTCTCGCCTCTTCCTTGCCCGTAACCTTGATCGTTCTTTACATTGGTGCCGAAACCCGGGAAGGAAGAGGGATACGCCGTAGCGGAGTTCTCGCCCCTTCTCAATGGAGCAGCCGCGGCCATCTGCCGGGAGACGGAGGAGCCCAGCCACCTGGACGCGGAGGAACGGCCGCCGACCGCGAGGGGAGGAGGGGCTCCTGGCCGACCGCCTGGAGCAGTTACGGCCGCTGCCAGGGGCGGGGGAGTCCCCTAGTAGCAGCTGGAACGTGGTGGGGTTGGAGACTGCCGACCGCGTGCGGGGAGGGGCTCGCCGCCGACCGCCTGGAGCGGGAGAACCGCTGCCAGGGGCGGGGGGAGGCCCCTTCGACACCCCGGGAACGCGGCGGGGCGTTCCGTCCGCCAGGGGCTGAGGACTGCCTCCGATCTGCCCGGAGAGGCGCGGCTGTTGTCCTGTAGAGGGTGGAGAAGTGGCTGAGGAACGAGCTACGGCGTATCAGAGAACCGGCGAGTACGTTTTTTTTTTCTTTCTTTCCTTTAATCTCTCTCTCCTCTCTCTCTCGATACCGCTCTGCGTTGGCCTTTTCCCTCTTTTTTAAATTATGGTGTTTGTGGGAGGGGAGGTACTGCCCAGTGCAGGAACCCTCCCCCCCCCCCTATTTTTAATTGTTGTTTCCCTCCCCTTGCCCCCTCCCTCGTCCAGGCTGATGGGGATGACCCGCCGGCAGACCGCGTGGGAGGTGCCCCCCCCCCCCCCCCCCCCCAGGGGATGTACGTCAGGCCGGGGGTCCCCAGCCTGAGAGAACGGGGGAGGAATGTGGCACGGTGGAGGTCGGGACCGGCGCGTGATTACGCACGCCCAGTCCCGTATCAGGCTAATTGAGCCGTCAAGAGGGATAAAGGCCACTCGCAGACGGCGATCGGGAGAGAGAGCTTAATCAGCAGACATGTCTGCTGTCCTATGTGTTTGTTTTAAGTTCTTTATTAAATTATTATTTATATTGACAAGCCGGTTTCTCGCCTCTTCCTTGCCCATGAACTTGAACTGTCTTTACAACGTCCACAATGGGAAAACAAAGGTATAAACACAAGATATAAACACTGGGAAACTTCCAAGGTGGGCTCAGGCAGAAACACGGACGAGGGCAGGAAACACATGTAACATTTACCAAACATCAAACAATAACCGACGAAGGACAAGGTGAACATGAGGGCTTAAATACAAAACCAAAGGGGAAACAAAAGCCAATGGGAAAACAGAACTCAAAACAAGATGATAAGGCAATTAACTAAAACCAATGACAAAACTAGAACTGATAATAAAGTAATCAAACAATGAACCAATGAAAACCAGACACATAGACATGGAGGGAAAACAGGACATGACAAGACTGGGAAACAGGAACATGAGTGAATTTCAAAATAAGAGTGCATAAACAAAGAACAATATGGAACATAAAATGTGCCAAAAACTAAAAATGAAAGGTACACAAACCAAAGACGGTGTGGATCGTTACAAGACCAAACTAGAGTAACGACGAGACGAGATGAATCCTCCAGTTACTTGCAGCGCTCCGGTCTGCAACGCTCTGAAAGCTGCCACAGTTCACACCAACGCAACGAGACGGTGCGGTGCATCATCTTGATAGCACAACGACTCTTTGTACTTCTGTCCAACTTCCGACTTTTCGGCTATTTTTTGTAGCTGGATATATTTATATAATTTGTTGCGTCTAATTCTAAATATGAATGAGGATACGGTTATTGATAAATCGAATTGTTATTGTTGTTCTTATTATCATTTAGGGGGGCTTAGGAACATTTTGGGGTAGCTTCAGCCCCCCTAAAATAGGCCTAACGACGTCCCTGGCAGCTCTTATGCTAATCTGGGATATGTCGCTTATATATATATATATATATTACGGGCTGTCAATCGATTAAAATTTGTTATTGAATGAATTACGTGGTATGCTGATTAATTAATCGAATAAATCGCAATTGATCGCATATATAAATATTTGCTTAGAAAGCCCCTCAAATAACGATAATTAAATAAATTAGTATTAAATACTTATAAATGGTTATATTTAAATAATTATAAATAAAATATATATTATAAAACAATTATAATATAGATAATTAAAATGCATTACATCATTGTGGCACAGGAGTTAAGCATTAAAAAACTACTTTACAATAAGGTTCCATTAGTTAACATGAACAAAAAATGTGCAATACTTTTAAAGCTTTTATTAATCTTAGTTAATGTTAATTTCAACATATACTAATACATTTATCAAATTAAAAGTTTTAACTTAAGTAAATGCATAACGAACTAACATGAACTTACAATTAACAAATAGAACATTATTGGTAAGTGTTACCAAAAAGACAATTCAAAAAGTGGCATGAGTATGCAATATTTTGTTTGTTTCCTATTATTGAACTTATGTCACCTGCCTATCATTGGCCTGCAGTTCACACTATCCATTTAGCGATTTAATTTGTTAATCATTCTGTGATATATTTATTATGAGGGCTTTTCTAAGGATGCATGTATGCACACCTGTGTCAGATGCTTTTGGAGCTTCTCGTTTGCGTCGTGTCATTAACATACAGTTTTTAGGTTGCTGTGTCAAGTTTGAAGCTTAGAAAAACACGTCTTGAGATCCCTGCGTTTGTATTTGTGCTCTATCAAGCTGTGTTTGAATGCAAGAACATGTTATCATCTTGTTTAGTCTGCTGTGGCTAAGTGTGGTTTTTTCTCTGTATAACCACATTGCCCAAACAACTGAAGTCTCACTTACTGCCCCCCTGGAGAAAACAGGTGGTACTTGAATTGCTCAGATGGAATGGAATATTCCTTATCACGGTCCGGGGACATGATTACTTGTGTTATTTTATTTAACACGCAATTTTTTATATAATTAATCACACTGCATTAAATCAGCAGCCCTAATATATATATATATATATATATAAACACATACACACAATATCAACAATAGCTTCCAAAACTTCTGCCAAAGCGCTGCAGGGAATCAGGATGCTGAAGAGGCCCAATCACCAGCGAAGTGTAAAGCGGCAAGGCTAAGAAAATGTTCACCAGAACACTGCAGGGGAGCGGAGAGTCATCTCGTTACCATGAAGATACTGCCCGCTGACTCGTATGCCAACTCGTATGACTCGTATGCCGACGACGAAGTAGTAGAAGGCTTCTAGATGATAGAGTAAGCAATTTTGGAGGAATGGTCTATGAGCACCCGCTTTTATACCTGTAAGCTTTGAGCCTAAAAGGGCAGGGCCTCAACACCATATTCAATACTGGAGTTATTGTAGAAAGGTTTCAACTAAGTCACATAGAAGGACCCTCCCCATAGCATCAGCTTAGTGACGAAAAGTCAAGTGTACTGAATCGTAAGAGAACATGCATTTCATTTTATTTTCTTAGCATTCTCTTTTTTTCTCTCTTATGCTCACACAGGAGATTTTTGCTCAGAGGCTGCTCTTTATAAAATTCATGATAGGAAATAAAATGACACAATTCTTGACATACAGTATACTGCTAGAAATGTAATGTGGATAGTATAGCTAGAAAGTGATTGTGGATAATTTATTCTTGAAATAATTTTATGAGAAATTTGTACATTTTTAAATTTCTTTTGATTGTCGACGGTATTGTTGCAAATCTGAAAATAGTTTAAAACACTGTTGAGATCACTTCTGAAACTCTACAGGACACAGTTTGACATAAAATGACACCAAATACCACTGGTTCCCTGGATTCAGGTAAACCACCATGTTGTGACATGTTTGAATATGTGGGAGCACAAATGAGTTTTGAAAGTTATGGTTAAAGCAAAGTTTTTCAAATATATAATGCTTTTTTGGTCTTTTGGAGCTTTAGAGACACTCGTCACCATGTATTTTTGATACATTAAAAAAGTAGCATGAAACTTCTTCAAAATATCTCGTTTTGTGTTCCACAAAAAAAATAAAAAATAAAAAATTATTCATAGAAACAAAAGTTTTAATACAATTGTGACATTAAAAAGGTCTCATTTGTGATCTTTTCTTGTATCACTTTACATTAGGGTCCCCTTTGTTAAGGGTTCTTAAAGAGATTCATTAATGATTAATAAGTAATTTAAAAATGCATTATCAATCATTTATATGCAGGTATAGCAACATATGTTAATTTATTGCAACTTGCACAAAAAGGGGAATTTTCATTCAAAACTTGCCAAATAGATAGCATTTTACCTTGCATGTTATACTGTAAATGCTTAATAAATACACTTATTCATACTTATTTAAATAGGTCGAAGGAAGACCGCCATCTGCGAGGGGAGGAGGGAAGTGTCTCCCCGACCGCCTGGAGCGGTAGGGCCGCTGCCAGTGGCGGAGGAGTGTCCCCACGAGTCGCCGAGAATGCGGAGGGGCATTCTGACCGAGAAGCGGCTGTCGTCTGCATGAGAAGGTGGAGAAGTGATCGAGGACCATGCGAGGGTGTATCGGAGAACCGGCGAGTAGGCTTTATTTTCATCTCTCTCCTCTCACTCTCTCTTTCCCCTCTCGTTTAAATTTTACAGGTTTTTTTGGGGTGGAGGGGTACAGGAAGTACCCCCCCCATTTTTATTATTTCTGTTTCCCTCCCCTTGTCCCCTCCCTCGTCCAGGTATATGGGGATGACCTGCCGGCAGACCGGGCTTAAAGCACGCCCTCCCCCGGGGAAAGGGGGGGGGGGGGGGGGTGTACATCAGGCCGGGGGCTCCCCAGCCTGAGAGAACGTGGGAGGAATGTGGCAGGGCGGAGGGCGGGGTCGGGTTGTGATTATACACACCCGGTCCCTTATCAGGCTAATTAAGCCTCCGAGAGGGATAAAGGCCAATTAAGACCGATGGCAGACGGTGGTGCGACGAGAGAGAGATCGTTTACGAACATGTCCGTCATGTTTGTGTGTTCGTCTTTTCTTTAAGTTTATAATTAAAATATTATTTATATTGACAAGCCGGTTCTCGCCTCCTCCTTTCCACTGAACTACGTTACATACTTATTTAAATAAAACACATATAATGCACTAATCCATGATTTCTGTTACAATGCAGCAAATATAGTCAAGTCAAGCACTATACAAAATATTGTGTAAAGTGCTTTTCACAATACACATTGTTTCAAAGAAGCTTTCTGCAGAAAATAATCTAGTCTTGAGGTCATGAACTATTAATTAGTTTTTCGCACCAGAAACAGAGAGCATTTGTCATAATTTAGCAAGTTTTTTTTTAAAAGTGCAAGAATGGTGTTATACAAACTTTTGCAATGTGATTTTCAAAGGAGAGATTTATATAAAATATAACTAAAATATGAAGTATATTTACAGTAGAAGACAACATACGGTCATGGTTACTGTTGTAACTTCCATTCCTTGATGGAGGGAACGAGACGTTACATCAATTGTAGAGACACAAGGGGTCTTTCTTGAGAGCATCGCGTACCTCTGGATTTGAGAAAATGCCAATGAAAAATTGTCAGACAGAATTTGCATGTCCTGCCCCCGGACATATGGGTATAAAAGGAAGCAGACGTGCGTCTGTCAGTCAGGTTTTTGCACTGAGGAGCCGAGGTTCGGCCGTTTACAGTTGTAGGTCTAGTGTCGTGGCAAGGGGGACACAACGTCTTGTTCCCTCCATCAGGGAACGGAGGTTACAACAGTAACCATTATGTTCCCATTCTGTCACTCACTCAACGTTGTGTCAATTGTAGTGACACAAGGGGTCCCATTTAAAAACGGCATGCACTAAACCGTGTTACATGAACTACTGACAAAGGTGCAAGCAAGCTACTACTTGCTAGAAGCAACTGTATCGGCCGCACGTAACCCTCCCCAATGGCCCAAAAAAGTGTCATGTACAGCACCCCTGAGGGGGGAACAAGCGACATGACTATCATGGGAGCTCTGCGTGTGGTCCAAATAAATACGCAAAGCACGTACCGGACACAGCAACGAAAAAACTGGGTCTGCCACATCCTGGGGCAGCAATTGCAGGTTCAAAACTTGGTCCCTGAAGGGGGTCATAGGAACCTATGGCATGTAGCCCAGTTGTGGTCTTAGGATGATATTAGTATCTGCCGGACCGAACTCCAGGCAAGTATCGCTGACAGAGAACGCGTGCAGGTCCTCAACCCTTTGGTACTTGTTAGTACGATCAGCAGGGTCGTCTTCAAGGAGAGGGCCTTGAGCACTACTGAATTAAATGGCTTGAAAGGGGTTCTCTGAAGGTCCAAGAGGACCACTGAGAGATCCCAGGAGGGGAACAGGCTTAGCCGGGGAGGATTCGGTCTCCGGGCTCCTCTAAGGAACCTGATAATCAGGTCGTGCTTTTAAGGACTTACTGTTCACTGCATTGTGGTGGGCTGAAATAGAGGGAGCTCTGGCTTGGTTGATTGTGTCTACAACTGGCATATGTTACTCAGATCTTCCATATCCCATCCAAGGGCCAGACGTGGAGGTTCCAGAGGGCTGGGCGCGGATGCCAGAGGGTGCACAGGGAAGTGCTGTTGCGAGGAGTGTGAGTTCCGAGAACCAAGTCCAGGTGGGCCCGTAAGGAGCCTCTAAGATAACTTGTTCACTATCCTCCCTGACCTTGCACAGCACCAGTGCAAGAAGGCTCACTTGCGTGTACTTGCATAGCCCCCGAGGCCAGCTGTGTGCCAGCGTGTCTGTCCCCAGAGGGGCCTCCGTTAGGGAGTACCAGAGCGGGCAGTGGGAATTGTCTGGTGAGGCAAATCCTCTGGACCACCTGAGGGTGGAGCCTCCACTCTACACTGAATGAGACCTGTCGCAACATTGCATCCGCTGCCGTGTTGAGGTTGCCCGGGATATGGGTGGCGTGCAGCGACCTGAGTAGGAAACCTGAGTAGGAGAGAAATTTATGTACGCTACCGTTGCGGTGCTGTCTGAACGTATCAAGACGTGCTTGTTCCGAATCAGTGGGAGAAGCCTCTGCAGAGCAAGGAATACATCCAGCAACTCTAGGCAATTGATGTGCCAACGCAGCAGGGGTCCTCTCCAGGAGCCAGTGGCTGCGTGCCCATTGCACACGGCGCCACAACCCAGTTGAGAGGCATCTGTGGTGAGCACGACATGTCTGGACACCTGCTGTAGGGGGACTCCTGTCCGCAGAAAACAGATGTCTGTCCAATGGGTTGAAAGTCTGATGGCAGGAAGGGGTGATTTCGGGACTCGAGTCTGAAGCAGTACTGAAGCAGTATCATATGCATCAACACGAGAGGTGTTACTGCGGCTGAGGATGCCATATGGCCCAGGAGCCTCTGGAACTGTTTTAGAGCAACCACTGTGCCGGGCTTGAAGAGCGTGAGGCACTTTAGCACAGACAGCGTGCGCTCATTCTTGAGGCGCACAGTCATTGAGACTGAGTCTAACTCCATGACGAAAAAAGAGATGATCTGTACTGGGGCGAGTTTGCTCTTTTCCCAGTTGACCTGAAGCCCTAGACGGCAGAGGTGCCTGAGCACCTGGTCTCTGTGAGCACATAGTAACTCTCAAGAGTGAGCTAGAATGAGCCAGTCATCAAGGTAATCAAATCAAATCAAATCAAATCAAATTGCATCTTGTTTTGCATCTAAAGATGGCGCCGATATGGCTGCTGCGTCGCGAGCTCCGTCAAAACACTGCAGTTTATTGTTTGTTTTGTTTACAGTTCTGTGTTTTTTTGTCTTGGATGTTGTCTGCCTTATTGTGTACGACAGACAAACGCTTTTGGACATTGGTTCGGCAATCACACACCGAAAACCGGACTTCACATTCCTCAATGCCGACCTGCAGTTTACAAACACGCCAGCGGAGCCCTTTGTTTGGGCTGCCCGGCCGCGGAAACGCAGAAGGAAAAGAGGAAAAAGAGCCGGCGTTCTCATCAGATTAAGACGTCGCGCAAATCGCCCCCCGCTACCCAGTATACTACTGGCAAATGTTCAGTCTCTGGACAACAAGCTCTGCGAGCTGAGAGCGCGGATCTCTTTCCAACGAGAGACGAGAGATTGCTGTGTTATCTGTCTTACGGAAACCTGGTTGTCCGCGGAGATTCCAGACTCGGCCATCGAACCCACGGGTTTCTCCGTGCACCGAGCGGACAGAGCGAAAGACCTCTCAGGTAAAAGCAGAGGTGGAGGTGTATGTTTTATGATCAACAAATCATGGTGTGATCAGAGGAATGTACATTTTATCAGGTCTTTCTGCTCTCCTGATCTGGAATTTCTCATGCTTCTGTGTCGACCATTCTGGCTACCGAGGGAATTCACAGCGGTCATTATCACTGCTGTGTACATCCCCCCACAAGCCGACACAGACCGGGCACTTAGGGAACTGTATGGGAGTATAAGTCAGCAGGAAACTGCGCACCCTGAGGCCGCGTTCATTGTTACCGGGGACTTCAACAAAGCCAACTTCAAAACAATAGCACCAAAATACCACCAACACATCAGCTTTAACACACGAGGGGACCGGGTTTTGGATCATTGCTATTCTCCTTTCCGGGATGGCTACAAATCCCTCCCCCGCCCACCATTTGGCAAATCCGACCACTCTTCCGTTCTGCTTCTGCCCGCTTACAGGCAGAAACTGAAACGGGAATCACCCGCCCTCAGAATGATCCAGTGCTGGTCGGACCAATCAGACTCTGCGCTACAGGACTGTTTTGATCACGTGGACTGGGAGATGTTCCGGTCTGCCTCCGATGACGACATCGAGGTTTACGCTGATAGCGTAACGTGTTTCATCAGGAAGTGCGTAGAGGACGTTGTTCCGACGAAAAACATACGGATCTACCCCAACCAGAAACCCTGGGTTAACGGCGATGTTCGCGCGGCACTTACTGCGCGGACCACCGCTTTTATTTCCGGGAACGCGGAGGAGCGTAAACAAGCCAGTTATGCCCTCCGTAAATCCATCAGTACAGCCAAACGCCAGTACAGGCACAAAATTGAAGGTCAGTTCAACACCACTGACTCCAGAAGTATGTGGAAGGGAATTAACATCATCACGGACTATAAACAGAATAAAAACTCCGCCATGAACACCGTTCCCTCTCTCCCGGACGAGCTTAATACTTTTTATGCTCGTTTCGAGGATAACAACAACACCGCCCTCGCGGAGAGAGCACTCGCGGCCGATACTACAGATGATGGTTCACTCTCCGTCTCTGTTGCGGATGTAACCCGATCCTTTCGACGGGTGAACATACGCAAAGCCGCGGGTCCAGACGGCATTCCGGGCCGCGTCATCAGAGCATGTGCGAACCAACTGGCTGGTGTTTTTACGGACATTTTCAACCTGTCCCTCTCCCTGTCTGTAGTCCCCACATGCTTCAAAACATCAACCATTGTGCCTGTACCGAAGCAAGCCAAAATCACTTGTTTAAATGACTGGCGTCCTGTTGCTCTGACCCCCATCATCAGCAAATGCTTTGAGAGGTTGATCAGAGATCACATCTGCTCTGTTCTGCCCACCTCTTTGGACCCATTGCAGTTTGCCTACCGGAACAACCGCTCCACTGATGATGCCATTGCATCTACAATACACACTGCTCTCTCCCACCTGGAAAAAAGGAACACATATGTGAGAATGCTGTTTGTAGACTACAGTTCAGCATTTAACACCATAGTGCCCTCCAAGCTTGATGTGAAACTCCGGGCTCTGGGCTTAAACAGCTCGCTGTGCAGCTGGATCCTGGATTTCCTGTCAGGCAGACGTCAGGTGGTTAGAATGGGCAGCAACATCTCCTCATCACTGACCCTCAACACTGGAGCCCCGCAGGGCTGTGTTCTCAGCCCACTCCTGTATTCCCTTTACACACATGACTGTGTGGCGACACATAGCTCCAATGCCATCATTAAGTTTGCTGACGATACGACGGTTGTAGGTCTGATCACTGACAATGATGAAACAGCCTACAGAGAGGAGGTGCACACTCTGACGCGCTGGTGTCAGGAGCACAACCTCTTCCTCAACGTCAGTAAAACCAAGGAGCTTGTGGTGGACTTCAGGAAGAAAGACAGAGAACACAGCCCCATCACCATTAATGGAGCATCGGTGGAGAGAGTCAGCAGTTTCAAGTTCCTCGGTGTCCACATTACTGAGGAACTCACATGGTCCGTCCACACTGAGGCCGTTGTGAAGAAGGCTCACCAGCGCCTCTTCTTCCTGAGACGGCTGAGGAAGTTTGGAATGAACCACCACATCCTCACACTGTTCTACACCAGTACTGTTGAGAGCATCTTGACTGGCTGCATCACCGCCTGGTACGGCAATAGCACCGCCCACAACCGCAAAGACCTGCAAAGGGTGGTGCGAACGGCCAGAAACATCATCGGAGGTGAGCTTCCCTCCCTCCAGGATATATATAACAGACGGTGTGTGAAGAAAGCTCAGAGGATTATCAAAGACTCCAGCCACCCGAGTCATGGGCTGCTTTCACTGCTTCCATCAGGCAGGCGGTATCGCAGCATCAGGACCCGCACCAGCCGACTACATGACAGCTTCTTCCCACAAGCAATAAGACTTTTGAACACTTGATCCCTCATGATCAACAATCAGCACTGCACTTTATTAATCCTCATTCTGTCAATATATTCTCGCTCCCAATTCAGTCAGTGTATATATATATATATATTTATACCCTTCTCTAGTGTGTGTATTCTACATTGTGTGTATTGTGTACATTTGTTATGTAAATTGTTGTGTAGGTATGTGTACATTTGTTATGTAAATTGTTGTGTAGGTATGTGTACATTTGTTATGTAAATTGTTGTGTAAGTTTGTTATGTAAATTGTTTTGTGTAAATATGTTGTTTTATTGTAAAGTGGTTTATGTCTCGTCACTGTCATTACTGCAATGTTACTCGGAACTGCACACAAGAATTTCACCTGCTGTTGCACTCGTGTACACAGTAGTGTGACAATAAAGTGATTTGATTTGATTTGATTTGATTTGATTTGATTTTGAGGCAAAATGGTGATGAGGAAGAGACTCTTGTGTCTATGTGTCCTTCAGGTCTGCCGCTGTGAACCAATCTTGATGCCGAACGCTGATTAGAATCTGTTTCTGCGTGAGCATTTTGAATGGGAGTTTGTGTAAAGCCCGGTTGAGAACTCGCAAGTCCAATATTGGCCGTAACCCACTGCCTTTTTTGGGTATGATGAAGTAAGGGCTGTAGAAACCCTTCTTCATGTCGGCTGGAGGGACAGGCTTTATCATGTCCTTGAGTAGCAGAGTTGTAATCTCTGTACGTAAAGTGCTGGCATTTTCACCACACATCGAAGTGGAGAGAATACCGCTGAAACGAGACAGAGCCTGTCGATTTGAACCACGTAGCCGAGTCGGATGGTCGGGCAGCAAAAAGCCATGCATCCAAGCTCCGTGCAAGGGGCACTAGGGGGACAATCATTTTTGACGTACTGGGTGGGGATTTGCAGCGGGGGAAGCAGGTAATAATGTGTCAGTAGGCAAAAGCGTGTCCTGAGGCTGGGGTGCTGAGAAAAGACACACTTACCTTGCTCTGCACACCCCTGGCAGAGGGCGAGTTAGAGACTGAGGAGGGGGGCCTGTAGTGATGTCTTCGGAACTCATCATCGCCAGCCTGCCGGGGATGGACAGTTGCGGGTCCGGTGACGAGATAACTGCATCAGGGGGCTGTAGGATTTTGGTGCAGGGGTGACGTAAGATTGATGCGTACCAGCTAGATGACCCAGGAAGTTAGGAAATCGCTCTTTTATTGACAATGTGGGTACGGTGCGGCAAAAGAAAATAAGGAAAATAAGGATTTACCTCTCTGCCCTCCACCAGGGGACAGAGTGGTCTCGGTACCAGCTCCGGAGCGAACATCTGACTGCGTGGGTCTTCAGTCTCAGGAGCAATTTGGAGCCTTCTGGGTCCTAGAAGGGGTCCTTGAGGTGGGGGGCGTACTCCGCCTGTGAGGTGCTTGATGTTGGGGCTGAGAGCTGGGCATGGGTTGAGGTGGAGCTGTCTGTTGTCTGCATGGGGGACACCCTCGGCGGGGAGATGGGGCACGGGCTGCGCTGGGGTGGCGCCGCGGCATGATGTGAGAGATTGCTTCCGTCTGCCTCTTTACCGCCGAAAACTGCTGGGCGACGTCACCGACGGTGTCGCAGATGAGACCAAGTTGGGAGACGGGGGCATTGAGGAAGCGGGCTTTGTCAACGTTGTGCATCTTGACCAGGTTTAGCCACAGGTGACACTCCTGGACCACAAGGGTGGCCATCGCCTGCCCGAGTGCCCGCGCTGTGACCTTTGTGGCTCTGAGAGCGAGGTCGGTGGCTGAGTGCAGTTCCTGCAGCATGCCGGGGTTAGGACTACCCAAGAGCAGAGCTGAGAGTGGCGCCAGGACCCGAGTTACCAATCGTCAAGCTGTGAAGGCTGTGGGGAGGATGGAGGGTTCCAGTTCAACCTGATGCTCACAGCAGCCCAGGAAAACGCATCAGCCTCAGACTGGTTGGGCTGACCCGAAGGTGGCAGCCCAGTCGAGTCTTCTGTTTCAGATGCCTGAAAATTCTCCGATGCAGTGGCAACGTCATCATCCAACTCAGGGGGCTCGAGGGAGAACACGGGCTGACCGTGAGGCGAGCTGCCTGTGAGGCGAGCTGTCCTCACCTTGAGCCCGGACGGAAGCAAGCGAGCGTGCCGAGGTGCGGGTGGTTCGTGGGGACATACCTGCCGAAATTTATCATGAAAGTCCTTAAAGGGACAATTAATCGCCATGGCCCTAAAACAGACAATTAATCACAATTATTTATATGAAAATTAATCTTCAGCCAAATTTCATAAGCCTCAATTTTCATCTAGCCATCCAATCCCTGATATCATTAATGCATAAACTATCACGGGTAATTGTGAATTTTTGTAAATATAATATAAAAAAATATATAGAAATATAAAGTTGGGTATAATCAGCATAACAGTGAAAACTAATTCTATGGTTCGTGATAATGTCTCCCAGGGGAGGCATATAATAGGAGAAAAGTCCCTAAATCTGATCCCTGTGACACTATATACTTAACTTAATTAAACTTAACCTAAGTTTAATCTGCACTTCCTTTTTTACATAGACAAAGTGGTAGCGGTCTGATAAATAGGACTTAAACCAAGATAATGCCTTTCACATATGCCAACATAATTCTCAAGCCTATTGTAACAAGGAAGGACACAGGGAACTGGATTCTTCAAACACTGGTTTTAATTGACCACTTCTCTGGTTTACAACTTCACAATAACTCATTAGCTTCACACTAACTCATCAGTTTCACAATATCACATCAGCTTCACAGTAAGGCTCTCGACCCAGTCTCTCTCTCTCTCTCCATCTGACGCTGTAATGGTCCATGGCCCAGATACTGTACCTCCACCTGGCCAATCACACAATTCTTAGGGTTTGCTGTGAGCCCCGCCAATCGCAACAACCTCAGAACCGCTCTCAGATGCTGCATATGAGCCGTATGCTAAATGCGGTCTGAGGTTTCTGTCCATGAGGGTCTGAAGCGTGGCCAGATCCCAAACAAACCGAACAGAAGTGTCACAAATTGGTGTAATCCGAATGGTGTGGAGAAAGCTGTTTTTTCACAGGAAATTAGTGTCAAGGGGATCTACCAATGACCCTTTGTCAAATCCAGTGTCGAGTAAAAACGAGCAGTGCCCAAACTATCGAGCAACGCATTGTGTAGGCATCAAATTTAGAAACCACACTGACTTTTCTATAATCCACACAGAACCATACAGACCTGTCGCTTTTAGATACCAGTCACTGTGGGATTCCTCTATTACTCCCATATTGAGCATTGCATTCAATTCTTCCTGAACTCTAGTTTTTTTATGTTCGAGCAATCGGTAGGGACGGGTACGTATCACCACCCCCGCTGTGTGGTCTCGATGTGGTGTAGGATGAGGTTCATGCGACAAATTCTTGTTGTAGTTTGGCAAACTCTGCGAGTTGGTACGGTGGGAGTAATTCTTCAATTACTCCCATATCTAGTATGGCCTTTAATTCTTCCAGAATCACATATTTTTTGTTCTTGGGTAGTGCGTACCACTACCTCTGAGGTCATCTCAATATGGTACTCTATGAGATTTGTACGACCGGGAAGAGGTAAGAGCACATAGTAGAAGTCCTCTGTGACTTGTATCGGTGAGAGGTGGTCTCCGCACGTGACCGGGGTGATTCAATTGGTGGCTTTTAATTTCACTTCCAGTCCGAGCTCCTCCAATCACCAGAACTACTGTCACCAATATCACAGGGACAACCTCTCTCCATGGTTTTAGGATATTGAGATGGTAAATTTGATGTTTTCCACCTCTATCCATTAATTTAACCTCATAATTGATTTATCCGACTCGCTGTGTTACCTCAAAGGGCCCTTGAAACTTGGAAAGTAATTTAGAGATCGATGTGGGGAGTAATACAAGAACTTTATCTCCCAGTGTAAATTCCTATAGTCAAGTACCCCTAGTACAGCCGGCTTTGACGTTCTTGAGCCTGGAGCAAATTCTCCTGTCTTAATTGCCTCAGTATGTGGAGTTTTGCTCTCATTTTTGCTGTTTGAAGGTCCCTCCTCCCAATTTTCTTATTGGACATTGAGCACACCGCATGGTCGTTGCTCATACAATAATTCAAATAGGGAGAACCCAAAGGAGGCTTGCAGGACCTCTCGTACAGCAGTTGTCTCAATTTCAAGCGTATTTGTGCACAAATGAACAAATCATATTCTTTAGTGTCTGATTAAATCATTTTAGCTGTACGTTAGGGGGTGGTAAACGCTTTTTAATTCGCACAGTTCGCTTATTGTACATGACATAAACATCGTGCCCTGATCAGTGAGGATTTCTTTCAGAATCCCCACTCGGGAGATTATTCTGGAGAGTGTCTCTGTAACACTACATGCTGAGATGTTGCGCAGAGGCACTGTTGCCGGATATCGCATTGCATAGTCCTTCAGAACTAACACAAAGCGATGCCTGTGTGCCGTCCGCACTAATGATGTTACAAGGTCCATGCCAATTCTTTTAATGGGTACATCGATAAATGGAAGGGGGCAGAATTGGTGCTCTTGAGGTGGCTGGCGGATTCACCATCTGAAATTCACGGCATGCCGCACACCACCCGCAAACATCCCTGTGAATGCCCAGCCATAGAAATGGGCCATTAGACAGTTTAATGTTTTTTTCTTGCCCTAAGTGACCCACCATCGGATTATGATGAGTCGTCTGGAATAGCATTTCCTGATGTCTTTTCAGTATTAACATTTGGGTTGTATCCTCACTTGTCTGAGTGTCCTGTGTCACTCTATACAACTGATCCTTAATAATTGAAAAATACGGGTATGAGAGTGCAATGTCTGACTGGAGGCATTGACCTTCAATCACTTTCACTAAGGGTCTCATCTCGTATCTGCTCCAGAGGGAAATCCCCTGCAGGGAATCCTCTAAGGACAGGAAATCCCTTGCATCATGCTGATGTGGAGCTGACGTAGATGGCCCCGGCACCGCCTCCCCAAGCAGCGAATCAAACCCCACACACCGATACACTTTGTTACAGGACCCATCCACACAAATTCCCCTCAATAAAGTTGTAAATTCTGGCCAATTCGTACCAAAAATTAGTGGATAGATGAGGCGGGGAGTTCCCGCTGCCCTATTCTATGCTTTTGCCCTTTGAATTGAATAGTCACAGGCACTAAGGGGTAATCGTGAATAGCCCCACGCATCCTAGGTGAATGTCTTTCGACAACTGCATCACATTTCACTGTGTTTTTAACATCTCTCACTGGAGCGCAGTATTTTTGGATGCTGTCAAATTAAAAAGAACTTCTTCAATTGATAAAACCACATCTCAAGACACCTGTGTTCTGCTCTATTCATTGTGGTGCTTTTTGCTTCACCAGTAGCAAAGTCACCAGAATTGAATGCTTTGGTGTTGTATTAGGCAGATTTCTGTGCGTACCCTCCTCCATCCTGCAGGCACTCTGCTTGTGTTCCTGCTGTTCTAAACTAAAGTGTAAGAGCAGTGCAGATGCGTTAAGAGCTAATGTATATGCATCTCTTTAAATGTAATTTTCTAACATTACATTAGTCAGCATTTGGTGGCAAAAGATAATTTTTGTGTGTGAAGTGAAGTGAAGTGAATCTGCATTAGTCAGTGTATGCATACAACAGCTCTATGTGATCGCTTGTATTACTACTACACCTCTAAAGCTAGGAAATAGCATTAAATGGCTTTAAACAAATGATCACAGCTAAGAGACACAACAGACTAATTGATTAAAAGACTCTTGCGCATAGGCTACCACGAAATTGGGAGAAATACCCCCACTTGGACAGCTATTTTTTCCACTGAGAAAGCTGATCTTCAGAAAATATGTATTGCTGTTTTTACCTATTGCACTTCTGCGGGCGAATCACAGCAGTGCTGATGTAGGGCCATATCGCACTCTTGCTCATGTGACATTGCTTAAATAAATCCCAAACACCATTAAACCATATTGAACTTTATATGCATGTTTCTAATGTTGGCAACTCAATGCTTCATATCTGTCTACTTTACATTATGGTAGATTTTCATAGGTTATTATGTTAACTATGTATTCTTAAACATTTATAACACATGAGGTAAAATGACACTATTTGGTATTGCCTTATTAGTAAAAATGAACCTCTTTATAATACATTAACAAAGGGAATGTTAATATAAAGTCTTTGCTTTTTTCTTCATATAGACACTCCTCTCAGTTCATCCTTCTTTTTTTCTCCTTTACTCTCAACTCAGTTAAATAGTTATTTTCCTGCTGAAGGCCTGCTGTTTATTTTACAGAGTGTATATTTTGTCGTGGTGGACTTGTGCCGTGACACCACACTGGCTCTTTAGATGGCAGTGTGTTTGGGTTTGTGGTTAGGCAGGCCTGGACAGTTGCCCCAAGCGCATTGGACTATAGGCTGGGCTGGATTCTGGGCTACACACACTGCACCCATTCAAGCATGGCTACACACTGGATAGAGTCAAGATTGTTTGACTCTGGTGGCAATTCCAGGAATGCTGAGCATTGGTTGCTCTCTTGGAAAAGAGATATTTTGATCCCCTCTCCATTTTACACCTTTTCTCTCTCTCCTAAGATCCTCTTTCTCTTGTCGGTGGACTTTTCCAAAAAATCCCATTTTTTGGAGAAGTAAAATTCCATGCAATAGTTTAATACTATTACCCCATTCTGCTGAATTATGGACAAGCACCATACCCATCAGATATTTTTGTATAATTTCAGGACAGACAACCTTTCCATCTTCTGCTACTGAACTGTGTATTGCATGAGCAACCTTTGATACACAGGTTCTGGTCTTGTGGGAACCAGGAAGTAATCATGTGTACATAAACAATGGTGAGCATGATTTGGAGGTTGCATTTTCACCCTATAATGATGTACTTATTTAATGGACTGATGGTAATGTTTAGGGTTGGGTTTTGGGTTAGGGCATATATTCAAGGTGCACTCAGTAACTTTTGTCTTTGTGTCAGGTTTAGAAAATCACACCAAACAGAATGATACATTTTTATGTCATATTGAATATATGCTTCACTACAGCATTAAAAAAACACTGAGTTAAACATTATATTTAATTAATTGCATGCATTTATTAAATGAGACTCCCCAAGATTGCGCAAATTAGCTTTCCAGGGCGTCTCCTGTTGCAGTCAGTTGGTCTGAGACCCCCCTAGACCCCTCGTAATTCACACCATACTAAATGTGCCAAATTACACATTTTGTACTGCATATATATTAATTTCAGTCTGTACTGCCGCTCCCTATATACAGATTACATCGTCTGCTTAGGGGAACCAACTCCTTAGAGGGCCACCAGAAACTCAACTGGCTGCACTTCCTCACATGTTATAAATTTTTTGAGGACCCGATTGCAATTGTGGAACACAGACAATCACCTTTCAGCTCGCACTACGTCAGATTATTGATTTAAACCCCCCAACCCTCCCCCAACATTCATGAGTGGTTTAAACAACTCTTTTACTGATCTCATGTGGATTCTATTCATATAATGATGCTAGAATATGTCATTGATAACACTAATGTCATATTAGTTGATGTTTTTATATGTAGTCAGTTGACAGTACAGCATGTGTCTAAATGTATTTAAATGTTAATCTAATCCCCAGCTTTAGCAGCGTGGGTGGTGTCTGAATGTTTGCAAACAGTATAACGTTGCTCAGCTGTTTCAACCTTCTTTCTAGCTCTGAGTAAGGAAGTAAAAAAGAGCTGTGAATGTATCGGAGCCTGAAGTTGTGAATTATGAGCACATTATTCTGAAGTCCTTCAGAATGGGTGGAGAAGGTCACACTCAGTCATTTAGCTTAATCTATCCTCATTAAGATCCTTTATCCAAAAATAACTCTTTGTCTCAGAATTTTGTTTTGTTACAAAGTCTTGGAAAACCAGACTAGTCAAAGAGTGGTGGGATGAGTTTGAGGAAATCAAGGTTCATTCATGGGTGGAGTTTAAGGTGGATGAGACAGGAATGGCAAACACATTGAAGACAGAATCGTGCTTGAGAGTAGGGAGTCAATGTAAAGGAGGGAAATGAAGGTGAATAATGAGGTCTAAAATATTACTGTGTTTGTGTGGGGAAGTAAGAGGAGGTAGCAACAGAAAAAGTGGAAATGGAATTAAGATGTGGTCAGAGCAGTTTGAGGTGTTGTGAGCATGCATTTTAGACCACTTTTGTGGGTAGATGCCAACAGAAGTGTTTAAAAAGAGAATTACAGACTGAAACATACTCAATTCAAGTTCACACATCCAAGTGCTTCTAGATACGCAAGCTCGTTTTTGTGATAAATTGTCATTCAATTATTTCACATATTTCCTTTGATAACTTGAAACACATTTTGTCTAACAGTAACACATCTAACACTGTCAGTACAAGGATTTTGTTGGTCATCTGGTAAATATTTGGATTAGATAAGGCATTATCCAGATTGGTCTCTGGAAGTTTTCACCCCTAGAACAAGGAGTGCTGGGTTCTAATCAGCTCTAATATATCTTTTTATATAAATGAATGAAAATTGCTTCTGTAAGACAGTAATTGTATTTAATGAGAGAGGACAAATCTATTTGCATTTTTAACTATAAAAGAGCTTGAGCTGCACAACAGCAAGTTGAGTGTGTGCGTCACGATGCACGATAGAACATTGTCGCCCGCAGTCACTCAACGCCACTGATAATATCTGCTTTGGTCTCTCGAATCCCGAGATGGGCATGGCACCATGGCACATACCGTGTGACCCTCACCCCTTCCTGCCGTCACTTATTCAGCCCTTGGACAGACCTCTGTTTTCTATGGGCAGGAGTTTCCCTACAGCAGGTGTTCAGACGCATTGTAGTTACTACAGACACCTCCCAGTCAGGCTGACGCAGCCGCTGGCTCCTGGACAGGGCCTCGGCTGGGTTGGCACATCAACTGCCTAGAGTTGCTGGCTGTATTACTTGCAGGCACGTATTGATCCGCTCAGACAACACAGCGACTGTAACATATATAAATCGCCAAGGCAACGTTCGCTCTCGTAGCATGTCACAACTCGCCCACCATCTCCTCCTTTGGAGTCAGCAGCAGCTGATGTTGCTGAACTCCACTCGAGTCCTGGGCATCCTCAACGCCGCAGCAGATGCACTGTCACGGCATGTAATACTCAGCAGAGAGTGGAGACTCCACACTCAGGTGGTCCAGCTGATTTGGGGTCAATTGGGCAGAGCACAGGTAGATCTGTTTGCCTCCCAATAATCCACCCACTGCCCCCTCTGGTACTCTCTGACAGAATCCCCCCTCGGCACAGACACACTGGCACACAGCTCGCCCCGGGGGCTGCGCAAGTACGCAATTCCCCCAGTGAGCCTACTTGCACAAGTCCTGTGCAAGGTCAGGGAGGACGAGGAACATGTCACTCTCATGGCCCCTTACTGGCCCACTCGGACTTGCGCTCTACTCCCCCAGTCAAGTTCACAAGTCACGGACCCTGGATGTCCTTCCTCCCTAGCCCTCTGGCTCTGAATTCAGCAGAGTTCACAGCCAGACCCACTGCAGGCACCGGATTGCCTGTACTGGAACAAGTGCTCCACAGGTACTGATTAATCCGGTAACACCCTGTGATGTATTTTCCATGGTACGGTCCCCCTGCTGGCAGACCTGTGTCTCCCTCTGCCCGGCCACTTTGTTTGTAGAGCTCCTCCCCATCGAGGCAGGACCTCCCACCGCGCCACTTCCATATGTGGCTGGTAAGCCCATGTGACGTATTTTCCACATGTGACAGTGTACAGTGAGACACTTACAATGGAAGTGAATTTCCATTCACTTCCATTGAAAACCCTCCATTTGGAGGGTTTAAAATCAGAAATGTGAAGCTTATCATTTTATAAAATCACTTATCACTTCTGTTAAAGCTCTATTTGAGAAGATAAGTTGTTTAAATCATCAAATTTACAGACATTTTAGGGTTTGTTGACATTACATTGTCATGGATTGTCATTGTCATAAATAAAATTGGCTATAACTTTCCACAGAAAAGGTTAGTTAGTGATTTATCACGCTAAAATCATGTTAACATGCATATTGTTTATGTATTGTGGCTATTTTAACATTTATGGATTGGCCCCATTAACTTCCATTGTAAGTGCCTCACTGTAACACAGATATTTGTTTTTTGATTTTCAAAGAAAAGGATGGGTAAGTTTGGTAATAAATATTATGCAACAAATGCTGTTGATTGAGCTTCACTTGTATAGAAAATTTGGCATCCACAATATCCTCAAGGGACTTACAGAATCAAATAATAATAAAAATTCAAAGACTTGAAAATGGAAGCATTCACCCAACAATTTGTCCTTAAATGACCCTCATTCCATCCCCTTTAACTAATTAATTTTCTTTAAGTTGTGCCCTTTAATACTAAAGTTATGCTTTAATATAGCTCAACCTCTCCCAGATTAATGGTGTAACAATAAAAAAAGAAAAATACCACAATTGCAATTTTTTTTTAAATTTTTTTCTAATTACCAAAAGTGAATAGGGTCATTAGTAGTGCAATATACTGTAAATTTGAGCTTCCATGAATATTTTTTAATTAGTTAATTATTTTATTTTTGTGATCATTCATAAAAATAGATCTTTGTTCTGCTCTGTCTTTGTGTTTATCATGTTGAAGAGAACTTCTCTAATCTCTGTTCCACCTCATCAAAACCCAGCAGAGTGAATCACAACCTGGCCACCAAAAATCTGACTCACAGCTCTTAATTTTCATTTTTGTCTTTACTCTTCTGATATAAAGTGCATATATAGAGATTTTTTTTTTTTTTTTTTTTTTTTTTAAGCCATTGTAACATTTACATTTGGAAGGATATCAATTATGTGTGTTGATGCATGCAATGTTTCAATGTTACAACCTCAAGAATCATAGATATTGCCTCTCTTTGTAGCGGATGTATGATGTCAGTTCCTAGCAACCACCTAGCAACTACCTATAACACCATAGCATCACTCAGGACAATATAGATACCCTACCACATTGCAATGTCCTGGCCACCACACATCACCCTTTTATATTTTGTATAGCTAATGAAAAATTGTGCTTCAATTGAGGCAAACCATTTGAGCAGTAAAGATTATGCAAGTCAGAGTTGAATAAAGCTGTACAGCTCATTAATATGTTTGTATCTGGTGGTTTATTTATCTGTTTGAATTGGTTATGGATGTTTCCACAAATGTCTTGCTTCCAGATGTTACACTGGCTAAAATCTTCATCAGCCTGATGTAGTTTGTTTTCCAAAGTTAATTTGCAGTTTGCATTAACGTGTTTGCTTTATTGTCCGTTTCTGTTTGTTTGCTCCCCATTTTGTTTTCCTTCTTTTGTTTTTTACAATTGAGAAATTTGGTGAAAAACAGAATTACCAGGTCATTTATTCACATTATTAATTTTCATTGACACCAATTTATAAATCTTGCACACATACAGTTTCGGTCTTTCCTTACTAAGGTACTAAAACATAATGAGATTATTCACAATTAATTATTTAAAAAAAATAATATATCGGTTTTTTCTGTTTTAAATGTTTAACCAAGCAAAATCACATGTTAGCATGAGATAACACAAAAAATAGCATGAGAAAATTAATTGTATTTTTTCTTGCTTTGTAGTTGGGGCACCTCAGTTGAAATCTTGTTTATAATCAGTTCTCAAGGATAAGAAAAGTCATAAATGATCAACCAAGTAATAACATGTTTAGATTAGTTTTAACAATTAAATGCATTCATTTAGTTGTTTCCTGTAAACAGAAAGTTGAGAAAAGAAAATCAGATAAAACTCAGATATGTTATTGGTCAACTATATTTCATTTTTGGCTCAGAGAAAAGGGTTTGCCATTTTTGCCCACTATCTTAACTTGACTAATGAATGTACTGATTTCTGATTCAGCACTGCAACTTTTCATTTAAACCAATGACTCAACAGCTAACTGACTATTTTACTCATGGAAAGTATCTCATTTAACCTTTTCAACCATTTTCACAGACCTTCGTCTATCGTCTCAAGTTCGAAGTGGTGCACTTATGCCCAACAGTACATTTAACGAGAGCTTATTACCCATGGGCAACATCCTGACACCCTTCATCTTTGGTTTGCCAGTAAAACCCATTTAAACCGCTTAAACCAATCAGGAGTGCTGTTAGCACTGAAAATCACTCCTCATACTTCTAATGCTATATAACCTCATAACTCATAAAGAACCATATGTCAGCTGCTGTCAAAATGTAATATTTTCCCAACCCAAGCTCAAAACATAAGAATAATGAGATCAAAACAGTGTTCTTTCACTCTATTCTTTCCAAATATAGAATATCTGTAGCCAGTGATCAAAAGGGATGTGACGTCAAAGGCACAGCAAGGGTGTTTTTTGGGTCATTATGGTTTGCCACATGGTGGTCCATTTCTCAAAGTTACCTCACAAAAAGACAGCCTTTTGTTTGAGTTGATTGTTGGTACATTTCCACTGTATCTAGCACTTTTTGTTCTCTGTATTCATAAATAAAAAAATAAAGTTTACTGTGTGAGAACCCGCTCCAAATGATTCAGTGAGAGAGCTCTGAACGAATAGTACTGAATCACGAATCATTTCAGACTGTTTTGCAAGCCTTAATATAATATTTCATTCACAAATTGGGCATTGCTAGTTCTTTTAAACACATTTCATGATTGGTGACATTTTCTGAGATTAAATATTTCTCAGGGCAGTTGGAGCGTTCATGGTACACACAGGGCGTACGGCCATACAGCTGAAGGCACCCCTACTAACACATTTCTTAAAGGTGTTATATCAAAGATTGACAACAAGCGTTTGAAATGGGAACTGCAGTCCAACTTCAAAATATTGATTGATGATTTAGTACAGTACAAATATTACATATAACACCTTTAACATTAAAAACATGTATAAGTTAACATTACTTAATGCATTAGCTAACGTTAACTAACAGTGAACAACACCCTTTTACAACATTTATAAATCTTGTCTACTGTTAATTTATACACATACTAACACATTTCTTAACATTAAAAAGATGTTTAAGTTAACATTACTCAATGCGTTAACGTCAACTAACACGTAACAATAATACAGTAATTATGTTTAATGTCAATAACATATTTTATATTACACATAAGCTGTTGAATTCGTAGTGAACAACTACATTGCCCACAATACCGAAGAGTTTTACCATGGAAATGGGAGACTCGCTAAAACTCCCATTCATTATTGACTTCTCTGATTGGAAGATCGCTTCGGGAATCCGTTCGTGGAACGCTGGTTTTTCCAAAGGATTTCGAATGGACCCAACTTGGAAGAAACCATAAAGTTTCAAATGAAGGAATAAACTTTATTTTTATTTTTTGAAGGAAACGTATTTGACAGTTTTCACATTATTGTGCATGTTGCTAAATATTTTTGTTATTATTAATATTGATTTTCTTCTGCACAGTGTTCTCAGAACCAGGGCTGGACTGGTAATCTGATTTCTTAATGACATTTGGAAAACACAATACAGCTTTTTTTTCAGTTGTCGAATTACTGACTTTCAAGTCACTTTACAATTGCAAGTCAAATTTTAATTTGAAAAATGGCCAAAAAGAAACAAAACTGGCAGGTAATGACCAGTATGACAAATGGTAGTTCCCTTTACAAAAAGCTTCACTATGATGCTGTGCTTGCTAAAAGCGCTATGGGAATGATCTTGCATTGTGACCAGCTGTGAATATGTGTGTAACACGTAAATGAACATTGACCAGAAATGTATAGCCTCGGTTGGTGAGATCATTGGACGCACCTGTCTCATATGCAGAAAAGGGTATGCTGCCATTATTTGCCAAGTTGTGAGCTTGGCCTCAGCTCCAAGTCATCAGGGGCTCTTAACAGACATTGTGGTGAGATGGCCAGGCAACAGCCACGACTCACTCATTTTGTCCAATTCTTCTGTCGGCCAGGAGGCACATGCTTCCAAGAGTGAATTGTGGCTCCTTGGAGACAGCGGGTGTCCCCTGAGAACTTTCTTTTTGCTCTGCTGGCCAAACCCCAAAAACGAGAGGGATGAAATTTACAACGAAGCTCACCATGTGGCCAAAAATGTTGTGGAACGAACGATTGGCTGCTGGATATTACACTTCAGGTGCATCCACAAGTTAAGTGGAGGTCTGCTGTTTGCCTCTCCAAAGTGTTGTGCAGTTATTGTAGAAACTGCAACGCTGCATACTATTGCGGTGAGAGCTTCAGCACCCTTGGGTGTCTGTGAAGAGCAGTTAGAGGAAGAAGCAGGGGAGGATGAATTTGCAGATGGCGAGGGAAGACCACACCATGAACCCCGGCATGCCCAATATGTTGCTGGTTTTGAAGCACATCAACATTCAATTACATTTTTATTATATACCCGTCTAAGCTGCCTATAATTATTATTTTATACTTTCTATGATGTTTTCACTCCATGTGAACTTAAATACTAACTCTATCAAATATTGTCTGCTCCAAACTTAATTTAAAAGTACCCCAGTTCCAGCTGGAATGTTAACATCTGTAGTCCCAAAATATATATTAGTCCTTTCAGGGTGAGTTTTTTGCTTTTAAAAAACCTATCCATATGTAGTTTTTAGGGTTGACCTGCTAGTGTCTCCGCTGAGCCTCTCTGCTTAAGATGTGCTTAGCGATCTACGACTACTCCGGAGCACTCTTTAATCTATGACCATTTTCAAGTACTACTTAAATTGCGATGGCTTTGGGAAATGGGCTGCAAAACTAGGATGAACCGTAAGATAGACTCTGCGATCTACTTAGGCTTATGATGCTTTTGGGAAACGGGGCCCAGGAGATACTGTATATAATTCACAGGAGTTCCAATCATTTTTAGCTCCACTTTAGCATTAGCCTATATCTTGTGTCTCCATTGACAGGCGCCCATGTGTTGAAAACTGTTGTACTAACACAAGCACAGCTCATTCATGAACAGAGAGCTCGTAAAAAGTTCTCACAAATTCAGCTCGGTTGCATAGCCAAGTTATCTACCTGGTTAGTGGTGTTGTATATAAAGACTCCACTTTGCTGATGTCCACCATCACTTTGATGTTACTTTCCTCTTGATTTATTCTCAAAATATTACAGCTTTAATCTCATAATGCTTCGACTATATTCTCATCATTTTTATTTTATTCTCAAAATATTAGGATAAATGACAATTGCAAATTTATATTGTTAAATTACTTTGATTTTATTGTTAGCGTTCATTTTTGTACAATGAATCCTAACGTTTGCTTATATAAAGTACTGGGCTTCGTTTCCCAAAAGCATCGTAAGCCTAAGTAGATCGCAGAATCCATCTTATGATTAATCGTTTGTGGTCTGTTTCCCAAAAGCATCATAACTTAAGCAGTACTTGAAATGCTCATAAATTTACGAGTGATCTGGAGTAATTGTGCACCACTAAGAGCATCGTAAGCACACAGACTTCTGCAGACACCTGCAGGACAAATGCAAAATTACACCTGATACAATTACCTATACCTATAGCTACCTAAAACTTTAATATCAGGAAACTTATGTTTTATTTATATTTATTTAACAGACAAGTCTAATAATAATAATGATAATAACAACAATAATAATTATTATTATGAAATACATAAAATAGTCTAAATGGATGAATAGATTAATTAGTTAGCAAATTTATTTGTGTGGACTTGTTGGACAAGTTGGATACAACACAGCTGTGGCAATTGATGCAGACAACTGTATAAATTAATATTTGAAAGAGGTAAAAAAATTATTAACTTCCTGCCGTGTATAAAAATCATCGGTATATATTTGCTCATCATCCAACATTTATTTGGCATTTGCTTTTATCCTCTTCTCCTCTTCCTCTCTGACGCCCAAAGGCGTTCTCACCAGCACTACAAGTTGTGTAGCGCCGCACATGCAGCATTGCTGTCACCGTTATCACTTTTAGGAGTAAAGAGCAGACCTCAGATTTATTGGTGAATGTCCCTAAAGCACATCTAATAAACGGCTCCTTATTTTGCACTGCATGATAACACGGTGAACCCCGTAATATTCAATGACTGCTTGTAATTAGCAGGATCACACACAGGGCCTCTGCTGTCTTCACTAATCCTGGAAGATTTCACATCAAGAGAAATGTGTGAAAAGGAAATATTTTACATGCACACCTGATTATTGAAGCAGATTGTGTAAAAGAAATAGATCGTTGTGCACAAAATTATTGTAAAACAATATGCTAATATGTAGGTGGAATATTTAAGAAAATATTTTAAACAAATATTAGCGAGGTAAATTACAAATGGTACGCATAAATACAATGAAGTTGCAATGACGAGCAGTACAATACGGTCACATTTCAGCACTGTTACATGGACAGTGACTCTCTAATGTATCACTTAAAGCGTGTCCTTGGACGTTCATATTAAGTGCAGTTTAGGGAAACGCACATAAATAATAACGAACATTCATAAGATCGCTCATAGAAAACACTCTATACCACTAAGATCGATCATTTTTGGGAAACGAGGCCATAAAGTGGCCCTGTCAGTGTAGCGGTCGGTTAAAATTATTATTGAACAGGTAGGGTGGAAATTTCAAAGTCATTGAAGGTATGATTCTGCTTATTTTTATATTATAATATGCCCTATGGGCTAAGCCCCGGAAGACGCTGAAGTTTTGTGACGACCCTGGTTTGAGTTGTCATTTATACTCTTTTCTATGAATTGGGAATTCAACACAGTCTGCATATTGACTGTGGATGCCCCACACACTTCAAAACTGGTTCCGGCGCCAGTGGATGAATCAAAGAAAATTCTATTGCTATGAAAGTTCTCTGAGACAAGAAAAATGCAGACATAGAGTTATCATAAAATTTATTTATGGTAAGATAAAGAAATAAGATTCCATTACATTTCATTTAAATTTAAAGACAGCATGCGAACACAGAGGCAGAAGGAGAGTAAAGTCAGTGTGGTGGCAGAGTAAACGACCAAGTTGTTGTTAGCATAGTGGCCAGGTTGGGTCACTGAGTTTGTGTGGCCAACACAGTCCTGAATACCAGAGTAAAATATAATAATCTGAAATTAAGATCACAAAAGCACAGCAAGAATGTCTGCTGTTTAAGTCTCACAGTTCCTGCTCAGTTCATCACTGTGTGTGTATGTGTGCACATGCACGTTCGCGTGTGTGTGTGTGTGTGTGTGTGTGTGTGTGTGTATGTCTATGAAGTCTGTCCAGATGCTGTGGACACACTCTCTGTTTGTTAGAGACCACCCACAGAGACTGATGAAAAAGGAAAGAGAACTCAACAGACTAAACAACAAGAAGATTGTGCATGTAACATTAAACACCTTGCTGAGGTCCAGTAGCCTTGAACTTGTAGACCAGTCAAACATCCTGTGGTGTGTTTAAACTGTCAAGAGGAGACAAGCTGTACTTTCAGTATGTGACCGAGGATTCCTCCCTGCTCGTTTGCATTATAACTCAAAAGCACTGGGCAAAGCAAGAATTCAGGCCAAAAGATAAAAGCCTCCTCTCCCAAACTAAAGTGTTGTATATGAGGATCCGTTTCATAAATAGAAAGACGAGTAACATTAAAAGAATAGTTTACCCAAAACTGTTCAGTGAAAGTTTTAAAAAGTTTTAAAAGCTTGAGCTTTGAAGGTTTACCAGACCATACAGTAAGACAAACAGCCATATAGATGGAGTTTCCATCCTCATATTCTAATACAAATTTTGGGGTATCACATTAAGGTTCGAATAAAATCTCCAAAATGCAAATAAAAAAAAACTTATATGCTCACTTATGGTGAATACATTTTTTTATTCTGTAAGAAGACATGCTCATAAACTATAATGGAAACACGTTTATCATATACTGTATATTACTATAGAATTTACTTTGGAATATAGATACACATCAAAAAAGTAATGTGAGTGTAGCAGTGTGGAGGGCAGGGACGGGTGGTGATTCTACACCCTACACTCTACATCTTATCAGGCTAATCAAGACTCCGAGAGGGATAAAGTCAGACTGTGGAAGATGGTGCAGGAGAGAGAGATCGTTTACGGGCCGTCATGTGTGTGTTTGTGTCTTTTGCTTAAGTTTTTTGTTAAAGTATTATTTATAATGTCAAGCCGGTTCTCGCCTCCACCTTGCCCATATAAATCCCTTTACATTGAGTTTGCCTCAACAAGCTAAATGAGTACATAATTAATTTAGAGAATATCATCACTTATTATACAGCTCTCTGAAATACTCAATTCTGATTGGTCAATGGCACCATCTAATGGTGTGATATTTCTCTGTAACAACCGCACATCCACAAATCAGACCGCTAATATGGGTATTTGCGAGCCATCTTTCCTACCTTTCGGATCACTGTGTGACCTCTACAAGTAAAATAATTAAATAAATCAATGTTTCATGTGCATTTATTTATTTATTTGGCAAGTAATCTGGTAATAAGCTGGTTAATGAGCGGTCAGATGTTCGTTAATTACAACAAAAAAAAAACAAAAAAACACCAACAGATCTTCTGATGCAAACCGGAGGTGGATATCAGCTGGATTTCTTTCTTGTCACAGAATTACATAATTTCAACACAAATCAATATTTATGTCCATGTATTTATTTACTTAGTTAGTAGCTGTGTATTAAGTAGGATAATGTACAGTCAGCCAGTTGTTATCACAAAATAAACCCCTTCAGACATATAAAAGACTCCTCCACTTTGTGTCGGGTCCTGATCAGCCTGTCTGGGTTTATTGTGCAACAATAACCGGCTGACTGTACATTACCCCTTCAAAATCATCTCCAACATTGCACTGTTTTTCTGAAATGGCAAAGTCTGTCATCGAAATGATTTTCTACTACTACCTCCCAGAACTGTTTGACACGTTTCACTCCCAGACATAAGGCATTTGCCGTTTAATGCTTGCAAACATCAAGTTAGTCAGAGTGTTTTGTCTACATGCTCTAAACCACAAGTAATTTGGTTGCAATATTCAGAATTGCCGCATTCATTAACTTCATAACTTGGATGGAAACATGACCACTGGCACTATATTTGATTTGACAACTACAGTAGAGCGGGACATTTTTAAAAAATGTTAATAAAAAAATTGCACTCCATGTCGAAAAGGTTGCCCACCCATAATTTCAGAATTTGAATTTGTTAAAAAAAAATTAAACTATTAATGTGATTACTTTGAGATGACATAATCAGTAATGTAATCTGATTACAATTTTAGATAAATAATTAATAATTTGTAGTAAATTACATTCTTTGAGTGACTTATAGTAACTTTGAGGTACAATACTGATCACTAGTATGGATGGTTTCCCTACAAAGTTTTCAAAAGGAATTGTATTTGAAATTGTATTTTCTATGTGAAGACAGTACACACTGTCCCACCCCCAAGGTTGATTGAAAGGGGTTTCTCATTAGCAATGCAAACACTTTTGCAAAAGGGATGGCAATTCCATTTTAATTTTGGTAGGCAATGGAACATGAGAATGAGGAATCAAAATTACTAATGGAGACTTTGTCATTTCTATTACAATATGACTGGGTGGCAAGACACTGGAAATTAAAATGTAAATTAATTTAGTGTTTTCATTTAAATTTTAGCAGACACGATTCGTTCACAAAAAGAAAATGCTAATATATGATGATTGTATTTGTAAAATGTCACAATGTATTCATCCACAAATAGAAAAAGACTACAAAAGGGGATAACTTTATACACTAAAATGTTTCACACAAATGTACCATTTCTTTTTTAGCTTCTCTTTATTTGTCCTCAGACCGTAACTCAATTTTTCATATAGATGTCCTGAAAGAAGGAATTTAAAAAATATACTTGTGCTTTTATTTCCTCTCTCACAACTTTAGTATGTAAACTCTGTCATCCAAATGACAATTAATATTTTTTTATTTTTTTTTTATCATTTCACAAATTTTAACCCTCTGGGGTCTGAGGGTATCTTGGGCCTAGGAGAAGTTTTGACATGCCTTGACATTTGTGTTTTTTTTCAGTTGCTTAAAAACATATTAATGGCTAAAGTCTGATAACACTGTATTCAGCACAAATTGGGCTACAATAATATGTGAGCAACGTGTGTACATGTTTGTATTTTTGAGAAAATAATGTTTATGCATGGTTCCCCATCTGTCGCTCACTTCGACGTCGTGTCGAAGAAGCGACACTAGGGGTCTCTCTTGAGCGCCGAAAGATACCTCTGATCTATGAAAAAAGGCCAATGAGAGTTGGCGAACAGTATTTGCATACTCCGCCTCCGGATACGGATATAAAGGCGAGAGAAATACGCTCGTTCATTCAGTAATTTTCTTCGGAGCCGATGGTCGTGTGTATGCAGTCAGCTGCGAGTAACACAACTGATCCTGCTTCTGATCCTCTGACGCTCTGCTTTGCTGTTGGATTTACGGCGCACTACAGCGGCTTTTCTCTTCACTGCCGGCGTGCAGTTTGCCCCTGGGTGCTTCAACAGCGCAGAGTTAAAAGAGTTGAAAGAGTGATTCTCTCCATAAAAGAGTTTATTTCTCTGAAAGAGCATTACACAGCGGCGTTGAACGTCCTTTTCAGGACGCGTATTTATAAAGATGTAATTTCCGCCCCTTTGTAGTTTCTGGATGCGGTGATTTCTCCCCACCTCTCTCGGTCATAAAACACTGTCTTGCATGCCTGGGCTGCGATCACACGCAGGCAGTGTTTTATGAATGGTTCATGTTCTCAGTGCGAGAACATAGCCATGGCAACATTGCGGTCGTGTGGCTTTCTTTTGTAATGAGAGAAAGCCGTTTCAGCCGCCCCCCGCGCCTCGCCTCCTTCCTACGGGATTGACGCAGGCGCCGCGGGCGATGAACACGATTTGGGGACAATGACGGGCTCTGTTTGCCGGGTAAACCCCCTCGAACCTCCCGCCTCCCCGGCACGCTTGTTTGCTTCCTTCTGAGCTCGGGATGAGCATTCTCTCCAATGGTTCATCTTCTCAGTGTGAGAACATGGCCGTTATAGCATTGCGGTCGCACAGCTTTCTTTTGTAATGAGAGAAAGCCACTTCAGCCGCCCCCCGCGCTCCGCCTTCTTCCTACGGGATCGGCGCAGGCGCCGCGGGCGATGAAGGAAATTTGGGGAATATGACGGGGTCTGTTCGCCGGGTAAACCCCCTCGAACCGCCCGCCTCCCCGGCACGCTTGCTTGCCTCAGAATTGGATGACATCACCGCTGCATCGGAGAGCGTTACAGCAGCATCGGATGCTGATCGCTCACCTGGGCCGCCACCTTCGGGTCTGCCGCCCAGCCTGAGCCTGACACACGGAGATCGAGTTGAGCAAAGCCAAGGCTTCTTCGCTCCTCCGCTCTCACTACCCTCGCGGTGGAACGGTCCCAGACCGCTTCCACTCTGCACGCCACGGCCCTTCCTGCAACCAACGCCAGGCCAAGGCACTTCAAAACTTGCACCTTGGGTAGTCCTGTTCTTGATGTGCTGCAGGAACTGCGCTGGATGGCCAACCGCGCCCCCGGGCCACGGAGGTCAGAAGCGCCGGCACTCGAACAGGCGGTGGCCACCCCTTGTGGTCCAGAAACGCATCTGTGGACTGGACCTGGTCGAAATGCGGGAGGCAGACAAGGCACACCTTCTCCCACACCCCCGTCTCCAAGCTCCGTCCATTCGGCGCCACCGTTGACGACTCTGCCCAGCAGTCCTCAGCGGTGAGGCAGACGGAGGCCACTGCACATCCTGCCCCGCCGCAAGCCTGCCGCCATGGGCCATGCCCCGTCTGCTCGCCGACGGGCGTCCTCCTGCTGCTCCGCCTCAACCCGGGCCCAGCTCTCAGCCCCAGCGTCGAGCACTCCGCAGGAAGCGGACGCCCCCGTCTCACGGACCCCCTCGTGGACCCGGAAGGCTCCCAGGCTGTCCGTAGACGTTCGACCCAGGGACCAAGATGTTAGCTCCGGAGGCTGGTAAGACCGCTCCGTCCCCGGTGGAGGGCCGGGAGGAGAATTTTTTCTTGTCGAATTAATTTTCACATTCTCATATTCTCTGTAATGAGCTATTTCCTTTTGTCTCTGGGTCACCTGGCCCGCAAATGCCGTTCTCACGGCACTTTGCCCCCAGATATCAACAGTCCTGGCCCCTGGACACGGACCACCCGTCTTCAGCCCCACGACTGTTCCCCGGCCGGCCGGTTCCGACAAGTCCAGAGGATGCCTACCCAGGACCTCCTCCTCAGTCGCTAACCCGCCCCCTGCCGGGTGTGCGGAGCAAGGTAAGTGCTTGAGTCTCTTCTCAGCACCTCAGCCGCGGGTCGCCCTGTCGCCGCCCAACGCTGCCCTACCTGCTCCGCCCCGCTGCGAAGCCCCGCCGGGTACGTCAAAATTAATCGTCCCTTTGGTGCCCCTAGCGCAGAGGTTGGACGCGTGGCTTTCACTTCCCAACCCGTCTCGCTGGCTGGCCCGGACCATCCGACTCGGTTACGCAATTCAGTTTGCCAGGCCCCCGCCCCCCTTCATGGGCGTCCGCTTTTCCGCAGTACACGGCGAACACGCCCACTCCCTGCGTGCAGAAATCGCGACTCTTCTGGCCAAAGACGCGATAGAGCCTGTCCCTCCAACCAAGATGAAGAAGGGTTTCTACAGCCCTTACTTCATCGTACCCAAGAAAAGCGGCGGCTTATGACCAATCTTGGACCTGTGAGTTCTCAACCGAGCGTTGCACAAACTCACGTTCAAAATGCTCACGCTTAACCTGCGTCCGGCATCTAGATTGGTTCGCAGCGGTAGACCTGAAGGACGCGTACTTCCACGTCTCCATCCTGCCCCGACACCGCCCCTACCTGCGGTTTGCGTTCGGGGACCAGGCGTATCAGTACAAAGTTCTCCCCTTCGGCCTGTCTCTGTCCCCTCGCGTCTTCACGAAAGTCGCAGAGAAGCCGGCATCCGCATACTCAACTACCTCGACGACTGGCTCATCCTGACCCACTCGCGAGAGTTACTATGCGCCCACAGAGACCAGGTGCTCAGGCACCTCAGCCGTCTGGGGCTTCAGGTCAACTGGGAAAAGAGCCAGCTCACTCCAGTTCAGAGCGTCTCTTTTCTCGGGATGGAGTTAGACTCGGTCTCAATGTCGGCACGTCTCACCAATGAGCGTGCCCAGTCAGTGTTGAACTGCCTCGCCGCCTTCAGGCCAGGTACAGCGGTCCCCTTAAAACTTTTCCAGAGGCTCCTGGGGCATATGGCGTCCTCCGCGGCGGTCGCGCTGCTGGGGTTGATGCATATGAGACCGCTCCAACACTGGCACAACAATAACAATCACCCCCGCCTGCCATCAGACATTCAACCCCTGGACAGACCCCTGTTTCTTACGGGCTGGAGTGCCCCTACAGCAGGTGTCCAGACGCGTCCTGGTCACGACCGACGCCTCCAGATTGGGTTGGAGTGCCGTTTGCAACGGGCACGCAGCCTCAGGCCGTTGGAAAGGGGCCCAGCTGCGTTGGCACATCAACTGCCTCGAGTTGTTGACCATCCTTTTGGCCCTGCGGAAGTTTCTCCCGTTAATTCGGGACGAACATATCCTAGTCAGGTCGGACAGCACCACTGCGGATGCGTACATAAATCGCCAAGGCGGCATACGCTCCCGTCACATGTCACAACTCGCCCGTCGTCTCCTCCTTTGGAGCCAGCACCGACTCAAGTCGCTGCGTGCCACTCACATCCCCGGCAACCTCAATGTGATAGCGGATGCGCTGTCATGACAAAGCTTGCCTGGCGGAGAGTGGAGGCTTCACCCCCACTTGGTTCAGCTGATTTGGGAACGGTTCGGCAAGGCCCAGGTAGACCCCTCTGCCTCCCGAGAGACCTCCCACTGCCCGCTCTGGTACGCCCGTTCAGAGGCTCCCCTCGGGGCAGATGCACTGGCACACAGCTGGCCGGCTGGGCTGCGCAAGTACGCATTCCCCCAGTGAGCCTTCTTGCACAGGTGCTGTGCAAGGTCAGGGAGGACGAGGAGCAAGTCACTCTCGTGGCTCCTTACTGGCCCACTCGGGCCTGGTTCTTGGACCTTGTACTCCTCGCGACAGCCCCTCCCTGGCGAATTCCCCTGAGGAAGGATCTTCTTTCTCAGGGACGGGGCACGCTCTGCCATCCGCACCCAGACCTTTGGAACCTCCACGTCTGGCCCCCGAACGGGATGCGGAAGATCTAGCTGGTCTACCACCCACGGTCGTAGCCACGTTCAACCAAGCCAGAGCCCCTTCTACCAGGCAACTCTACGCCCTGAAATGGCGTCTGTTCGTGAATTGGTGTTCTTCCCGGGCAGAAGACCCACAGAGGTGCGCAGTTAGGTCTGTGCTCCTGTTCCTACAGGAGAGGTTGGGGGGGAGGCTGTCCCCATCCACCTTGAAGGTGTATGTTGCCACTATCGCAGCTCACCACGACCCAGTAGACAGCAAGTCTCTGGGTAAGCAAGACTTAATCGTCAGGTTCCCAAGAGGTGCCCGGAGGTTAAACCCCTCCCGGCCAAACCTGTTCCCCTCCTGGGATCTCTCAGTGGTCCTCGCCGGTCTTCAGAGATCCCCCCCGAGTCGCTAGAATCAGTTGGCTCAGGGCCCTCTCCTGAAAAGACGGCCCTGCTGATCGCACTCACTTCCATCAAGAGGGTCGGGGACCTGCAAGCGTTCCCTACTAACGACACTTGCCTGGAGCTCGGTCCGGCAGATACTCATGTGATCCTAAGACCTCGACTGGGCTATGTGCCCATGGTTCCTACCACGCCCTCTGGAGATCAGGTAGTTAACCTACAAGCGCTGCCCCGGGAGGAGGCAGACCCAGCCCCTCTCACTGTCGTGTCCGGTAAGTGCCTTGCGTGCCCTACCTGGAACGCACCCAGAGCCTCAGGCGCTCTGAGCAGCTCTTTGTCTGCTCTGGAGGACAGCAGAAAGGGAACGCTGTCTCCAAACAGAGGTGTCTCACTGGGTGGTGGATGCCATTCAGTTGGCCTATCACACCCAGGCCATGCCCCCCCCCTTACGGGTTCGAGCCCACTCCACTAGGAGCATGGCATCCTCATGGGCACTGGCGAGGGGCACCTCCCTAGCAGACATTTGCAGAGCTGCGGGCTGGGCAGCACCTAACACCCTTACGATCTCACGCTTGTGCACGTGCAAATACCTGCCCGCTTCTGTGTCAGCAGTACACGTACACGGCTCAGCGCATGGCGAGTTTTGAAGTGGACCCCTAGTGTCGCTTCTTCGACACGACGTCGAAGTGAGCGACAGACGGGGAACGTCTCGGTTACGTATGTAACCTCCGTTCCCTGATGGAGGGAACGAGACGTCGTGTCTTCCCGGCCACGTCGCTGAGCCGAGCCGCTGAGGTGCCCGGTACACTCCCGGCTCCTCAGAAAAATCCTGAATGAACGAGCGTATTTCTCTCACCTTTATATCCGTATCCGGAGGCGGAGTATGCAAATACTGTTCGCCAACTCTCATTGGCCTTTTTTCATAGATCAGAGGTATCTTTCGGCGCTCAAGAGAGACCCCTAGTGTCGCTTCTTCGACACGACGTCTCGTTCCCTCCATCAGTGAACGGAGGTTACATACGTAACCGAGACATTTTTGAAAAAAAACTAAAATCCAAAATACAGAAACAATATTGATATTCTGAACTCTTTTTACAATTTAAAAGAACAGTTTTCTATCTAAATATATTGTAAAATGCAATTTGTGATCAAAGCATAATTTTCCGCATCATTACTGCAGTCATCAGTGTCACATGATCCTTCAGAAATCATTATAAGATGGTTATTTTCTAATATGTGCATATTTAAAGTGCATTTTACTCATTTAACCTGAACACATATTTGCAAAGCTTTGTTGATGATAATGAGGCAGCATAACCTCTAGTTAAAATATAATCTAAACATTCATATTATTTTTATATCATATTACATATCATATTTATATCATACAGCATACAATTTAAATACCTGCTTTAGCCGAAACAGCATTTAAATGTAACTAAAACTTGCTTATTAGGACATATTTCAAATGTCAATACTCTGAATCCTGTCTGGCAAGTCTAGAAACACTCCCACTAGTAAAATATGTTCAAGTTTATATAAAATAGCATGTCAACTAATGAAAACTAATTGACTTACTCGTCCGAAATTGTATCCTCGGCTGGATCAAATCTCTCTTCAAAATACAAATGTTCATCGGAGTCCCGCTCTTCTTCTGAGGAAAATGTTAATTCTTCCATACATTCCTGGAGCTTTCTCGCCTGTGTATCGTTGCAAACATGCAGAAAAATGAATGAATTTTGTTTACATTATACCTCACAGTCGGGGGGCGTGTACATTTGCATGATCGTCTCAGCACATTAGCGTATGAATGGCACGCACTGCTGGTGGGTGGGATCACATTACAGATAATTAGCTGAGCCAGTAGACACGGTACATCGCTTTGTTTCATACAGATTACATTGCAGGAGAATATTTGTTTTAAATTTGAATTGATTTATTAAAAAGTAGACATTTTAAGCTTTCTTTAGACACATGTTTCATGTTTGTGTGATAAGTATTCGTGGGGTTTCAGTTCATTTTTGTTTCTGAAATATGCTTGTGAACACAGAGACTGCTGAAAGCTCACCCTTTTTATTTTCTTTATTTTATAAAAGCACAAGATTTTGTTGTTATTGTGAGTGTACACAAATAAAAGTAGACCCTTTATAGTCTCTAATGATGTCTTACACTTATCTGTATACCCAAAAATGATGGAGTATTTTAAGTTGTTTCTGCTGTAATGACGAAAATATCCAGCAGGACGCGCCGGCGCGTCCGTCGACCCCAGAGGGTTAAATTGGTCATAATAATAGCTAACGCCAGAAAAACAAAATTGCTTCTGCCCTTACAAAAAATCTAGAGCTCTGGCAAACTAGCCACAAACTCACCACAAATTTGCCACTCATTATTTTCACATGCAAATCAGCTAGTGATTCGCCACAAATGTTTGCAGCTCTTCACCAGTAGTTGAAGTAATGGACAATTTGCTGCAATGTGATTTGCATATGAAAATGATCAGTGGTGAATTTGGGGCATCTTTGCGCCAAATTTGCGGCAAATTTGCCACGAACTCTCAATTTTTGTAAGGGTGGTCATGATTCAATAGGCAGATAGGAAAATCAGTGTAACACCACCCTGTATTCTCGACTCATTCCTAATTGAACTGATTGCTAGGTTTGTCAATATTTATGAGAAATATTTGACATGACGGTACCCATTGTATTTCTGTTTTGGGTCTGTTTTGACCCCATATAAATGCCTGTGCAACCACATGTGAATGAATATCATCTGAATATGTTAAATAGAATAATCTAAACTAAATCCTTGGTAGATAAAATTTTATTATTTATTCATTCATTTTTTTTTTTTACATAAACAGCTCTGTACCCTATTTTGGCCCAGTATATGTGAGTGCGAGAGAGAACATAAGATTTCAGCACAGTTGCAGTGCTTCAACAGTGTAGTTATGGTAATAATATTAGAACATTGGAAATATTTTCTTAGTGTCTCCACATCAGTTTCTATCTGTCTGTATTTGTGTTTGGGTTTTGAGTGGCTTTACAGTAACATAGCAGTTGCATTTGTAACAGAGAAATTGTCCACCCTTTCACCTCTTACTCCTGGTCTGGGTCTCAGTTTTCTATGCAAGTCCACCACTCAATCACAGAGTTTTCTTTCTTTTGATGTTTTCCCCCTTTTCTCATTTTCTATTTTTCCTCCCACACAGTTAACCGGATCACCCAGAAAGGGTGGAACCTGTAAGGTATCCAATAGAACCACAGCATAGAGGTTTAATGAGAAAAACAGGTGAGAGCTTTGAAAAAAATCAATGTGGGCTCAAATTATAAGATGAATATGGAGGCCAAACAATAGTGGCTTTGTGAGTCTGTTTCTAATACCTCCTCCACTCCCTTATCCTCTCAAGGGTTTTAATCCCAAATCTCCTCACGATTCCTTGAGAAAAAAACAGCGGCCATCAGTGCAGAGATGGTTGCCTAAATTTCATCATGGGACTGTAGGTTGAATCAAATTAAGTAGGTGCTAACAGATCTATTGACTGCCCTGACTTTAAAGGAATAGTTCTACCACAAATTAAAATTATGTCATCATTTATTCACCCTCATGTAATTTGAAACCTGTATTTTTATTCTAGTAGACATTTTACTTCTAGTAAGTGTAGAATTATTGGATGTTCTGTCTACTAGAAGTTGACCAATATTGCACTTTGCAAATACGATAACTGCACTTTGCCAATACGGTAAATAATGTTCTATCTGAAAGACTCAAAATTATTGGAATTAATACGAATGAAAAGATACTTATATCATTTGGCATAAGCCTAAGCCCCCAAAGGAAAAGTATAAAACCCAATATTAGACTCAACCAGGTCTTCAGAATATGAGAGACAATTCTGAAAGAAGAAATATAAATGAATGATGCAAACACAAGCCTGTACATGGCTGTACGATATGCTACTATTGTACCATACCCTGCAGAAGGGTTGGCTAGCTTATAAGAATTGTAGAGCCCCTGTGAATGGGTAGGCCTTGTTTGTACAATATCTTTGCATACGTTTAAACAATGCCTGTGAATGAGCACTTGTTTGTGATTGAACCCTTACGAAAAGGTGGGCATGGTTGTGCAGTGCCTCTGCAAAAGTGCAAAACAAGATTTGCATTTGAGCTCTACCATAAGGGCGATGTTGTTGCAATACCCCAGCAAAAGGACAAACAACATTTATGTTTGAGCCCTATGATAAGGGCGATGTAATTTGTGCATTACCCCTGCTAGAGGACAAAAGACATTTTGCGTTTGAGCTCTAGACAAGGGTGATGTTGTTTGTGTAATACCTTTACAAAAGAATAGCATCTTTTTGCGTCTGGACAACATTTAGCATTTGCAACATTTTACATTTGAGCCCTTCGATGACGGCAAGCATTATTTGTGTAATACCCCTGCAAAGATAAAAAATGCTTTGACATGTGAAGGGAATTTAAATGCTTTTATATAAACCACATTTTCATTATTAGATAATTAGCTAACATTAGCTAGCTAGATATAACATTACATATGTTATGCATTGTTTTTCACGACAAGTAACCAGATATGTCAGTTGACATAAGCGCGGAGACTGACAGCTTACATCGTTAGCTAATGTTAATGTTACCTAACTTAGCTAATGTTAAATTAATGTTAATTATCAATAATAACTTTGGCAGTAACATTATCTGTTTGCTGTCATACATTGATAATCAGTCCCACCAGGATTTTGCAGCACTTTTTTCAGATTTTTTCTCAAATTTTGTAATGCAATTTGCTGCATTTTTTATGGTTGTTTTGCAGTGAAAACTCACAAATCATCATCATATACTGCTGTAATTGTGTTAATTACATGTAAATATTTTAGTGCATAATAATTGAATATGCAGTTAGCAAAAAATAACTAAATTATAATTTAATAATAAATAATAATAAAATAATAATTAATAATAATAATTAAAAATGATAAATAAATACCATACATTTAGGTAAAATATGTGGTATTGACAGACCCTTAATTATTTTGTATTAAAATGTTCTGCCTCAGAAAATGTAAGAAAACTTATCTAAGGTTAAAAATGCGTACAATAAATATGTAAACTAAAAACACAAATGAGGATGCAATCACTAGGTCTTTTGCCATTATTACATTATCTGATATTTAAATATGGTATGTGGCTATATACGATCAAATACAATTACAGTTCAAGTATTTGAGCATTTATGTACAAATTTTAATTCCCCAAGTGTTTAAAAAAATATGTTTCTTACAGTTGAAGTTAGAAGTTTACATACACCTTGGTACAATAAATTTAAACTCAATTTTTCACAATTTCTGATATTTAATTGTAGAAAACATTTACTGTCTTAGGTCAGTTAGGATCACCACTTTATTTTAATAATGTGAAATGTTAGAATAATAGAAGAGAGAATGATTTATTTCAGCTTTTATTTCTTTCATCACATTCCCAGTGGGTCAGAAGTTTACATACAATTTGTTAGTATTTGGTAGCATTGCCTTTTAATTGTTTTACTTGGGTCAACAAGCTTCTGACAATACTTTGCTGTAATTTTGGCTCATTCCTTCAGATAGAACTGGCATAACTGAGTTAGGTTTGTAGGCCTCCTTGCTTGTGCAATCTTTTTCAGTTCTGCCCACAATTCAGATTGAGGTCAGGGCTTTGTGATGGCCACTCCCAATACCTTGACTTTGTTGTCCTTAAGCCATTTTGCCACAACTTTGTAGGTATGCTTGGGGTCATTGTCCATTTGGATGACCCATTTGTGATGAGCTTTAATTTCATGGCTGACATCATGAGATTTTGTGTCAGTATATACACATAATTTTCCTTCCTCATGATGTCATCTATTTGTGAAGTATACAGCTTAACCTACCCAAGTGCAAGCTGGTGACAGAGTCACCTACCAGGTGGGGCTCACAACAGAAGATGGTGGCAAGGGTGATGGAGCAGCACAAGGCTATCTCTCAGGTACTCACTGATGATAAGTAAACCAGGCAACTGGTGCCCACCTAGCTGGACATGAATGTGCTGGAGTCAATGAACGAGGCCTTAAAGCCACTTCTTGAGTTCACAGATTCACTCTCTGGTGAAACTTTATGTGAGTGTGTCCCACCTTAAGCCTGTGTTGCACCTCTTCTGAACAGAGGTCCTGAAACCCTCTGATGATGACACACAGCTCACAAAGGACATAAAGACAATGGTCATGGAATATCTCAATGAGAAGTGTGATCACCAGATAACAGATGGCCTGCTTGATATAGCATCCTTGGTTGATCTGCGCTTCAAGACCCAATACATCAAACCAGACAAGATCGAGGCCATCAAAAGTGTCTGCAATTCTGGAGGGAGACCAAGACCCATCCACTTCACAAGCTTCATACAGAACAAAAGTAGTAGAGGCAGAGGGGGGAGCTGGTGCAGCTTTTCCTGCCAAGAAGAAGCAGAGGACGTCACTGGGCATTTTTTTAAGAAGCCATGCACCAGCAACACAGGACTCACTTATATGCAGTCAGTGCAGGGGGAACTGGAGAACTGCCTCATAGCTCCAGATGCAGAGAGTGAAACGGAACTGCTGGATTGGTGGACGATGTATGAGAAAAACTTTCCAAGAGTGAGTCAACTAGCAAGGTGCTACTTGTGCATCCCTGCCACCTGCTCCCTCCTGTGAGAGGATTTTTAGCACAGGAGGTAACATTGTGACCGGTCACAGGGCAGCTTTAAAACCTGAGACTGTAGACAGGCTTGTCCTGCTTGCCTGTAATTTGTAGGGTAATGCTTTCTTGTTTAAAACTTGAATAGAAAATACTGACCACATTTGAGATTTTTATTTTGTCTATTTATTTTGTTTACATTGTTAGCTAAAACACTTACAAAATGTTTCAAACCGTCCGTACAAAGGTTTGGCATGCTGACCAGAATTATGATTTCTTTGTCTATTTATATTTTTATTTACATCTCTTGCAATTTATGCTGCAATTTACATCATGCTTGCTGTGAATGGTCTGTGGCCATTTCCTGCTGTCTGAGACTGAGACTAACCCTTAGCATTGTTCACCTTCAAACATTCCATACCACATTTTGAAATAATAATGATATACTTATATTACTATCCATGTTCATGTTCAGATAAATTCTAGCCATTTCTAAAACTCCAACACACCATAGAAAATGCATATGACTATTCCCTGCTTTGTAGTAAACACTACAAGAGTAAATACAATACATGTGAATGGGTTCAAATTTCTAATTGCAATTTTTTATTGCAGATATGAGCGCACTGCACAGTTCTGGACCTCGTTTTCCAAAAGCACTGTATGCCTAGATCGTAGAATACATCTTATGATTACTCTTAGTTTTGCCTCCTGTTTCCCAAAGCCATAAATTTAGTTGAACTTGAAAATGCACATAGATTTAGTGCTCTGGAGTACTTGTAAAGAGCTAAGAGCATCTTAATAGACATGGGCTGGGTTTCCCAATAACATTTCAACTTAAGGTCATTTTTAACTTAATGATCATCTTAACTAACGCCGCTTGTTATTTTACGATGGAGTAATGCCTGTTCCCCTTCTGTCACTCACTCGACGTTGTGTCGAATGAAGTGACACAAGGGGTCTTCCTAGGACGCCAAACGTACCTCTGAACCTGAGAAAAGACCAATTTCAAGTTGGCAGAACAGAAATTGCATGCCCCGCCTCAGACATACGGGTAAAAAGGGAAGCAGGGCAGCGAGTGCCAGTCAGAATTTTTCTTCGGAGCCGAACGGTTGCGCAACAGCAAATCTGAGTTCACCACTGTTTCACTCACCTCTGTTAGCTAGATGCACTGCTTTTGGATCTACGGTGCGTTTCCAGCTGGCGTTTTCTCTCTCTTCTTGCTGTGCAGTCCACGCCCCTGGGTGCTTTGACAGCACTTTCATTGCCTGAAAGAGTGTTTCTCCTCCTTTCCTCTAAATGAGTTTGAGTTCCCACTCATAAAATAGCAATACACAGCAGGCGTTGAACATCCTTTTCAGGACGCGTTTTTTAAAGATGTCTTTACGCCTCTGTGTAGTTCCTGGATGTGGTTGATTTCTCTCCACTTCTGACGGTCATAAAAGCTGCCTCGCGTGCCTGGGCTGCGATCAAATGCAGGCAGCGTTTTATGAATGGTTCATGTTCTCAGTGCGAGAACATAGCCGTGGCAACGTTACGGTTGCAGTTTTCTTTCTTCACGGGAGAAAGCCACTTCAGCCGCCCCCGCGTCGTTCCTTCTTCCCACAGGATTGAGGACGACCTGGCTGGCGATGAAGGTGATTTGGGGATGACGACGGGCTCGGTTTCATCGGGTAAATCCCCACGAACCACCCGCCCCCCGGCACGCTTGCTTGCTTCCGTCCGAGCTCGGGATGAGTGCGGCTCACCTCGCGGGCAGCCGGCATTCTCCCTTGAGCCCCCGGAAATGGATAACGACATCGCCGCTGCATCGGAGAGCGTCACACACGTCTGATGCTGATGACTCCTCTGGGTTGCCACCTTCGGGTCTGCTCGCCCAGTCTGAGGCTGATGCGCAAATGTCTGCTTTGCTTTCCTGGGCCGCTGTGAGCACAAGGCTGGACTGGAAGATGGCGCCGAGTATGGCTGCTGCGTTGCGGGCTCCGTCAAAACACTGCAGTTTATTGTTTGTTTTGTTTACAGTTTTGTGTTTTTTTGTCTTGGATGTTGTCTGCCTTATTGTGTACGACAGACAAACGCTTTTGGACATTGGTTTGGCAATCACACACCGAAAACCGGACTTCACATTCCTCAACGCCGACCCGCGGTTTACAAACACGCCAGCGGAGCCCTTTGTTTGGGCTGCCCGGCCGCGGAAACGCAGACGGAAAAGGGGAAAAAGAGCCGGCGTTCTCATCAGAGTAAGACGTCGCGCAAATCGCCCCCCGCTACCCACTATACTACTGGCAAATGTTCAGTCTCTGGACAACAAGCTCTGCGAGCTGAGAGCGCGGATCTCTTTCCAACGAGAGACGAGAGATTGCTGTGTTATCTGTCTTACGGAAACCTGGATGTCCGCGGAGATTCCAGACTCGGCCATCGAACCCACGGGTTTCTCCGTGCACCGAGCGGACAGAGCGAAAGACCTCTCAGGTAAAAGCAGAGGTGGAGGTGTATGTTTTATGATCAACAAATCATGGTGTGATCAGAGGAATGTACATTTTATCAGGTCTTTCTGCTCTCCTGATCTGGAATTTCTCATGCTTCTGTGTCGACCATTCTGGCTACCGAGGGAATTCACAGCGGTCATTATCACTGCTGTGTACATCCCCCCACAAGCCGACACAGACCGGGCACTTAGGGAACTGTATGGCAGTATAAGTGAGCAAGAAACCGCGCACCCTGAGGCCGCGTTCATTGTTGCTGGGGACTTCAACAAAGCCAACTTTAAAACAATAGCACCAAAATACCACCAACACATCAGCTTTAACACACGAGGGGTCCGGGTTTTGGATCATTGCTATTCTCCTTTCCGGGATGGCTACAAATCCCTCCCCCGCCCACCATTTGGCAAATCCGACCACTCCTCCGTTCTGCTTCTGCCCGCTTACAGGCAGAAACTGAAACGGGAATCACCCACCATTAGAATGATCCAGTGCTGGTCGGACCAATCAGACTCTGCGCTACAGGACTGTTTTGATCACGCGGACTGGGAGATATTCCGGTCTGCCTCCGATGACGACATCGAGGTTTACGCTGATAGCGTAACGTGTTTCATCAGGAAGTGTGTAGAGGACGTTGTTCCGACAAAAAATATACGGATCTACCCCAACCAGAAACCCTGGGTTAACGGCGATGTTCACGCGGCACTTACTGCGCGGACCACCGCTTTTAATTCCGGGAACGCGGAGGAGCGTAAACAAGCCAGTTATGCCCTCCGTAACTCCATCCGTGCAGCCAAACGCCAGTACAGGCACAAAATTGAAGAACAGTTCAACACCACTGACTCCAGAAGTATGTGGCAGGGAATTAACATCATCACGGACTATAAACAGAATAAAAACTCCGCCATGAACACCGTTGCCTCTCTCCCGGACGAGCTTAATACATTTTATGCTCGTTTCGTTTTTGTTTGTAGACTACAGCTCAGCATTCAACACCATAGTGCCCTCCAAGCTTGATGTGAAACTCCGGGCTCTGGGCTTAAACAGCTCGCTGTGCAGCTGGATCCTGGATTTCCTGTCAGGCAGACGTCAGGTGGTTAGAATGGGCAGCAACATCTCCTCATCACTGACCCTCAACACTGGTGCACCACAGGGCTGTGTTCTCAGCCCACTCTTGTATTCCCTGTACACACATGACTGTGTGGCGACACATAGCTCCAATGCCATCATTAAGTTTGCTGACGATACGACGGTGGTAGGTCTGATCACTGACAATGATGAAACAGCCTACAGAGAGGAGGTGCACACTCTGACACGCTGGTGTCAGGAGCACAACCTCTCCCTCAACGTCAGTAAAACCAAGGAGCTTGTGGTGGACTTCAGGAAGAAAGACAGAGAACACAGCCCCATCACCATTAATGGAGCACCGGTGGAGAGAGTCAGCAGCTTCAAGTTCCTCGGTGTCCACATTACTGAGGAACTCACATGGTCCGTCCACACTGAGGCCGTTGTGAAGAAGGCTCACCAGCGCCTCTTCTTTCTGAGACGGCTGAGGAAGTTTGGAATGAACCACCACATCCTCACACGGTTCTACAACAGCACCGTAGAGAGCATCCTGACTGGCTGCATCACCGCCTGGTACGGCAATAGCACCGCCCACAACCGCAAAGACCTGCAAAGGGTGGTGTGAACGGCCAGAAACATCATCGGAGGTGAGCTTCCCTCCCTCCAGGATATATATAACAGACGGTGTGTGAATAAAGCTCGGAGGATTATCAGAGACTCCAGCCACCCGAGTCATGGGCTGCTCTCACTGCTTCCATCAGGCAGGCGGTATCGCAGCATTAGGACCCACACCACCCGACTACATGACAGCTTCTTCCCACAAGCAATAAGACTTTTGAACACATGATCTCTCACGATCTACAATCAGCACTGCACTTTATTAATCATCACTCTGTCAATATATTCTCCCAATTCAGTTAGTGTATATATATATATATATATATATATATATATATATATATATATATATATATATATATATACCCTTATCTAGTGTATGTGTATTCTACATTGTGTGTATTGTGTACATTTGTTATGTAAATTGTTGTGTAAGTATGTGTACATTTGTTATGTAAATTGTTTTGTGTAAATATGTTGTTATTGTAAAGTGGTTTATGTCTTGTCACTGTCATGACTGCAATGTTGCTCGGAACTGCACACAAGAATTTCACCTGCTGTTGCACTCGTGTACACAGTAGTGTGACAATAAAGTGATTTGATTTTGATTTGATTTGAAACCTATGTCCCCCCCTCACGGCTACTTGATCAGTTCCTTGGGTCAGGGCACCTCTCATAGTGACGCCCACCCCAACCCCAGTTCCTTTCTTCCTGGAAGTGCATGACGAGCTGACACGGTCGTGGAGGGCACCTTTTACTGCCCGGAATGACCCCTCCGCTTGTCCGCTCTCACTACCTTGGATGGCGGGGTGGCCTTTTACACCCTAAATTCGCACTTGTTCACATATTGGTGTTCTTATCAAGCTGCAGACTCACAGAGGTGCGCAGTTCAGTCAGTGCTTTCATTCCTGCAGGAGAGGCTGGAGAGGAGGCTGTTCCCCTACACCTTGAAGGAGTATATAGCTGCTATCGCAGCCTACCATGACGCAGTAGATGGTAAGTCCCTAGGTAAGCATGACTTACGTTGTTACGTGCTTTGCATATCTATTAGGACCACACGCAGAGCTCTAGATGTTCTGAGCAGCTCTTTGTCTGCTTCGGCGGATGGCGGAAAGGGAACGCCATCTCCAAACAGAGGTTAGCTCACTGGGTCGTTGATGCTATTTCCTTAGCTTATCACACCCAGGCTGTGCCCACCCTGGATGTTCTCCTCCCTAGCCTTCTGGCCGGTGAATTCAGTGGAGAAATTCGTGGCCAGACCCACTACTAGTCACAGGTGCTTTTTACTGGTGTCGGGCTCCATGGGCTTAGTTCCCTTCTCAGGCAAACTCCCCGTGATGTATTTCCCGTGGTACGGTCCCCCTGTCGGCGAACCCACGTTTCCCTTGGGCAGCTCCGCTGCCCCGGTCACCGTGCTGTAGAGTCCCCTCTCATTAGGCTGGACCTACCACCATGCCATTTCCCACGTACGGCTTCACAACCCTCGTGGTGTATTTGCCACATGTGGCCTCTGCAGGGTCTTTTCCCCCTGAAAGAATAGGACTGGGAAAGACCACCTTCCCCGACGCGTTTCATAGCGTTAAAATAGCCCCAGCCGCTTCACGTCCTATGTGAGAGACATAGTGAGAGAAAAGGCCGCAGCTGCCGGGCTTGCACCCATGCTAGTCATGTAGCACCTGTTTCCCCCCTCAGGGGTGCGGGGAACCTAAGGTCTGTATGTGACATCTCTTTGGGGGCATTGGGGAGGGCTACGTGCAGCAGACACAGTTGCCTCTAGCACGCAGTAGCCTGCTTGCACCTGTCTCAACAGTTCACATAACACGGTCAGTGCATGCCATTTATAGATGGGACACCTTGTGTCACTTCATTCGACACAACGTCAAGTGAGTGGCAGAAGGGGAATGTCATGGTTACTGTTGTGTCCCTCCTGCCACAGCACTAGACCTACCACTTTAAACGGCCGTACCTTATTTTTGTCTCCTCAGTGCAAATTCCTGACTGGCACTCGCTGCCCCGCTTCCCTTTTTATCCGTATGTCCGGGGCAGGGCATGCAAATTCTGTCTGCCAACTTGACATTGGCCTTTTCTCAGGTTCAGAGGTTCGTTTGGCATCCCAGGAAGACCCCTTGTGTCACTTCATTTGACACAATGTCTCTTTCCTTCCCTTTGGAAACGGAGGTTACAACAGTAACCATGACGTTTCCCAGTAATGATTGCTCTTATCAGTTAATCACATTTTCTATGAGCAATTTTTTCAGAGGAAAATGAGACAAGGATGAACAGCAAATATACTGTATGAACGATTTTCATGCACGGCATCAAGTAATTTACTTTTTTTCTTTCTCTCTGACTGTAATTTTTACAGTTCTCTTCAACAATCATATGATATTAAACAATATCAGTACTGATATTAAATGAGCATAAGGTGTGGCTTTAGGTGTTTAAATTGTATCATGTGTAATTTTGCATTTGTGCTGCAGGTGTCTGTGTCCTTACGATGTTCTTAGTGCTGTACGAATACTCCTGAGCACTCATTAATCTACAAGCATTTTCAAGTACTACTTAAGTTTGGATGCTTTTGGGAAATGGGCTGTAATGCTAAGATGAATCGAAAGATGGAATCTACGATCTACTTTTGCTTTTGGAAACAAGGCCCTGCAGCACGTTGATTGTCATTATAAAGTAGAAATTAAGTGCTTTGTTATGAGAGCTGTGCAGTCCATAGGCGCTGATCACTTTGGCAAGTATGTCCAGGAGTTTGTCTTCTCAAAATGAAAATATGGTGGAAATACTGACAAACATGGAAGTTGTGTGAAACCTTGTCGAGGCGCTGACATTTAGTACCTAACTATTACAGATTTAAAGAAATAATGATGGCTTAGTAAGATTAAGATGTATTGATGCTAATCATAGATATTAACGAAAGTGATCCATGTAATGTAAATGTACACTATGTGAATCATAAGGGGCTCTCGCATAGCCTAATGTTTTTGGGCTGGAAACTGAACAAATGCACACAGAACAGGATTAAAAAGACAGACATCAGTATTGATCTACTCATAGACCAGTCTAAATATTAATAGATCATCTAGGGAGAGTTCAAGGTAAGGTATACTTGTAGCCTTGCTGACATTATGCATCATGCAGTTTTTTACTGCTTTGTAAAAAGACTATAGGTGAGCCGATTGGAACCAGCCATTGGAGGACGAAAGAAGAGGAGGATGAAGAGAGAGTGAGAGAGAATCTCTTTGCATATTATCACTCTAATCTCCTCTGTTAACCATATTTTAATTATTTATTAAGGCATATTTATTTAAGTTTTAAACTGCGTGGCACATTACTTACATATATAGCACTTTTTTAATCCTCTAAATTAGTTTACAATGGCTTTCCAATGATCAATATATATTTATACAATTTATTCAATGTCCCATTGCCTTTGATAATCTGTGAAAGATGCCAGAAATATATGTTTAAGTTGCAGTTAATGGACTTAAAAGCGGTTCAAAGATGCAAACTACTTAGATAATGATGCTTTTTGGAAGCGTGCCTTATAGATGAAATACAACTTAAGTGCTGCTAATATTCTATTTAGTGCTTCGGGAAATCCAGCCATTATTTGAAAGCCAGCGCTTGGTAGCATGAGTGCACAATTTGGTTTGCCATGTTAAAATAAACTGCAAAATGAAAACTAACTTAATTCAATGGTTGGCATTCCGTCATTGCTAATCATAAACCATACCCAAAATATTTTACTTAATTCTAATGAAATTATAAACAACAAAAAATAAATAATACGTTGTGAATGGTTGTATGCTGTGCAAAATTTGCCTCAAGTTTTCTCTTAGGCAAATCAAAGAGAGACAAATCAACAATAAACACAAGTGCCATTTTTATTTTATCTTTTGTTCATCTTATGTAACAACCGATTATGATTCAACTGATTTCAATTAATTAACTTACTATATGCTGATTTTGTTTAACTACTATATGAACAGCAGCAGTCAAAGAAACAAAGTGAGAATATATGTACATTGTTTTGCACTAGTTTTTTGTTCTTTCCATGTCATTTCTTTCTAAGCTGCCATTGGTTATTGTATCAGTACAAGTATTTAGCTGTGTAACTGAGCAAATATTAACACATGACGGTAGAGCAAAGTTGTACGCTTCATGATATTCATGATGAAATTGGGCTCTGAATAGAGGTTCACCCTGTTCCACCAAGGTCCACCCACTTGAAAATTGCTGGCCTGTGCTCTGACAGGCTGCTTGCTTTTCCGACAACTATAATTCTTAGCTCTTAAGAGTGTTCTCTACATGCAAAGTTGGGAACGTTCTGTTCTTCTTCACGTGCACTTCCCAAACCTGCACTTAACATGACCGATTGACACACTTAAATTCTTTTTAAGATTTGCTACAAATTGTGAAGTGCTGTAATCTGACCGTATAGGGTCGCTCATTCATAGATTTGTGCACAACCAAATAAACCACTGAATTTAAGGAAACAATTTTTGTTAAGAGAAATTTTGAATTTTACCTGTCGAAAAATCTGGAAGGTGAATGTTTATTTTTGTATTTTTAATAATAAAATTAGTTGTGAAATGTTTCCAAATTAAATATTCAATGCTTATTTTTGCGTGTAAGAGCAAAAATAAGTTCAGTCTCCACTTTTGTAGTTGCTCACTGTCATAACAATTTGAAGTTGTCAAAAATATCAATTTAACTCACTTAACTTCATAGATTTACATCATCCATACTCCTTAAACTCTGATGGGTGAGGACTGTCAAAAAATGGTCAACACATCTCTCAAGTATCAACACTATGGAGCCACATGCTTTTTTTTCAACTGGAAAATGAAAACAGGCTTCGGTTATTTCTGAGTTCAAGAAAAGGGTGGATATCATTAAAAATATCTTAATTTGTGTTATGCGAGACAAAGAAAGTCATACAATTTTGAGATTGCATGAGGGTGAGTAAATGAGGAGAGAATTTACATTTTTTGGGTGAACTATCCCTTTAATGTCATATTATAATCCCTTTATTAGATTAAGCACATTTTCCTAAATACAAACTATAATCTTAATATCAAGGCTATTAATGGTTGTAAGTTTATAGACATGGATTTAAAACTGTAATGGTATCTAACGTTATTACAGTATGTGGGAAATAAATGGTGCAAACCTTTTCAAAATTACACAAATTAACAATTTCTCTCCTTATGTTACTTATTCACCACAGGTCTGTTTTATCTCAATTTAGTTTGTAAATGCTGGCTTCTTGTTTTGTTTTTGAAAGCAGACAAATGTCTACAAATGTTTACAGACAGTTTTTGAATGGGACTGTCTGTCTGGAAATTTCCCTGGCCACAGGGGGGCTTTTCCAGGGCCTTAGACAGATGTGTATTAACTTAATAGCCAAAGAGCTCTTCTCTGGTTACTGATGACAGGCCTGCGAGCTCTGCGGGATTGTCTTAAGTGTAACAGAGCTCAGACAGTCACTTGTGCTCATTAGTCCAGGCTCTCTGGAATACATCTCGTCGCATCTACTTCAACAGCACTCTCACTTGTCAGGGCAAGTCTCGAGTCCTAATGTTTCACACATGCCACAAGGAACCTCCTCAGTTTTCCTCTTTCTCTCTTCCCAGCTTGAGAGCAGCCGCCTTCTTTGCCTGCTGTCATTTATAACTAGTGTGTTCTTGACTCTCTACTTGTTGCTCTTTGTATATCTAACTGTCTAAAAAAATGCATCTTGTGAGTATTGAAGCTGAATACCACCCCTGGAGTCGTGAGTTTGAATACAGGGCATGCTGAGTGTCTCCAGCCAGGTGTCCTAAGCAAACAAATTGACCCGGTTGCTAGAGAGGGTAGAGTCACATGGGCTCACCTCCTCGTGGTCTGTATAATGTGGTTCTCGCTCCCAGTGGGGCACAGTGTTGAGTTGTGCATGTATGCCGCAGAGAATAGCATGAAGCCTCCACAAGTCCTACATCTACACGGTAACACGCTCAACAAGCCACGTGATAAAATGTGCGGATTGACGTCTCAGACGTGGAGAGAACTGAAATTCAGGCAAGTCACTATGCCTCCACGAGTCACTATGCCACAAAAAAGAAATTTGGGACCAGAATTAGGATCAGAACAAGGAGTCAAGTTTATTTGATAATCTAAACATAGAGTGAAATAAACCTAAACATTTTTCATATTTATTGTTTGAAAATTATTTCTATAAATATTCCAAATATTAAATAAAGTTGTGGTGTATTTCCACCACACCAAACCATTTTGCCCCTAATGAAGTGTTTTTAAAGGTTAGTATACAGTATACAGTGAAGAGCATGCTTGAGATTAAATTTGACACTAAATATAAAGTGATTTTAAATAAAACAAAGAAAATTCAATGTACATATAGCATTGACTTGCTTCATGTTCTGCAGGGAGTTTACTCTTGAATTAGAATTTCAGAGTAAAGGTTTGCCTTCAACATTTGTTGTGCTACTAACTAAAATGTATAACTACACTGTAAATTGCTTTTAATAAAACTTATTGTAATGTAATGATTGAGCGCCTGCAGACAGAATGTCAAATCTGTTTACCGTTAAACACAAGCACCTTTGAAATGGATTTTCAAACAAAAGTTGGGGAGGAGAGTGTCAAATAGTAAATTACAATCACAATGATACAGCAGTTTATAAATAGTTTCTCAGACATTCCAAGAATTCTTCAAGAAATCCTGAGCAAGAATTTTGACCTCTAGATGCATCTGGAATATGGTTAAGCATTTTTAAAACACATTTTTTACAGCGGTTTAATAAATTCCTTACGCACATGCCTTTTCAGTGATATACATGTTTCCTTGACAGTGGAGTGGAGTGAAAAGAGTGAAGGCAGTGAAAAGGGATGAAGAGGGAAAATACCCCAAACTCAAAATAGAATCCCAAACCCAATAAGAATCCCAAACTCAAACCCAGTCCCAGACTCATAGTCATAAACCCAATCCACATCACATACTAAAACATCATCCAAAACACAATTCAAACCCAAACTCACTCAAACACAACCCCAAACCCAGGACCAAATCAAACTCAAACCCACACTAAATCCCAAACAAAACTAAAAAAATGTTTCAATAAATTAATGTAATTTTTAAAGTGAAATCAAATGGTAGAAGTTAAAAAAAAATCCCTTATTCCTGTCAGGGTTTGTGTAGGGATGAGGAGAGAGAGGATCCAAATGCAGAACTTTAATAATAAACAAACAGAAGAAGGAAGTAACTCATGAAGAAGTCAAACAAGCAAGAACCAACATAGGAACAAGAGGATATATATATACACACTAGGGATAATAAGGAGACGAGGAACACATGGGATACATTAGGGCAAAGAACAGGAAGACAGATATAAGAGGAAGACACACAACTTCAGAATAAGGGTCTTTTCAAAAAGTCCATGGGAGAAACATAAACATGAAGTGACATTTCCACAGACTAACATGGAAGCTGATAAAATCAATGTTAATACTAGCCATGATTTGTGTCAGTAGATCAAACTGATTAATAATCCTTGCATTCTCTGTAATTTATTGGAATCTACTGTATATTCAAGTCCTGAAGTGGACCACATTTATCCATGCTTATAAATGGAGCATATCACTAGCAACATGCCAGATATTTAACAGGGACGCAGTTAATGCACAAAAGTATGGAACATTTCTATTATTCTACTATTCATTGCATATAGCCCATTTACACTACAAAATTCAAATGAATGTGCTGCATGCCCGTTGCAAAAGGTGCCCCATGTTATCTGTCATAACATTGACATGCCTGTACACTTGCTGTAAGGTGACCTCTGCCCGCAGAAATGCAAGGTCTGTCCGAGGGCCGAACGTGCGGTGGCAGATCGGCATGATGGGCCATGCCCATCTCGGGATTCGAGTCTGAAACCAATGTTGGAGCGGTCTCATATGCATCAACCCGAGTGGCGTGACTGCTGCCGAGGACACCATATGCCCCAGGAACCTCTGAAACTGTTACAGTGGGTCCGCAGTTCTCCATCTGAACGACTTCAGTCTGCTCGTCTGTGTGTGCTCGTCTGAGAGGCAAGCTATCATAAAGACAGAGTCTAACTCCATCCCGAGAAAAGAGATGCTCTGAACCGGGAAGAGCTTGCTCTTTTCCCAGTTGACCCGAAGCCGCAACCGGCTGAGGTGCCTAAGCACCAGGTTCCTGTGCGCACACAACAGGTCTCGAGAGTGAGCTAGAATCAGCCAGTCTTCAAGATAATTGAGTATGTGGACACCCACTTACCTTAGCGGGGAAAGGGCTGCCTCTGCGACTTTCATAAAGACACGAGGTGACAGGGACAGACCGAAGGGTAGGACCTTGTACTGATATGCACTGCCCTCAACAGTGAACCGCAGAAAGGGTCTGTGCTGAGGTAAAACCAAGATATGGAATTACGCAAACCAATCTTGATGCCGAACGCTTGACAGAATGCGCTTTTGAGTCAACATCTTGAATGGGAGTCTGTGTAATGCCCGGTTCAGCACTCAAAGGTCCAAGATTGGCCGCAACCCACCCTTCTGCAGAAGGGTTGCAATCTCTGCATGTAGGGCAGCGGCGTCCTCGCCCCTCACTTAGGGGAAGCGGACACCTCTGAATGCAGGGGGCACCAGGCGAACTGAATCGCATAGCCGAGTCAGATCATCCTGGCCAACCAGGGCTGAAGGAAACATCAAAGCACTTTCCTACCTCTGCATACCCAACATAGGACCAGTCAGCGACGGGGGAGGAGACTGAGTGCCCTCGCGACTCGCCATGACCACCTGGCTGTGGGTGTATGTGTGCCATGGTCGGGTGTCCGAAGGCAGGGGGCTTGTGTTTGTAATGACCTGGCTGTGAGTGTTCAGTGTATGGCCATCGTGACAACGATGAGACCGCACCGTGACCTTCATCGCCCGGAAGTTGAGGTCAGTCGCCAAGCGCTGTTCCTGCATCAATCCCAGGGCGGAACTACCCTCATGCAGTTCTATTAGCGCCTTGGCTTGGTGGACTTGCAGTAGAGCCATGGCGTGCAGGGTGGAGGCGGATTGTCCAGCAACTCCATAGGCTTTGGCTGTCAGGGTTGATGTAAACCTACAGGCCCTGGATGGGAGCTTCGGGCGCCCGTGCCAGGTGGCGGCGCTCTGTGGGCATAGGTGCACCGCGAGTGCCTTATCCAACAGGAGAATCACCGAATACCGGCGGACTCATCCAGAAGGCCGATCGAGGCAAACAAGCGTTCTGGGGAATGGGAGGTCCGTGGGGGAATGCCCAGTGGAGGTGGTCCCATTGAGGTCCCCAAATCTCCCCCAGTGCTAGCCGCGCTGGTCTCATACCTGTAGGTAGATGGACCGAGGCGGGGAGCCACTGGGGTGGCTTGCTTTCTTAAGAAAGGAAAGCCGCAACCACAACATTGCCATGGTCATGTTCTCGTAGTGAGAACATGACCCATCCACGAATGATGTCTCCGCGTGGGCAGCGCCCAGACATGAAAGTCAGCAATCGTGGCCATCAGAAGGCGAGAGATAACGTCCGCAACCAGGAATAACACACAAACCGAAATGCGTCTTTAAAAAGACGTTTCCGTGTGTGCCACTCTTTTTGAATATACTCTTTTAGGATTATACTCCTTTAGAATATACTCTTTTTAGGGTTCTGCCGAAGTGCCCAGGGGCAATCTCTGCTGTGCACCAGTGCACAGAGTGGGGAGAAGCTGCTGAAATGCACTGTCAGTTCAAGCAGAGGTGAATTTGAAGCCATGGGAATTCAGCTCTGTGAACATTGGCCGCTCGGCTCCGAAGAGAAAATCTGAATGAGCAGTTCACACACCAGCTCCTTTATACGTTCAGGGGAGTGTCGTGCAAATACCACTCACCAATTCCTATTGGCCTTTTATCAAAGATCAGAGGTGTCTTGGGCTCCCAAGAGTGACCCCTTGTTTCACTACATCAACACAACATCGGGTGAGTGACAGATAGGGAACTATGGAATAGTCTCTCTAACACTGTTTGTGATGCAGACAAACACTGAGTTTAAGTCTAGACTAAAGACTCATCTATTTATCCAGGCATACACCTAATATATCAATCAACTCACAATTAGGCTGCTTTAGTTATGTCTGCTGGAACCAGAAACATTGATCATGATCTATAACTCAGCCAAAAATGTAATGACACCTACGCTAATATTTTTATATTTGTATCCCTGTCTCAACCTCGGGTCACCAGAGGTCACCTGAGGTCACCAGAACCGGCCAGATCCAGCTTCATTGCTGCTTGGTGTCGGGCTCCACTGCAATGTGTCTCTGAGTGATGATGACTAAATGCATCTGGTGCCAGCCTAACATCACTTCAGTCTATTATGATGCACTTCAGAGGATGAACTGATGCCAACTCCAACCATAAGAAATGTGATACATCATTTGCCATTGCCTGAACCTTGGACTTAGGATAGATCTCACCAAAATTACCGCCAGTTCAACTGCGAAACACCTCGTTGATCTCTGCCTGCATCACCTTGTTCTAATGATGGACTACACTCTTAAAATGGAATAGACTATCAATTAATTACCAACAATAGCCTTCATCTGCCAACTAACAAAGGACAATTGCATCTATGTGAACCTCTGCAGTTAATCCAGGATGAACTTCAAAGACATTAGCCATTAATCTTATAGTTTTTACAAAATCTTTGTTTAAACACTGGCCCTTATCACTTACTTAGTTTAATAATGTTAAACCATGACTTGCACTGCACATAATTATGTAATATTGGCATTGTATTCATGCTGTTAGCCAGAGGGGAACTGGCCCCACAGTGAGTCTGGTTTCTCCCAAGGTTATTTTTCTCCATGAACCAACATCTTATGGAGTTTTGTGTTCCTTGCCATGGTCGCCTTTGACTTGCTCACTGGGTTTCTAAATACAATTATTACTTAATTACTTATTTGTATATACAATTCACAATCATATTTAATCAAACTACACAATGATGACTTTTATATTAGTTTCATTTTCTGTTAATGTGTGATTTTCTGTAAAGCTGCTTTGAAATGATGTGTGTTGTGAAAGGCGCTATACGAAAATTTATTATTTTACTTAGTAGTTTTCAGTAAGTCATCTCTTGAAAGTCATCTCTTGTCTGAAGACAAGCATGGTCAGTTTGTTGACTATCAGACATCACTAGAACAGTAGGAAAATATTGTCCATAATTTATATAAAATGTACAGGTCCAGACTTTAAACCCCTTTCATTCTATATTGTACTTGCCCCTTATGCATGTTTATCCAGTTATAGTCCTTCCACTATTTCACTAATAACAGGGCCATGACCAGATCAACCACAGGGCCATATTTTGTATAGATATCTATCATAAGTGCATGTAAATGTCAGCCTTATCTGAAATACCTTTTGCTCAGCCGATCTTGTGCTGAATTACAGCAGCGAGAGCACAGGCACTCAAGTGCGTGATGAGGAAATCATTTCGGTTACATACATAATCTTGGTTCCATGAATCAGAGTGTAACCAATGGTAGAACCAATAGTGCAGATACCTTTTAATTGCCATTTTATTTCTGCTGGTTCAATCTTTGATCTCAGACATTTCAATTTCATGTTGCCCTACTCAACTGTTCACTTTTACTCCTATCTCAACCACACAAGTTCACAAAGCTCTACTGAGCTTACATACATTGTAAAAAATATTTCTGACCTGATAAATCATACCCAGTACCAAGAAATCAGCTATGGTTCTCCTTCTGTTAAAAGGTGGAGACCCTTCTGATGTGAATGATTACCATCCCATTTCCAGACTGTCTGTTATGGCTAACATATTTTAATCTTTTGTAAGTGACCAATTACAATTGTTTTTATCTGATAATAATATTCTTTGAATTTCAGTCAGGCTTTATATCAGGCCAGATTACCATAACAGCGGCTATGCTAGTTACTAATTATATCATCAAATCTTTAGACAGTAAACAGCACTATGCAGCTCAACAAATAGAGCTGCATAGTGCTGTTTACTGTCTAAAGATTTGTCTCAAGCATTTGACTCTGTAGATCACAAAATGTTGATACAGAGACTTAGCTGTATAGGCCTAAGTGAAATAGCTCTGAATTGATTTAAGAATTATCTATCCGAAAGAACTGTGTTTCGGTATAAAACTATACCTTAGCCTCACTTACAGTAAACAAAGGTGTCCTGCAAGGATTTATTTTACCACCCATTGTAATTTCCATTTTTAGAAATGACTTATGACATGGAATAAATCCAGCATACAAGATACATTTGAATTCTGATGACACAATCATTTATACAGTGGCACCATCTTTGAATCAAGCCATAGAGCTTTTGCAGGATGCTTTTTGATCACTGCAGCTTTCGCTGTAAAATTTAAAACTGATCCTAAATTAAAAAAGATCAAATATATTATCTTTAGTTGTTCTTACTCTAAGGCAGCTGATTCTATTATTTTAACATCCAAAATATAGAAAGAATAACTTCTTACAAATACTTAGGCATATCAGTGCATCTGGAAAGTATTCACAGCACTTTCTTATGTTACAGCCTTATTCCAAAATTGATTAAATTCATTATTTTCCTCAAAATTCTACAAACAATACCCCATAATGACAATGTGACAGAAGTTTGTTTGAAATATTTGCAAATTTATTAAAAATTAAAAAAATCACATGTACATATGTATTCACAGTCTTTGCCATGACACACAAAATTGAGCTCAGGTGCATCAGGTTTCCACTGATCATCCTTGAGATGTTTCTACAACTTGATTGGAGTCCACCTGTGGTGAATTCAGTTGATTGGACATGATTTGGAAAGGCACACACGTCTATATAAGGTCCCACAGTTAACAGTACATGTCAGAGCACAAACCAAGCCATGAAGTCCAAGGAATTGTCTGTAGACCTCCGAGACAGGATTGTGTTGAGGCACAGATCTGGGGAAGGGTACAGAAAAATTTCTGCAGCATTGAAGGTCCCAATGAGCACAGTGACCTCCATCATCCATAAATGGAAGTTTTGGAACCACCAGGGCTCTCTCTAGAGCTGGCCACCCGGCCAAACTGAGCAATCAGGGAGAGAAGGGCCTTATTCAGGGAGGTTACCAAGAACCCAATGGTCACTCTGACAGAGCTCAAGCATTTCTCTGTGGAGAGATGAGAACCTTCCAGAAGAACAACCATCTCTGCAGCACTCCACCAATCAGGCCTGTATGGTAGTGTGGCCAGATGGAAGCCACTCCTCAGTAAAAGGCACATGACAGCGTGCCTGGAGTTTGCCAAAAGGCACCTGAAGGACTCTCAGACCATGAGAAACAAAATTCTCTGGTCTGATGAAACAAAGGTTGAACTCTTTGGCCTGAATGACAAGTGTCATGTCTGGAGGAAACCAGGCACCGCTCATCACCTGGCCAATACCATCCCTACAGTGAAGCATGGTGGTGGCAGCATCATGCTGTGGGGATGTTTTTCAGTGGCAGGTATTGGGAGACTAGTCAGGATCTAGTACAGAGACATCCTTGATGAAAACCTGCTCCAGAGCGCTATGGACATCAGACTGGGGCGACGGTTCGTCTTCCAACAGGACAACTACCGTAAGAGCACAACCAAGATAATAAAGGAATGACTATGGGACAACTCTGTGAATGTCCTTGAGTGGTCCAGCCAGAGCTCAGTCTTGAACCCGATTGAACATCTCTGGAGAGATCTGATGGCTGTGCACTGACGCTCCCCATTCAACCTGATGGAGCTTGAGAGGTCCTGCAATGAAAAATGGGAGAAACTGCCCAAAATGGGTGTGCCGAGCTTGTAGCATCATACACAAAAATACTTGAGGCTGTAATTGGTGTCAAAGGTGCTTCGACAAAGTATTGAGCAAAGGCTGTGAATACTTATGTACATGTGATTATTGTTATTTTTTTTTTTTTTTCGTTTTTTATTTTTAATAAATTTGCAAAGATCTCAAACTTCTTTCATATTGTCATTATGGGGTATTGTTTGTAGAATTTTGAGGAAAATAATTAATTTAATCCATTTTGGAATAAGGCTGTAACATAACAAAATGTGGAAAAAGTGAATTGCTGTGAATACTTTCCGGGTGCACTGTATGTCTTGATGAAAAGTTGGCCTTTAATTTGCATATCAATAATCTATTGAAAACGCTTAGGCCAAAAATGAGATTTTTTTCCCCATTTAAAAAATGCTTTCCATTTGAGTCCTGAAAGAAAACTGTGCTGAACATTTCTATCTGTATTAGACTTTGGTGATGTGATTTGCATGCATGCAACTTCTCTACTTAAAATAATTTGTTCTGCATATCATGCTGCATTACGCTTTTTAACAATTGCAGGCTCACACACTCACCATTGTATTTTACATGAATCTGTAGGATTGTCCTCCTTATACCAAAGGAGAAAAATACACATTTTGCTTTTTATTGCCGAGGCATTGTTAGGTAAACTACTTATATCTCCAGCTTGTTATCCTGTTATACAAGCAACTATATTAATAGATAAACTACCAGAATTAAATGTCCCCAGGGTACACTAAGAGCTTGATAAACTGGCCTTCTCTTTTTATGCACCCTGAGCATGGAATGGCCTGTAGATTACTATTACCTTTGAAACACTCCCTTCTTAAAATACCCTTTAAAGGTCCTTTACAACTGCCCTGAAGAAAACTTGCTGCTGTTCTACATAATCATTGAACTGATATGGAATGTGTTATGGATATAACTATGGCCTGTATGTTTTTTTCTTTTACTCTTTCTCTAATGTTGCCTTATTGTTTTGTATATGTGCTACCATGTGTTTTTTTATGTTAAACTGTTTGTGCTGTCATCTTGTGCAGGACTCCCTGGAAGAAAAGATCTTGTATCTCAATGGGACTTTCCTGGCTAAATAAAGGATAAATACATAAAAAAAACATGCCCACAGGAATGACAGCAAACACAGATATCATGAGCCCCAAAAGCCTGTGAAATGTTCTCAAAAGGAGAGCACATCCCACTCTGAACATCGCTAGACACTCGAGTAATGACAGAATGTGAGTTGGAGACAAACACACCTTCATTGACTAAGAGTCCAGCTCCAAACCTAGAAACAGAGTCTGCTGCCTTGGCAATAGGACACTTTTGTCCAGGTTTAAATGCAGCCTGAGAATGATGGTAGTAATCCATATCGATCCACTCGCTTAATGAAGGTCTTCTGAAGAGAAATGCTGTGTTTGTAAGAAACAAATCCAATAATTAAGATGTTTTTATCTATAAACCATCCCTTCTGATCAAAATGCAAATTATAAATGGCATCTATATTCCCCTGGTGGACTTTGACGTGAGAGTAGAAAAGGAGAAGGACTTTTTTGCTGGAGGAAGCTACGTTATGAAATAGATGCGTTAAATCTGATGTGACACCACCAATCATTCGTGATTTCAGAGAAGTCTGAATCCAGCCAAAATTAGACTTTTGGACCTTGAAAGTGTTGGTTGACATTTACTTCCATTCTATTTACCAAAAGAGCCAAAAACTTCAAAGAAAATATGAATTTGTGTTCATCTGAACAATGAAAGTCATCCACATCTGGGATGGAATGGGGGTGAGTAAATTATGAGAAAATTTTCATTTTTGGGTGGACTACAGCTCAGCCTCTTGTGGCTGATTGTCTACTTGTATATCATTGTTTATTAGGTGTCATTAAGAGGATTCAAACGGTCTGTTTTCTTAGAAGGACCACTGATGATGCTCCTACTGTAACACCTCAGGTCAAAATTAATGGCCATTTTAAATGGACATCAGTTAAATCTTGACTACTGTAACTACGTCTTTAACTAGGAAGTTTTTATTCTGACATCTACCTCCATGGTAATGGATGTACCAAATTACATTTTGGAGACACTTCTGATACTACAAATACAATTTCACACAACTCTTTCGCAAGAGACACCCCCAATTCTGATCAGGGAGTTTGATTTTGGATGAGGCTGACCCAAGTACATTTTGTCAGATGAACTGCTGGGCAGACTCATTGACATGTCTTTACCAATCTCCTGCATTTCTAACATCTTAGGAGTCAGCCAGTCAACCATCTTCTGCCGAATGCGTGAATTAGATTTGTCTACCAAAATTAACTATATTACCCCTTCTGACCAGGAATTGGATAATGTCATTTTGGGCATCAAAAGAAGAATACCAAATGCAGGTTATAGGATTGTGAAAGGTAGCCTGCAAGCAGACGGACACAAAGTACATTGGAACCACATTAAGGAGTTCATGCACAGGGTTGATGCACCTGGCATTTTAGAATTAATAACACAGCTCCGGTGCATTGTCAGGAGGTCATATTTTATATAACAGCCTTTGTCCTTAGTGCATATTGACACAAATCACAAACTCATAAGATAATTGCTCAATTCTTTTATATTTTTAAAGTATAGTAAGCGCAATCATATATGTAGTCCATATTATTAATGATTTTTTGTTTTTAAGGTACATCATTAGATTTGGGGGCATAGATGGTTACTGATGAAAGGTATGCTAAACTGGAATGTTAGTTCTGGATTATAGATTTTGTTACAAATTTGCACTCACAGATCAGCAACAACATTAAAACCAGCTGTCTAATATTGTGTAGGTCCCCCTCGTGATGCCAAAACTGTGCAAACCCACATCTCAGAAAAACATTCTGACATGATATTCTTCTCACCACAATTGTACAGAGTGGTTATCTGAGTTACCATAGACTTTGTCAGTTCAAACCAGTCTGGCCATTCTCTGCTGACCTCTCTCATCTTTAAACCATCCCGTCTGACATCAACAATCATCCATGTGGCTGCACGAGGGGGATCTACACAATATTAGACAGGTGGTTTTAATTTTGTGGCTGATCAGTATATATAAATTTATCACCCAGCTCTTAGGAATACTTGATTCTTAATGGTTGATCATACCATCTTAGTAGTACAATTTAGTAATATAAGATTAGTCATCTTTCCTACATCACACATTATTCTATGATCTCTGCAAGTAAGCTAATGAAGCAAATATCATCTCAGATCAATGTCAGTTTATTTATTTAGCTGGTAGTCTTGTTATTTTCTTAAATAATCAGACCTCAGAATGGGAATGAACATAACCGGAGCTGGAATCTAGCTGTTTTTCTAGACTCTGCAATTTGCAGTTGGTTAGTAGCTATATATTGAACAGTCACCATGTCAGGCTTTATTTTGCACTACAACTTGCTGGCTGTACTGTACATTATTCCTGATTCATATTACATGATGTCAATATACATGCATTCTTTTATAGATCATACTCAAGCACTGCGCTATCCTTTTTTCACAAGTCTGTGCAAAATTATGGGTGGCCTTCAAGGTGAGTCGCACCTTTTTTTGTGCCTGTCACTTGAATTATTTTCAGTAATATTATGGATGCCATGAAGTAACATTTTATCTTGATTTTAGGGTCAGATGTGATGAAGGTGTGGAAAATGTGGAAATAGCAGAGACCATGTTCAGTGTGAAAGGCACTGGAAGAGAGAGCTTCATTGCCGGCAAAAGCAATAAACATTTTTTTGTCTAATTTGAGTACACTTTAGGTGTTCGCTAGTCGCCAGTCACTTCATTGTATAGGGGAAAAAGGTTAAATCAAATTGATTGATGACTAAGACTAACTTTCTGCCTAATATATTTTTTGTTCAAAGGAAGGAAAAGTTAGATATAGTTGAACCATAGACAAGCAAGAATGAATAATGTCCTATTTTTTTTATTTTTTAGAATTTAATGCTTATGGCAAGACATTTGGCTTTGTGTAACACAGCTGTATTACAACCTTCTTCACAGCCTGGAAGAAGATGGCTTGCTAGATTCTCTTCATGTGTTTTGTGCACATTATGTGTTTCTCCAACGTCTAGAGCATGACTTGCACACTTTTGCTTGGTTGGGACAATCATCCATTGCATATTGAAGGTGGCCCAGTCCTAACCAGCTGTGGATTCTAGGACACATGCAGAACTCTTATGGTGATACTGAGGAGGATATGCAGGTTTGATTTTATGTTTGTTAATACATGATTGGAACTGTTTTTTGCTTGTAATTTGCTTGTAATTGCCCTTGTTTTACTTTTTTTAATAATCTGGACATCTGAACAGTGTGACAGAAGTCAAGTCAAGTGGTTTTTATTGTCGTTTCAACCATATACAGTTAGTACAGTACACAGTGAAACGAGACAACGTTCCTCCAGGACCATGGTGCTACATAAAACAACATAGGACAAACACAGAACCACATGAGACTACACAGACTAAATAACATACCTATATAAAGTGCACGTGCAAACGTGTGCAAAAGAAGAAGAAAAAAGAAGCAGCCATTGGAGTTCATGTACCTGAAATTGAGTGCCCAATCACTCCATCAATGTTGGAAAGATTAAAATCAATATTTAAACCTTTTAAATCATCTGACTCTTACGGAAGAGATATTTATATATCCTTGGTTCAGTATATTGAAAGTACAAACAGCACAGTACAGAACAACACAAAGCCATGTCTGAATTTGCTGATGCCATTAGAGAATTAATTAATATTTTAATTGAACAATCATAATTGTACATGTAATAAATAACACAAATCACATGATTAATTAATTTGTGTGATATGGTGAATGGGTGTTTGGCATGAAAGTGGCTACAATAACGTTTATTACAGTACATTGTATAGTACACTACTATATAAAAATATGAGAGCTATGATGCTATGCAGCAAAGTGCCTGACAGTATACCTTTAATTGTGACCAGAATCAGTATAATAACAGCTCTTCTTGAACATGCTACAATGTTCCTTAATGTGAAGAAGTGTAATTAAACATTGATTAATTTTAAATTAACTACAGCAATCGTCTAGGTTACGTATGTAACCTCCGTTCCCTGATGGAGGGAACGAGACGTCGTGTCGAAGAAGCGACACTAGGGGTCTCTCTTGAGCACCGAAAGATACCTCTGATCTATGAAAAAAGGCCAATGAGAGTTGGCGAACAGTATTTGCATACCCCGCCTCCGGATACGGATATAAAGGCGAGGGAAATACGCTCGTTCATTCAGGAGTGTTCCGGGCACCTCAGCGGCTCGGCTCAGTGACGTGGCCGGGAAGACACGACGTCTCGTTCCCTCCATCAGGGAACAGAGGTTACATACGTAACCTAGAAGTTCCCCGTCTGTCGCTCACTTCGACGTCGTGTCGAAGAAGCGACACTAGGGGTCCACTTCAAAACTCGCCATGTGCTGAGCCGTGTACGTGTACTGCTTACACAGAAGCGGGCAGGTATTTCTACGTGCACAAGCGACCAGCTGTGTTCAGGCTGCACGTACTCTTCCCCAATGCCCCAAAAAAAGTCGTCAGAATCATTTTGGTTACCCAACTAGGGAACGGGCCAAGCCTCTTTTCTCTCTATGATTTCACGGCATAGAGCAAGAGCAGCCGGGGCCTTTACCGCATCGAGGGCAGGGGGTCTTACCCGAATTCCTATTCTTTTAGGGGGAAAAGACCCTGCGGAGGCCACACCCACCCGAAAGGGGAGGTAGAGGTGGCAAAATACATCACATGGCCTCTTGGGTCACATGTGGGAAGGATGGCGTGGTGGTAGATCCAACCTCGAGGAGGGGGGAGTTGCTACAACACGGCGACCGGAGGGCAGCAAAGGACTGCCTAAGGGAGACGCGGGTCAGCTCGTAAGGTGACCGTACCACGGAAGTACACACAGGAGGAGTCCGCGTAGGAGGCCTAATCTGTGGAGCACCTATTCCAGTAGGGGTAGCCTGGGGTACCCGTAGTGGACTGGGCCGGCAAGTTCCTCTGCTGAACTGCTGCGGGCCCAAAGGGCTAGGGAGGAATCAACCAGGGACCTAGGTCTTCTGGGAAAGAAGCGCACTGTTTTGCCTCGGCAGAGGGAAACGGCGCTGGAAACAAGCGATTCACCCGATCAGACCGTCGACATGTACCGAGTTCTACGGGCTCGGACCTGAAAAAACACGGGACGAGACTGACTCAACCCTGAGATTGTAATATCTCGTAAAGGTGTTAGGTGCTGCCCAGCACGCAGCTCTGCAAATGTCTGCAAGGGAGGTGCCCCTAGCCAGTGCCCATGAGGATGCCATGCTCCTAGTAGAGTGGGCTCGAACCCGCAGAGGGGGTGGCACGGACTGGGTGTGATAGGCCAGCAGAATGGCATCCACCACCCAGTGAGACAACCTCTGTTTGGAGACAGCGTTCACTTTCTGCTGTCCTCCAAAGCAGACAAAGAGCTGCTCAGAGCGCCTGAAGCTCTGGGTGCGTTCCAGGTAGGCACGCAAGGCAAGTACTGGACACAACAGTGAAAGGGCTGGGTCTGCCTCCTCCCGGGGCAGCGCTTGTAGGTTCACTACCTGATCTCTGAAGGGCGTGGTTGGAACCTTGGGCACATAGCTCGGTCGAGGTCTTAGGATCACATGAGTGTCTGCCGGACCGAACTCCAGGCAAGTGTTGTTAGTAGAGAACGCTTGCAGGTCCCCGACCCTCTTGATGGAGGTGAGCGCGATCAGCAGGGCCATCTTTAGAGAGAGAGCCCTGCGTCCAGCTGATTCTAGCGGCTCGAAAGGGGATCTCTGAAGACTGGCGAGGACCACTGAGAGATCCCAGGAGGGGAACAGGTTTGGCCGGGAGGGGTTTAACCTCCGGAAACCTCTTAGGAACCTGACGATTAAGTCATGGTTACCCAGAGACTTGCCGTCTACTGGGTCGTGGTGAGCTGCGATAGCGGCAACATACACCTTCAAGGGGACAGCCTCCCCGCCAACCTCTCCTGTAGGAACAGGAGCACCGACCTAACTGCGCACCTCTGTGGGTCTTCTGCCCGGGAAGAACACCAATTCACGAACAGACGCCATTTCAGGGCATAGAGTTGCCTGGTAGAAGGGGCTCTGGCTTGGTTGATCGTGGCTACAACCGTGGGTGGTAGACAAGCTAGATCTTCCACGTCCCATCCAGGGGCCAGACGTGGAGGTTCCAAAGGTCTGGGTGCGGATGCCAGAGCGTGCCCCGTCCCTGAGAAAGAAGGTCCTTCCTCAGGGGAATTCGCCAGGGAGGGGCTGTCGCGAGGAGTACGAGGTCCGAGAACCAGGCCCGGGTGGGCCAGTAAGGAGCCACGAGAGCTCCTCGCCCTCCCTGACCTTGCACAACACCTGTGCAAGAAGGCTCACTGGGGGGAATGCGTACTTGCGCAGCCCCACCGGCCAGCTGTGTGCCAGTGCATCTGCCCCGAGGGGAGCCTCTGAGCGGGCGTACCAGAGGGAGGTCTCTCGGGAGGCAAACAAGTCTACATGGGCCTTGCCGAACCATTCCCAAATCAGCTGAACCGATTGGGGTGAAGCCTCCACTCTCCGCCAGGCTAGCGTTCTCGTGACAGCGCGTCCGCTATCACATTGAGGTTGCCGGGTATGTGAGTGTCACGCAGCGACTGGAGTCAGTGCTGGCTCCAAAGGAGGAGACGACGGGCGAGTTGTGACATGTGGCTGGAGAGTACGCCGCCTTGGCGATTTATCTACGTGACCGCAGTGGTGCTGTCCGACCTGACTACGATATGATCGTCCCGAATTAACGGGAGAAACTTCCGCAGGGCCAAAAGGACGGTCGACAACTTGAGGCAGTTGATGTGCCAACACAGCTGGGCCCCTTTCCAACGGCCTGAGGCTGCGTGCCTGTTGCAAACGGCACTCCAACCCAATCTGGAGGTGTCGGTCATAACCAGGGCACGTCTGGACACCTGCTGTAGGGGTACTCCTGCCCGTAAGAAACAGAGGTCTGTCCAGGGGTTGAATGTTTGGCGGCAAGTGGGGGTGATTGTTACCTGGTGCGTGCCATGGCGCCATGCTCGCCTCGGGACTCGGGTCTGAAGCCAGTGTTGGAGCGGTCTCATATGCATCAACCCCAGCGGCGCGACCGCCGCGGAGGACGCCATATGCCCCAGGAGCCTCTGGAAAAGTTTTAAAGGGACCGCTGTGCCCGGCCTGAAGGCGGCGAGGCAGTTCAACACTGACTGGGCATGCTCGTTGATGAGGCATGCCGACATTGAGACTGAGTCTAACTCCATCCAGAGAAAAGAGATGCTCTGAATTTGAGTAAGCTTGCTCTTTTCCCAGTTGACCTGAAGCCCCAAACGGCTGAGGTGCCTGAGCACCTGGTCTCTGTGGGCGCATAGTAACACTCGCGAATGGGCCGGAATGAGCCAGTCGTCGAGATAGTTGAGTATGCGGATGCCGGCTTCTCAGAGCGGGGCAAGAGCTGCCTCTGCGACTTTCGTGAAGACGCGAGGGGACAGAGACAGGCCGAAGGGGAGGACTTTGTACTGATACACCTGACCATCGAACGCAAACCGCAGGAAGGGGCGGTGTCGAGGCAGGATGGAGACGTGGAAGTACGCGTCCTTCAGGTCTACCGCTGCGAACCAATCTAGATCCAGGACACAGGTTAAGATGTGCTTCTGCGTGAGCATTTTGAACTGGAGTTTGTGCAATGCTCGGTTGAGAACTCGCAGGTCCAAGATTGGTCGTAAGCCGCCTCCTTTTTTCGGTGCGATGAAGTACGGGCTATAGAAAACCTCCTTCATCTCGGTTGGAAGGACAGGCTCTATCGTGTCTTTGGCCAGACTCGTCGGAACCGGCCGGCCGGGGCACAGTCGTGGGGCTGAAGACGGGTGGTCCGTGTCCAGGAAGCTAGGACTGTTGAGATCTGGGGGCAAAGTGCCGTGAGAACGGCATTTGCGGGCCAGGTGACCCAGAGACATAGGAAATAGCTCTTTTATTGAGAATGTGGGTACCGCAAACCCCATCTAAGGGGGGGCATCAAATGAAATTGTTTAAAAACAAAAGATTCTCCTCCCGGCCCTCCACCGGGGGATGGAGTGGTCTTACCACCTCCTGAGCTAACATCTGTGTCACTGGGTCGTCCGTCTCAGGACCACCTGGGAGCCTTCCGGGTCCTCGAGGGAGTCTGGGAGACTGGGGGCGTCTGCTTCCTGCGGTGTGCTCGACGCAGGGGCTGAGAGCTGGGCCCGGGTTGAGGTGGAGCAGGTTTCTTAGCTGTAGGGGGATGCCACACGACGTCGAAGTGAGCGACAGACGGGGAACGTACTGTTCTCTCTAACAGAAGAATCTTTGACATTCATGCCAAGTAATGCAACAGTGCGCTTTATTAACACAAAATAACATGATTAAAGCTCGATATTAGTAAAACATTGCCTAATAATAATAACAATAAAAAAACTTACCTGAGTGGGTGTGTGAGAGCATCCTTGTTCGTCTGCCATTTTGCCATGATGAGGTTCAAATGGCTGCCCAGCCCCCACTAGGTGAGATTCAGGGGCATGCATGCGCACTTTGACAGATTTATTTATTTTCAAGTCTTTTAGTAATGGCTGTGACAGCAATGACATAATTTTGACAGCTGTTTTGTACTTTTTGATTTGTAATTGTAAGCAAGAGTATGTGCACGTAACACTTTCTTAACTTAAACATGTGTCTTCAGTGCCCAAATACTTAATGAGTATTATTAGAAGAACTGGTGATATTTCACAATGGTAAACACTCGACTGTCCCAAGTTTTTTGGAGCGTGTTGTAATCATCTGATTTGAAATTATTGTACATTTTCAAAAAACAAACAAACAATGAAATTCCCAAGGTTAAACAACATATAATGTTAGTTCGAATTTACAAATCACTCCTTTTTGTTTTTATTAACATTTTTGGAATTGGGACCCAGTTGGTGTGTGTGTGCAGATAGATAGATAGATAGATAGATAGATAGATAGATAGATAGATAGATAGATAGATAGATAGATAGATAGATCCAGCAATGTCTTCAACTTCTACTTTGGCTAGTTCACTATCAATCAGATGCTGTGACAGAACCTTGGAGAGAGCAGCAGAACCTTGGAGAGAGCAGCAGGGTTAGTTGGTGTTCTGACGAAGCCTGTTTCCTCCTATGTTTCCCCTTAGGTTAGCGTTTCCCTATAGTGTCATTAAACATAGGGGAAACAGACTTCTACAGCTCCTTTAAACACTAAGGGGCTATATTATGACCGCTCATGTTCTGTTCACTGGTCTACTATTCACTGGCTTATTTATAATTTATTTAACTTTTCTTTTTTTTTTTGCAATTCATCTTCTAGCTCAGGGGTTTTTAGTGCACCTGTTCCATTACTGTTCTTGTTTTTTTAATATAGAATATTTGTATTTCTTGTTAACTTTATATTTGGTACCTTTGTGTTTGTATACCCTTTGTCTGTCTTGTTTTTAAATGTTTGTCTAGATTGTCAGTATTCTGTAATCTGAGCCTTTACATGATCTACGAAGATCTATGAAGTAGTCATAACTGATTGGAGAAACATCTAATGTAACATCTACGTATGTAACCTCCGTACCCTGATGGAGGGAACGAGACGTTGTGTCGAAGAAGCGACACTAGGGGTTTCTCTTGAGTGCTGAATATGCCTCTGATCTATGAAAAAAGGACAATGAGAAGTTGGCAGACAGTATTTGCATACCTCGCCCCCAGACATACGGGTATAAAGGTGGGGAAATACGTCTAGTTCATTAAGGATTTTTCTGAGGAGCTGGAAACGGTCCGGCCACAACAGTGGCTCAGCTCAGCGATGTGGCCGGGAGGACACAATGTCTCGTTCCCTCCATCAGGGAATGGAGGTTACATACGTAACCTAGACGTTCCCCGTCTGTTGCTCACTTCGACGTTGTGTCGAAGAAGCGACACTAGGGGTCCAATTTAAATCACACCATACGCTGAGCCGTGTACGTGTACTGCTGACACAGGAGCGGGCAGGTATTTTACATGCCAAGGCGACCAGCTGTGTCAGACTGCACATACCCTTCCCTAATGCCCCATAAAAGTCATCGGAATCTTTCTGGTTACCCTAAACAGGGGAACAAGGCAACTCTTGCAAACCTGTGAAAGGGCCGAGCCAAGCTGGGCCTCATTTCTCTCTCTGTTTCTCGCATAGAGCCAAATGGCTTGGGCGCTTACACGCCATACACGAAGGAGGTCTAACCCAGTTTCCTATTCTTTCAGGGGGAAAAGACCCTGCGGAGACCACACTTGCCCAGGAAGGGGGAGGTAAAAGTGGCGAAATAAATCACATGGGCCTCTTAGGTCACATGTGGGAAAATAGCACGGTGGTAGATCCAGCCACAAGGAGGAGGGAGTTGCTACAACATGGCGACCGGCGGGCAGCTGGAACTGCCTAAGGGAGATGCGGGTCCACTCGTAAGGGGACTGTACCGTGGAAAATACACACAGGAGGAAGTCCATGCAGGAGTCCTGACCTGTGGAGCACCTATTCCAGTGCAGGGTAGATTTGAGTACACACAGTGGATTGGGTTGGCGAATTCCTCCACTGAATTGAGGACCCACAGGGCTAGGGAGGGGTCATCCAGGGAGCCGAGTTAGTGGGATCTCTTGTGAGAAAAAGCGCACATTTTACCTCGGCTGAGAGGAAGGGCGCTAGGCTCAAGCGGTCCACCCGGTCAATCCATCAGCGTGTTACCGAGTTCTACCGGCTCAGACTTGAGAAAACACAGGAAAAAACTGACTCTACCCTAAGATTTTTAAATCTCTCAAGGATGTTGGGTGTTGCCCAACCCGCTGCTCTGCATATGTCTGCCAGGGAGATGCCTCTGGCCAGTGCCCGTGAGGACGCAACACTCCTTGTCGCCTGTGCTTGGACCCGCAAGGGGAGGGGACGGCCTGGGTGTGATAAGCCAGTGTAATGGTGTCAAATACCCAGTGGGAAGGCCTCTGTTTGGAGATAGCGTTCCCTTTCCGCTGTCCACCATGGCAGACAAAAAGCTGCTCAGAACATCTAGAGCTCTGCGTGCGGTCCAAGTAGGTACGCAAAGCATGTACCGGACACAGCAACGATGGGCTGGGCCCACCTCCTCCCGGGGCAGCTTCGCTTGCAGGTTCACAACCTGGACCCTGAGGGGAGTCGTAGGAACCTTGGGCACGTAGCCCGGTCGCGGTCTAAGTATCACATGAGTGTCTGCCGGACCGAACTCCAGGTAGGTGTCGCTGACAGAGGACACTTGCAGGTCCCCGACCCTCTTGATGGAGGTGAGCGCGATCAGGAGGGCCGTCTTCAGGGAGAGGGCCTTGTTCGTCTGATTCTAGCAGCTCGAAGGGGGGGGGGGGGGGGGGGGTCTCTGAAGGCCCGAGAAGACCACTGAGGGACCCCAAGAGGAGAACAGGCTTGGCCGGGAAGGATTTAACCTCCGGACGCCTCTTAGGAAACTGATGATTAAGTCGTGCTTACCCAAAGACTTGCCATCTACTGTGTCATGGTGGGCCGCGATAGCAGCCACATGCACCTTCAAGGTGGAAGGGGACAGCATCCCCTCCCGCCTCTCCTACAGAAATAAGAGCACTGACATAACTGCACACCTCTGTGGGTCTTCAGCCCGGGAAGAACACCAATCTGTGAACAAATGCACTTCAGGGCATAAAGTTGCCTTGTAGAGGGGGCTCTGGCTTGGTTGATCGTGTCTACGATGGCAGGTGGTAGACCAGCTAGAGCTTCCGCATCCCGTCCAGGGGCCAGGCGTGGAGGTTCCAGAGGTCTGGGTGCGGATGCCGGAGCGTGCCCCGTCCCTGAGAAAGAAGGTCTTTCATCAGGGGAATTCGCCAGGGATGGGCTGTCGCGTGGAGTACAAGGTCCAAGAACCAGGCCCGAGTGGGCTAGTAGGGAGCCACTAGGGTGACTTGTTCCTCATCCTCCTAGACCTTGCTCAGCACCTGTGCAAGAAGGCTCACTGGGGGAAATGTGTACTTGCGCAGCCCCGAGGGCCAGCTGTGTGCCAGTGCGTCTGCCCCGAGGGGAGCCTCTGTTTGGGCATACCAGAGCGGGCAGTGGGAGGTATCTCGGGAGGCAAACAGGTCTACCTGGGCCTTGCCAAATCGTTCCCAAATCAGCTGGAGCAGGGGATCAGGCAAGGGGAACTTTTGACCCTCCAACCCTGCCTAGACCCTCCAAGCCCTCAGTCCCACCTTGGCCCTATGTCCCTTCAGCTCCACTGTGGTCCTTCAGCCAATCGGCTTCTCTGGGGTCCCTCGTCCCTCCGGCTCCACCTTGGTCAGTCATTCACCTGGCTCTGCCTGACCTCTCCTATACTCCAGCTTTGCTTCGTTACTCCGAGCCTGCGGCTTCACCAAGGACCTGCTTTCCTACGGCTTCACCTTGGTCCTCAGTCCCACCAGCTCCGCCTCTGTCTTCCAATCCGCCAGCTCCACGTCAGTCATCTGAGCTCTCCGGGTACCAAGTTCCCTAGTGTTGCCCTTCAAGTCTCTCACTGCTCCGCCTTTCATGGCTCTGCCCCTCAAGTCGCTCAAGGCTCTGCCCCGCGAGCCTCTCATGGCTCCACCTTCCACTGGCATTGCCCTGATTCCATGGTCCATACCCTGTCTTGCCAAGCCACGCCTCTTGACCACCACCCCCAGTTCCTTTCAGAACTTTTTGATTATGTCATGTTTCATGTGTTTATTCATGTTTTGGGGCATCGGGAGCCATCCCTAGTGGGGGATATGTAATCTTTAATGTATTTTTTCACATATTTCATGTCATGTGGTCCCTTGGTCATGTGATTTCATGTTCATGCATCCTGTTGTCATTGGTGTATTGTCCAGTTGCCTTGTTATCAGTTCTGTCTTGTCATTAGTTAACTTGTTTGTCTTGTTACCCTTGTACATGTATTTAAGCCTCATGTTTGCCATTGTCCATGGTCAGGTATTGTTTGTTTTTAAGTGTAACATTGTTTGATAAATCAAGTCAAAATTATGTTTTGTTTCACGTTTGTAGTTAGTGTTTTTGGATTTCACGTTTGGAGAAAAAACTGCGTTTGGGTTCATCACACATCACTGTCTCTTCATCTCTCTGTTGCCAGCCATTGTTACACTCACATCTGGTGAACAAAATATAAATAACATGACTATAATAGCTTGTAGATGGCTGCAGTTTTCTGTGTGTTGTCTAATAGCTTGCTTTAGCGTAATTTTATATTTTATCGCAAGTTATGCATTTGGATATACAGTATATTTAGACATTATCAAACAATTATTTATCAAAGTTTTGAAGTGTCAGGTTTTGCAGTTAACTGAAATTAACTGTAAAATTGTGAAAATTCAATTAGAGTATAAGACAGAAGAATCAGAGTAAACATTTAGCAGTTTTAAACCTTCTATAGTAAAAATTATTTTTTTAAAGTCAGGGAGATGAACAGCAATAATGAACAACAATAAATGCATAAAAAGCTGTAAACAACTAAATGTATTTATATGTGTACGAAATGATGAATTCTGCAAGCTTTATATCTAAACTAAACAATTTAAACGTATTGGAGCACATTCATGATAAAAATGTAATACATGTACTAAATAATATCACATTTGTTGGGATTATTTCTTTAGAAAGATGAGCAGTTTGCTCTAACTCACTTGACCATTTTGATATGGCTTAGTAAGATACCAGAAGATCGTTATCACCCTCAGATATTAATGCTGTTTTTCCAAAATCTGAGTTCCTGAAATAATCGTTCGGAAAGGTTAGAAAAATTGACCTGATAAGTTACTTAACAACAACAGATTTCATAGGTTTATGGGTTAGATTAAGTAAAAATAAATTAAAAAATGAACCTATTTTTATTTTAAGTAAAAATAGATTAAGAAAGCTTCAAAGCATTCTTGACCGGCTGTCAGTTTGTGCATAGTTTGGTAACATATAATATTTTATCCTGCTTTTTGCTTCCTTTTCATCTGTCCAGCATATTGGGTCTAAAATGTCAGTTATTCAGTTGTACTCGAATCACACGCCTTGTTGATGCAATGTTTTAGTTGGTTTGAAAATGCTTTCAGCTGCCATAAGTACTCACCTGTATATCTAATGAACTTCACCATTCTGAAAATAATGTATGTTAGCCTAAAAATATGCACCATTAAACAGCATCTAAATTAAATAAAAAAATAACTATTTTAACTGTATTCAAGTCAAAAAATATTATTTAACATCATTGAATTAACTGGAATTCTTACTACATCAACAAAACACATCTAGATCAGACAGAAATAGCTGCTTACAGTAATTCTGCAGAATTCCACAGATTTTTCCAAAAAAGAAAATATGAGAATAGTCAGCAGATTCCATCTGGGCCTGCTCATGTGATATTGCTTAAATTAAATCATCACAAGCCCAGATAATGTTGCAGATATTTTCCTCATTAGGGTCAAGTATGAGATTGAGCAGCCTGTTCTAAAGGAAGTTGCTTGTGAGTGCCATCTGCAGGTGGAGGGTGAGATTTGACAAATCAGACGTCATTGTAGTCTGGATAAATAGAGAACATTGTAGAGAGAGTTCAAATAAGTACTGTACTGACAATACAGATTAAATAGGCTTGAGCACAGTCACTTAAATAATAGTCACTTCACACATTCAGCATTTTCCTAATAATTAAGGGATATTACATATATAATTTAGAGATGTGGACTCAATCAGTTAAAATGGGTATTTTGCACGCATTTTACCACCATTGTATGCAGGGTCATTTGCACGCATGCTAAATTTAGCAGGGAATTCAGAATCTCGAAATATGTGAGCTATGGACTGGATTAAACTGTCCTTGTTGTACCTTATTAGGTAATGAAATGTAAAATGGAACTGGTCATGTTCGACAACCATTATAAATGAGATAAATGACAAATAACTAGATTATTTGTCTTAATAGATTCTCCACCATTGAAATCATCTAGATTACGGATGTAACCGCCGTTCCCTGATGGAGGTAACGAGGCGTTTTGTCAAAGAAGCGACACTAGGGGTCTCTCTTGAGAGCCTTTTGCATCTCTGTTCTATGAAAAAAAGCCAATGAGAAATTGGCAGACAGAATTTGCATGTCCCGCCCCCAGACATACGGGTATATAGGGGATGAAAATGTGTCTCTCATTCAGGATTTCTGAGGAGCCGACAATGAGGTTTGGCCGCAACAGTGGCTCGGTTTAGCGACGTGGCCGGGAGGACACAACCACTGTGGCACTCTAGGCTTTGGAGGTCAGTGAAGACGTCATCCTACAGGCCCTGGAGGGGATCACAGGGCGATCCCGCCAGGTGGCGGCGTTCTCGGGACATAGGTGGATCGCAACCACTCTGTCCACCTGGGGGGACCTTTGTGTACCTGTGTACATCCACCATCGAGGGTAGTAAGAGCAGATGAGCGAGAGGCACGATGACGGGCGGTGAAGGGTGACCTCCACGAACTCATCAGTTTATCATGCACTTCCGGGAAGAACTGGTTGTGGCTGTGAGCTGCGCGCAGACCCGAGGAACCAATCATCCAGCCGTGAAGGCTGTGGGGAGGACGGAGGGTTCCAGTCCAGCCCCACGCTGACGGCGGCCCGGGCAAGCATGTCGGACATCTGGACATCAGCCTCAGTCTACGTGTACTGGCCCGAAGGCGGCATCCCAGTTGAGTCATCCACGTCAAATGCCGGACCCCTCTCTCGATGCAGTGGCGAGCTCATTCAGCTCGGGGGGCTCAAGAGGATAGGCAGGCTGGCCATGAGGCAAGCTGCTGTTGCCTTGAGCCCGGACGGAGGTCAACGAGCTTGTCGGGGGTGGGCGGTTTGCGGGGACGTACCTGGTGAAACTGAGTCTGCAGCCATCCCCAAATCGCCTCCATCGCCAGCCGGGTTGTCCTCAATCCCGTGGGAAGAAGGAGCGACATGGGGGGCTGCTGAAGTGGCGTTCCTTCTTAGGAAGGAAAGGCGTGACCGCAATGCTGCCATGGTAAGATTCTCGCAGTGATAACATGAACCATCCACAAACGCTACCTCGGTGTGATCACTACCCAGACACACGAGGCAGCGCCTGTGACCGTCAGGAGTGGAGAGCACTCTTCCAAGAAACACACAGGGGCGGAAAGGCATCTTTATAAAGACGTGTCCTGAAAAGGACACTCAACGCCGCTGTGTATTTTGCTCTTTTAGAGAAAATACTCTTTTAGTTAAAATTTCTCTTTTACTAGTGCTGTCGATTAAGTGAATGATTAATTTACTTATTGGAGTGATATTATTCTCATGGCTTATTGAAAATAATATCACACGTATATAGGTACAGCTTAGAAGCGAAATCTTTTCCCTTTCCGCTGTCCACCAAAGCAGACAAAGAGTTGTTCATAGTGTCGAAAGCTCTGCGTTCAGTCCAAATAGGTGCGCAAAGCAAGCACCGGACACAGCAACAACAAGGCTGCGTCTGCCTCCTCCCGGGGTCATGGGAACCTTGGGCACATAGCCCGGCCAGTGTCTCAAGACCATGTGAGAGTATTCCGGACCGAACTCCAGGCAGGTATTGTTGACAGAGAACGCCTGCAGGTCCCCAACCCTCTTGATGGATGTCAGCACAGTCAGGAGGGCAGTCTTCAATGAGACAGTCTTTAGCTCAATTGACTGTAGGAGCTCAAACATGGCCCAAGAAGACCACAGAGAGATCTCATGAGGGAATGAGGCGAGTCCTAGGAGGATTCAGCCTCCTCACGCCTCTAAGAAACCCTAATGATCAGGTCATGCTTCCCGGGGGTACTTACCGTCCATCGCGTCGTGGTGCCCCACTATAGCGGCCATATACTGCCTGCCCATTGCACACAGTGCCCCAGCCCGAATTTGAGGCATCTGTCATGACCACGACGTGCCTCGAGACCTGCTTTCCTACAGGTATCCCCTGCCCGTAGAAATGCCAGATCTGACCAAGTGCTGAAAGTTTGGCGGCACCATGGCGTGATAGTCACACGCTGGGTGGCATGGCGCCATGCCCACCTCAGAACTTGAGACTGTAGCCAATGCTGGAGCGGTCTCATATGCATTGACCTGAGGGGGAGTACCGCCGCCAAGGATGTAATCTCCCCCTTAGTTGGACCAGGTCCTCCAGGACCTCGATCGTGAACTCTACCGGGCACAATGAGCATGTTGGGGGATGGGATGTTCACGGGAACTGAGCCGGCAGAGAAACTCCCATATCCACATCCAATGGCCAACGGCGCTCGCCGACCCAGCCACCTGAGTTTAAACGCAGGACAGACGGGGTCGAGAAGCAGCCACGGTGGGTCTCTGCTTCGCGAAGAAGAAACAGCTCCACGCTCGCAACATTCTCACGGACATGTTCTCACAATGAGAACATGAACCCTCCACAAAAGCTGCCTTTGCATGCTGGTGTCCCAAGCACTCAAGTCGGATTTTTTTTGTGAGGGGTGGCCGCCGATACGTGCCATAATTCCAAAAGGCAAATAGCAAGGTGACAGGATGAACACATACATGTGCTTGGCTCCGAAGAACAAGTCTGAATGAGTGGTGCACGCCATCTCCTTTTATACCCATATGTCCAGGTGCGGAGAGCAGCATGCAAATTCCACTTTTCTGAATAAAGCAAAGGTGATTGGGGCTCTCATGATCGAACCCCTAGTGTCACTACATCGACACAACGTCAAGTGAGTGACAGACAGGGAACTGATGACATTATGTCTGCAATCTCTTTTACTCGTAATTAATTTAGTCCCTTTCTCGTTGTTAAACGAGATTACTGAATTAAACACACATCATGCCTCTCTGTCAAAAGGTCATAATAAGACGGTGACTGTCGCTCGTTCATGAATTTAATGAGTAAATATGGTGTATTCAGTGAGTGGGTCACTCCAATACTATTGGCTCGTGCTTTAGTCAGTCTTTGCAGGCAAGAAAAGCCACCAAAGCACCGCATGAAGTGTTGTGGCTGCAGCTTTTTAAAACTCTTATATGCTGATTGCAAAATCAAAGATTTTTAGGGGGCTATTTGTTGAATTTGATGCCACCCTAAATAGGGTTTATTTTAGTGGCGTCTATGCCCTGGAGTCCTAAAAATGTAAATTGGTCAGATAGGGAAATTATTCCATTTAGTCCAAGGATATAAATTTTTTATTTTTTATTTTACAGCTGACTTAATAGTTAATCTTGTAGTGTATGATGCTCTAAAGTTATCCAATTATGCAGCCACAACATTGGACCATGAAGAAATAGAGATGATGAACAAGCGCTCAAAGTGGAGAAAACTTTTAACGACACTCACCTTTATGTCACAGCCTCCATCTTTCCATCCAAGACTGCACACAAATGCACTCGACTTTCTTTTGAGACTCGGAACTATGAAGCAGCAACATCAATGGCAGATCTCCCTTACAATAATCGGGAGTTCATGGCTAATTTGCCGCAAACTTTCTGCAAGTTCGCCACTGATTGTTTTCACATGCAAATTAGATTTGTGGCAAACTTGCATCAAATTGTCCATTGTTGCCAAGGGTTTGCTGCAGATTCGGCTCCCATACATCGATGTTTGTTATATCAGTCATCTGTCTCAAAGAACAGTCGTGTGTGTTTCCACATATAGTTTGTAATCGGATCAGCTTGACTGCCTGAGTGATCCTCAGTCATTTAGGGTGTGATGCACAGTTGTTTAGTCTGTGTTCCTTTACATAGTCTGTAAGTGTGTGATACTTATATTTTATCGACTGATAACTAATTAAATCTCAGAGTTTAAAGGCATTAAGTGCTGATGTGTGAATGATAGCAAAATTGAAAAAAGACAGAAACTGTTGCAGGTTTGAATAGCAGATGTGGTACATTTACCAGCAAAGATAATCACATTTTAAAGCAATGCATCAGGTTGCATGTGTGAAAGGGGCTACTGTCAAAAAGAAAACCAATTGTCTCTTTTACATTTACAGCATTAGCTTTATGTTTAATTACCAATGAAGTTGCAGCTAATAGCCCCTTTCATCCCTGAAACTGATAAATTGCAGAGAAATTGTTGGATTACATTTGCTGGTAAATATAATACATCTGCTATCTACACATGCAATGGTTTCCATCTTTTTCCGTTCTGTTACACTGTACCATTCCCATATCAGCATCAAAATGGCAACTCTAAGATGTAGTTAGTTATGTAGTTTTTAATCTGTCCAATTTCTCGAAATTATTTTGACTCCAGAGTCACGGAATACTCTCAGTCTTACGTCCTGACCTCGTACACATTCAAACTGTAAAAAAGACTGTTTGTACATAGCATCAAAGCTGAAATTTTCAGGTAATGTTACAACTTCTCATTCAAGGAAATTGCCTGTGCTAAATTTATCAGTATTTTCGAATGGTTTGTGTTCACACATGACCTCTGAACTGAACATTGCAGTTAATTTTCAGGAAAAAATAGTATGTATAAAATAAATTATTTGCCTAACTAAAAGTTATTTACCTAAGACTTGTACAAGACACACTTTTAAAAAATGTGTGCAGATTGATAAAACTGACATATATGTTTATCTGTAACTGTTTCAATTAAGGAGTATACAGTACTGGGGGTGTAAATCGATATATGTTAATCAGAACACAATATAAATTGTTTTCTAATTTGACTATTATGCAAATTCTTTAATCTCAGTTGCCAGCAAGACAATTCTGAAATCTGATTGTATTTGAGACACTTTTGATGTTTGAATGGATCATAATCTACTCACAATGACAGATGAGTAATTCAGTGGTTAATTAAAACGATAGTTCAATCTGATAAAATGGATGAAATCAAAAATTTGTTTACATACAGTATGTCCTGCTTTTTATGTTATATTTTTTAACATACAATTACCTTTCTACCATGAAATAAATGTTTCAGTTATTAAATAATTGCTTAGATATCCTGAAAGCTTACTTGAATTTCTTTTAGATCATTAGACGTGACATTAATGTGCCTTGGATTGTCCTTTAGGAGCTAGCTTCATACACAAAACGCTGTGCTGAAATGTGTCCTCTTCCATTTGCTTGGAAGCCTTGATTTTTATATCATGCTTGGTCAAACTTTCAGCAGCAAATGGTAAAATTACAATGGTGATGTACAAGACTGACAGCATTTGAATTCATTTTTAATTATTGCCAAAACAGTTCAGAGCTTGGTATCTGTGTAGATTTTGATGTTTGTTTTGGATCATTGTCCTGCTGAATGTTCAAAACAGGGCCCATTTTAAGCTTTCTGACAGAGGCTGTCAGGTTTAGATTTTGTATCTGTCCATGATGCCATGTATCAGAAAAAGATGTCCAGGACCTCTGGCATAAAAACAGCATCACAACATTAAAGATCCACCATGTTTAACCGTGAGCATGACATACTTTTCCATATGGCTACCTCTCTGTGCGCGCCAAACACATCTCTGGTGTTTGAGCCAAAAAGCTCTTTTTTTTTTTGTTTTGTTTCATCTGACCATAGAACCCAGTCGCATTTTAAGTTCCAGTAGTGTCTGGCAAACTGAAGATGCTTGAGTTTGTTGTTGGATGAGAGCAGCAGCTTCTTGAATCCCTCCCAAACAACTTGTGGTGATGTAGGTGATGTCTGACATTTTTCTCCAAAACCCAAATAATTTCTGCAATTCTCCAGCTGTGGTCCTTGGAGAATTTTGGCCACTCGACCAATGCTCCTCACCATATTTGGAGACAATACAGACACACGTCCTCTTCCAGGCTGATTCTTTTTTTCTCCCCAATTTGGAATGCCCAATTACCAATGCACTCTAAGTCCTCGTGGTGGCATAGTGACTCTTCTCAATCTGGGTGGCGGAGGACGCAGTTGTCTCCCAGTTGCCTCCGTGTCTGAGACCGTAAATCCCAGCATCTTATCACGTGCCTTGATGAGCACGTTACTGCAGAGATATAGCGCATGTAGAGGCTTCATGTTATTCTCAGGGGCATCCACACGTCCCACCAAGAGTGAACCACATTATAATGACCACGAAGAGGTTACCCCATGTGACTCTACCCTCCTTAGCAACTGGAAAAATTTGGTTGCTTAGGACACCTGGATGGAGTCACTCAGCTCCAGTTGATTGAAACTTCTTAATTATTGCCCTGATGGTGGAAGTGGGCATTTTCAATGTTTTAGCTATTTTCTTATAGCCACTTCCCATTTTGTGAAGCTCAACATCATTTGCTGTACATCATAACTTTATTCTTTGGTCTTACCTATGTCATGGATGACTAAGGGAATTTGGCTTGTGTATAATCTTATATTTATACCCTTGTAAAACAGAAGTTTTGGCTGAACAATTTAATGTTCCTTGTCATCCAGGTGTACTAAACATTTTTTAAATATGAATGGCAATATACTTCAGATATATTTTACTCATAAGAATTTCTAGGGATGCCAATAATTATAGCAACTGTATTTTGGAGAAAATTATTTCTTTAATTATGAAATTTTTCTCTCCTTTCAATTATTTTACTAGGTTAGATATGTGAATATTTTAAATGAAAGACCAAAAGTATTAAGAATAAAGACATCCTTCTTTGCTCATATTTACCAAGGGTACAAATATTAGTTGAGGTCAATATAGATTTTATGTTATCTTTAAACAATCCCATTATCTTCTGTGTGCTTTTCAAACATTTGACATTGGGTGAAGTATAATAAATAGGGCTCTTCATAGAGCTTCACACAATCTTCACTTAAATTTTGAAGGCAACAATCTGATGAAAAATATTCTGCTTTTTGTCTGCATGTTCTCCTTGGGGAGTACAGCAGACAATCATGTATTTGACATGGCAAGAATCCATTGTTAACACAACCAAATTAAATCAAGTGAATTTACTGTATTTTCACATCAGTGAAAACAGAAGTGTAATGGTGGGTGAGTGTCTTTGGGTGCATGTTACAGAACAACGCAGTTGTCTAGTGAAATATATTTGATCACAATATACACAGCATACGATGAACAGTTTATAACCACTTTATCACAAAATAATCACACAGTACAATATACAAATAATACATTACATGCACACTGCACAAAATATACTACTGTGATTACTTATAATTACAAAAACACTACATTTTAGAATATAGTATATATGTATAGTTTAATTCACATAATTTATATAATAATACAATTAAATTTGAGTTTAAAAGCATAAAAATGTGTTGTGTGTTCTGCCAAAAATATGAGGGACAAAAACATAGAATGTTGTTGTGATTAATGGGGACTCAACAGTGTCCAAGTCTGTATGTTTGCAGCACACATACACATTTAAAATAGATATACAAGAACCCTAAAGCTTGAATTCTGTGCAGTGGAAAAGTGCCCCTTTGGATGGACACCTTTTGGAGAGCAATGCTACAAATTCTTCCCTCAGCAAGTTTCCTGGGTCTAAGCAGAGGTAATTGCAGCAAGGGGGAGTTTATAATTTTAAAATAAAACTCCTTGTTTTCAATTAAATAACATAGGAATATTAAGGATAAATGTCGATAAGAAATTGTACAAAAATGCTTACCATTTCCTGTCACTTTTGTGCTATACTAAAATTAGATTAGATTTTGCATTAAATGTATACATATCTCTTCAGAAAAACTGTCAAAGCCTTGATGCAAATCTCACATCTGTACATAGTAAAGCAGAAAATGATTTTCTGCTGAGTCTGCTGCCAAGTTCCAAACATACTTGGATTTTTTCAAATAGAAGAAAAAATATCAGTTCAGTTTTGAGGTCTAAAAACTATTCGTCTGGTTAGTCAAAATATGTGTGCTTTAAGTTTCCAATGAACAAGGGTATATGGAATTCTTCAATGTAAGAGTATTAAAGTTTATAATGTAATGTTAAGTTGTTGTAAAACTAATGTAGTTTTCAGTGCATTTAGTGCAATCTTTGTAATCATTCTCTTCACTCTTTAGGAAGGACAGTGGATGTGGACTGATGGGACAGCCTTTGACTACAACAACTGGTGCTCTGCAGAACCTAACATCAGTTGGTGGTGCTGAGAACTGCATGGAGATAAAGTTGAGCAGTAAGAATGCAATTTGGTTTATTGAATGCTATCGTTATGTATTCACTATTTAATTTCATGTCATATAAATATAAAATGTGAATTATTATAATATTGGTTCATACCAAACTATAATGATCAAATTTGTTCATGCTACCCAACAGATAACATTTGCTGTAATGATCAGTCCTGTGCAACTGTAATGGCCTATATTTGTGCTAAAGGCAACTGAGATCATAACACATGAATCTGCTCTTGATGTACTTTGATTTTACTGCACGCATACACATTTCTTTTATCATCTCTACAAAAATCTTATTCTGAAATTAATCTTAACTTGAATCTCTTCTGAACTTCAATATCTTACACGTATAAATGCCTCTGAAACACCAATCAATAAAACTATTGGAAAAGCAAACCTTGTCCCTAGCATAGATAAAACCGCACTGGTCACAAGCTAAGTTTGGTTGTATCATCATCATCATACATATAATAAAACACACTGAAGTCTAAATCATATAAGAATTTTTAACTAAAGTATCACAAGAAAATAAAACTGAACATATACCCACTTAAAGTGATAATGTAATGCAAACTATATTGCATCTGACCATATTTGTTTGCTGTAAATTTGATCAATTACATGCCTAATTTTATTCGAATTAGATTTCTTTATTAATGATAATATGTAGCCCATAACGTTTTTATTCCTTAAAGCAACTTAACATTAATGCATTTTAAACACTTTTTACTATAGTATTGCAGATGGATGGAGGATAGAGGATGGATGGATAGATAGATTTATACGCTTTATATTACTGATAATATCATGCTTAAATGACGCCAATACAACCACAAGATGGCAACATTATTCACTCTTCTGACACTCAAAGATAAATTCTTTATTTGAAGATTTATGAATCCATATCCATTAGGAATGTGAACATACAATTTTATCACTGGTTTCTTAAATTACTTTATAATTATTTTCTAGTCTATATATATATACTTTAACATTTTAATGTCTGTAGTTTGACAGTGTCACAAACATCTTTTACACATTAAATTAAATATCCGTCAGCCATTTCTCCTGTCTCTGCTATATATTCTTGTGACAAGATTTTATAATACCAAACATCACTGAATAAACAAGTAACTGTAGGTTATAATTAAATTCTGGAATCAGACAATTAAAATGTGTAAATTAATATATAGACAATATGTGGATGAAAGGCTTCAGTGTCTACATGAATATCTGTCTCAAACAGATGAAAGCTTGTATACCACTTTACAGATTGTAAGCAGCATTTTATGTTGATTTCAATATAACATGTTTATCCCATACAGTGAGAAATGTGGTGTTTGAGAGTAAAAAAAAATTACCAAAATGAGTGAATACGAACAAAACACCAAAAGAAACACCCTGTGGCAACATTGCTGGAACAGTCCCTGCAGCAACATGCATTGTGCTGCAATGAATGTGTTGAATTATTTTCACCTGAGAGGGAAGCTATTGGTTGTCAGAAGCCAATGAGCAGATTAACTTGGAGTATGGCCTTGAGGCTTAGCTTTCAGAGCTCAACCAATGTTAGTAAGCAGTTTCCTCCTGACAGTTAATGGTCATGATTTAAAGTCTTACCTTTCTGTGATCAGAGGGTCAAGTAAGGTGTTATCATTTATTATCCTTATAAGCCAGGTTGTTGACCAATACAGCATCTGACCAAAACAGGAACAAGTACATTCCACAGCACAAATGCCAATCCTATTTGAAATACGAAATGAAATGTATGAAATGTGTCTGAGTCAAAGAATGTATATGATGTAACATGGATGATCCATGTGATAGATTTCATACTAAACATGCCAAAAGGGGGACCTATTTCAGATGGAGGTTGATGAATTCATGTTTACAGTTTACAGTTTTCGCTTATATTCCATGATGCAAAATCCTTACTCTTCAAACAGTGTCCAACCCAACCCAATCTCATGAAAATCGCACATAATTTACGAGTTGGCTATTTCGTATGGTCTCGCATGACGTTGTTTGCATAAACTCATACGACTTCATCACGTGCAAATTCAGGGATGTCTAATGTAGAAATAAGCATGAGTTTCGCGCTCGAGGCGTTAAGGACATACTTATTCATATTATGCCCTAACCCATACCCCTTAGCTAATCTTAAATCAGTAGTGTGTGTAAACATGACAGAAAGCTGTTGTGTGTGACCGAAGCAAGTAATTCTTGCGTATTAGATGGAAACGATGTCCAGCGACGTCATTGGCTGTAGTGAAAGTCATAGGAATTCAAACAATTGCAATCGCACAATATCATACGAATTTGCCAAATTTAGAAAAGCCGTACGAATCCTGACGATTTCAACATGAGAGTGTGTTGGTCTCACCTTAAGTGGTGAGAATTGTATTGTGCAATATATTGAAAAAAAAAAAACTTGAACTTGGATACTCAAATTTGTTCACTATATAATTGTGTTTTGTGAATATGAGGGTGTTTCTAGGGTATTGCTAGGTGGTAGGTAGTAAATTATTGCTAAATGGTTGCTTTCTATCCAGTCAAATGAGACCATTTGCAAATCTATGATTTCCCTAGAAGTCTATGGGATTTTTCGCTATTTTATTGTCTGCTGGGCAGACATCGATATTCTGAAATAAAAAATATTTTAGAATATAAACAATAATTCTCTATTTGTTTCCATCTGATACAATATGCAAGTATTTAAACAATTATTAGCTTTTTTATTACTCAAAAGGAAGGGTCTGCTGTGTGTAAAAGGATTGTACCACCACTGACATATAGGTGTCACTCTTTTCAGAAGATATGCTATCAAAATCAAATCACTTTATTGTCACACTTCCATGTACACAAGTGCAACAGTAGGTGAAAGTCTTGTGTGCAGTTCCGAGCAACACTGCAGTCATGACAGTGACGAGACATAAACCACTTTACAATAAACAACATATTTACACAACACAATTTACATATCAAATGTACACATAATTACACAACACAATCCTATTATACAATGTACAGTAAACAATACACACAATATAGAATACACATGCAATAGAAATAAAAAATAAGAGTATAATAAAAAATAAGAGTATATTTTTTGCTAACATAAAAGCTTGTGTTCAGTGTGAAATGAAAAGTGCATTGCAATGTTCATGTTTATAATCAAAAGGGATGTGCTGTATATCTTCTGTACCATACCGAACAAAACGTGTTTGGAATTTTCTCAGAAACAGAAGGGTTAAAAATTATTGTAGACTGCAGTAAGAACTAAGATACAATAAGAGTAATACATAGCCATCATGTTTTTATACTGTACCTTTAGTAGCAGTGAAAGTGAACTTATCAGCAAACCAGTATGTATTAAAACAGGTTTCAGCCATGTTGACGATACTGGTTTAATAGCAATCTGCTCTGTTAAGCAGTATGGACTGCTGAGGGAGCTCCATAACAGTTGCTCACACACTGTGAGGGAATTGAGGGTCTAATGGTGGGCAGTGTTTGACCTTTTTTAAAGGGTCAGAGAAGCAAGTATTTACTTCTGCCTCTCTGTAAAACTGTTTCAAATTAGCTTACAATCAACATGCATGACACTGCATTAACTGCCTTCATCAGTGAGTGAGGGATGGAGAGGCCCTCCATTATTTAAGGAGACTTTAATTGACCACACAGTATAATTCATAATAGTAATATAACCCCTAGGAATCAAATCACATTACAAGGATCCTTCAGCAACTTTCAATCACTAGAGAATTATTCATGTAAAAATTTGGAAATTATTCAATGATTAATATCGGTTTCTGGAATCAATTTAATGAACTTTCCCAAGAAGAATTTTAACTAATTAATTATTTCTGAAAAATCTGATCTGGGTACTGGCCTTCATACTTATCACTAAATTTAAGTCATTCTTCAAATAGCCTCATTAATAAGCTTCAATTCTTTTACATCCATAGAGAAGATAAATTCAGTAAGTCATAGCACCAGTGACTAATGAGTAAAAGTCGTAAGTTTTTGTATGAGCCAGCTCCTACGATTTCTTATGAATTCTAGAGACTGTTGTGCGTGAAAATCCCAGGAGATCAGCAGTTACAGAAATACTCAAACCAGCCCATCTGGAACCAACAATCATTCCACGCCCCAAATAACTGAGATCACATTTTTTCCACATTCTGGTGGTTGATGTGAATATTAACTGAAGCTTCTGACCCATATCTACATGATTTTATGCACTGCTCTGCTACCACACGATTGGCTGATTAGATAATCACATGGTTGATTGTTGGTGCCAGATGAACTGGTTTGAGTATTTCTGTAACTGCTGATCTCCTGGGATTTTCACACACAACAGTCTAATGAATTTACTCAGAATGGTGCCAAAAACAAAAAAACATCCAGTGAGCGTCAGTTCTGTGGATGGAAATGACTTGTTGATGAGAGAGGTCAACAGAGAATGACCAGACTGACTGAAGTGACAGAAGTCACTTCAAAGTGTCATGATTCGTCTATATTGACATATTGTAATGCCTATTTTTTAATAATCCAGTCAGTGATTGGAACTGCTAAATTTCACATTATGCCACATTTCAGTTTGATGTTTTTGATTAGTATTATGATTATTATCCTCAAGAAACTTGACATCTTCTCCAAGCAATGAAACAAAGGATATATAATACATAAGTAAAAAACACCCAACGAAAATGAACACTTCATTAGGCTCTTAATAATTAAAGTCTTCTCTGTAGAGAATATTTGAATTTCTGAAGACAAACATTTTCAGTTTGTTTCCTAGTATCTAACATCATTTGAACAGAGTCTTATTAAGGTTATTGATGTGTAGTTTAAAAAACCCACATGACACTTAATTGTTGACGCATTCTACATAGTTTAGCTGTTACCCTCATCAGTGGCGATTAAAATGTCAGGCTGCCTAGCCATTTGAGATGTTTGACTTCCTCTATAGCACATAAAAAAGAGTTAGTTTACACAAAAATAACAATTCAGTCATTGCTTACTCACCCCTGTGTTGTTATAACCACATTTGACTTTCTTTCTTTTTCTTAACACAAAGGGAGAAATTGTTAAAATTGTTTGGGCTCAGTGATATCATACAATGGCAGTTCCCCATCTGTCGCTCACTTCGACGTTGTGTTGAAGAAGCGACACTAGGGGTCTCTCTTGAGTGCCTTTGGCATCTTTGATCTATGTGAAAAGTCCAATGAGAAATTGGCAGACAGAATTTGCATGTCCCGCACCCGGACATACGGGTATAAAGGGAGGGAAATGCATCTGTTTCATTCAGGATTTTTCTGAGGAGCCGACAATGAGGTTCGGCCGCAACAGTGGCTCGGTTCAGTGACGTGGCCGGGAGGACACAACGTCTCATTCCCTCCATCAGGGAACGGAAGTTACATCCGTAACCTAGACATTCTCCATCTATCGCTCACTTCAACAGTGTGTCGAAGAAGCGACACTAGGGGTCCAATTTAAATCACTCCATGCGCTGAGCCGTGTACGTGTACTGCTGACACAGGAGCGGGCAGGTATTTTACGTGCCTAAGCGACCAGCTGTGTCAGGCTGCACGTATCCTTCCCCAACGCCCCATAAAATCGTCAAAGCCTTCTGGTTCTTTACCCCCGACAGGGGGGAACAAGGTGATCTGCCAAGCATGGGAGCCGGCTGTGCCAGCCGCGCCTTTTCTCTCTCTAAGTTTCTCGCATAAAGAGGCTAGCAGTTAAATGGGCCGGCTCACTGAATATTCGTTTGGCACTCAGAGGAAACTGAACTGCCATTTTTTCATTTTATTTATTTATTTATATTTTTTTTGTGTGCTGGTTCTGCTAGAGGTTGGAGTTTGCTTTGTGAGGAATACACCTTCGGGACAGTTATGTGGATGAATCTACATGTTCTTTGTGTCTATCCCACCTATTGGCTGGTAGTTTGTTTTATAGATTATTTTCTGTTGTGCAATTTTGTTTTACAAAATTTGTATAAACACCGTACACAAGGCACTCTTGTAGGTGTACATGGACTGTTTGAATTTAGAGGGATGGAGGCCAGTTGGTTCTTTTTCTACCATTCCCACAGTGAAATCTGCCTGTGGTAAAATTTTTACCACAGCCATTGATTTTAATAATGCTTTTAAAGAATTCTATCTTGATCTCTATAGCTCCATGTCTTCATCTACTGATGAAGATATTATAAACTTTGTGGAACCATTACTGATGATTAAACTCCCTAAACTGATGACTGACCAAAAAGATTCCATTGATTCTGAGATAAACGTGGAGGAGTTTGGCAAGGTCATTAAGGCCTTGCCTACAGGCAAGGCTCCGGGTACCAGACAACTTTGCCGCTGAATTTTTTAGATCTTAAGCTACAGAACTGGCTCCACTTTTTCTAGAAGTTTATACTGAATCATTAAAGAATGGAAAGCTTCTGCCAACCATGATACAAGCCCGGATCAATCTGATTCTTAAAAAGTACAAAGATCCTGTATTAATAAGTCCCATTTTCTGTTGCTCAGAGTGGATTGTGAGGGGGGTTACTAAACCCGGTGACCTATTTGGGAGTGGAGAGTCTATTTGAGAGTGGAGTGTCTTTTGAAAAAAAAAAAATCAACATTTTGGGGATCCCAGATCTCAGTTCTATAGGTATTTACAGCTGCGCCACCTGCTCTCTACTATTTTTGTGAGTAGCATACACCCCCCCTAAAGCAGAAGATACTCCGGAAGTGGTGATTACTGCTTTTGGAAAAGGTCATGAGGCATCAGTGTATTAATTCCTGTTAATTCAGTGTAATTATGGGAGAAAGTTTTAAACTTGGTAATGGAGGAGGGAGTGTCGGCCAGGATTCTAAAAACGTCAAGTCTACATCTAGAGATGCAAGGTGCTCCTTATACAATAAGATTTTACAATTGGACCCCCTCTAGATGATGGGGGGAGGGGTTAAATGTACATAATTGATTTCGTATTTTATGTTGTGTTTGTTTGGATTATTAATGGAATCAATAAAAATTGTTAATAACAAAATAAAAGACTTCTGAATTTACATTTGTGGTCCTTTTTGAAGTTTTATGTGGTAGTAACCATAAACCTCCATTGTATGTCATCAGTGAGCACAATTTAAAAATGTTATTTTTCTCCTTTGTGTTAAGATAAAAAAAAGTAATATGGCATTATATCAACAGAGGGGTGAATAAACGATGACCAAAATTGTCATTTTTGGATGAATCATCCCTTTCAATTAAAAAAAAAAGTCATTTAATGGGTCACATAAATTTTGTGTTTTTTTCCACAATATTGATAGAAACCCATAAGAGTAGCCCGAGTCATTTCGCTCAGCGCTCTCCTGTGTAGGGAGCACAAATGAGAAGCCTGCTGGACTTGCATGTACTTGCATGCTCCAGAGAAGTGCGTTCGACAATTCTCTCAGTCTCATGTGAAGCCGTTGCGATTTCTTCTTCCATTTCTTCCATTTTTCGTGAATAGAATGAGATGCACATTTCTTATCACACTGTGGTGATTTTGCGTACCCACAATAGAGACAAAAATCCAAAATGTATACCAAGGCCACATATAGTATAAGCTTGCACTAGCATTGGGTGACAGAATGCCAGCATTGCAAAAATATAGATGATCGTGTGTGTATGTATAAATATTTTGTTTTTATCGAGAAACTCATTAGATTGTTAGTTAAACGACTCTTTAATAATCTTTTATTTTAACTGTTTATTGGTTGTGTGTATTGATACTTTGGCAGTATTAAAGCATTCTTATTACATCCTTCAATCAATATTATTGTTTTACACGTTCTGTCATCTAGTACGTTTATGTGTTCAATAAGTTAAACAATGTAAAACTTCCCTGTATTTATACATAACCTACAGTATAGTGCTTAGAGCAACAATCTTCCCCCTACTATAGCTGTGGCCATGAGCAGCTACCACTAATAACATACATCAAATATACTGTAAATACTGTATATCCTGTAGCTTGAGTGGATAAAATAAGAGTGTTGTTATTCATCTCTATCAGGCGAAAATGGCATGTCAACTAGCATAATAGGTGATGGCCAATAAACAGCAAAATTGGAGAGCAGCCTTCTGTGATGCTCGGGTAGAATTGAAGGCATATAGTAGTATAGATAGTGATGCCTTCCAGTTTTATTTCTGGCTTTCGAGATCGACAGCATGAGATGCTGGTATGCTGTTGTCTAAGTTTAAGCTGTGTTCACTGTATCATGTCAATTTTCTTTCATCACCTTAGTATTATGCAATTTTAGATGTAAAAAAAGTCAATAAACATTTTCATGATAACCATAACAGAAGCTGTGCTGCATTGATTCTTACATCACAGCATACCATAAATAAGTAATGGTGGGTTTAATGACAAGCTGAATTACTGTAGACTGACCACATATTAAGTGTTTAGAACAAACCCTTACCAATATGTTTGAGCAATATCAGTACAGTGCTACTTTGCAAGTTATGTAATAAATGGAGTTCCTATTCATCTCAAGTGATGATTCCATAATCTAAGCACTCAAAGAATATTGCACTTTAACATCTTAAGTCATCTGAAGCCTGCATGCTTTTGCCTTCTGTTGCAACATGGGCAATTAATCAACCAGCATTATCAACCAGTTCATTAGACATACATTGCAGTAACACAAGAGCCAGGATGTGTTTATGGCATACAAATGATGCCTCTCACAAAATTATGATGAATTGTCACATATTAGACTGACCCTAGTTGACTAACACAAAGAAAGACAGGGAGATGCTGCATTCAAGGACCCAAGCTCCATTATGCCAAGTTTACACTACACAATTTTAGGCCTGATTTTCACTTGCCGACAGTTTTGTGGAGATCGCTGCCAAAAGCCTGAAATCACAGGCAAATCTGCGCTCGCTCCCATGAGCGAAGAACGCAATGTATGAATTATCAAAGACACGATCTGAGAGAAGTGCCGACGTGTCGCCGATGTCAGCGAGATATCTAGCATGTTAAATATCTGGACCTGTCTGCGTATCCAAATCACGCAATGTGAAATGTGTTTTGACTGAATACAACTGCAGCATTGACCTACAGCCAATGAGAGAGCAAGAAATGGGGCACGAGAAGTTTCAGTGGGAGGAGTCCTGATCTACCTGCAACAGAACATCAACTAGTATGGCTGCGTTATAAAGAATCATGTAATTTTTTTTTCAATAATTTAAATAGAAAAAAAAAACACCAGCAGGCATTGTTACCTGCATTCATTGCAACATTTCTTATTTACCTCCAAGTCTCTCTGCAGAACAGACAATCCTTACTGCCCGCATCTCCCCAACCATTCCCTCCTCCATTGTCTTTGCTTCTTCTTTTTTGACTTTTCGCTGTAAATCAGCGCACAAACAAAATGTATCGCAAGCTTCTTGTGGTCCGCCGTTTAAAAAAAAATGGACAATCACGAGAATGCCAACTCACGTGCGATCTTGTGTAGTAGTCGTATCACATCTCACGTGTACTCTGTTGTGAAACGTAATTTGGAGTCCAGGCAAAGTCGTCGGGGAAAGTTAAATGTTTTGTAATGTGTTCACTCCTGTAGCCAATTGAAAAATTCAGATTGTAATTTGAAAAACCTACGACTTCCATGACAAGACAAACAGTTGTGTAATATAAAAGGTACCACAATCCGACGTCTCTGAAAGTCATGTGGTGAGTAGGAGGCATTAGTAAGCAACACATAATCACATCCAGAACTAAAAGGACTTTTGTCCTTTGCAATGCCAGTTGCCGCTTGTGTGGACTTTTCAGACTACCCCTTATCATAACCGCGACAGTATTGGGACGTTTTAACACATTGTGTGGACTCTTTAGACAGTTACTTGCCTGCATTGGGCAACATTTACAACGAATATCAGGGTTAAATTAATGATCTTGAACGATTTCACTGTGATGCCATCTGACCAGCTTAAAATACTTAAAAACTCCCAGGACTAATCGTGTCCTGTATTGATTCAATATGGGACACAACTTTTCATCTTTAAAAACGGGACATTCCTGTATTTTATGGGATGAGTGGGTGGCAAAACTAGCATTTTGCACCACTCTGTGGACATTTCACCTGGTAACTGGAGCTCATATTTGCCAATACAGTCAACACTTCAAGCTTTAGACACTGGGGACAGGGGTTTCAATTTCATTAAGTACAGACTAATTTACAACCTTGTCTCATAGAATCATTTTACTATTAATTACGTTTTCAAAATTATTTTCATGTGCTCTAATTCTAATGCTGGCTTTTCTGTCATTTTCAGGGTGATAATGTAGCTGGGCTCTTATGACATCAGTTTTTAGTTTTTGTACATTTTTAAATCAGTGCAGCAATATATCAATGTGCTTTGTCCCCCAAGTCATAAGCAGTATTAATTTACTCATAATGATTTGTGCATTGTGGGTAAGAATGAGTGAACAAAAGTAGGGAACGAGTGGCTCACTCAGAATTCAGATACTCCTACAAAATAGTGAAAACTCACAATAATGCACTATATAGTGGATGGGGGGGGGGGGGGGGGGGGGGGGGGGGGGGGGTTTCAGGTACAGTGAGTGGTCCACAATCAGGGTTGGTGCCCTATGTAGGTTGTGTACTCTGCATTTAGGGAGTGGTGGTACTGCTGTACAGAACTAACTAGCTAAATACTTACGACAATTTTGGCCTACAGAGTTAAAATATTCTTTTAAGACAGGAAGACAGGAAGTCAAACACATATAGGATGGCATGAGTAAATGATGAGAGAATTAAAATTTTTGGGTTAACTATCTTTTAAAGTGATAGCTCAGCCATAATTTAATATTCTTTCATCATTTCTCTACCCTAATGTTGTTTCAAACCAGTGTGAGTCTTTGTATTATGTGTTCCACATAATACATAAATAAACATTATGTCTAATATCTCCTTATTGTGTTGCATGGAAGAAAGAAAGTCACGCGGGTTTGGAACAACATGATGAATGATGACAGAATTTCCATTAATAATAACAATAATTCTGTAGTACATGTTCAGTGTGTATTATGTAATGGAATATAGGGGAGTAAACGTCTATTATGTAATTTGTTAAAGTAACGAGTTACTACTTGAGTACTTTTAATTGGATACTTTCTTACTCTTACTCAAGTAATTATTTATGTTAGTACTTGAGTAATTATGTTTTTGAAGTAATTGTACTTTTACTTGTGCACAGTTTTTGGGTACTCTACCCACCTCTGGTTTCTCCCCAACACTGGAATGTACTCAAAAAACAGGCACAACATTTTTTGAAAAGCTATGTCCACTTACTTCTTGCAAAGAAGCTACTGCTCACTTTCATTCAGTGGTTCTTAATTTTTGGTCACAACCCAGAAATTGATGTATTGATGAAATGGTCACAGACTGCAGAAATGAGGGAAAAAAGCTGCCAATTAAACACGTTAATTCAGTGCAATTAATTATCTAAAATATAGTTACGTTAGTAGCTTCGCTACTTTAAGTTTCACCCCAACACTGGAATCTGAGCATGTGAGTGAAGCAGAGCGGTGTGACACTCTGCTCAATAATCCGCTCCATGCGCTCCATAATAGTTCTTCAGTTGCATCCATGAAATTATTATACTGTAGATTTAATACATACTGATTTAATGTTATCAGACTTTAGGTCTGTAAATTAAAATGAGCAATTTCTCATCCTAATTTTGTGTTCAGTTTTAAAGGGTGTAATAAGTATTTTATTATTTTTCTTGTTTTCAGTATTGTTGCTTGATTAATAGCTGATTCCTTCAATTTTATATGTAGGAATTGTATACAATCTACAGGACTGTGGTTATTTATATTATAATTATTATATTAGAAAATACCATGTGCCCTATTTATTTTCCTTGATATTTTTAAAGCAGCATAAAGTGAATCTGGACTTTATATACATCAAAAGATCATATGTTGTGCATGCACTCTTTAAGTGTACAGGAGGGTTTTTAACAAAAACTGTACCATGTACCATGGATTTAACAAATAAAAGAGATTTTATCCAATATATATATATATATACTGTATATGAAATCATGTTTAATGATCCCAAAACTTAAATTTAATAAATAATAATAAAATAAATTCTATTGTATGCTATAATCATTTATGGCCTTTTTTCTCTGCGCATAAATGCAGCAAGCAATGTCGGAAGATGTTATCTGCAACCACTTATTTTGTGGTTTTTTTTTTTTATTTATTTTTTGTAGTATTCATTTTCTCCCTAAATTGGAATGCCCAATGTGCTCTAAGTCCTCATGGTGGTGAAGTGACTCGCCTCAATCAGGGTGGCGGAGGATCAAGCTCAGTTGCCTCAGCGTCTGAGACCGTCAATCAGCGCAACTTATCACGCAGATTGTTGAGCATGTTACCACTAGAGGAATAGTGTGAAGCCTCCACACGAGCTATGTCTCCGCGGTAACATGCTCAACAATCCATGTGATAAGATGCACTGATACTAAATAAGTGGTTGCAGATAACAGCATCCACGCACAACTCACCATGTGCCCCACCAAGAGCAAACCACATTATAGCGACCATGATGAGGTTACCCCATGTGACTCTACTCTCCCTAGCAACCGGGCCAATTTGGTTGCTTTGGAGACCTGGCTGGAGTCACTCAGCACGCCCTGGATTCGAACTCATGACTCCAGGGGTGGTAGTGTGTAGTGTTTCACTAATCGTTAAGGTATGGATTTGGCTTTGGGAAACTGACCAGTAGTTATGTGCCATTTTATATCAGAGCAGAAATCGAAAGCAACGGGTGATTAATTGAGATAACTCCGCTATGAAATTCTCTATTTAAATCTTTACCAATGAAATGCTCAATTGTACAATGGAGCTATGAAAGCAGTATGCTGCACCTGCAAATTAGGACACACTGATCCACAAGATCACATGTTTATTCATTTTGATTCAGGGATTTTGTGTTTGTGCTCGCTGGGATTCAAGGAAATATGCTTTGCCAATGTACAGTATTATTAATCTAACATATTTAATTGAGGGTGCTCTAACGTTCACACCCCACTGAACTGGGCCTGCATCTAGCTGGTGCCTGGCAGCTGCACTGTCATGATTGCAAAACAACAAGACACCTTACTACTTATCTCTTAATTCATTGTCGAATGGTAGTGTAGCCTACTAGCTCACCTTTTGCTGCACTACCATGTATGCCTAAACATCCTTGTGCTCACTGGCTATGTGACGCATAAGATTCTAAAGGAAATCTTTGCTAACTCTAACAGTCTCTCCACTCCCTTCCGATTTCAACACCCTTCCTCATTCTTACCTTTGATCTGTACTTTGCGTTCATGTATAAGATTTGCAACTTCACTAAAACAATGTTTGAACTCCATAACCTCAGGCCTATTGCTCATTTCGCAAATTCTCAAACCAGCATATCACAAAGCGCATTCTTGTTTAAGCGAGTGGCCTGAGCAAGCGGAGTGGAATCTTTAAAAAGGTGCTCTCTGCTCAGGTGAAATTATCACCGCTCCGCTCAATGCTCCACTCACGCTCCACTCCACTCACATGTTCTGACTGGAATGTACTAAAAAAACAGGCTCAAAAATTTGTGCCAGACAGATGTCCAGAGGAATCTGGGTTGAGATTGCCAGCACTGAGCAGCTATATGGATGATGTTACAAGCATCCTCCAGACTGCTGCATGTTCAAAAAGACTCAAAAAGGCTGGAAATGCTTTTGGTATGGGCTAAGATGAAGATCAAGCCAGCAAAGTCACATTGCCTTTCTGTTCATAAGGAGTTTAGAAGCGACCATATATAATTTGAGGTGCAATGCAATCACACTTTGGCACAAATTCACTTGTCACTAGAAACCAATATAAACCAGCTTAAAAAAATGCAGTGTTTGATTTGTAAGGATATTCCCTTTTTTAAACAGTTTTAGTACTGTGTTTGGTCACTACTTGAGGTCCTGAAATAAAACTAGTTCTTCTTCATCATGTTTGTTAGCTGAATAGAGGCTGTAGTAACCATTAGACATACTGTGCGCTCTGTACTACAAACAATCTAGACATAACTAGACTATAGAAATACAATTATTGTACACAGAATGGATTTTATTGAGCTGGTGAAAATGTTCTTGGTAATTACAGATACAGTATGTCCTTCAAAAGCTCCTTAGAGGTCATTTAACTTAACTTAGAGAACAATTTAAAGAGTAGATTACAGTCTCACAATGTTGATTATAATTTAGGATTTTAAATCACTGTATGGCTATGCATTTTGCTAAAATTTTACGAGATGAAATCCCTCCCTCTGACCATACCCACCCCCACAATGACAAATGGTTAGTGTAAGTGAATTATACATGCTGCTTTGCATGACAGTTGCATCGATAAGTCATTGTTGATATAGGTTACAAGGTTTGGGTTGAAATATTTCTATTGATCATATGTGCAATGTTTGCGTCACATGTACTTGATCATTTATATGTAGTATACAAAAAAAATAAAATTTGTAAGATTAAGTGAAAACAGTGACGAGTGTAGTGTTGAAAGCTCCCACATGTAGTCCGTTGGAATTCATTATCTGACTGCAAAGATCAATAGAGTGTAACAGTAAATTCCCATTTTTCCAGTTGCCTGTAAGCTGGTTCTGGAAGTATTTTTCCATTCATTTAATTCAAAATTCTTCAATAAAGATGTCTAAACCATTAACCATATCAAGCTGAATCACAACATTACAAACTTTGATTTGAAGCAAAAATTATATTTGAAATTTGGAACTAGTGGTTCAAGTCCTACATTGAACCTACATTCAGAATCAGAATCAGAATCAGCTTTATTGCCAGGTATGTGTACACATATGAGGCATTTGACTCAGGATTGTACATTGCTCACGATGTGCTTACTGATACAAAAATACTATAATACAATAATAAAATAAAATCAGACACAGGCTACAGTGTAGACAACACAAATATACACACTATGAACAAAACCAATATGGACATATTGACAAATGCATTGCAAATGCCTTTAAGGACATTGCCATGTACACTGAATAATTGTGATATTACAAGTGACCTTAATATAGTAGGCTAATATATTGCCATTGATAACGGCAGGTAAATCAACGTGTTATAATGCTAAATAGGCTATTTATTAAAAAAAAAAAAATCCTCACGATCAGCCTTGGTGTGTTCCATTGAGCCATTTTCATAGCAGAGACACTCAAAGTCTTTCAGCCACTCTCTCCAAAAACTGTAAGCCTTTTTTTCCGCTGGTGGATCCACATTCACCACATGATTGCCATCACCAACTACAGGAGTTTCATTATCTGTAACTTTAGGTGGCTTACAAAATAAATCTCTCAGTGTTCTTTTCATCTTCTCTTCAGCTCTTTACACTTCACACGCTAGTTAGCTCCCTGTCATGTCACAACGGAGCGCGGTGAAAGGGAGTGATTGACGGCTAATATTAACCAATCTAAAATCTGCATTAAAGTTAAGAATGTAAAGATGAATTTTAATTGGTTAACCAATGTTAAATAGAATGGTGGACCAGTCACAGTATCAGCTCACAGCATGCACATAGTGCAGTAATTAGCGAACGTTTTGTAGAGAAATTAAAACAGGTCGCACCACAACAATTATTTGCACTCGCACAAATGCTCCCAAATATATTTTGAGGTCGCACAGATTACATTTCGGGACCATAATGGTCGCAATTTCGCACCTTGTATCCTATTCACCTGCAGTGAATCCTTGTCAAATGTATGCCAATTAGCACATTTTAATTCATTAACGCCTAATTTGCATATCAATGTGGAGATTGTGATGACATTATTAGACACAAATTTTTGTGTATTCACCTGTAGTGTCTCCATTAAGTACAGTACATTAGCTTGTATGGCCATGATATATTGCCTTTGCTAAACTTTAGCTAACTTATTACATTAACTAGTAGCTCATGAGTCATGCATGCTAGCAAGATGCAAGTTAACTATATTTGTCTTTTGGCTAATTAGCTGTAAATTCGAGGCACTGGTAGCTTAGGCTTTTGTTCATCACAACTCACCTCCACACAAGCCAAAAAAAAAATAACTGGGATAGGAGCTGGGGGTGGGGGTGGTGGCTGCTGTGTGTCTGATGTCAATGTGTTCTTCACTGCTTGGCGGAGACACGGAGGGAGAGAGAGGGAGGGCATCTGAACTATTGTTATTTTTGTCAGCCATTTTTAAATTTAGTCTTAGTCCTGTGTCAAATGCCCTTGTTAGTTTTTGTCATATTTAGTCAACCATATACAATTTTTTTTTTGTCAAGTTCTATGTGACTACAGCATTTTAGTCTTATGTTACAGGGTTCGTACGGGTGCTGGAAATCCTTGAAAATGCTTGAATTTTAATGTAATGGTAAATGGTCTGCACTTATATAGCGCTTTTTCTAACCTCAGAGGTTACCAAAGTGCTTTACACTGTGTCCCAAGCCTAATTGCTTTTGCCTTTTACATGAAACGAAAACAACTCCACACGAGTTGTGCGTGTGGCTATAGTGTGATCTGTCTTTTTTGATGTGTGCCCTCTGATGGAACAGAGTGGGAGATGACAACATGCCAGGAGGTTGCCACTGCAATGAGTGTTGGCTTGAGAACGAAAAATACAAATTATGGTTAAAACGAGTACCAAATCCTTGAGTAGCCTCCTGTAAAGTCTGCAAAAAGGATGTGCAGCTTTTCACCATGGTAGAGTCGAGTCTGCACCTTCAAGCCATGTGAAGATGTAGGGAATTTTCGATTAGGCCAATTAAGTTTATTTAAGCTAGCTGGAAAATTTGCATGCTAATGATACTCGTGAATTCTCTCATCATAAACAACAAAGTGCAGATACAATGTAAAAAAGAGATTCATTTTGCAGTTTAGACAGTTAGATTCAGTGATTATAATGGGAGTTTATGCAAAAGTGCATAGTGAGCTTGTGCTTAGACTGAAGTCTTCCATTTCAGTGACGAACATTCATTGCTAGCTTTCTGTATATCAGTGTTTCCCAAACTGGGGTACGCGAAAAACTTTCTGAGATTCACCGTTCTTTAGGGTGACCATACGTCCTCCTTTTCCCGGACATGTCCTCTTTTTCGGACCTTAAAAAAGTGTCCGGCCGGGATTTCTAAATTTGCGAAAATGTCCAGGATTTGGCTTTAGTGTCATTATGATGTGCATCTGGTCTAATACTTCATTGTGTGTGTGTGCGCGCATATTTGTATTGCTTTAAACCCTCTTTGTAAGTCCCACCTACTTGCACAGCAATTGGTCAATTATAAGAGGCTTGCAGCAACTATTGGTCAAATTCCTGCCTGTCAATCTCTCCACGAACGTGCAAAGCATTGTTGTGTTCAGCATTAAACAGTTGCTTGACAGCAGCAAATTAAAGCTGAGTGGAAACAATGCCCAAGCTAAATTTTTTGAAAATTTACAGAAGATTTGCATCAAAAATTCCCATGCTTTCGTCCAGGTCGAGATCCGTGAGAAGCAGAATGTATGACATGTAAAGCTGCACTTATGTGTCAGTTGCTACAAAGGTGCAAGTTATTTAGAAGCACACATTAGCTCTGCAATGCATAAAGGGTCAGCAAAAGGTGAAAGTTCATCAGGTAAATTAACGGACTACTTTTTGCAACCAGGTTATCAAATTGCTTCATTTTCCATTGAAAATAATAGTAACAGTAAATGAAGGAACACTCAAGGCATCAAATATTTTATTTTAGTTCATCGACATTCAAAAGAATGTTGGGAATTTTTATTTATATATCTGAAGTGGTTATTCTGAATAAGTTTTATCTTAATTTGTTACTCATCAGTACAAAAGCGTAATATATATATATATATATATGTATATGTTATGCTAATATAGTGTATTTTTCACTGTATTAAAGTTTGCATTCATAGTAACACTGTTTTGAATATGGTCACCCTTCTGTTCTTCCAATTTCATCACAGTCTAAAATAACATTCAAACCTCGTTCATGTATTTCTTACTGGCAAAAATTATTTTGTATGCCCTCAAGTGTAGAAACAGCAAAATAGTTGTGTCATAAAAGTCAGAAAAATATGCTATGAAACAACTCAATCTTTTGCGGTTAAAAAATGCATCTACTCATGCATCGTGCGTCACACAAGTATCTTTTCTGCCATCCAGGCACATTGCTAGGTGACATAGCTTAGTGATAGCAAGTAAAATAATTCACTGTTTAACCAGACTCGCACATGTCAGTCGTCCACGGTTTTAGTTTTGGTTTTTTTGTTGTTGTTTTTTTCTGCAGTTAAAAATGTAATTCGTATTTAAGGTTAGATGCATAAGGAGTTTTGATTCTGATGGTATAAGTTCATAAGCTTTGATGACAGGTGTCAGACATTTAATGCCACCAAATCATTTTCCACTTTCACACGCAGAAATTTCCGCTCACATTTGATAGCATACTAGAGACATTGTTGCATGATGTTTTTTCAGCAAATAACCTCAACCTTGCTAACAGTGTTAAATGTGACATAAAAAAGTACCTTGAGCAGCGCAATTGCACAGATACTTACCCGCAATGCTCCAGGCACAGAACCAAACGCTATTCTTGCATACCGTGACGCAATGAAGGTGGTGTTTTCAAGTTATGCAGTTATATCCTATCTAGCATTCCCATCTCAACCGGTATGCCATTTATTCAATATGAATATGATTAATATAACATGTACAAAACATGTAAAAACATCATCATCATCATCATCATCTCTCTGTTTTCCTCTAATTTGTCACCCTTCTGTAGAATGCTATATCAAATGCTATCATGTTTTTTTAATAGCACAATAACATCTGATTTAATATGATGAAGTAGGTATATGTATGTAAACATATAATTTACCACAGTTCTAAGGTGCTGGAAAAGCTTGAAAATGCACCTTGAAAATGCTTGAAAAGTGCTTGAATTTGACTTTGGAAAAGGTGTAAGAACCTTGATGTTAGTCAAAAGAAAATCAAAAGTATTTCTAGTTTTAGTTATTGACAGTCAATTTAGTCTTTGCTAATCCGTTAGAATAATTTTGATTAGCATTGTGAATTAGGATTTTGGTCAGTCTAGTCTAACCAAAAGTGATATTTATCATTTTAGTCTTTATTTCACTCATCTCACATATAGATAAAATGTTACCATTACCTGGAAATACATGTGTTGAAAGATCAAGAATGCAAACTTTGATAAAAGTCTAATATTAGCAGTGTTGCATGCATATATTAGCAGTGTTACATGCATAGCCTAAATGCTAGGCAATCTACCTTTCAATCCTACGTTCGTTCGCTATAAAGCACAGCCTGCACAATGTAGGCTTAACACCACAGCTAACTGGTTGGCTAATATGTTACAGACTTGAAAATGTCATCTTCATTGTCATATGTATTGCAAAAACGAGATGTTAACTTACCTCAGTTCCCTGGTGGTTAACCTTGATATGCCGCTTCAAGTTCGTAGTGTTTTTTCCAGATATCTTATAACCACATTGCTTGCCATCCGATATAATTAGGCACTCTAATAATTAGGGACCAAATATCTAAGTGCCTCTTTCTCCATAGCATGTTGCTTGCATCGCATCCTCCACACAGTAGAGTATCCTCGTGCACCAGGCGTCGCACCAGCATGCAAAGCACAGGAAGGAAAACAGAATGAACACTGTTTGAATGATTATTAGAGGGAAAAACTATGGCTAATAATATTTTGTCTCCTCATTGTACTGACAAAAAGAAAGAGTGATTTTATTAAAGTTTTTATTTTATGAATAACATTTTAGTCTCGTCTTTTTTCATCAAGAATATTGCATGTTAATATAGTCACAGTCAGTGTATAAGGCCTTTGTCGCCATCTCTTCATTGTCTCGTTTTAGTCAGGGGAAAAAAGTTCGTTGACGAATATATTTTGTTTAGTTTCGTCTGATGAAAGTAACTCTAATCCGAACTTGACAAAGTTTCACCTTCCGACCTGATATTTAGTATATTTAAATATATTTGTTTGACAGGGAAGCTGAGCGCAAACAGGAATTGTGTATATACTGTGTGTGTATATATATATATATATATATATATATATATATATATATATACACATTTTTATTTTTTATTTATTTTTTATTTTAAAAAAAGCACCCCATAAAAAAGGGCATTTTCTCTCGAGGAAAGAAAAGGGATGGTGCTCAAACTCCCTTTGATGTTTTTGAATGCACTTGCCTGCTTTCTTTTTCTAGGTTCATCAGATTCATATGAAGACACCAGTAACACTTAATGAATACAAATGTTTATTATAATTAAAGTTTTCAGGATTAGGTAATGTTTAAACATGTCATTTTTAAAGAACAAACAGGCAGGCATTATCAATGACAGTTTATGCATAGCAGTCCGTACATACTGACGGAGATTCTGCTCTGTTCCAGTGGTGATGTGTGGCTTCAAAAGCCTTCTAATTGTATGTGCAAGACACAATGATTTCTCCAGTTTTCTTTGTCAGTTTAGAATGTCAGCACTGTTTTATATTGCTTTAAACTGGTTAAACCGGCATGGGTATTTGGGGTTTTCGCAGGGATTTGCAACAGTAAATTTTAAATGGTGACCAAATTTAAATGGGTTCCGTACCTCGCATATCGCTTTTTACTAGCATATCGCTTTTTACTAGCTCTCATGATTCTAGCTCTTGTGATTCAGTTTTGTGAGTGAACGCTGTGCTAATACTTGATCCGTGTAGCAGATAGTGATGTTTCGCTCAGCTTGTTGGGCATTTGCCATTTGATGTTTCAAATAGACACAAGAAAACGGCAGCATACAATCAGAGACAGTTGACAAACTTTGAAGTCACACTTAAAACCTCTAAAAAAAAGTGGCCTCTATAAATGGAGTCCCATTGGTGGTAAAAATGGTCATGGTTGCAGTTTGGAGCTGTGAACAGAAACCACATCCATAGCAGCATTTAAAGCATGAAAACAGATTCTAACAAAGACTTTGTCATGTGACACAGAGGCGGTATATATTTACTTAAACAAGAATCACACTTTCAGGAAACAATGTACAGAATCACACAAGAAAGGCGATTTTTGATTCTTGTACACAGCCAGTGGAAATCTAGATGCATGATGATAGTCTGCCAATACTTAAAAAGGCTCTGATGCAGCATTTTAATAACATAGAACCAATGCCACATCAGTCCTTGCCTGCTTTCTCTCAACTCAGCTTGTTTTGTGCACCTGTTAGAACCAACAGTTCTATTTTATGCTTAAATCATTCTTGAGATTGTAAACTTTTTATTACATTATAAATTGTAGTATGTTAATTCATTGTAGAGATGATAGGTGGTGATGATGGAATCAAAAAGTTTGAAGCCCATTTGATCAGCTGCTTTTGAAGAATATAAAATTGAATGATTTACTGCAGTCTAAAGGCCACAATGTTCCCACTAATCGAGTTCATCAACGATAGTGTAATCAAATGGCCAAAACTGCTCTTAAAGAATGAAAAATGAGAAGCAGATAAAATATCTGACATTTGAAATTGTTCAGTGAGAGTCTCTATTGCCTCTGGGGATAGATGAGCATAGGCAGTCAAACCATAGTCATTAAATGAAAGGTCAGTCATTGATGATTTATTGATAAAACTGTGGCATTTTTGATGAAAGGTGTCTTTTAAAAGACTTTTAAATTCAAAAAGTTTTTGTCTTCTAATCTTCACAAAGAGCACTTGTTCAAAAATAATAATGGTGCCATTTTCCAGATAGGATCTCTTTGTATTAAACAAAGGAGAAACTAAGTATAATTCCTGGAGAGAGCTATCCGTTATCTTTCCATTTTTTCTCAATGGCAGTTGCTCGGATGGAGCAGGATCCCCCAGAAATGTGCATCCTGGACAATTCATCCCACAAAGAACTGATATGCCTGCGCAATCTGATACTATCCACTGTTTAGCAAAATCGAGATCTTATGTCTAATATTTGCTCAGAGTTTACAATGTGACCTGGTAAGTTTATCGTTTGAACTTGGACATTATTTGAGTGAAATTAATTAACGTTACTTAATATACCATTTATTTATATACTGTAAATACACATACATTTTCACAGAACCCCGTTCTTACATTTTAAAGAGCTAGAAAAGCGCAAATGGTCTGGGTCAAGTGCAGTTTAATTCTGAGGTTTTTCTCCAGTTATTGCACCATCTGGATCCTATTATATATTCCATTCTCAGTCAAACATCAGCGATATAAACAAAAATAGTACATACTTAAGAAGATGGTAGTATAAATGGTAGGGATGTGCCTGAAGCCGAATAGCTTATACAGAAAGGCACGAGTAATGACTTCAAAACAAAAATGGATTCATCCAAATAATATCATTTTTTTTTAGGACTAATCATCTAATTGGTTGGTGACTCCACAAGCCGAAGTGTCCTTCAGCAAGACACTGAAACCAAGTTCACAGCCACAGCCCCCTGCACCTGCCCCCAGCCCAGCTTGCTTTTAGATAATTAGTCTGCAATTAAACTGCACTTGACCCAGCCCATTTGCACTTTTCTAGCTCTTTAAAACATAAGAACAGGGTTCTGTGATAATGCACGTGTATTTACAGTATATAAATAAACAGCATATTAAGTAACGTTAATTCATTTCCCTCAAATAATGTAAAAGTTCAAATGATAAACTTACCAGGTCACATTGTAAACAGTGAACAAATATTAGACATACGATCTCGATTTTGCTAAACAGTGAATAGTTTCTGGTTGCTTGCATGGCAGCTCTGTCTTCACTGGTGTTAATGTGTGTGTGAATGGGTGAATGAGACAAAGCGCTTTGAATACCGCTAAGGTTAAAAAGGCACTATATAAGTGCAGACCATTTACCATTTAGGATCTCAAAGATCCGGCGGTCCTGGTCTTGACGTAGCTCAAGCAGGGATTGTTGGTGTGTCTGGTGTAGGCTGGCGAGGGACTTGAGGATCTTGGCCAACTGCAAAGGACTCCATGGGGCATACTTCAGGCACCAGTGTAACACAGCTTCACAGCAGAAGGGATGGAGAACACAGGGTAGCAGTTTTTTCCAGGCTCAGGTAGGACTTTTAATCGGCCACTTCATTGCTTTACAACTTCACAGACTCATTAGCTTCACAGGCACATAGTTACTTATACACATTAGCTTCACAGGCACATATTAATTTGAACAAATCAGCTTCACAAATATGTTTTAATCTGGTGAGATTCGATACACCCAGTTACATACTTGCTCTTTGTGGTAAACATGGCAAAAAAGTAAAAATCCTCAGACAATGGAGACATCAAAAGACACTTATGTGTTCAAGCTGAGGCCTCTGGTGGCCTTGCGAGCCGGGGACTGGATTTGGAAGGCACGTTGGGAGAAGAAATTCAGTGTCAACTGTCCAACATCTCAGTGATGCTGAAGAAGGTTGTTGCTGACTTGGAGGATTTCGCTGTAACATGTCAATCGATTACGGCGATGGAAACAAAAGTGCAGATGTTGAGAAATGGATCAATTATCTGGAGTCATCAGAAAGGGAATTATCGGCTAATCCACCTGTCCAAAACAGACTTGGAACACATTTTGGAAAAACTGGAATATTTTGCAAATATGAGCTGAAGGATTAACATACGGATTGTTGGAATTCCTGAGCATGAAGAAGGCGGAGATATGGTGAAATTCTTTACGAGCTCTTCCCGAGTCTGCTCGACATAACAGGCCATAAACTGGAAATTGAGCGAGCTTACAGAGTCCCAGCTCGCAGATCTGCTGAGGGAGACAGGCCTGGATTAATTCTGGCCACATTTCTGAGATCATCCGATAAAGATCTCGTGTTGCGCCAGGTGAGGAGCAAAGGAAATCTTTCTTGGAAGAATCACAATATTTTCTTGTTCCTGGACTTTGTGAATTCGACAGAAACGCAATTGGTTCAAGGTATGTAAGAAACTCTTACATCAACGGAAGATGGACGGCAGCAAAGTACATACATGTCCCAAAACTGGCACTCTCCTTCATAAATACATTGGAGTGAGTAAGTAATTTGATGTTTCTTATATTATTGGACTGACTCGCTGTTCAATGACTCGATTGTCTGAGGAAGCTGGGTGTGGAGAGGGGGCTGTGGCTGTCCGGGGATGCAGCCAGGGCCCTCTCCTGTCTGAGGAGGCTTTGCATGCCGGTCCTCTGTCTGAGCTTGACCAGTTTTTTTTTTTTTTTTGCATTGGCACCGTCTAGAGGCTGGAGTTTGTTTTGTGGAATGACACTTCCTTCAATAAATGTTTGCTTTGACAGAAGATAATTTTTACACTGAAGTTCCAGGCCAGATTGAGATTGGACACTATGGATGACTGCAAAATATCTACATGCTCACATAAAGGATGTCTTTTATAAAGTTGGCGGGCTGAGTAAGTAATGGTGTATTTCTTTCTTCTTTTTTTTTTTTGAGTGCAGCCTTTGAATGAGTTTGGCTCTTGATCATCCGAGGAAGTAGGATGCCTTTTTTGTTTCATTTTGTGCTGGTTCCGCCTAGTGGCTGGAGCTTGTTTTGTGGAATGACATTTTTCAGGACAGTTGTGGATGATCTTTGTGCTTATGCCACCTGTTGGCTGGAATTTGTTTTTGTGGAATATTTTTAAGGGACATTAAAATGATTTCATCATCTGCTGCACTCATAACAGCTGGCTCACTGAACAATTGTTTGTCTGTCCGAGGAAACTGAATGGCTTTATATCAGCTGGAATTTGTTTTGTGGAGGAACACACCTTCGAGTTCTGTGAATGAATCTACATGTTACTTGTGTTTATTCTGCTAGTTGGTTGGGGTCTGTTTTACAAAGTATATTCTGTTATGTAATTTTGCCTCACAAAATTTGTGCAGAAGCACCGGGCTTGAGCAATCCGATGGCAAAGTTGTCGCGGGGGCTCTCGTAGGCATACATGGACCTTTTGAGACTTTTGAGGTGAATGTGGTCTGTATAATCTTGTTTTTGAAACATTTTTTTTAAAAATTATATCAATATGTCAAATGTTAAAATGAGTAGGTTATCTCTCTCCACTTGGAATGTGAATGGGTTGGGGCACCACATAAATAGAAGGAAGGTTATTTATTTTCTTAAGCAAAATAAATATAATATAGTGTTTCTTCAAGAAATGCATGTTTCGCCGCAGGAAGCTGTACATTTTGGGAAGATAAATGGTGTGCATATTTTCTTTAGTGCTGGCTGAAGTAAAAGCATCTAAAAGCAAGAGTCATTACATTGATAAGTAAACATCTACAGTTCAAATCTCTCAAATAGATTAAAGATAGATTAGGGAGAATCATTATTGTTTTAGCAGAAATTCAGGGGCAAAGCCTGATTTTGGCAAATATTTATGCACTTAATGCTGATGATCAAGGCTTTTTTATAGATCTTGAAGGGATGTTGCAAACCGCTGGCACCCCCCATGATATAATATTGGGAGGAGACTTTATATTTTGATGGACTTAATCCTTGATCATAGTGAAGCAAATGTATGTAAGCCCATTAATGCATTGACACTTCACAGAATCAGAATCAGCTTTATTGCCAATGTATGCTTACACATACAAGGAATTTGTCTTCCAGTGCACTACAATACACAACAATACAAAAAAAGAATAAAAAAACAGCAGCAAGACATAGATAATACAATATATATATACATATATATATATATATATATATATATATATATATATATATATATACAGTATATATATATATATATATATATATATATATATATATATATATATATATATATATATATATATATATACAGTAAATACAGTATATATATATATGTATATATACAGTATATATACAGTAAAACACATTCAGGTCGTCAGCCAGTCGTAGGTCCACCACAGGGTTGGGGGTAGGAGTACTGTAATTAGTAAGTTGTTTCAGGCCACTCCACACTGATGCAGGGTCTTTAGCTGAAAACTTGTTTTCCAGCTTATCAGAGTAGCTTCTTTTAGCCATTCTGATTTCCTTATTCAGTGTGTTCCTGGCCTGATTATACAAGACTTTATCCCCACCCCTGTAAGCGTCCTCTTTGGCATGGCAAATCTGCCTGAGCCTTCCTGTAAACCATGGTTTATCATTGTTGAATGATAAAAAAGTTCTAGTAGGGATGCTCATGTCCTCACAGAAACTGGTGTATGATGTAGCAGTATCTGTGAGCTCATCCAGGCCTGTAGCTGCAGCTTCAAAAACACTCCAATCAGTGCAATCAAAGCAGGCTTGTAGTTCCAGCTCTGCTTCATTAGTCCATCTCTTTATAATCCTTACAACTGGTTTTGTTGATTTTAATTTCTGCCTGTAAGTTGGAAAAAAATGAACCAGACAGTGATCAGAGATTCCCAAAGCTGCACGTGGAACAGAGCGATATGCATCCTTTATAGTTGTGTAGCAGTGATCCAGTATATTCCTGTCTCTGGTAGGGCATGTAATGTGCTGTTTGTATTTGGGCAGTTCATGTGTCAGATTTTCTTTGTTAAAATCCCCAAGAATAATAATAACGGAGTCCGGGTATTGTTGTTCTGTGTCTGTGATTTGATCAGCCTATGCATTTGGGCAGCGCTATGTTCCCAAACGCGTTTGGAGCGATGTAAACACACACCAGAATAAACGAGGAAAACTCCCGCGGTGAGTAGAAAGGCTTACAGTTAATAAAGAGTGCTTCCAAATTAGGACAGCACATTCTCTTTAACGTTGTTACATCTGTACACCTACTTTCATTAATGTAAAAGCATGTTCCACGGCCTCTCGTTTTCCCAGTTAACTCCGTGATGCGATCCGCTCTGAACAGCTGAAAGACCGACAGATATAATGCGCTGTCCTGAATGGCTTCACTCAGCCAGGTTTTTGTGAAGCACAAAGCAGCAGAGTTTGAAAAGTCCTTATTTGTACATGGAGGAGATGTAGTTCATCCGTTTTGTTGGGAAGAGAGCGGAGATTCACTAGATGAATGCTCGGCAGTGCTGTTCGAACGCCGCGCTGACCAGCGCGCCAGCTCGTCTCCCTCGCCTGCGTCGTACTGCGTCTAAACACAGCTGTGCCTCCGACTGAAATGTCCAGCAAAACGTCTGAATATTCAAAAACCGGGAAAAGATTATCTGGTTTGTCCTGCCGAATGTTCAGCAGTTCGTCCCCGGTAAAACTGACTGGAAAAAGATTACTAAACACAGGACAAACAAACAAAAATAACAAAAGAATTGGAGAGCTCCACATTGAGGTGGCCATCTGTGGCACCATCATTGTATCATCATAGTATCAGGATGTGTAAAAATCTTGGTCTTGTAGATATTTGGCAACTTTAAAACCCATCTGGTAGGGACTACAATTTTTTTTTTTCATCAGTCCATAAGATTTATTCTAGAATACATGTATTTTTTATATATAAGTCCCTTATTTTATCTGTTGTTGACTGCTGAATTGGAAACATCTTAGTCTCAGATCACACCCTGGTGAGTTTAGAGATGTTGTCACATATGGAGAAAAATAAATCATATTGTTGGCATTTAATGTATCCTGATTTCCAACAAATGTTAAAGACTGAAATTAATGTTTATATGGAGATCAAGTGGTCGGCAGTATCCTCTGTGGGTGTGGCTTTGGAGGCACTTAAGGCGGTTCTTAGGGGTCGGATTATACAATTTGCCTCATTTACCAAAAAATCCAAAGCATGAAAAGTTGTGCAGTTGGAAGGGAATATTAAAAGCGCAGAGGCAGAGCTGAAGTGCCGAATGCCGACTGATGGCCTCAGAAAATGTACTCGATTGAAACACAGATATATGAAAAAAAAGTGGAGAATGGAAAAGTGGAGTTTTGGTTATTTAGGGCAAGACAGTCGGGGTCAGGGTACAAAGCAGGGATGCTTTTGGCTAGATATATAAAGCAGAGAGAGTCTTTTTATACCTTTCCCTCAGTGCAATTGCTTGTGGTGAAATTTTTACCTCAGCCATTGATATTAATAATGCATTTAAAGAATTCTATCTTGATCTTTAAAGCTCCTCGTCTTCGTCTACTAATGAAGATATTAGAAAATTTGTGGAACCATTAGAACTTCCTAAATTGATGACTGAGCAAAAAAATTATTTGGATTCGGAGATAAACTTGGAGGAACTTGACGAGGTAATTAAGGCCCTGCCTACAGGCAAGGCTCTGGGGCCAGATGGTTTTGCAGCTGAATTTTTTAGATCTTATGCTACAGAATTGGCTCCACTTTTTGTTTTGTTTATATGGAATCATTAAAGAATGGATAGCTTCCCCCAACATCTCTTATGACATCTCTTATACATATAGATCAGGTGGGGTTTATTCGGGCTGTAGCTCTTCTGATAACATTAGGCGTTTCATCAATATCACGTGGTGAGTAGCAAATGATCAGTCTCCTGTCACTGTCATATCACTTGATGCTGAAAAGGCATTTGATATGGTATAATGGGTTTTGGAAATGTATGGGTTCGGGAGTACATTTATTGGTTGGATTAAGTTACTTTATAGACACCCTGTAGCAGCGGTACAAACAAATGGATTAATTTCTGATTATTTTACTCTGAATAGGGGCACCTGGCAGGGTTGCCCTCTTTCCCCTTTGTTGTTCTGTCTTGCCCTGGAACCATTAGCAGCCGCAATAAGAAAAAAAGATGATTTTCTAGGGGTGATGGCAGGAGGTGTGGTGCATAAGCTTCTGCTTTACGCAGATTATATTTTATTATTTGTCTCTGACCCTTATAAGAATGATTAATTCCTTTTCCAAATTCTCATGATACAAAGTCAATTGGTCTAAATCCGAAGCTTTGGATCTAACAGCATTCTGTCCAGTAAAGGCCTTCCAATTGGGCACCTTCCAGATGTCCAAACAGGGCATTACGTTTTTGGGCATTTTATTCCCAGCAAATTTGTCTTATTTAGAAAGTCAAAGGGTGTATGTGTTTGACCATCACTGTCTGCACGTGGGTGTGTGGCAGGACTCAGATCTCCAGGTGAAGGTGGTTGTCATAGTTTCTGTATATTTACAAGGTCAGGTATACAGTAGGTTCCAAATGTCTGAGAGCGTATACACACAAAAAAAAGTTGTAATATGAAAAAAAAAAATAGATGTAATATGAAAATTCCATTGCCTTCGTTGGATAGATGTCCTTGCTTCTGTTAAAGCAGAAAAGAATGCTCTAAATAATATTCTCAATATAACATCAGGTTTTGCACAAACTTGTGTCGTATGCCAGTTCGAGTGCATGATTAGGCCAACCAAGATATTTTAAAATGTAAATTTTTCAGTTCAACATTTCACTCAAAATGTTATGCTGATTTGTGATCTGTATTGAAAAATAATTTGTAATGAGCAAAAAAATTTAATAAACTAGAAAAATGCACAAAAAGAAACAGTAGCGGCTCGTGACCACATATATAGATGGGGCAGATTCTTGCTCTGAGCATAATATTGTATGTTATGTAAGTTTTACATTATAAACTTGTTCTGACAGAATGTGTTGTTTTCTTCCATAATTGCCCCTTAAGGTGGCACTATAATGTTGAATGGGATATTCTTAATAAGAACATTGTCATATTCAAAGTACTTTATTGGAATTATTGTTTTACATAATATTGCCAAAGTATTGATATGCACAACAAAAGTAGTGACAAGAACATAAAATTAAATAATTTTAAAAATTGCTATTACTATTATTATGATTATTATTAGTCGTGCATGCTTTAGCAAAGCATCATTATTAATATTATCTCACACATTTCTTGTTTTTCCATCTTCTTCTTTCAAAATTTTGGCATGTAATTGATCCTGCACCATTTCTCGTATAACCATGAAATTATAAATCGCCTGGCTTATTGAGGACAATTCTCAATTCTGCTATTACTTTTCTAAGTGTTTCGGGCTACAATGTTCGCCTGGCGATCGAAATATCGGGCAAATAAGTCTCATTGACTTAACATTGACAGGAAATCGGTGTCATAGAGACATGGGGGTTGGCTGTTTTGACTCAAAGAAGCCTTTGAAGTATCACCCTGGCAACTGCTTAGCAATCAGATGGGGTCACCCTAGCAGCCATATAGAAAAACGCATATCTCTGCCACAGAAATTCGTAGAGACATGGCGTGGGTTCTTTTCCCTCAGGTTAGAAAGCAGCCTTTAAGTATCACATTTCCAACTGCCAGGCCATGTCCTAGCACCCATATGGTGTAACCTTGAAACTTTGTAGCAACATGCTCAAGCCGAATCTCAAAATCATCAAACAGATGTGGGGGTTGGTTCTTTGGCTCAGGCTGTCAAGCAGCCATTGTATTATCACCCTGGTAACTGCATAGTAGCCACATTGAACACCCTGTCAACTGTACTACAAAATTCCTATCTCGGAATTAGAACAACGTTGATACACGGGGATGGGCTCTTTTGAATTATCCTAGCAAGTAGGCTTTTTAGTATCACCTGTGTTATATGGGATCATTCCACAATCTAGACATTTTTGGATGATTATCAGAGGTAATTGACTGTATTTTTCACACAAGTTGGTCCCTGCATACTTTTATCTGAATAATATTTTTGTTTAGTCCCCCTAGACCTTCATACACTTAATTAAATTAACACTACTCTCAACAAGAGGACTGACTTACAGTATAATGTCTGGTTAGGCTGACCAATGCTACCGTATCCATATAGTACCAGATACCCTTGGTTGGAATAATGTTAACAGTAATCAAAGGTAAGGACTACCATTATTTAGGTGAGTCGACCAACATTTTGTCATTCTAAATAATTATTATATTTAGTCCCTACAGTCTAGGTACACTTAGTTAATGCCAAATAGATAGTCAGAAAGCTAAGGTCTCAGAAGACATGCCTGATGCTCTTTCAAAGCTGAGTCATTAGTTTGTACTAACACTGATCACAGATTTGTGATCAACAAGGACTTAACATAATCTACTAAAGCAAGAATTTCAGAATTAGTCAGAATAGAATCAAATTTAACAATTTATTAATCAGGTAAATATGTATCAAACCAATTACATAATTAATCAATTTAGAAATAATCAATACAAAACATCTAATGCTCAAAGATGAATCTTAAGTGTAACAGATGCATCCGTGACTTCAGCAAAGTATGAAGTGTAAAGCACCACAGGGATTTCTGGCAGAAAATTCCAGATAATTAATAAATAAATAAACAGATAATTAGGCAGTTCTTGCTCAGTTGGGTGTGAGATGGTATTTTTACGAAAAGATTCTATGCTGGTTTTCTCAGAGATTAAACATTTTCTGTTTGTCTCCCTTTTGAGTTTTGACCTTTGAAACATTTCTTATTATGTTTGTGTTGTTATTTGCGATGTGTTTAAAATGTCCTGGTTACTTCCGTAACCTCCGTTCCCCGATGGAGGGAATAAGACGTTGCGTCGATGAAGTGACACTAGGGGGTCACTCTTAGGAGCCGAAACACCTTCTGATCTTTGATAAAAGGCCAATGGGAATTGGCGAGTGGTATTTGCATGTCACTCCCCCGCACATACGGGTATAAAGGAGTTTGGCATACAAACTGAGGAGCCGAGAGAGAAGGCCCCGGCCATTTCATTTCAGTCCAGCGTTTTGGCAGGAGGGACACAACATCTCGTTCCCTCCATCAGAGAACGGAGGTTACGGAAGTAACCAGGATGTTGCCTATCTGTCAATCACTCGACGTTGTGTCGATGAAGTGACACTAGGGGTCCCCTACAAAAATGCCACAACTAGCTGGACTGTGTTATGTGAACTGGCGGTGCGAGATGGGCAGACTACTGTGAGCCTCATTGCCAGCGCACCAGGCCGACACGTAACCTACCCCAATGCTGTTATGAGCGTCGAACGGCACTTCGGGGACAAGTCAACTGCCCAAAGAAAGAATAGGGGTAGGCTAGCCAAGTCGTGCCTTTTCCCACTTTTTTTTTCTCCCCAAAAAGACTGAACAGTTTTCACTGGGACCACTACGTTTGCACCTAGATTTACGTTGTCCCTGGTGGCCACAGCCTTTGGGGCCACTGGACAAGCCGCCTCCACCCTGAATGCCATGGCTCTCCTACAATTCCACCAAGCCAAGGCGCTGAAAGAGCTTCACAAGTTCCACCCCGGGATTGATACAGGATCTGCGCTCAGCGACCGACCTCGGCAATGCCGAGCCTCTCAGGAACCAGATGATCAGGTCGTGCTTCCCTAAGGACTTACCGTCCACTGTGTCATAATGTGCTGCCTCTGCGACCTTCGTGAAGACGCGAGGGGACAGGGACAGGCTGAAAAGGAGGACTTTGTACTGCTACGCCTGACCTTCAAACACAAACCGCAGGAAGGGTCTGTGCCAAGATAAAATCGAGACGTGGAAGTATGCGTCCTTCAGGTCTACCAGCAAGAACCAATCTTGATGCCGGACACTTGCTAGAATGCGTTTTTGCATAAGCATCTTGAACGGGAGTCTGTGTAGAGCCTGGTTCAATACACGCTGGTCCAAGATTGGCCACAACCTACCGCCTTTCTATGATACAATTGAGTAGGGGCTGTAAAACCCATTCTTAATCTCGGCTGGAGGGACAGGCTCTATCGGGCCCTTCTGTAAGAGGGTGGCGATTTCTGCACAAAATGTAGCGGCGTTCTCGCCCTTCACCGAAGTGAGGTGGACGCCATTGAACCTTGGCAGGTGCCCGGTGAACTGAATCGCATAGCCGAGTTGGATGTCCAGGCTAGCCACTGCAACAGGTTGGAAAGAGCAAGCCATGCATCCAAGATCCGGGTGAGGGGGACCAAGAGGATAATCTCCTTGACGTACCGGGGGGTGGGGCCTCGTGGCAGGGCGGAGCCAGAGGTGCGACATTGATGGGTCTTGGGCCTTGTGGCCATGCTGAGTCAGGGGACATCAAAGCAATTACCTGGCTCCTGATACCCACCTGCTGATCGGTTGGGGAGGAGATACATCGTCCCCACAGTCTGTCAAAACCATCTGGGTGTGGGCATGTTTGTGCCACAGCTGGGCGCGCAGGGGCAGGGAGGCCACCGCTGGAGCACCGAATCTGCCAAAATGGAATGGTGGACGGTGGTCGTAGTGATGACATGCACACCGGATCTGTGACCCAGGGAATAAGGAAACCACTCTTTTGTTAAACTTGTGGGTACCGCAGCTACTTGAGTGTGCAGTGAAATTAAATGAAAAGGGAACAAAAGATTCTCCTACCGGCTCTTCACCGGGGGATGGAGTGGTCTGTTTACCAGCTCCGGAACAGCGGGTCTCTTGGTCCCTGGGTCATCCGTCTTCAGGGAGCTTCAAATCCTTCTTCTTGGAGGCCAGTCATGAGGGGTGGGCCGCAGTGCAGCCACCACAGGGAGACGCCCTTGGCAGTGAGCAGATGGGGTGTGGGGTCTTGAGCCGCACCACTTTCTGGTCAGGATGGTCTCTGTCTGCTGCTTCACTGCCAAGAACTGCTGGGGAAAGTCCTTGACAGTGTTGCCGAATAGGCCAGCCTGGGAAATGGGGGCATTAAGGAACCGTGCCTTGTTGACCTCTCTCATCTCGACCAGGTTGAGCTAAAGGTGGTGCACCTGGACCAACAAGGTGGATGTCGCCAGCCCGAGAGACTGCGCCATGACCTTCATCGCCCGGAGGACGAGGTCGGTCGCCGAGCACAGTTCCTGCATCAATCCCAGGGGTGGAACTACCCTCGTGCAGCTCTATCAGCACCTTGGCTTGGTGAATTTCCAGGAGAGCCATGGCGTGCAGGGCGGAGGCAGCTTGTCCAGCGTCACCGAAGGCTTTGGCTGCCAGGGACGACGTAAACCTATAGGTGCAAGATGGGAGCTTCGGGCGTCCACAGCAGGTCGCTGAATGATCGAAAATTGAATGATCGGTTCACACGCCAGCTTCTTTATACCCATATTTGCGGGGGAGTGGCATGCAAATACCACTCGCCAATTCCTATTGGCCTTTTATCAATGATCAGAAGATTCCCAAGCGTGACCCCTTAGTGTCACTTCATCGACACAACGTTGAGTGAGTGACAAATTGGGAACCAAGGGTCCTCTGGTTTGCAACCATGCCAACAACAATAACATGGTTAAATTTATATGTAGGTGGAAGTTTTTAAATTTGAGTGGCAAGTTTGCTTGCAATTAGTAGTTAAATCATCGATGTGTGACTGTAGACATGTACATTACAATGTTTCAAATAAGTTGACAAAGTAAATAGTTTATGACATGATTGCCATTATTATGCTTGTTTTGGGAAAGTAATGTCTTATGTATGTATAAGGGTGAGGCAAGCCTGATCTTTAGTGGAGTATCACTTTTGGAATCTAGGCCATGGAGTCATGATGTGTGGTGGTTGAGCCTGGATAGTTTTGCTGTCTGTACAAGGTCAAGATGTCATGAAAGTTTTTTGATGAAAAGTGTGTGCCCTGTACGTTGATGTCTGGGAGATGGGTGGAACTTTTCAACAATTTGTTTTGCACAATTTGTTTCAGATGCTAACCCGGGAGGCCATATAGCTATTTTATGGTAGTGTAGTGTTGTTTGGTGTGAATGGGCCCTAGATTGTCTTTGCACCCATCTCCCGCACCTTGTCCTGGCTTGATGCAGGGGGATCAGAAATCTTTTGCCATCTGTCTCTCATGAGATTGCAACCTGAAATGGAAACAACCACAGATATAAAACAGTTAATGCTGAACCTTTAAATAATTTGCATTCAGACATACTTTCTTTATTCTTTATTTTCCTCTGAGGGTCACATCCATACTGTTGCAGACAGCTTTAGTCTCATACTGCATGGATTGTGCCATCAGTGGGAAGAAGCGTTTTTCTTTACAAAACCACATACCATTACAATGTCTAATGCAAATTTTGTTTCAGAGATCAAATTAGACTGAGCATCCTTGGTCAGATCTGAATTTCTGTTTTTTGAGTATGTAGCACCTTAAGTTGTTCTTGCTGTTGAGCCTGGACAGTCTGCTGTTGAGAGCACTAGGGGCCCCAGTTCTGCTTGTGGAAATTGTTTGTTTATTTGGACAACTTCATCACCCATCTAATTATTAGTTCCAATGGGCTTATGACTGGTTTTTTTTTAGTTGCTCTCAATACAGTCAGCTCTGTTGGCAAAACATCAGTTTAGTACGGTGTTATTCGTTTAGCTATTTTTATTTTTATGATGCCGTTACCATGTTTGAGCATCTCAGATCTCTGTGGTTTTTCAGAATTGTGAAATTTCTGCCTGATGTTTAGCATTTCACACACATATCTTTCATTGTCTACACAGTAAAATGGGTCTCCTGATCAGATTTAATTTGAATTGGTACTTCTCATCGAGGGATTAACTGGTTTGCTATTATTTGCCACTGTCTTTGCAGCATTGATGCATAGCAAAAAATGAATGTATACCCTCGATCTTGGCACTGGTAAGAGAACCATTGAAATTCAATTCCAATAATTTTTCAGGGCTTGTAAGTTTCTTTGTTGGCAGTGTCATTACAAATATACATAAATAGTATTGTATACATACATCTGCATGACCTTTCACCATCTGTGGCCATGCTTAGCCATTTTAATAAAATGCATATTATAATATGATTATAATAAAATTATATTATATAAAAAATAGTATAAATTAAAATAATTGTATTACTGGTCTCTGGAGCATTTCTGGAATGAGATATCTGTCATCTTGCTGATCCTTTGAGAATGCATGCCTTTGATTTGGCCCTGTATCAGATGCATGAGCATGTGCAATGTGTGCATAGCAACAGGTCAGGCTGAAAGCCCTTGATGGATGTGTTGTTGTTTACGCCCAATGAACTGCAGGCGCATATTTACACGTGTCAAATTTCTGCTCAAGCTGCAGAGCTTTTGCAAATTCAATATGGATAAGATGCCACTAGGTGTATTCTCATGCAAATATATTTGAATATGAAAAGGTTTCGGGGGCTGAGCAGAATCAGGACTGATGCAAGGCGAAAAGAGCGTTCTTGAATTTTAAAGGCCTAATCACAATCTTTTAAAAGTTACTGAAGGTTAATGCAAATTGTGCAAAACTACTGAGAGTTTGGTAATTGTGTAAATTTACTGGTAGTCACTGGTAGGAATTTTGTACTCTGTATGGTTTGACTGGAGCTACATGGTAAATAGCACAATTTACTGGTAGGCACTGGTAGGAATTTTGTACTCTGTATGGTTTGCCTGGAGCTACATGGTAAATAGTACAGTGTGCCACATCAGAGACAAATGTATCCAACATAGGAACACATTCAACTTAAAACTGATGAACAATTTCAAGAGAAACATTATTACAGTTATTTCAGATTCACAAAAGATGAGAAGTCTAGAATTCCCAAAGCATCTACAGCCTCTGGTCTAAGTGTTTCTTGCAACACTTACAGCAGAAACATTCAAGTGTTTTAAGAAATAAACGTCTCAGTTACTGTCGTAACCTCTGTTCCCTGATGGAGAAAATGAGACGTTGTGTCGATGAAGTGACAGTAGGAGTCGCCCTTGGGAGCCCCAGACACCTCTGATCTTTGAGAAAAGGCCAATGGGAATTGGCGAGTGGAATTTGCATGCCAATCATATGGATATAAAAGGTGCTGGAATACAATCATTCATTCAGGTTTTGTGCTGAGGTCCCGGCCATTTCAGCGGGTAGTTCAGTGTTGTGGTAGGAGGGACACAACGTCTCATTCCCTCCATCAGGGAACGGAGGTTATGACAGTAACCAAGACATTCCCCTTCTGTCGCTCACTCGACAATATGTCGATGACACTAGGGGTCCCTATACAAAACGCCTACTGAATTGTGTTACGTGGACTAGCGTTTCGAGATGGGCATACCTATGTGTGCCTCGTGGCCAGTGCACCAGGCCATCACGTAACCTCCCCCAATTCTCTTGTAGGTGTCAAACTGTCCCTTGCACCTCGGCGGCAAGTCGACTGCACAAAAAACAAGAACCGGCTGACCCAGCCGCGTGGCCTTTTCTCTTTTTTCTCCCCAAAAGGAATGAAATTGTTCAGCTGGGGGCCATATAAGTTCCGGCCAGCTGTCCCGGAACTTACCTGTTCAAACCTGACAAAAAACAGGATGAAACTGGCTCAACCCAGAGGTTGTAAAACCTTGCAAAGGTGTTAAGTGTTGCCCAGCCCACTGTTCTACAGATGTCTGCTAAAGAGGTGCCATTGGTCAGAGCCCAGGAGGCCACTACATCCCTGGTATAATGTGTGCGCAGCCCCACAATGGGGGGGGGGCATGTCCTGGGCGTGATATGGCGCCCAGGACATGCCCTATAGTGATGGCGACAATGGCCCAGTGGGCGATCCTCTGTATGGAGACAGTGCTTCCTTTCCGCTGTCCACTAAAGCAGACAAAGAGGGTTGGTGGTGGCATAGTGGCTAGAGCACAGGGCTGCTAATCAGAAGGTCGCTGGTTCAAACCCCACGGCCACCACCATTGTGTCCTTGAGCAAGGCACTTAACTCAAGGTTGCTCCGGGGTTATTGTCCCTGTAATAAGGGCTCTGTAAGTCGCTTTGGATAAAAGCGTCTGCCAAATGCATAAATGTAAATGTTAACAAAGAGCTGCTCGGAGCTCCTAAAGCTCTGCGTGTACTCCAGACACAGTTCGCTGAAAGAGAATGCTTGCAGGTCACCTACCCTCTTGATGGAGATAAGCGCTATCAGGAGGGCAGTCTTCAAGGATAGTGCCTTTAACTCAACTTCATCTATGGGCTCAAATGGAGCTCCCCGTAGGCCCCAAAGGACCACGGAGAAGTCCCACAAGGGAACGAGGCACGGTTTGGGGGGTTTAACCTCCTCGTGCCTATCAGGAACCTGACGATTAAGTCATGCTTCCCCAAATACTTACCGTTTACTGCATCGTGATGTGCCGATATTGTGGCTACATACACCTTCAAGGAGGGAAGCTTCTCCTGCAGAAAGGAAAGCACTGTTCCTACTGTGCATCTCTTGGGGTCTTCGCGTCTGGAAGAACACCACTTAGCGAACAGATGTCACTTCAGGTCATACAGGCGCCTCTTAGATGGAACACTGGCCTGAGGGATCGTGTCTACCACGGCCAGTGGTAGGCCACTTAGGTCTTCCGTGCCCTGTCCAAGGGACAGTCATGGAGTTTACAGAGGTCTGGTCACTGGTGCCAAGTCTGGATGGGCCAATAAGGTGCCACTAGGATGACCTGCTCCTCTTCCTTGCACAATGTCTGTGCAAGTAGGCTCTCTGGGGGAAACGCATACTTGCACAGCCACAGGGGCCAGCTGTGTGCCAGCACATCTGTGCCGAGGGGAGCCTTGGTCAGAGAATACCAGAGCGGGCAGTGGGAGAATTCCCGGGAAGCGAACAGGTCCACCTGTGCTTGACCGAATCGACTCCAAATCAGCTGGACCACCTGGGGGTGGAGTCTACACTTTCCCCTGAGAGTGATTTGCCTCGACAGCGCGTCTGCTGTGCTGTTGAGGTTGCCCGGGATATGATTGGCCCGCAATGACTCACTGCTGACTCTAAAAGAAGAGAAGGCAGGCAAGTTGCAACATTCGGCAAGAGCATAGGCCGCCTTGGCAGTTGATGTAAGCAACCATTGCTGTGTTGTCTGTCCAGACCAACACGTTCTTGCCCCGGATCAATGGCATAAGCCTCCGCATGGCAAGCAAGGTATGCCCGGCCCTCGAAAGCATACCACAGGAAGGATCTGTGTTGAGGGAAATCCAAGACATGGAAGCTACACAATGGGGCTGTAAAGGGACTTACTAAAAAAAGAGCCCTCCCTCAAAATTTTCTGTGCAAATGTGATTGGGTAGTCATTCAAAATAGCCAAACAGGACAGTCGACATGAGTGATGTAAAGATTTGCGTCATCCATGTTTGTCTCTGGATAAAGCCGGCTAATGAAAAGCTATATAATTTGGATTGTGTAGCTAATGAAATATAAAAACAAGGATATGAGGGTTATATATCCCTGATGCCAAAACATGAAGATTTGGAATGGAAAACCATGGACTGTGTTTGTTTGTGTTTGTGCTTTTACGCACGTGTGCAGTTATATCGTGTTACTGCCATGCTGTCAACAAAGAACTCTGCTTTCAGACCCGCAATCTGTTCCACCCTCCTCTGCTTCAGTCACCATCACTGCGGGTATGGAGAACACACACTCCCACCTGCATTTTTTCATCAAACCCCCTGTTCAACTGCACATCCAGGGTGCTTGGATATGTCATTCAAGCCAAGATGAGTCACCCTCCCCTCGAGTTAAACCCTGGAAAAATCCTTTGGGATGGGACAGTGATTCATGTACCATGATGATTGTATTGTGGACTAAACAAACAAAAAAAAAGTGAAATCAAGCAGTTCATTTCTATCGGGAAGACACGCAGGCTTGAGTGAGGTTTAAGATGCCATTTATTTGATGACTGTAAAACAGAAAAGTAATGTCTCTTTTTGGCGTAGGCCCCGTCATGCGGTCCGAGGGAGTTATAAACCGTCCTATCCTGCCGGAGATAGGAGGCAGGGGCGAGGAGCCTACCCCCTTGCGGGATGGGGCTCAACTGGTTATGGTGGGGTGGTGAAGGTTGCCATGTTAGCACACTGAAACAGTAATGTGATAGATTGTGAGCAGACTTATAAAGCAATGGCTTACATGCGATTGGATAGGAATTACCCAGCTAATGGTGTGATGATGTATAGCTGATATTCTTCCCGCTAGAACTAGGCTGCGCTTACATTTATCATAAATGGACATGCATTTCTCGCATACGTATTCAAAATACAAAAGTTTTTGTAATGATGTTCCATTCAGTCTGATTACTACTTGCCAGAATGCTTAATAATTCTAAAAGCACAATAACTTTGGATCCGAAATTGAAACCTATTTGGCGAGTAAAGTGAGAAGCTAGTAGTGACAAAATGGAAAATAAAGATTTCTGCTACCCTGTAAGATATGGGAAGCAAGTTTAGTCTCAGGAATCTGTGATGTATGGACAGATGGGAGGACAAGCAGGGATCAAGAGCACGGAAGACGGGAGATGCATTTGAGACACAGCCCAGCATGTGCTGGAAAACACACAGAATTACCCAGCAGTCAAAACTCATTCCAGTCTGTCGTGTCCTTTGAGAATTACACACTCTCGGGTCAGTCCATCCATTCTGTCGCTCTGATCTGCCTGTGATCATGTTTTTTACCTCTGTTCCCATCTGTCTGTATTTGAGCTATGGAGTGGGTGATGAAAGGGGGACACCACTTTGCTTAAATCCAGGGCTTTGCTTCCTGTGGTGTCAGTGTATGGCACAAACTAACTGTCTGCAGAACATAAACAGGCCAAGAGTCTGAATGTACTGTCTGTTCATTTCTGCCTTTTTCAGTGCTAAAATAATCAGAGACTAAGATGAATTTAACCCAGTCTTAATTAAATCTGATGAATATAAACTAATACAGGAGGACATTTCATTCAAATTCTTGTCCATGTTTGCAAAAGTGCTAGTAATGAGCAGCAATGTTAAGTTTGAGCTGAAACTAGATACTGTTTGAGACATTTTGTTATTTCATGCATATGAAGCTAAAACAATGACTGAAGTATTTGAATCTGAAATGTTTGTCATATTTTAAAACACTTTTATTTAAATTTGTTTCTCAACGATTTAACTTTTCAGGGCCATTTTCAGATTTCAATTTGACATTTCAGAGCCCAGCAGAGTAACCACAGGTGGAGTTTATCACTATAACTATAGACAAGCCTGACAAACTTGTTTTTGTTCATTTCTTTGCTTGAAAAGTGTGCTTGTTAGGGGTGTGCAATGAAGACATTTTATGTATTTGCATCTGTAAGTGTTCGAATGACAAAATTACCTGTATCTGTCTCTGTATTCAGATAGAATTGGGTGTGGGCAGGGCTTAAACTGGAAGTGAGTCAAAACAAAATGAAATGCCAATTTTTTTATTATAAAAAATATATTTAAAACATTTAAAATTATAGTTTTTATTAATGAAATATGTATTGTATATGCCTTTTCATATTAATAGCATAATAATAATAATTTTAATTATTATTATTATACAACTATTATTTAAAAGAATATATTATTCTTGTTTTTCTTACCAGATGAAGCTGATTTTGTAGGCAACATTAACTGTGGAATATGTTGTGGTTTCTCCTGGTATTTCTGATATTAATGTCTCCATGAAACAGATTTTTTGTTTGTCTGTGCATGAATAACAACATTATTCTGAAGGCAGGAGGTGTCATGCTAAATGTGAAATATCACATATTTGTAGTGAATAATAAATACAAATTCAAGCATAAAATAAATGACAATAAAATCAATATAACCTACAAACAGGTGAAAGTCCCGTAAATATATAATTATTTAGTAAAATAATAATAATGTTACATTCATATAGCGCCTAACCAGAGGTAGCATGAATCCTCTATGGTAATCGATGAATACTCTGGAGCATTTACACCTTTATGGAGCATTTAAACTTTTTTCTCTGAATAAAGTCTTAACCAGATAATTTCCTTAATCATTGATGTGGACATGTGGTCAACTTTAAAAGATGGATAGACGAGCTCCGACGTGAAATCATCACTTCAGGTCAGGTATTTAACATCACGCTCAGGTTTAGGCTATAAATGTATACACATAATGAATCGTGTGATACATTAACATGGACGTTTCAAGAAGTGGATAGTTTTTATGATGCTGTATCTTAATTAATATTGCACTTGACAAGCTCCAGATGCAAACAAAAAGACTGCAAACGGAGTCGAGTCCGTGCCCATCCGCTCTGAAATCACAACGTGTGCATTTTTATTCATAAGGTCTACACTTTAGAAATATTGGCTGCACATATTCATATATTATTTGTATTTTGTATATGTTTATTTCAAATGTTTCTTTATCCTTGTGCCTCTTGGATTATCAGTCATACAAATATTTTTTATATTATTCGGATGAATCCGTTATTCATTTTGAAGTCAATATTCAGCTTCGGGCACATCCCTAATAACTACAGTACTTTTGAGCATAGTTGAAAATTTGAAAATAGGGTGTTAATTACTCATTACTGATTTATAAACTATTGACATTTTCTTTTGTTACTATTTATTTTTTCATCACATCACCCTGTTTTGCCCAGCTTTGCATTTCTTTTGCAAACACATCGACTTGAAATGTTTTTAATTCTCAATCGCTATTTTCCCAGTTAATTACAGTTGCTACCATTCACTCATTCTTTTGAAATGTTGTGAGTTTGTTCCAGCAAAGTAAATAACAATAGTGATGTTTTTACAATTAAAGTTCCAAGTGAAATCCTCCCTTGAGTTCCATAATAAAATTTCTGGATGCTATCTCCAATTTAAGCTTTGGAGGTTCCTTTCGCTTAGGTGAACAAAGAGATCATTAATTGCAGAGCAAGATATTTACTTCCTCATATACTGCCTCTAACACTTCCCTGATACACATGTAGTTTTTTCTAATAATTCTTAAGCCACTCTGGATTTTTCGGTCTCTGGTCTAAAAAAATGTGTCTATATGGGTGCGTTTATGCTTTCCCTCAACACTTCTAAAAGGCAAAGAACAATTAACTTACCACAGATGTAGAAGGAGGAGAAGCTCAAACCTTTTGCCCATGCAAATCAAAAAGCTACGCCAATGCTTGCCTGGTTTATGTCACTTGCTCTCACTCGCCTGAGTTTTAATCATGCACAACTGCAGCTCATCATCACCTCGTTTGGACATGCACTGAAACATCACTCTCACTCTCAGTCAGTGGCTAGCCTTGTTGTAAGGTGGCCCAAAGGTGGCAGCCCAGACGAGTCATCAGCGTCAGATGCCGGACCGCTCTCCGATGCAGCAGCGAGCTCATCCAGCTCTGGGGGCTCCAGAGGATAGGCAGGCTGGCTGGCTGTGATGCCGCTGTTGCCTTGAGCCCAGACGGAAGTCAACGAGTGTGCTGGGGGCGGGTGGTTCGCGGGGGTGTTCCCGGCAAAACCCAGCCCGCTGCCATCCCCAGATCACCTCCATCGCCAGCCGTGTCGTCCTCAATGGCCTCAATGGGGGGTGGCTGGAGTGGCGTTCCTTCAGTTGAAGGAAAGCCGCGACCGCAACGTTGCCATGGTCATGTTCTCTCAGTGAGAACATGAACCATACACAAATGCTGCATATCTTGAAATTGGCCACACTCCAAAGGTGTCCTGAGCCAATTAGAAGTGACTTTCCGGAGTCACATTGTCGACTGGGCTGTCCTTTATGAACCTGATTTATGAACCTTTGTGAAGGATTCTTAAAAACTCACGTTCAAAAATAGTGCATGTTTAATCATGAGCTTTTATTTCTTGAAAATGGTCAAAGAGACATGACATTCGTTGTCATCAACATTCTCTACGTAAACAGGCAAGCATTTACATACTAAATATGACATTCTTTCATGAATATTATACGTGTAAGTAACAAAACATGAAAATCCCTGGTTACAAATCATACTGGTTAATTCATTAGTTTTACAACATGTATAATACATTACACGTTATGAGAAACCTGATTGTCGGGGTATAATATCCAGTTGAACATTGAAGTTACCATACAAGATTAAAGATTATAATCATCGATTTGTTAGTTAGAAGTGATTACCAGTCACTACACATATCTTAAAAGGTACATCAGCTATGATCAAAGGTCATAGAGTTATTTTCAGAATTATCTAGCAAGGCTAGGTATTGTGTACATTGTGGATTTAAATGAATTCTGTACATTTTAGAGGATTAAAATCAGCGAAGTACAACGTTCATGGATTCCTTTTTAGATGCTGTTTGCAGGATAATAATCAAGATGTCTCATGATCTGATGAGTCTAAGTGTAGCAAATTGGTTTATATCGGAGGACAAAACAGAATGTGTTCTGAGTCTTTCTTGGGAATTCCATGGAGTTTGTTCTCTGTCTTTTATTGCTTGTGACCCCTTAAAGTAAAGCAAGTAAATTGGTGTCGTATTCAGATGTGGTTTTAAGGTGAATTTTTTGATAATTGTTTTTTTTTAAATACCTCCCTAACCTAAAACTTTTGCCTGAACCTATCCAATAGAGTTTTAAAATATAATTGAGACTGTAAAGGGAATTAATGGAAAGGAGGAGGCGAGAACCGGCTTGACAATATAAATAGTAGTTTAGTATAAAACAGAAACAAAAAGAAAAACACACAAAGGTGTTGACAGCTGTCCGTAAATCTCTCTCTCTCACACTGCAGATTCCAGTCAGCCTTTATCCCTCTCTGAGGCCTGATTAGGGGCAGGTTGTGTGGAATCACATTAAGCAACTACCTTATTTTGTGCTACTAATTTGACTCTGTAATGTCATGTGTCAGCTTGTGTTCATGGCTGGATTTGAACCACAGTCTGTCAACTGTAAGCCAACACCCTATCAGGTGAGCTACTGCGCAAGCTATCTGTATTGGAATAAGTAAGTGTGTCTGTAAAAAAGCATTAAGATGTAAACATTTTTTTACATTCAGTAAAAGTGTGTCGATATCATAAAATAGCAGGTTCTGAGTAATAGAGAGAAAAAAATATTTATAAAGTATTAATCAGTCATTAAAGTCATGATTTGAGTGAAATGGTATAAAAAACACAGTTGTTGTATTGTCTCTAGTGTTTATTTCACCTAGAAACTGCAGGGAACTGTACCTGGGGACACATTTGACACCGAGACCACACTGAGACCTTTTCAATGATATGAAACATGAATAGCCAGACATATAATTAGATATTTGTTACATACAAGATTTAAGTGTGTTTTTAAGGTGATTTTGAGCTGAAAGGGGGGGGGGGGGGGGTTGAGAGAACAGATGTAGAAAGACAACAATGCTTGTTTTCCAGACAACATTCTTGCTCATTTTGGTGTGAGATGGTATCTTTGCGAGAACGTTTCTATGCTGATTTTCTCAGAGATCATACATTTGCTCTTTGCCTCCCTGGAGAGTTTTGTCCTTTGAATTCAAACACCTTGGCACCCACCTTTCAATAGCAACACCATATCTGTGCATCAAAACATCATAGAGACATGGGGTGGAATCTAATACTAAATGTTACTGTGTTCTTGGTACTATGTGTAGTGGGAAGCAAGGCAGACTCATTTCTGCCCTATAAACTGTCAAATAGGGCTAAGACTGTTCCATTTTTGAGCACAGATTTACATTAGGGAAAAAAAGAAGGGTGCAGTGGAGTTCTGGTGGGCAGCAGATTCTTTGCCCCATGTGCTACAACAGAGTGCAAGGGACGTTTATCTGCATAATGACTGAGAATAAAAACTTTTCTTCTGCCTGCTTTTAAATACAAATAATATTAATAATAATAATCTGTTCACCTCATTCCATTGTGCAGTTTTTCACACTGTTAATGGCAGTAGTCATAGTAACAGCCCTGGGGTGGGACAGGTTTTTTTTGGCAGGGAACGTAGGGTCATTCTGTGACCCAGCTGTCCAATTGGATTTATACTTCTTTGGGTCATTCTTTTATTCCTGTCTTAAATCCAGCTTGAACTGCTCAGAAGTTACATTAATGCAATACCAACTTGATCTGTTAGATATCCTTTGTTACTGTAAACCTTGTAATTGTTAATCCTTCTTACTGTGATGTGAAATGATTCACAAATTATGTATTAAAATAGTCATATGGTGAGGAATCAAAATATCTTTAATATTTCTAAATAGGAGCTATTATATACTGTAACTACTGAACTAAAATCTTGCCAGTCCAAAAATATTATTTTTGATCAAGTTACAAAAACGACTTGTTCTAAAACTCTGTAACATTGTGACGTCATTAATAATTGCATCAACATGTTACTGACCACATTTAAACATCAGTGATGCCTTCTGGGTGATCAGAAACTTGGCTCATGATGAGGTAAAAAGGGGAAAGCAGGATAAGGAATGTAAAACCTGCCAATATTAAATAAATGAATGCAGTGATATTAAAATGATTACCTCATTAACCATTTCATTTCCACAAAGTCTCTAAAATATGTGCCAAGACAAAATAAAATATACAAAATATTAATTATTACATAAAAATTAAATTAAATTATTAAATTAAAATTTTCACAAAGACAATGATTTGTCCCTGTCAAATTAAAAACAAAATGCAATAGCTGATTTTAAATTCTATTTTCACTGCAATCTTGAGGCAAGACTGCCAATATTAAAATGAAGGCAGAGATGAAAAAGAAATCGCAAATACATTTTTTCCGAAGCATTTTCTAAATGTTAGAACAATAATAGTGGCATCATTTAAATAAAAATTCTAAGTTAAGTTTTATTTTTATCTTTCTTTTTCAATTTCAATTATGTAAATTCTGTGCTATTGAGTGGGTGGTGCTCAAGGGAGAATCATTTAATACAGTTGTTCTCACACTAGGGGGTGCAGAGAGGTTGACAGGGATATAGATATTTAGTAAGAGTTGTTACTTATTAATAAATCATTAATTAAATCAATCAATTATAGTAAAACAAAACAAAACAAAAAATGTTGAAGCTCTACCAAATTTACCACACTACAGATCTTATTTCAATGTGTGGTGGAGAGAGAGAGAGAGACAGGTGTGCTGGAGAGTTGGATGCTAGTCTTGTGGCATGTTTTTTAATCTTTCATGTCATATTGTTTATTAATACAAGTGTTAAATCTCAAGATTTAAGGATTGAGAGAAAACCCACATGAGTTGTAATATCAAGAGAACAATTAAAAGTAGTCTAACAAGCATAAAAAACAAACAAACATAAAAACTCTAAAAAAATTAAAAATTCAAAACAGATGAATAAATACTTTCTTTGACAACCTAGTTGAAACCCTTGTACAATAATACCAATCTTTTTGATGGGCAATGATGTTTGATAGGTACTCACCGGTATGCAGTAGCTTCCTCCAAAGGATATTAATTGTCGCGGTTAACATCCGAGCACTCTCTGCACAAAACAACACCCAACATGTGCAACCGCATCGGTGGTCGTCAAGCGATCCGTGGTCCAGTTCCAGACTGGAGTGCGCATGTTTAAGCTTGTCTGGGCTTAGTTCAGTTACACTCTTCTCCAAAACATCAATCCTCTACTTTTAGCTGAGCACATTTTATCGTGTTTTATTTTATCAAATGTATTTATACAAATTCTTAAGCTGCTGGGTCAAAACTACAGACTTAAAAATGTCTAAGATGTTACAGAAGTGATGTCAGCTCATATGCCCAACCTTTTTTCACAAAAAGTAAATCGATGAAGAAAACTGAACCTTCAAAGCAAATACACAGGAAATTAGCTTTTTATTCTCCATTCTTTTCTGTAGTGCTCATAAAAAGATTATGTAAAGCTGAACAGGCAAACATGTATATATCCTGATCCTGTCAGAGTTCGCAATCCTGAACATCATCAAATCAGTTTGTTTATCATTTTTAATGATTCTTATGTGCACAAGGTTCTGGCTCCTGTGAGCCAAAAAACAAATTGTCCCCATACTCATAGAAAGACCCATGAGTTTTAAGTAAGATTTGTTCTGAATGTTTTGTAGATAGCATATTCATTTTTGCTGGCAAGTCTACTCATTTCTTATGCAACTAGGTGTTTCTGAATAAAGCTGATCAAGTTTGAGTATGGATTCAGTTAAGCTGACCACTTGATACTTTTAATTTGAAAGTAAAAAAGGGTTCAATTTCCATAATGGATGTTGTTTCATATTTAAAGAGATGGAGGGGTCTAAAATTACTGTAGCATGATCCAAAATAACGATGGCTAAGTATTCAATATATTTGATTGAGGGAATGAAAAAACTATTAATTAAAAAATTATCTAAATTAAAGGAGCAGTGGACTGAAGAGAAAAAAAGAGATCTGCTTTGCCATCCCTGAAGCTGGGGTTCTTGTGGAACATGACATATCCAGCGTTGGGTTAATAGAACAATTTATACCACTTCCAAAATTAAGTTTTTGAGTGTCCAATTTAGGAAGAGAGGAGACAAATGTTTGTTAAATTCAATATCATCCCAATTTGGGGCATATAACTGAATAAAATATGGTGTTGTTTGAAAGAGAAAGAGATTTTGAAAAAAGCGAACATTGGAATCAGTAATGACCTCTGTTGGTTTGAAATGCACCCTTTCATTAATGTGTAGCCACCCCCCTTGAATATGATAGCCCATGCTTTGCGGAAACAGATATAATCTGCAGATGTGTCTCCTACAAAAATAAAATGTCTGCTTTAAAAGATTTAAAATGGGAAAATCAGCCCATTTGATTGGGCCATTAAGTTTCTTAACATTCCAGGACACAAACTGTACAACTGGTTTATAATTCAGCTTGAACTGATTATACTATAAATTAAAGAGACAGCAATGGACAGTAAAAAACACAGAAAAGCAGATTGACTTGAAATGTACAATCGTGAGGTTTGTTTGGGTTCAATAGAGGTAGAATTCCAAGGGATTCCATAATTCATCAAAATGAACAATGTTTTTCTTTTCCTCTCCTGGAACCTCTTCCTTGAAGGAACTTGAAGAGAACCACAGGTATAGTCAATTCAAAAACTTTCCAATCCAACATGGCAAAACAACAACAGCCAAAAATAAATAAATAAATCAATACAACTGAGAGTGGCTCCTAATGGAATGAGGGAGAGAGAAAGAAACCTGAAGTAGATTATGCTTATTGTAAATGAGTTGCACAGATAAAAGTGAAGCCTTTGATGCCTTGTTTAGGCTGTATAAACAACACTGATCATTATTAAAAAAGAGGCGGAAGACAGACAATATAAAAACGCCATGCCTTATGTAGAAATAACAATAATGTAAAACAATCTAAGACATATTTACTTAGTTATATAGAACGTGTGTGGATTTAGTACATAGGCCTAATAAAATAAAACCTGATTGTTCTTTGAATAAAACACCAAGACAGAGTCCTATACAACTCAAGGATGAGAAATATCATTGACATCTTCGGAGGCATGTGGACCCCAGCGCATGTGATAAAAGTGTCATGTTCTAGATGAGTCCTACTGGCTTTTTACCTCCTGACACTGTTTCGGCTCTGTGGCTGCCTTCAAGGCCTCCTGACCCAGTCTCTACCCTGAGTGTGCCTCCTCAGACCTCCGGACCCAGTCCTTAACCTGGGGTCTCCTCCCTGGCCACCTGGTCATCTTCCACATCCCCTTCCTTACCTGTATCTTCCTGCCCTCCTCAGCCATCTTTAGGGTGCCAGGAGTCATGTCACAGTCTGTCTCCCTTGTGTTTCCCAGGACTATCCTTTTTAAGTGTTTCCCCTGGACTACATTACCCAGTATGCACTGCCCTCATCACTGCCATCTATTCCTTATTGTTCTCACCTGTTTTTCATTCCCACCTTAACTTTTTTTGTATAAATACCCTTTAGTTTTTGCATTCCTTTCTCAGTTCCTGATTGTTGTTTCACTCTCATCTTTATTAAATCCTGCAAATAGATCCTACCTCTGCTGTCTCATCTCAGCAACTACATGTGACACTTATGATGTGCTACATGCATACAAGCAGACAGAGAAGTGAGTTTTGAAGCAGAAGAAATATAAATATACCTTGTGTAAATTGTCAGCTTTACGCTAAGCTAAAATGCTATTTCTAGCCATTTTACATGCACATGTTACCAGGCACAATCATATTTTTACTCAAGAAAAGAAAATTCACATTGAATCATAATTTCTTTTTTCTAGTATGTTCTTTGATATTAGAGCAAAAATCGTATTCTTGATCTTTTTTGCATTGCTTTTCATTTAAAAATATCTAAAAATCTTTAAAACAAGATCAATTTGATTAATCTTGTTTTAGAAACAACACTGCATAAGATATTTAGGTTTTTCAGAGAATGTATTTTTGATGTGTATTTTGTCTTCCTGTACTAGCAGAGTTTTTATAAACAAGTGAAATCTATCACTGCTGAAGAAGTAATCCAAAGTATTTAGAAAACTTTACTGACCTTTAGTAATCTAATGGAATACATTTCAAATTACATTGTACAGCATGCATTCTGTAGTGGAATACATTTCAAAAGTAAGCCTCCCAACTCTGCCTGTCAATTGGATTATTACCTGTTGAACTTGCCTGTTTTTTTGTTTTTTTTTGTTCACTCCATGTTGATTACTCTCTCACCATCTGCCGATCTCATCTTCTCCTCCACCCGGGTGTTCACCTGTCATTCTCAGCCTTCCCTTGGACATTCCACTCTACAGGCTGTGCCGGTTACATTCCATCATTGACTTTCCATCTGTTTATTATATGTTTGTCATCAATAAAAGACTGTTCACTCACCCCTCTGCATTTGAGTCCTACTCTGCATATGCATCTCTGACAAAAGTCCATTGCCTTGAAAAGAGGTTTTTAATGTTAAAGGCCATAAACTTGATTTCCTCACTGTGAGAAATAAATTGTACATGCTGTCCTTGTTTGACATCTTACTCTGTATGTATGTGTGCTTAGCTAACCACAGAAGCACACCACACGGTCCATGACCTTCCGTAGATGCTGTTAGTTTCTCTTGTCTTATCCTCTTTTGGAATGTTCTGTGCTCCAACGAGCACATACTCCTTTTTTCGTGAGCTAAATATCTCAGTTATAGACATATCAAATATCTAGGACTGCCTTATATGATTTTGTTCCTGTACAAATCCGGCATCATCAATTCCTTGTCCTTGGCCTTGCTGTCACTCTTCTATTGGTTGTTCTTTGTTCTATGAAAGATATAAATATTATGCTTGCTGTAATAAAATCTGAGTAGATTGAATAGAAGCACTCTGTGTGTTGTCGTTCTTTCTCTTCCCTTCATGAAGTCTTCAGAGGCACGGACTCCTGAGTGCATTTAACTGGGGATGTACTGAAAGAGACAGCAGAAGTGTTGTATTCTAGACTACAATGAGATCTTACAGTATTATTAAGTTTATTCCTTACAGTTTGGGGGCTCGTACGGGATATCCCAGAAACAGGTCAACTTTTGACAAACTTATGTTGACCTGTTTGTTGGTGTATCTCTGAGCCATATAGTGTGTGCATTTGGTGGACTCCCTCAAAAGGAATGTTATTGCTCTGCTAGCTGCAGAAAGGGAGCTGATTACTCCGTTCTTGACTAAGTGCACATCGAGGAAAAAAAAAAAAAAAAAAAAAGCAGCTGCATGCCCAGTTCTGCAGGCGTTGGAGCTGTGTGTGTTTGGAGAATTATATGTTGGAACTGTTTGTTATTTTTTGGAACTGTGTGTTGGAACTGTTATTTGTTATTTGTTGGAACTGTGTGTTGGAACTGTTATTTGTTATTTGTTGGAACTGTGTGTTTGAAGAGTTATCTGTATTGTTGACCAATAGCTGACCCATAGCTTCAGAAATTATTGGAAAAAGGGATGGGGGGTACCTTAAGCCGTCCCCTGCCAGGGGAAATGCCAAAAGATTTTATGTACAGAAATAATCAGGGGTTTAATTTTTAAAATTTTTTTTTTATTTAGTGTTTTGTTATGTGTATATGTGTGTATATGTAAGTATGTATGTGTATATATATAAAAATTAACCCCCCCCCCCCCCCCCATTGAGCAAAACACAAATTAACAAGACCTAGCAGCTTATACAGACACACACACACACACACACACACATATATATATATATATATGTGTGTGTGTGTGTGTGTGTGTGTGTGTGTGTGTGTCTGTATAAGCTGCTAGGTCTTGTTAATTTGTGTTTTGCTCAATGGGGGGGGGGGGGGGGGGGGGGTTAATACTGTATGGTATATCAGCAATTTGGCTGGGTGGTCAGAGAAAGGAGAAAGGAAAAATTAAGAAAAAAAGGATCAAATAAAGATCAATTCATGAGTAAATCAAATCTATGGTTAAAAAGGGTGAAAGGACCCTCAGTGGGATTATAAATACATAAGAGTGTTGTACGAGGTGTGGAAGAAAATAAAACCATTCTGGGACAAAGGTCCTGAACAAAAATAGACTAATCAAATGCAGGCAGCGGTCTCTGTTTCAAAACAAGCTGCCTAAATATGATATTGTCGTGAACAAAGCTCGACTTCCCCTAACCTCCCAAAGACACCATGCGCATTGTTGTATCCCAATTTAACACAATTTAAAGGCAACTCATTCGCTGCAGCCGTGGACGTATTTGATTCAGATTCAAAGAAAGATACGAGCGAAGGTACAACATCTGCATTTCCTTTTATCAAGTGCCCATGTAGCACATGTGCCAGTAGGTTCGACTATGGAGGCGTAATTGAACAACACTGGTTAAATAATAAAGAAAATCTGTATTGAAAATAAACTCAGTAACTGTTTTTCTAAATAAATAAAATAAAATAAATTAAGTCCATTTTTTACAATCTCTAGCCAGAATCACAGTGATATGAAATTTCAATTTACAGTAATCTAGCAATTTACACCTGACTCACTTTGTTCATTTGGGTGCAACTTCTAGGATTTGTAACATTTCTTAGAACACATACAATATTAAACATAAACAATGACCTTGTTAACAATTATAAAATTGGACAATTAAACAATTACTTTCAGAAATATCTCTTAGTGAACACTAGGTAAACAATTCAAATGATTCAGTTAAAGAGAATCAGTTCAAATGACTCACATCAAGAGATTCAGTTCAAGAGAAAAAACTCTTGAGTGGTCCATCAAAGATCAAAGTTCGGTTCCGTTTATAGGACAGAAATACTAGCAGGTAAAAAGAACTTTCCTACCCAACTCCTCGGGTGTTGGTTGGAACTTAACTCACACAGTAGTCCATGCTCATCTCACTGGGGAATGGCTCGCCATCTTGCTTCATAAAGCTGAAACGAACGTAGTTCCAGCATAGAAGAAAAAAACCCGACCTGTATATATAATAGGCAGTTCTTTTAGTTCATAACACATTAAATTCACTGCTTCTGGTTTAACAACAGTACATCGTAACACTTGTTACCCTGTTTAACATTTAACAGTAGCATTTCAGTCCCAATTCGACGGCTTAATTAACATTACGCTACTTAAATTTCTCATTCACTACCATCATCATCAAAATATGTACATTTGGAACTCATAAACACATTATCTTTCAAGGATTACATCTTTTTTACCTTGTAAAACAACATAACTTATCATCATTACATTTTAGACAAAGAAATATATTTTCATTCTCTCTCAATTGAATACAGCAATACATATTTGACCATATTTATGAAAGTTTACACATTAAAAAATGCGTACTCACCAAATCCAAAGAAAATAGAACATAAATATCTATTTTTATCTGATGCTGTTAACTTTTGATCAAAGTTACGGGGCTGCTCGTCTCACCAGTCTTACAGAGAAAAGAAAAATGGCTTTCTCCATCCAGCAACTAGTGTGCTGGGGCGGTACTTGCAATTTAGAGCTCACGTAATTGGACAACCATTGCGATGTCAATCATTATACCGACATGCATTTTATTTATATTTTCTTATTTTCCATACACTCTTAACTCTTTTCTGGTTAGTTTATTATTTTAACAAACGTATTAATTTTTCCCTTTTCATAATTAATTTGCTAAATTATACAGGGTTACACCCAGACGGATATCATATCATTTCACTAACATTGTCAGAGACACTGGCTATATGCAAAGAATTACCATATATAAACCGCATACCTTTATCATCGATACGGGCACATCTAAAAGTTAATTAACAGCGCATTGCTATGAGGGCTCTATTACGGGGATGCATTCTAAACTCTGTGGGAATTAATGGCATTTCTTTTAAGTGTCATATGGCACCAAAATTACCCGTAACATCTCCAGATAACACAAACTTGTTTAAAATGCATGATTTTGTAATTTTGCCTGACTCTCCGTTCTGCCTACTGGTCTGTGATCCGATGCATATATATATATACAAAAAAAAAACTTAGTATTCTAACTCATTACAATTGCTGTTTCCCTCAGTATATTGTCAGTCTATGTATACAGGACATTGCAGAGACGTTTGCAGCTCAATGTCTGTCAACACTTCTGCTGCAAAACAGGAAATGCTCAACATCGACCCAGCACTATGGGCCGCCCACAAAGATGAGGTGGGCCTTATTGATGTAAGACCATATGTTGCCATACTCTGCTCTAAGTTGCCAGTATACTGCAAACAGTATCCTCTGTCAGAAAAACACCGGTATTGAAAGGTAATAATACAGTGTCTGAAACAAGGTATTTTGAAACCCATTCACACATCATATAAATCATCAATTAATCCTATGAAGAAAGCTAATAATACATGGCGATTAACGCAAGAATTTTAAAAATTAATGCCATTGTCACCAGTGGTGTCGGATGTGTGCACTACTATTAACTAAATTCCAGCAGACCACACTCATTTTACTATTATTAATTTGTGTTCTACATTCTCCAGTGTCAGTCATGCCTGTTACACAGCTGCTGTTCGCATTCACATATGGAGGCCAACAGTAACAGAATGCCCCAGGAATTTAGAGACTCGCCTGCTGTGTTCTCTGCTGTAGTGCACGCTACTTTGAAGGACACCAAGCTGCCACCTGTCTATTGCAATATGCTGACGACATCCTGCTTTCCGGCCCGAACATCAAGCCATGCACAGCCGCTTCAACTATTGTGTACAATGCTTTAGCGAAGGCTGGCTTCAAGGCATCAAAAGAAAAGCTGCAATGGGTGAAACTGAACTATCAATCTGGGTCATGAACTACAGAATGGAACAGTACGTCTCTCCACAGACAGAGTGAAGACGATTACTACCTTCCAACACCCTAAAACAAAGACTCAAATGCAAAGCTTCTTGGGTTTAGTGAATTATTGTCGAGCATGGGTGCCAAACTGCTCGTTATATGACAAATTCCTGAGAGAAGTAACACTCTCAAGGGCTGAGGAACTTGTCAAGTGGACTGCTGAAATGGACATTGCTACCAAATCATGATGAACCCTTTTCATCTGTACGTGAATGAGGCGGCAGGCACAGCAGCAGCGAACCTTGCTCAGTTCCATTGCGGAACAAAAAATTTTGAGGTAGTCGCCAAAGGCCTCCCTACATGTTTGTGAGAAGTGGCTGCCACAGCATTAATGGCACAGGATGCGGAACGCATAGTATTATCTCACCCACTTACCGTTCACACCGCTCACCAGGAAACAGTTATTTTACAAAACATTACCACACAGCATATGACTGCACAAAGAAGAAGTGGTTACGAAGCCCTTCTAGCAACAGCAAATTTAACCATTGTGTCCTCATCTAGTACACATGGCCCCACATTGTGCTTACATAAAATGTTAACTAAGGGGGCATTTCAAGATGACCCTCATGACTGCATAGCTCAAATCACTGAACACACCTCGTGCAGACCGGACATTTTTACGTCCGCTCTGGAGGAGGGGGACCATTGGTACATAGATGGGTCATGCTCAAAGCCAAATTATTCCGTTTACTGGTGTGGCTACGCCATAACTAAACTTCCTAATCGAATCATTGAGGCCTACTCCCTCCCATTAAAATCAGCACAGGCCGCTGAACTATTTGCATTAATTAGAGCATGCCAATTGGTGAAAGGAAAACCAATTAACATATACACAGACTCAAAATATGCATATGGGGTGGTGCACGATTTCGCAAAAATGTGGGAAGAGAGGGATTTCAAGACAGCAGAAGGAAAACCCATATCACACCAAAAACCTAGTTGCAGAATTACTCTGTCATAAAGGTTGCAGGCCACATGACAGGGAGGCGAGAAGAAACAGATTGGCTGATTAAGTAGCAAAGTCAGCTTCAAAGGAAGTCATGATAAGCCCAGATCTAAATCAAGCTGAAGAAACTGTTTCTATGATGCAGTAAACTCTAGTAAAAATATTGACGTAAAACTTTTACAGGCAAACCCATCCGAATCCGATATTCAACATGGTGCCTTGAATGAAGTGAAAACGGATCAGAGTAATTTGTTAAGAGTCAAGCAGGGTCGTCTGGCCCTGCCCAAAACTGAATGACACCATCAAGTGTAACTAAACTCTCTCCCTTTGAGATACTAATGGGTAGGCCTTTCCCGACCCCGTGGGTCAGAGGCCGCGCTGGCTTTCTCTCCACAGGTGACACGGAGGTGGTGATCGAGGAATACGTGGATTCCCTAGTAAAAACATTAAACAGCATTAATGGTGATGTTTCTCTTTCTCTTCCCTTACCAGAACACAAGCCTACTCACCCATTTGTTCCAAATCAGCAGGTCCTAATCCGCAGATTAAAACCAACAAAGACTGGGGAACCTCGATACCAAGGTCCGGCAACGGTCATAGCCGTATCCAGAACCGCAGTCCTGACTGATCTACAGCCACAGTGTATACACGCATCTCGAGTTAAGCCAGCACCAGAGGAGGGACTGAAAGTTGACTGTCGAGTGCGATCCCACTGAAGGAGCTGAACACGCAGCATCAGTGGCAAGCACAATGCAGAAGCCAAAGGTCCTGAAGAACCACGATATATGTGGGACATATTGATAACCCAAGCAAGTAGGAGGCATAGGAACAGGCCCAAAACTCTCTTGTGCTGATTAGTAGGATATCTGCCTAACTGTGAACGGTGTGACCCAGCACAAGAGAAACAACCCCTAGTCACACAACAGGATGAAAGAAATCATGATGATATTGACCACTCTCGGGGCCGTCACAGCCGTAAAGCACATTAGTGATCTTGAGCACCCAGATCCACCCCACTCATACGCCACAAACTTGTGGCGGCGCTTAGCTCATCACACAGCCTGCTCAGCACACCCAACGAACCATGTTATGTTTGTTCCCATAGCTCCACGCACATGGGAACAAGAGTTACTGAATTAAGTTACCATGAACCCCTGAACTGGACGACGCAATACAAAAGACACCACCCCGGCAGATCAAGCCCTGTGTGTAATACAGTACTTTCGCCCAAGAAACGGTTCTGGGGCATTGCCCAAGGTGACTGGGATACTGGAAGTCTTATTATTCATACCCTATAACTTAACTTGCCAAGAACGAAGAAGATACAAGGGTTTAAAATTCCCATGGTGAAGGTTTTAGCATGGTACAATGTTTAATCTGATTGTGATCATTTTTTGATCAAAGGGGGCAGTGTGAGAAATAAATTGTACATGCTGTCCTTGTTTGACATCTAACTCTATGTATGTGTGCATGGCTAACCACATAAGCTTACCACACGCTCGAAGAGTCCATGACCTTCCATAGATGGTGTTAGTTTCTCTTGTCTTATCCTCTTTTGGAACATTCTGTGCTCCAACGAGCAAATACTCCTTTTTCGTGAGCTAAATATCTCAGTTATAGACATATCAAATATCTAGTACTGCCTTATATGATTTTGTTCCTGTACAAATCCGGCATCATCAATTCCTTGTCCTTGGCCATGCTGTCACTCTTCTATTGGTTGTTCTTTGTTCTATGACAGATATAAATATTATGCTTGCTGTAATAAACTTTGAGTAGATTGAATAGAAGCACTCTGTGTGTTGTCGTTCTTTCTCCTCCTTTCATGAAGTCTTCAGAGGCACGGTCTGCTGACTGCATTTAACTGGGCATGTACTGAAAGGGACCAAGGAATTCCTGACGGCAGAAGTGTTGTATTCTAGACTACAACGAGATCCAAGTTTATTCCTAACACTCACATAAAGCATTGACTTAACCTCCCTAAAAACAGCCTGCTTCCTTCACAATTCTTTCGATAACATCATTGTGAAAGAACACTTTGTGGCTTCTAAATGACAGCTTCTGTTGTCATCATTTCATGATGATCCACTGCTTGTCTAGCTGATTATGGAACACAACTATGAAAACTCTTGGATGTTGTCTGTCATGAAATGGGCCAAGACAATGAGCATACGAGTGAATGAGGGGACTTGGGATGAAATCTTTTCACAATACTTTGGAATAACTGTATCATGAATGTAACTGGGTTGGTTCCTTCCATTCTCTCTGGGATGCCCACAACCTTCATATTCAACCTGTGAGCATTTTCAGCCCGAAGGCTAGCAAGTTTGGATTCGGCAAGGCTATAAATACCAAGAAAGTTGTTCCTTTTACTTAAGCAGTGCTTGATTTGATGAATTCTAACTAGGGCTGTCAATTTAATCAAATTAATTACATGGTGTCCCAATTAATTAATCGTGATTAAACGCATTTAATCACATATTTACATTACATTTACATTTATGCATTTGGCAGACTCTTTTATCCAAAGCGACTTGCAGTGCCCTTATTACAAGGACAATCCCCCCAAAGCAACCTGGAGTTGCCTTGCTCAAGGACACAATGGTGGTGGCTGTGGGGGATCGAACCAACAACCTTCTGCTTGACAGTTTAGTGCTTTAGCCCATTACACCATCACCACTCCGTGGTATACATATATTTGCTGAGAAAGCTCCTCATATAACAATAATTCCATATATAATGATGAAATAATTGTACTTAGTTATCTTTAAATATTAAAAAATTATATATATATATATATATATATATATAGTGTACAACTTGTATAACAGTGTAAATTTGCTGTCCCCTCAAAATAACTCCACACACAGCCATTAATGTCTAAACCTCTGGCAACAAAAGTGAGTACACCCCTAAGTGAAAATGTCCAAATTGGGACCAAAGTGTCAATATTTTGTGTGGCCACCATTATTTTCCAGCACTGCTTTAACGCTCTTGAGCATGGAGTTCACCAGAGCTTCACAGGTTATCACTAGAGTCCTCTTCCACGCCTCCATGATGACATCATGTAGCTGGTGGATTTTAGAGACCTTGTGCTCCTCCACCTTACATTTGAGGATGCCCCACAGATGCTCAATAGGGTTTAGGTCTGGACACATGCTTGGCCAGTCCATCACCTTCACCTCAGCTTCTTTAGCAAGGCAGTGGTCATCTTGGAGGTGTGTTTGGGGTCATTATCATGCTGGAATACTGCCCTGCGGCCCAGTCTCCGAAGGGAGATAGCGGCTATATACACCTTCAAGGTGGAGGGGGACAGCCTCCCCTCCAGCCTCTCCTGCAGGAATGAAGGCACTGAACGAACTGCGCATTTCTGCGGGTCTTCGGCTTGGGAAGGACACCAATTCATGAACAAGCGCCACTTCAGGGCGTAAAGTTGCCTGGTGGAGGGAGCTCTGGCTTGGTTGATCGTGTCTATGATTGCAGGTGGTAGGTCACTCAGATCTTCTGTGTCAGAAAGGGTGCCAGAGGGTGCCCAGTCCCTGAGAAGGAAGGTCCTTCCTCAGGGGGATTTTCCAGGGAGGTGCCTACAGCCGGGACTGTAGGATTTTGGAGCTGGGGCGCTGTGAGAATGGCATGCACTGGCTAGATGACCCAGGGAGTGAGGAAAATCGCTTTTTTATTGAGAATGTGGGTTCCGCAGCCCGAAGGCGGTGTGGCAAATGAAAATAATGAAAAGAAGGATTCTCCTCCCGGCCCTCCGCTGGGGGATGGAGAGGTCTCGGTACCAGCTACCAAGTGAATGTCTGACTGCCTGGGTCGCCCATCTCAGGAGCGCTTAGGAGCTTTCCTGGTCCTGGAAGGAGTCCTGGAGACAGGAGCTGTGTGCTGCCTGCGAGGTGCTCGACGCTGGGGCTGAGATCTGGGTTGAGGTGGATTTGCCTGTTGTTTGGCTGCAGGGGGACAACCTCGGCGGGCAGGCAGGGTGTGGGGTGCGCTGGTTTGGCGATGCCGTGGCATGATGTGAGAGATTGCCTCCTGCCTTTTCACTGGCAAAAACTGCTGGGTGAAGTCTTCGACGGTGTCGCCAGAGAGGCCAAGCTGGAAGACGGGGGCGTTGAGAAAGCGTGCCTTGTAAACGTTGTGCATCTTGATAATTTTCAGCCAGAGGTGGCACTCCTGGACCACGAGGGTGGCCATCGCCCACCCGAGTGCCTGCGCTGTGACCTTTGTGGCTCTGAGAGCAAGGTCAGTGGCAGAGCAGATGTCGGGATCGGGACTACCCAGGTACAGATCTTTAAGTGCCTTGGCTTGGTGGATCTTGGCTCGGTGGCGCTGTAGGCTTTCGAGGTCAGTGATGACGTCATCCAACAGGCTCTGGAGTGGAGTACTGGGCGGTCCCACCAGGGGTAGTGAGAGCAGATGATCGGAGGGTTCAGGGGAAAACACTCTTTTAGGCAGTGAAAGCACTGACAAAGCGCCCAAGAGGCGTGGACTGCACAGCGTGCAGAGAGAGAGAGAACGCCAGCTGGAAATGCGCCATAGGATCCAACAGCAGTGCTTCTTGCCAGTAGAGGTGAGTGGAACAGTGGTGAACTCAGCTTGCTGTTGCACAACCGCTCGGCTCCGAAGAAAAAAATCTGACTGACAGATGAATGCCCACTTCCCTTTATACCCGTATGTCTGGGGGTGGAACAAAAATTCTCAATTTCAGAGGTATGCGAGGCTCCCAAGGAAGACCACTTGTGTCACTTCATTCGACACAACATCGAGTAAGTGACAGAAGGGGAACTCTTTGTCCATAAGTAATTTGTTTTGTACAAAAACAACTGTTTGTGATAGGAAAAAGTTAAATTCGGAGCCATAAATAAATCCAGCAACTTTTTTTATGAAGGCACTAATTTCATAACAACCAGTTTCAGGAAAACAGCTTCAACTGCTTGAAGTCATGGCCTGCTTGTTTGGAAATCACCTTTGAATTGTAGTCTATAAAATGTGCTGTTGGAGATTTGCCCTGTGAAGATTCACAATAGGGTGTTTTAATGGTAGCCCACCAAATACTGTAAATATGCACTTTCAAAATATGAATTTGTTAGCATATATGAATAGCCTATATTAATAATAATTCAACAAAATTATAATGATTCAATGATTCATTAGCAGCACTGGGACTAAACGGGCTACAGTGAGGATGAGATAAAGTCATAATGTGTTCAGCAGCACAGAAATCAATACAATTTCTCCTTTACCCCTGGAAAGAGCTGCTGGCCCTTTGCATATGCTTAGCCTTGCGTACATAAACAAATACACAGAATCAACTGGCTTGTTTTGGTTGCCATAGTTGCCAGAGTCCAATGGAAAATGAAATGACCTTCACCCAATCCAAACTCATTCTGTCATACAGCCCATTCTTTCCTCATGATTGTCATTTGTTTTTATCATGAGGGGTTTTGGAACTGGTTGACTATAATTCACTGCATCATTTAAACTGCTGTTTGGGGGCAATTTAAAATACATGTGTGAACAATAGTCTAAAGGATGCCCTAGGTTATGCCTAAGGAATTATAAATGCAAACAATTTGAAGGCCTGTCAAAATTCCTTCTTTTAAGCAGCTCATCACAAGAATAATTAGAAGTCATTTTGCGACAAAAGGTCATGGAGACATTTTCTTTTATCTAAATGTCAAAAGCCTCTTATATGAACTGTTACATTTTTCTTTTGTGAAAATACCCCATTTGAAGAGCGAAAAGAAAGAACAATCTGCTTTTGCTCAGGTTGTGGCTTTAAAATTATTATTTTTTATCTCTGCAACAGTTTGTGAAAAACATTATTCCAATTATAATTAGAAAGCTGAGATCTTTCATTTTTAATGCAATGCATAAATCTCATAAATGTTTTTTTTTGTGTGTGTGTGTGTGATCTGTAGTATTCATTAATTCATCCCAAAATGAAACAAATTAGCTGGGTGAATCTCCCCAGGTTATATTTAACAAACCAGAAAAAATTAAAATGTTTAGCCATTTTTAGATTTACCCAAAACATTTAATGACTTTGACTCTGTGGTGCTAAATATTTCTCTTTTAGATTGAAAATCTCGACCTTGTGCGCATTTCCAGAAGAACAACATATCTCACTGCTTAACCACCATACTACAACCCTTACAAAAAAGTTTACCACAAAGTTAATTTGCATGTGAAATTTATCAGTGGTGAATTTGCGGCAAGTTTGCTGCTAATTTTTAAAGGGAATGCATTATTGGAGAAATTAAGTGGGATGCATTTCCCAAAGGCATAGTTAGCCAACTATGGTCACAAGTTCCATCATTACCAACATAGTTAATTGATTTGGTGTTTCCTAAAACCCTAGTTCCAAAGGATATTTGCTAACAGCATCGCACAGTTGTGTGGTTGGAACTACAGCACTTTACCAGTGGTTAGTAGCATAGTTTCTTGTTTGTTTGCTATGTGGACATCATTTGTATTCGCTTAGGCTAGCATATCTTTCACTATGTCATTCTGTTTGACCACATTTACATGCATCTAAGAAACTGGCTAATTGAGGAGTTTTGAAGAAAGCATCATTCTGAAACGTCATAAGCAAGTATGCAGCTGGTTATGGGATAAAAGGCTGTTAAGTAAAAGTGCTTTATCACACACGTGTCCATCAGAGAACACATCTTTTCTGCATTAACACATGAGTGGTGTTTATATGTTTTTCAAGAATGCTTATGTGCTCAAGTGCATTAGGGGAACACTGACGTCTGATGTAGAGGGAAACCCCACTATTATTAACCAATTATTATTACTAGTATGTATCTGTCACAAAGTGCATGCAGCTTTCCTGTCTTCAGCTGCTTTCTTGCATTAATCAACTTTCTGGTGTGTGTGAAAATGAGCTTTTAGGATTTACATTTTGCTGAATTTATTACTCCACCCCCTGTGTAATGTCATTAACGAAAGCTCTATGTTGTTGAACCAATGTGTTTTGAACAATGGATGTGAGTCATACTACAGTTTCAGGAATCAGTTGTGACTAGCTTGTTAATTTCTCCAATGAAGCATCATACTGGTGGCTAAGCAGCGAGATATGTTGTTGCATGGGAAATGCACCCCTGGCTTGACTGTTTCTTGAAACCCTAGTTAACTATGTTGCATGTCTGTCTTTAGAACCACATTGGTTTAATAATATCAACAATTTTCCTTTTCTTGCTGCGGAGACCAGGCCTCAAGTCCTCGGCGTCGCCTGATGCCGGTGGCCTGGGGAGAGGACATCGTAAGCGGTGTGTGAGAAAGCGCGGCAAGAGGGCGGGGGTCCATGCTAGGCTAAAAACAAACCCTAGCCCGCCAGCTCTCCCGTCTATCCTGCTCTCAAATATTTGCTCCCTGGACAATAAACTGGACTACAGCTGACTCCAGCTGGCTACGCGACATGAGTTTAGAGACTGCTGCATCTTTGTTTTCACTGAGACGTGGCTCAGCGACAGAGTTCCGGATGCCACCATTCAGCTAGCCGGGCTCGTCTCATTTCCTGCAGAGAGAAATGCAGCTCTGTGCAGTAAGACTCGCGGTGGTGGCTTGTGTGTTTACATCAACACAGAATGGTGCAAGAACTCTATGCTAGTCTCTAGCTACTGCTCATCGCTGTTGGAGCTTGTGACTGTTAGATGTAGACCTTTTTACTTACCACGGGAATTCACCACTGTTATTATAACCGGCGTCTCCATTGCTCCAGCGCTAATGCTAAGGAAGAGCTCTGACCAGTATGGGGCTATGAGCGAACTGCAGAACTCTCACCCTGTTTATTGTCAGAGATTTCAACCATGCGAATCTCAAGACAGTGCTCCCTAAATACCATCAGTATGTGGACTTTTCAAGAGAGGGGCGAACGTGCTTGATCTTGTTTACATAAACATCCCAGCCGTGTACCGGGCGGAGCCCTGCCCCCACCTCGTCTACTCAGACCACATCTCTGTTATGATAATTCCAGCATACAGACTGCTCGTCAGACACACAAAACCGCTTCAGAAGCAGGTGAAAACCTGGCCAGCAGGAGCCATCTCTGCTCTTCAGGACTGTTTTGAGTGTACTGACTGGCACATGTTCAGGGAGGCTGCAACATATTTGGACTCTACCAACCGTGCTGCTGAGGACCCGAGACCCGCCTTCAGAACAGGTGACAAGGCAGCCCTAAGAACAGCGAGGGCGAAACTGTCCCGGGCCATCAGAGAGGCAAAGAACGCACACGCCCAGAGAATCCACAGTCACTTCCAGGACAGCAGTGACACACGGCGCATGTGGAAGGGCATCCAGGCCATCACCAACTACAGGACAACATCATGTGCTTCAAGGCCACCACCATCATCCCCATGCCAAAGAAGTCTTCAGTGTCCTGCCTCAACGACTACAGTCCCGTCACACTCACACCCATCATCTTGAAGTGCTTCGAGAGGCTCGTCATGAGGCACATTAAGACCCACTGCAGTTTGCGTATCGTCCAAACCGTTCAACAGACGATGCCATCGCCACCACCCTCCATCTGGCCCTTACCCACCTAGATAAAAAGGACACATACTGTACGTTTGAATGCTGTTCATAGATTTCAGCTCAGCATTCAACACAATCATTCCCCAGCACCTGATTGGAAAGCTGAACCTGCTGGGCCTTGACACCTCCCTCTGCAACTGGATCCTGGACTTCCTGACTGGGAGACCTCATTCAGTCCAGATCGGGAACAACATCTTCACCACCACCACACAGAGCACTGGGGCCCCCAGGGGCTGTGTGCTCAGTCCACTGCTGTTCACTCTGCTGACTCATGACTGTATAGCAATGCACAGCTCAAATCACATTATCAAGTTCGCCGATGACACGACCATGGTGGGTCTCATCAGCAAGAACGATGAGTCAGCATACAGAGAGGAGGTGCAGCGGCTAACAGACTGGTGTAGAGCCAACATTCCTGCCTCTGAATGTGGACAAAACAAAAGAGATGGTTGTTGACTTTAGGAGAGCACAGTTTACCGCTCTCTGCAGAACATCGATGGCTCCTCTGTCTAGATTGTCAAGAACACCAAATTCCTTGGCGTTCACCTGGCGGAGAACCTCACCTGGTCCCTCAACACCAACTCTATTACCAAGAAAGCCCAGCAGCATCTCTACTTTCTTCGAAGACTGAGGAAAGCACATCTCCCACCCCCCCATCCTCACTACATTCTATAGAGGACTATTGAGAGCATCCTGAGCAGCTGCATAACTGCCTGGTTTGGGACTTGCACCGTTCCGGACCGCAAAACCCTGCAGAGGATAGTGAGGACAGCATTCGGGCCCTCACGTCCAGACTATGTTACAGCTTCTTCCCTCTAGCCATCAGACTCCTCAATACACAGAGACTGGTATGACACACACACACACATCCAGAGTTGCACTTTAAATTATTGTCACTCTATAACTGGCTGCTATCTCAATAACTGCTATGTCCATAGAACACTATCTCATAGTATGTTATGTTTACATTTGGCATTTTTAAAAACCATCATCTTTTTGCCCTACTGTGTACTGGTCTCAATGTGTCTATTGTCCTGTTCATTGTTAGTAATTTATTGTACTGTCCCGTACTTTTTGCACATGTTTGCACGTGCACTTTATATAGGTATTTTATTTAGTCCGTGTTGTCTCATGTGGTTCTGGGTTTGTCCTATGTTGTTTTATGTAGCACCATGGTCCTGGAGGAACGTTGTCTCATTTCGCTGTGTACTGTACTAACTGTATATGGTTGAAACGACAATAAAATCCACTTGACTTGAATTCCAACTGGGAAACTCGTATGGAAATTGTCAACTCCAATTTCAGATGATGCTGGTGCGTGACATCACACAAAAATGTCGACACCCGGGGAGATATACAAAGTAAGTGATAAATATTTACTTTTATTAAGTAATATCGCAGCTTATCGAAGCTTAAGTCAAAGTTCCTACGTTACAAGATATTTAAACTTGATTATCAAACGCTTGCAGAAACAAATGAATATAGCGTGGTATATTAGGCTCTCTTTTGATAATTGTACACATGTAGCACAAATGCTAGTGCTGCAGCATTGTTTCTCAGTTGGGTGGCAAGGAGACATCTCTGGTTACAGTCAAACACCTGCTAAGCTAACATGAGCACTGCAATTTTGTTTCCTTACACGTCATCTTCAGAGCATCTGGCAATGGAATATTTTTTTGGTCAGAGATTTCAAGTAGTAATATCCCACATCGGACTTGAAATGGAACACCGCAAACCTTGGACCATCAGTTAATGATATCTACACACTCTAGCGAGGCACTTTCAATAAAAAGATCATCTCGACTCTGTAAAGTATAGACACAAAATTGCCATTCATAATGCACTGTGTGTTGCGGTGTTACACTTCCACAAAATATTCTACCTTCTAGAGGGTTTCACTGGAGCACACAAGCAAGCTCTTCATAAACCTTTGAATAAGGTGTCCAGACGACACCCAAGTCTGATAGATCGCTTTTCTCAATTCTTAAAACGGCTAGGATTGGGGGGGGTAACAAGGTAATAATGAGAAGGAAAAATGTAATAAAAAAAAAAAAACACCACACACAGGCAGCTAAAGAGTGTCCTCTCTTGTCCCAGCTCTGTCATAAAGGTCACTCCAATCTTAAATCAATCAAAGAATCATATTTATTAACAAGATTACACATGAGAAAGGGAAGCTTCAAAAGGATTCAAGAGGGGACCAGGCCTTTTTTTTTTTTTTTTAAAAAAAGTATTTTATAACCCTTACAAATACAATTTAAAATCAACAACAATACTCTTCCCTTACTTCCTCTCTAAACCAAAAACAAAAATGGCATCCTCCTCCCTACAGCTTCCAAAAAGAACCAAAAATTAACAATGAACTAAGGATTCTTTAGGAGTATCAATATCTTAAAATATGAAACAAAGAATTAACACTTACCACCGCTACTTCAATAAGCAACAGGTTGTACAATAACAAATGGTTACAACTACAACAATTTGAGGAAACACTTAGCATGACACATCAACAATAGCACAATTGCTATTTGTCTGGGACAGGAGAAAACCATCTCAGCAGCCTGGACACAAAAGGCCTCCTCCAAGTGAGTTCACTCTCCAGCTTTATCTTCAAGCTCTCCATCCAGCAACCAATCAGAACCAGGCAGCAATCAAAAGGCAACCATTGTTGGCTGGTGTCCATTAACCTTTGCAATAAGGAGAGATTGAGAAGGAAAGAGAAAGAGAGAGCAAAACACCACAAAACACTGCCACAATACAGACAACACCTACACAGGAAGCAATACAATTATCACTGCCTGTGTATCACATAAATAATTACGCCTGGGACGTAACATCCCGACACATTTACATAACGTTTCAGAATGCTGCTTTCAGCATAGCATCCCATCGTTGCTAGGATACCAGCAACTGTTAATATGAAATAATATAAACTAACAATGACAATTTATTTTTATTAACTAACATTAACTAAGATTAATATATGCTGTAAAAATGCTGTAAAAATATAGTGCTAATTGTTTGTTCATTATACCTTACCCATAACTAATGAATGCAACCTTATTGTAAAATGTTGCAATTTTTTTCTGTTGATTTTAAGGTGAAATGTGACCTGCACTTGTTCTTGACCATATTGGTTGGATTCTCCAGTTTAAATGCTCAAATGCTTAGTATTGTTTCTGATCCCATTCTTGCTCATAGGTATCAATACGTAGATACTGCATTAGCAGCTGTTCCTTTGGACAGTGATATGTCTGAACATAGAGTGTAACCTACTGTAGGCAACAAAAAGTAAAAATTAAACAGGGTATTGGTAAAACATTTCTAATAAAAACACTGGGTTTAGTGAAAGCCACAGGATGTATAGGTCATAACCATTAATAAATCTAGCTCCAAAAACACCCATCCATCCCAAAGAATGTACACAATTTTATTTATTTATATTGTATAAAGCAACAATAATTGACATAGCTTTGCTATAACTGTATAGCTTTTACAATAGTATTGTACATAAAGCTTGTTCCAAAATTCATACAACTTCTGTTAGAAAACAGCACTTATTATAATATTATATAATGTTTTCACACTGAAGCAGTATATGCAGTGCTCTGAGGCATCTCCTCAGTTGACATACATTCAAAAAGGTCTCCTTGTTGATTGTTCCATGATTGCAGATCTGTTGATATACAGTATCCTGACCATCCAAATATGGTATATATGTATTGATAACTAAGTTGTTGTCATAACCCTCTACCTTTTCCTTCTCTCACATTGAGTATTATTCCCATGTGCATGTGACCTTCTTATTGGCTTCTGATTGTGACTTGTGTGTAGCATACCACAACTATCATAATACCACGGCCAACAAAACCATGACTGATAAATCCAGAGAAGGGTGAGAATGTCAAGTGACTCATTTAGTGTCATCTCCAGCTAATGTAGTATTGAGGAGCTGAGGCCTCATAATGGGATTTCTTTCAGGGTTCCACTTGTGCTTTTATCTGAGAAGCATCAGAACATACAAAGAGACTTACACATCCTCTGTTTTCTTGTCCTCTCCTTTGGGCTTTGAAGAGTAATTTTTATTTTCTTTACCTGATCTCTTTAAACCATGCAATGTGTGCGAGATCAAAGGAGCATGGGAAGTATAACATACGTGAAATGTTTTCTTTGAAAATAATAAAGTAGACTTTATTGATCTCCTTTGAGATGTCACTTAAGGATAAAGTGTTCTGGACAAATTTATAGGGGATAGTATTGCTATACTTTATCGTTACAGTTGTTTGCATGTACAGAATCAAGAATATTGATATTTACACAAGGGCTAACCTTTCTCAAACAAATATTGTTTGGATTGACAGTTTAATTGTTTCTGAATTTCCAAATTATCTACAATTAAAATGAGATAATCATATGAAATATAATACTAGCCAATAGATTAATGTTTCTCAAGCCTGGTCCTGCAGTATTCCAATACTGCAAATTTTGGTGGTTTCCCTTTAAGATGCACTCAGTTACTTTCTTGTTTATCTTGGATTTACAGTGACAACTGGCAGTGTGGATGCAGCATAATTTAAAATGAATAGTTATTAGTTACAGATGCCATTGTAGAAATTATTTATTCACAGTCAGCCATTATTTAATTCAAGAGTGAAAGTGCCTTATAACAGAATGGTTACTGAAATTAAGTGAGAAGCATTTGGCAGGTCATGTGATTCTAATATGGCAGCCCCCATGAAAGGACCCTCTCCTTGTAGAATAAAACTGCTTTTATAAGATAACTGACATTACTAGAGTCTTCATTTCTAGTGAGTGTTCATGATTTTATAAATATGTTTCAAAATTACTATTAATTTTAATAGGATTTGAGTAGCCAGGCAGAAGAATTAAGACAGAATTACACAAAGATGGCCTATAATTCTGGAAAATTCCTCTAAGCATTAAGAAGCTAGAAATTTGGACAGGCACCAAGGAGTCTGAGCTGACGTGCATCTTGCCAATGTAACTGTCACAAAACATGGGAGGGTTTCCAGAAAGACACAAATTTACCCAAAACCCCCCACAACTGGCAAGAACATTCTAGAGAAAGAACTGTGACCATGGAAGCCTGGGGTTTCCAAAAATCAAAAGAAGCTCCTTTGTTCATCCGTTCATTCATTCAGAACACACAAACTCTTAAAATTATATACTGAATGACCATCATGTGAAAGTCAGCCGTTATACCATCACATGGCTAAAACTTATTGTTCAAGACAGAGAGTTTGAACAGACACACACTGGATCTGAACCGTTGAACTGTTGTACACAAAATCTTTATTTTTTTTTTATCTCTTCAAAATTCAATTTTACATTTGTACCATGTATATACATATATTATGAACTATAACACTATAAAATACTCCATTGTATCATCATTCTACATTTCACAGTGCAATTAACCTAATTTTTATAAGATAAGATGCATCACATGATGCTTAACTGTGGTTAGAATGCATTATTCTGACCTTGTGCATTTATGATACTCAATTAAACAATGTATAATAATGCATAATAAAATGTTAATGTGTAATGAAGTAACCATAAAGAGAAAGTATGTCATGCTACACATGTAAATGTTTTCAACTTATGTAGAGAATGTTGATGTTGCACCGATTTCATTATATAAAAGTTAGGATAAATGTATGTTCACTTTTGAGCGGGAAAACTGACAAACCTTAAGAACAAAGACTCATTATTCACCTTCAGAACAAGGGACAGAGAGATGATCACATGGTATCTGAAAAGCCACCTCTGATTGGCTTAGAGCCTCTTCGGGGTGTGACCTGAAAGAAAAGATCAATAAGACCAGCCAAACCTCTCCTCAAGGGAGTTCTTTTCTCTAACCCGTGACGGGGAGTCACGAGTCTCCCTTGCTGGAGGCCTCATCACCACCTGATCATTCCAGCACCGAATCATCCAGCATCAAAAACATAGATGGAGGACAACTAGAACTTCCTACAGACCCAGCCAAAGAACCAAAGCAAAGAAACACAATGAAACGCAAGTACACCTCCAGACTTTTGCTAGAAAGTGCTGGTGTTTTATTTAAATATTTTGGGTAACCCGATTGCAAATAAAGGTATACTAAATGAAGTATCAAGGGTTCAGGTCATGGTGCAGGGGTGTCAAACTCGGTTCCTGGAGGGCCACAGTCCAGCAGAGTTTAGCTCCAACCCTAATTAGACACACCTGAAACAGCTAAACAAGGTCTTCAGGAGTGCTTGAAGATTACAAGGAGGCATATTGGAACAGGGCTGAAACTAAACTCTGCAGGGCTGTAGCCCTCCAGGAACTGAGTTTGACACCCAATTTCTTCTGTTACAGATCATTTCCATTGTTCCAACATTGTTCTTTCACAGCTCACTCAACAACCTGTTTTATGTTTGTCTATGTGTGTTAGTTTAGTTTTTATATTGTAGATTAGATATAAAGTCTTGTTTGTATTAAGAGGATTTGACTGTGGTATATATTGATAAATAATCTTGTCAATTGATTCTTGAAGGTCTATGCTCCATGCTCGAAGAATATTTCATCATATTAATGATATTATTTTTGATGGCCATGATAATAGTATTTTATTTAGTAACAGATGTGTCATATAAAATCAGTGTGGCCGAATTAAGTACACCTTAATTCTTTCAATATTCCACAAATTAATTATAATTTCCTTCTTGAGCTAAAATATCTTATATATATAAATTATAAGCAGATACAACAAACCTGTTGTATTACATATTTAATGGTGGAGAATTTATCCTTCATATAATGGTGGTCAAAGGTTGCCAAGATTCATAAACTAATTTACATATAATTTAATTACATATTATTGGTGATGAATGCTGGCAATTGTAAATATACCCTGCCACAAAGTCGCAAATTTCCAAACATTTTTAAGGAGAAAAACCTTTTAAATAGGACAAAATTATTGGGTGCACCTTTAACTGACACACCCAATCCAGGTTTTGTAGTTTCTGCCAATGAGTTAATCAATAGAATCAGGTGTGTTGAATAAGGGAGACATGCAAAATGTGCAGATGTCTCTTTTCAGGATCTCCAACAGTTCATATACTAATAGGCTCATTTGAGATGAGCAAGTTCTCTGTATAAGTGATCAGCGGTGATCAGTGGCAGGTGCATGCCGGTTAGAAATCTGTCTGACTTTCTGTGATGTCATGATAACATATGCCAAAAAAGTCTTGTGAGAGCAAGGCATGCACAGTTGTAAGAGCCAGGTGGCCCAGTTGGATTTTTCAAGCTGCGCAAACTAAAGCATGATGGGAAACGACATGCTGATTACACTGCTAACTGCTCATTGACTTAAATGACAGTGATGCTTTGTTCTTTACTAAACTGTTGGATATTTTCATCTTTAATAACATGTTTTAGGTGTATAAATTATATGTGAATATTCCCAACACTGATGGTTTGATCTCTGTATGGAATATGTGATTTAAATTACAGGTACATTGAATGTTTTTCATTATATTTATTATCATTTTAAAGCAACATAATTAAACATTTTTACACTTTATCAGCAACAGCAGATGAATGTGAATCCCACGATATCTGCCTTTTGATCTCGAAGATGTCTGATCCACTACGAGAAGTGAGAATTGTTCAACTTGACAGCATGTATTTCACACCTTCTCTAAATGGAAGCTTTAGCATAAGTTCTGCTGGGAAGACTCAATTGTTACGTCACTCATTACCTTCTCATCTATCCAATCGTGTTCTAACACTTGCAGTATAAAAGATGGGTACTTACACATGTCTGAGTTCACAGATGTTGACGCTTTCATTCATTGTTCGTGTCAGTTGCCGACCAAACACGTCTAAGGACAAGCAATTCATTTGCGTTTACTCTGATTCTGACGATGATTTCGTCCCGCCGTCTCCTCCTCCTGCTCGCCGCAGCTCACGCATCCAGTGCCGTACTTCTCCATGGGCGCAGTGGTCATTCGAAGACACGGTCATCGCTCTTGAGGACGCCGGCATACCGGTCAGCCAAGGTCCTTCTAGAGAAATCTTCTCCTTCTGGCCCAAAATACCCTGGGTAATCCGCCTGTTTCCCCCTTCAAAAGCTCCAACTTCGACAGCTCAGCTAAAACCAACTGGCAAGAAAAGATCGGCTAAATCATCCTCACCTCGTCTATCAAAAAGATCATCGCCGCCCACTCTGTGCCATCTCCTCCACTGTCAACTGAACCTACAGACATGAATTACCAGATTTTCTCTGCAGTTCAAAGCCTTTCTCAAACTGTTAACAGACTGGAATCTAAAATGTCAGTTTTTCAAACATTTCTTCATCAACCCTAACTTCAGCTCAGATCCGGCCTCGAATTCTTCAGTGATTCTTCAGTTTTCACCCCCCTCCTTTCAGATTAAGCAACCCTTTGAATGTGCCTTCTACATCTTCTACTCTGCCTGCTTCTCTACCAACGATCCAGACGCCATTTCAAGATGTCTCCGCTCCACCGGCTCCTTCAAATTTCAGTCTATCCACAGCAACTCCAGCTCAAGCTTCTGGTAGGCATTTTTGTTTCACCAGCTGCTGCATCAGTGTCCCCACAACCAAGAGCCATCATTATCCAAGGTAAAGATTTTAACTTGGCCTCATTTCTGCTTCCGTCACCTGCGGCTGGCAGGAAAATGGTCAACTGCAGTGACGTGGCAGTCCCTCTTAAAACCTCCGATCCTCACCTGCAACGTAATCTCTCGTTTGGCGAATTTGTGATCGCTTTTAGTATCTACAGAGACATTTTGTGCCAAAGTTATCCTGAGTGAAGGGAAGAGTTAGATCTCTATCTAACCATCATTGCAGACTTTAGCCAAGTCACGGGGGCACGTTGTTTCACGAATACCACAAGGCATTTTCCGCAAATCCGCTTCTTTCATTCTCATTTACAACTCAAGACTTCACTGGTCACAGTTACCGAACTGCTCATTCGCCATTTCGGCGGCAAAAAACTTTAGCCCGTACCATTTGCAGTGCTCATAGCGTTCGCATGCAATGATCCGGCCGCTGTCCATGGTGCTGAATACATAAGACTCTCTTTATACAGCAGAGGTCGCCGCATGGCAAAATTTAATGGCGTCCCTATGTTTTCATTCCAGGAATCTGTCTGCTCCTATTTTCCGTCTTCCCAATCTTAAATCCTCGACATACTTAAACAGGTATTTAGCGACATCGCCGTTCCCCTCTCAGCGGAAGAAAAAAAATAAAAATAAAAAATCAATGGGCCCCTCTACTTCGCTCGTATTCCTCGGCATTTTCCTAGTCACGGTTTTAATGCAAGCTTCTCTCCCTCACGAAAGCTTTTAAGGATTAGATCCTTCCTGGAAACTTTTCCCTCCCTCGGTATCGTTTCGAACATGACGTGCTTTCGTTGCTCGGTCACCTTAATTTTTTCCACGAGCATAATTCCTCAAGGTAGGGCTTTCATTTCTCGGCCGCTAACTTTGGCTCATTCCGTGCAAGAATTTAGTGACTCGGTCAGTTTTACGAAGGCTGCCCGTCCGACATCAAATTTCGGACTCATCTGTTAAATGATTGGAACGGCATTTTCTTTTTATTACATTGCTTTTGAATCATCAGAAGAACTTCAACTATTTACCGATGCCGCCCCCTCTATTGGCTTCGGGGGGTTCTTTCAAGGGCAATGGTTCGCAGAAAAATGGCCAATTGCTTTTCCTAGTTGTCTTCTGGCTCTGTCTCTTCCGCACTCCACGAAATTGATCCTCTAGTTGTAGCCAGCGTCATCTGGGGTTCAGCGCAGTCTAGGTAAAGCATACTGATGTTCTGTGATAACGAAGCCACCGTCGCCATCATTTATAAGGCCGGTTATCTCGCCAGACTATGATGCCTTTCGCGAGACGCTTAATCTGGAAATCTGTTGTCTTCATTTTATTATCAAAGCTGCTCTCATAGCAGGCTACTCCAATGCTATCGCCGACGTGCTCTCCCGTTTTCGTTTTCAGACTTTCTGACGGCTTTTGCCCTTCACCCCATACGGATCCAACTCCGTGCCCTCCCCTATCAGCTACTATGTTAAATTAGACGATTTGCTTAGTTCAGCCAGTTATTTCATGGCTAAAGGAGTAGCTCCTTCCACTTATAGAGCTTACATTTCCGCTTGGTCTTCATTCTTTATGTTTTGCTTTCTTTCAGATTTCCGTATTTCCTATTTTTGATTACGACCGCTTGCTCCTCTCTCGTCTTCACCTCGAGAAACCTAATCTATACCTTCCTCCATCTGTAGATTACTAGCAGGCATTCAATTCTACGCAAATATTTCAACCCCGACTTTCCAAGTTTATTCACCACTTCTCCTATTCGTTCATTGCTCATGCATAAGCAAATCCTCTATCATTCTCCACATAACGGCTGCCTTTTACTTTGCATTATTGCAAAGACTAATCTCTTCCATTCGCCAGACTTTTTTCTACGTACATCAATATTTTGCTAGAAGCTGTGTTTCTAACTGCTTTCTACGGTTTTATGCATCCAGGGGAATTTACATCAGCTACCAATCATTTTGATCCCGCTCGTGATCTGTCCTTCTCCGATCTACTCCTTTCACCTAATTCTTTACTCTCTTCCTTAAGCACTCTATGAATGATTCCAAGGTTCCGGCATCACACTAACAATTTCAATTTATAACAATTTTGTCCCTTCTCATCTATGGCTAAATTTCTTAATTCGTCATAAATCTCCTAATTTCTACGTCAGCTACCATTCCTTGGGTAGATGGCGTTCCTCCGCATCCGAGTCTCTTATAAGACCCGACTCAAAAACTATCCTCGAAGCTCAGCAAGCTCCTATAACAGTCCAGGTATATACCTATGCAACTACTGGTGGTGGTGTCATGCTCTTTCATTATCTGTCATAGTTCTAGCTCACTAGAACAAATATAAAAAAAAAACTAAAAAAAAAAGATAATCTAAGCATATATATGTTCAGTGTGGTCTAATGTGACCGTGTAGCCTAATGTGGCCTTGTCCCGTGGTCTTGTGGCCTGTTACGGTATGGTTCTGTGTGGCCTAGTGGCCGTGTCTCATTGGCCTCGTATCTGCGTGGCTTTAGCAGCCTTGTGGCCCAGCGGGCCTTGTCTCTATGTGGGTCTCAAGGCCTTGTGGCACAATGTTGCCTTGTCCTATATGTAAAAAAAGGCCAGTGGTCTCGTGGCCCTTAGCGGCATTGGTTCTATGTGGCCTAGTGGCCGTCGTCTATGTCGCTTGTTCCGTGTGGTCTATAGTGGGCTCGTGGCATATCGATGCCTTGTCTTATATGTAAAAAATGGCCAGTGGTCTCGTGGCCCTAGCAGCATCGGTTTTATGTGGCCAAGCGGCCTCGAGGCACTGTAGCCTCACTAAAAGATGGCCATGTGGTCCTCGTGGTTGGTTTTGTGTGGCCTCGCGGCCTTGTCCAGTCTACCTCGTTTTTATGTGCGGCATTAGATGCCGTCGTGGCTGATTGCCAGCCTCATCTCTGTGGTCTACTAAGGCCATGTGGCTGTGCGGCCTTGTCTCTGTGGTCTAGCAAGGCCATGTGGCCAGTGTGGCTCCGCTTTGTGGTCATTAGGGCCGGTTCTATGTGGCCCAAGGTTGCCTGGCTCTGTGCGGCCCAAGGTGGCCTTGTTCTGTGTGGCCCAAGGTGGCCTCGTCCTGGCGGCCAGGCAGCCCGGTTCTGTGTGGTCCATCGTGGCCTTGTCTCTGTGTGGCCTTGTCTTCATGTGATCTTCAACTGCTTGTTTCCACTGACTCTCCTGACACTATATTAGCCTATTTCACAGTTATATCTCTATTCATTCAATGCTCGTTTCCCTTCGACTCGTTCTCAGGGATAAACTGGTTGATCAGTCGTAGTGCGTCCCAAACTTTTCAAAAGTCGCTCGTACGAAAGCGTCAGCTCTATTAATGCTTAACGTTTACACAGCAGCAGAATTTTAATTGCATGAATGTATTATTCTTGTCTTCTTATAATGTAGTCACCTCTTACTAATTAGCTATTATAGCTATTGTTTTTGTCATGCTCATTATTAACCCTCCTCTCTCTCCATGTTTAGGCTCTCCAGGATTCACGACCGGTGTGTATACTTCTCTTTATCGATCTTTGGGGGTAGGTCCTGTCCCGGTGGAATTTTTCTTCCACCTTCTTTGAGGGTCGGCTGCGCCCCTGCCTTCATCGCCAGGCAGGAAATGCAGAGTCCGGACCCCCGGATTGCGAGCTACGGATGGGGCCTACGCCAAAGAACTTTTATCTTTATATTGTTTGCCGAGCTGTAAATAAATGGTTAATTGTTCAGTATTATTCTCCCAAGTCTTTCTGGTAGAAATGGAAGCTTTAGCATAAGTTCTGCCGGGAAGACTCAATTGTTACGTCACTCATTACCTTCTCATCTATCCAATCGCGTTCTAACACTTGCAGTATAAAAGATGGGTACTTACACATGTCTGAGTTCACAGATGCTGACGCTTTCGTTCACCTCCACCCTCCCCACCACCAAGATGATTCCTTCCTTCCTCCCCACCACCACCAGAATGGTCCCTTCCCATACCTCACTGGGGGTCGGCTGCGCCCCTGCCTTCATCGCCAGGCAGGAAATGCAGAGTCTGGACCCCCTGATTGCGAGCTACAGACGGGGCCAAAGAACTTTTATCTTTATATTGTTTGCTGAGCTGTAAATAAATGGTATTATTCTCCCGAGTCTTTCTGGTAGAACTGCAGCCGTCTACACTCGTCTACTTTCAAGACGAGGTGTTTGGCATATAAGTGTAAGACTTTACTGAATTTTCAGGGTTCTGAATAGCAATATGTTCAAGACATCCAAATAATTTGTAAACATCCCTTGATCTAGTTTGTGGTATTCACATGATTTGAATGCGATGGTACCAGTCTCTGGTATGGGCCAGGTTAAGCCTTCAACTTAAGGCCCATGCCGATTTTCCCCGTGATTTTCAATTTCATGATTATCATAATCACCGGCCGGGCAGAGGAAGACAGAGCACACATTAGTGTCTCTCGCCAGGAGGTGTTAATCACTTGACTCTCGGGACTCCTTGCTGAGTTAATGGTTTCAAAGACTGAAAAAACACATCCATTTTGTTTGATAAAATTGTCACTAGGTCGGGGACTTGTGTCCTCGTCAAGTGACCAATGAGCTTGTCTTTTACAGAAGAACGGACAAGACATCTAGCAGATGTGAATGTTTTCATCTGACTCCGATTCTGTCACAAAGCTTTTTTCTTGCACTAAAATGAGCCACAATAGTCTGTTTTTATTGGATGCATTTCTTTACTCACTGAAAGCTGCATGTTGACATGCATTCTACATCAAACCTCAATTGGATAAATAAACAATCATGCACCTTTCACAAGGAAAAGTGGTCTTCAGGATCACTTCTTTTGTATTGTGGCAGACAAGACACAAGAGCGAGCTCTATGACTGTGAGAACAGGTACTTTTCAATGCAGAAATAAAGCAAAAGCAACTAATGATGAATAAAAGTAACAACAATGTAAATGTTCAAGTTTTGGTCCTTCCTGGAGGTCTTTGAGCAGACTGCGGGGGCATGCAGTGGCCCAACTCGTGGTGCAGCTGTTACTAGCAGAGAACCTCCTGGTGTATGCCAATTTAAAGAAAGCCATCTTGCAACAGGTCGGCCAGAAACCAGATCAACAGCACCAACACTTCCACTTGCTAACCCTTGTCAAGCACGGCCGCCTGTTTTCCTTCACCAGAGGTGGTTGCTGGCTGAGCAATGCAGTTTCGGGACCGTAATCAACCTGGTGGTACTAGAGCAGTTTATTGCGCGGCTTCCAAGAGGGATGGCAGAGTGGGTCCAGTGCTACTTCCCGGAATTGCTCCACACAGCCATCCAGCTGGCAGAGGATCATATGGTGGTGTATTGGGGAGCCGGCGAGCCCCAGGATCCTTTTTCTCTCTCTCCTGTCTCCCCTCACCCTCTTCCCTCCCCTTCCTCCACAATCCTGTTCCTCCTCCCTGGAAACAGGGAGTTCCCCATCCCAAACTGGCTCCCTGGCACCGGAAACTGCACAACCCACGAGTTTCCTCTGTCCCTCTCCAACCTTACTCCCAGGTTGGTGAATCTGCCACTGTGTGTGGGATGTCATGAAAATTATTTGCTTGAGCAGTGTTGAGCCCGGGCATTTCAAGGACCAATGCACGGTGATGGAGGTGGGGCATTGGTCCGGGTCCCCAATGTGCCACAGGCAACCCCCAATCGAGCTGGGATGTATTGCATACCTGTGAATATTAAGGGGGGTACATTCCAGGCCTTGGTGGATTGTGTGCTAGTCACAGAGTGAAGGTGAGGCGTATGCAGGGGATATTCACGATTACACCTTAGTTATTCAATTTAAAGTGCAAAAGCATAGAATAGAGGTGGCGGTTAGTCCCCACCTCACTCATCCACTAATTTTTTCTCCTTTCCATTAATCTCTGTACAGTGGTGCCAAAATCCATGAAGGAGGAGGGATGCGCCATAGTAGAGTCCTCGCCACTACCATCCACCCCATAGTCATCTGCCGGTGGACGGAGGAGCCTGGCCACCTGAGAGCAGACGAATGTCTGCCGACCACAAAGGGAGATGCGGCTCCTAAGTGCTCCTCCGTTCAGTGCCGCTGCCAGGGGTGGAGGAGACCCCTACCAGCCGCTGAAATGTGGCGGAGTATGAGACCACCGACCACAAGCGGGGAGGGGCTCCTGGCTGACCGCCTGGAGTGGGAGAACCACTGCCAGGGGCGGGAGAAGCCCCTTCTGTTTCCCAAGAACGGGGTGGGGCATTCTGTTGGCCAGGGGCCGGAAGACAGCCTCTGATTCGTCCGGGGAGGCACGGCTGTTGTCCGTTGGAGGTTGAAGGAGTGGCCAAGGACCAAGCTATTGGAGAACCGGTGAGGAAGTGTTTATTTTTTTTCTCTCCTCTCTCTCTTCCACTGCTGCTCTGTGTTGGCCTTTATCCCTCTCTGAGGCTTTGATTAGCCTGATTAGGGGCTGGGTGTGCAGAATCACGACCCGGCCCCACCCTCTGCCCTGCCACAATACCCGTTTGCAGCCTCTTTATCCTCTTCGTGCTCACTGTGCAAAGTGTCAGAATTTAGACCGTATTGTCTCAATGGGCAACTTAAGATTCATCTACATGAGATTCTTACACATTTTTTAAATCAAACCTGTATATTCATCTGCATAACAGCATATGTTAAAATTTTAATTTGTGAATATTAAAATTGCCAACAATTCCCCCTCCAGAGGATACACTGTCATGCATTAAGGGCTGAGAAAGCATTAATTCATTAGAGTAGCAGTGTGTGTGTGTGATTCCCTGTGAGCTGCAATAAAGATCACCCCTGATTCTAGGCATGATTGTTGATCACAGACTTAAGACGAAGATTGACCAATTTAGATCAGTGGCTGATTGATCAGTGCAACCTAATTTCATGAATTACTAATAGCAACATACCTGCAATGTCACAGGCCCATAGATTCATTACCATTAAATGACCAATTCACAACATATTTTTTATGTCCTCCTAAAGTCTCAAGCTTACCCAGAATGGTCCTGTTACATAATGTATTTGTAATATTTGTGTAATTCAGTGATTTAATGGCAACGTAACTGCAATATCATAGGCCTGTTATTTCATTACCACTATGCCTTTCAATTCATATTCACCTTTTTGACGCTCTCCTAACTTTATAACCAGCAAATGCTGAGTCCAGTTGCAGCACAGGAAAATTGTATTCCTATAAAAGAATGTTGTTTAAAGTGTTTTAGCCTAGGAAAATAAAAACACTATTTCATGCATAATTTTCTTTTTTAGCTGGATGATTATTTATTTGGATATTACATTTCTGAATGCTTTGCACAATTTATTAAACTGACATGTCAAATTAAAGTGAAAAAAAGGTTACCAAAAATTATCTAAATTAAATTTGTTTGTTATAGGGTGTTTGTACAATAAAATACACATTAATCAAGGGCCATATTTACACAATAACACAATAACTTTGCAATATGCAGGTCCACTGGATAAAGACACGTTCTCCTAATGTGTTAAGATGACAAGAATGTGCTATTTAAATTGTTAAATGTGTCCAGTCGCAGCATAGAAAAACCAGTGGTGGAAGAGTAGTGATTACTCTGCAACACCAACTGAAGAAAAAATTAACTTGAGTACAAGTAGAAGTACTAAGATATTTACTCTTACTTGAGTCATAATATAAGTAGTTTTCCAAAAAACTACTCAAGCAATTAAGTTACTTATAGTTCCTTTATGAAAATTAAATTCTATATATATAGTACAGTATATATGTTTCCATTTTTAGAACACAAAGACATTTTTGTTAAACGTATGCTTCATTTTATAAAGGATGCATTAAATGTATCAAAATAAATCAAAAATTGTTGCGCTACCATGCGGAAATCACAATTAAGCGGTTTTCCCCCCATTTGCTGAGGTATTGAGTTCTTACAAGTTTCTTTACACTTGCAAGTCAAATTTTGGTTTTAAAAATAGGCAAAAAGAAACTTCCCCTGAGAGTCTATTTCCTCCTAAAGGCTATTCTCTTAGCGAGATGAAGACTATTCCATGCATTACTGTTTTGAAAAAAGAATCTCTAACCAGGATAGAGAGGGAAGTGCACGGCCCGATGCACAACATAAAGACAAGTAAATCACAGTCTCTATTTGGCTAAACAGACTCCTCACAGATTCAATAGTAGCATCTAAATGCCAAAGTCCTGCATTGCTGCAAGATGATTCTTAGACTAACCAAACATTTTAATAATAAAACATTTATTTAAATAGAAAAAGCCATTTTGTAACATTCTAAATGTCTCTAATCATTGTGTTCATTGTTCATTGTGACTGAAACGCATTCCTATTTCAGGTTTATTCTCATTCACATATGTCCAAGTGTTTTGGCTACTAAGTTAACATACTGTACAAAACTAATATAATGCAATTTCATAGAGGAGGAAATGTATTCCTCTATGATATTGCTGCAATTGTCCAGATATGGAATGAGATTATTAAGCAAACTGTAATCAACTCCTTTATGCCAACTGAAAAAAAAATGAGAGATTTGATTGATTCAAACACTAAAAGTGGTTGTTCTGTATGTATTATTGTATTACAGTTGTAATAATTAAGTATAAATACATTTAATGCTGGAGTACAACACCGAAATGATGAGGATTGATTGAAGTGGAGAGCTTGTCTGTGCATGTGATGGTGCGAGGCACAGGATGGCAGGAAAATAATTATGCTCAGTGAAAAGTCAAAAGAAGGTTGCAATGTACATAATTGTAACAATATCAGATATTACTAATAAAACATGGGAACTCATTGTATGGGCAATTTTTGCCCCCATATTTTGAATTTCGGGGCATTAGCATTGTATCTTTCTAAGGTATATAAAAAGTTTGTTTTAGACATATAGTAGCAAGTAAACAAGATATCCCACATGTATGTCAAACTGCATTTGACACAGTTAAAACATTGCCTACCTTAAAAACAAGTCAAGTTTGATCAGTGGTTAAACATGTTCATATGGTTCCCAAAATATTAGAAATATTGTGCGTTTTTTTGTACTTTGTAATTGTGTCGAAAAATTATTGTAGTGAAGCTGAATACTTAATTTTTAATCAACAAAAGTAAAAGTACTATTAATCATTTATACTTAAAATAAAAGTTGAAAAATTTGAAACATTTGCTCAAGTACTGTAACGAGAGTAGTTGTAATTCAATACTTTCCATCTCTGAGGAAAAGTACATCTCTCTCAAAATATAGAAGAGAATATAGAGAAATAGAGAATATTTAGCAAAGTTAAAATAAATGTAACATATGGTATGCATAAACGTCTCGGTTACGTATGTAACCTCCGTTCCCTGATGGAGGGAACGAGACGTCGTGTCGAAGAAGCGACACTAGGGGTCTCTCTTGAGCACCGAAAGATACCTCTGATCTATGAAAAAAGGCCAATGAGAGTTGGCGAACAGTATTTGCATACTCCGCCTCTGGATACGGATATAAAGGCGAGAGAAATACGCTCGTTCATTCAGGATTTTTCTGAGGAGCCGGGAGTGTTCCGGGCCCCTCAGCGGCTCGGCTCAGCGACGTGGCCGGGAAAACACGACGTCTCGTTCCCTCCATCAGGGAACGGAGGTTACATAGGTAACCGAGACGTTCCCCGTCTGTCGCTCACTTCGACGTCGTGTCGAAGAAGCGACACTAGGGGTCCACTTAAAAACTCGCCATGCGCTGAGCCGTGTACGTGTACTGCTGACACAGAAGCGGGCAGGTATTTGCATGTGCACAAGCGACCAACTGTGTTCAGGCTGCACGTACTCTTCCCCAATGCCCCGAAAAAGCGTCAGCATCCTTTTGGTTACCCTAGGGGGGAACAAGGTGACGCTCCCAACTAGGGAACGGGCCAAGCCTGGCTGGGCCTCTTTTCTCTCTATGTTTTCTCGGCATAGAGCAAGAGCAGCCGGGGCCCTTACCGCATCGAGGGAAGGGAGTCTTATTCCCAAATTCCTATTCTTTTAGGGGGAAAAGACCCTGCGGAGGCCACACCCGCCCAGCAGGGGAGGTAAAGGTGGCAAAGTACATCACATGGCCACTTTGGACATGTGGGAGGAAATGGCGCGGTGGTAGATCCAACCTCGAGGAGGGGGGAGTTGCTACAACACGGCGACCGGAGGGCAACGAAGGACTGCCTAAGGGAGACGCGGGTCAGCTCGTAAGGTGACCGTACCGTGGAAATACACACAGGAGGAGTCCCGTAGGAGGCCTGATCTGTGGAGCACCAATTCCAGTAGGGGTAGCCTGGGGTCCCCGTAGTGGACTGGACCAGCAAGTCCCTCCGCTGAACTGCTGCGGGCCCGAAGGGCTAGGGAGGAATCAACCAGGGACCTAGGTTCTCTGGGAAAGAAGGCGCACTGTTTTACCTCGATCGAGGGAAACGGCGCTGGAAACAAGCGATTCACCCGGTCAGATCGTCGACGTGTACCGAGTTCTACGGGCTCGGACCTGAGAGAACACGGGACGAGACTGACTCAACCCTGAGATCGTAAGGGTGTTAGGTGCTGCCCAGCCCGCAGCTCTGCAAATGTCTGCTAGGGAGGTGCCCATAGCCAGTGCCCATGAGGATGCCACGCTCCTAGTAGAGTGGGCTCGAACCCGCAAAAAAAGGGGGGGGCACGGCCTGGGTGTGATAGGCCAACTGAATGGCATCCACCGCCCAGTGAGACACCTCTGTTTGGAGACAGCGTTCCCTTTCTGCTGTCCTCCAAAGCAGACAAAGAGCTGCTCAGAGCGCCTGAAGCTCTGGGTGCGTTCCAGGTAGGCACGCAAGGCACGTACCGGACACGACAGTGAGAGGGCTGGGTCTGCCTCCTCCCGGGGCAGCGCTTGTAGGTTCACTACCTGATCTCCAGAGGGCGTGGTAGGAACCATGGGCACATAGCCCAGTCGAGGTCTTAGGATCACATGAGTATCTGCCGGACCGAGCTCCAGGCAAGTGTCGTTAGTAGGGAACGCTTGCAGGTCCCCGACCCTCTTGATGGAAGTGAGCGCGATCAGCAGGGCCGTCTTTTTAGGAGAGGGCCCTGAGTCAACTGATTCTAGCGACTCGGGGGGGATCTCTGAAGACCGGTGAGGACCACCGAGAGATCCCAGGAGGGGAACAGGTTTGGCCGGGAGGGGTTTAACCTCCGGGCACCTCTTGGGAACCTGACGATTAAGTCGTGCTTACCCAGAGACTTGCTGTCTACTGGGTCGTGGTGAGCTGCGATAGTGGCAACATACACCTTCAAGGTGGATGGGGACAGCCTCCCCCCCAACCTCTCCTGTAGGAACAGGAGCACAGACCTAACTGCGCACCTCTGTGGGTCTTCTGCCCGGGAAGAACACCAATTCACGAACAGACGCCATTTCAAGGCGTAGAGTTGCCTGGTAGAAGGGGCTCTGGCTTGGTTGATCGTGGCTACGACCGTGGGTGGTAGACCAGCTAGATCTTCCGCATCCCGTTCGGGGGCCAGACGTGGAGGTTCCAAAGGTCTGGGTGCGGATGCCAGAGCGTGCCGAGAAAGAAGATCCTTCCTCATGGGAATTCGCCAGGGAGGGGCTGTCGCGAGGAGTACAAGGTCCAAGAACCAGGCCCGGGTGGGCCAGTAAGGAGCCACGAGAGTGACTTGTTCCTCGTCCTCCCTGACCTTACACAGCACCTGTGCAAGAAGGCTCACTGGGGGAATGCGTACTTGCGCAGCCCCACCGGCCAGCTTTGTGCCAGTGCATCTGCCCCGAGGGGAGCCTCTGGACGGGCATACCAGAGCGGGCAGTGGGAGGTCTCTCAGGAGGCAGAGGGGTCTACCTGGGGCTTGCCAAACCGTTCCCAAATCAGCTGAACCGAGTGGGGGTGAAGCCTCCACTCTCCGCCAGGCAAGTGTTGTCATGACAGCGCATCCGCTATCACATTGAGGTTGCCGGGGATGTGAGTGGCACGCAGCGACCTGAGTCGGTGCTGGCTCCAAAGGAGGAGACGACGGGCAAGTTGTGACATGTGATGGGAGCGTACGCCGCCTTGGCGATTTATGTACGTGACCGCAGTGGTGCTGTCCGACCTGACCAGGACATGTTTGTCGCGAATTAACGTGAGAAACTGCCGCAGGGCTAGAAGGACGGTCAACAACTCGAGGCAGTTGATGTGCCAACGCAGCTAGGCCCTTTTCCAACGGCCTGAGGCTGCGTGCCCATTGCAAACGGCGCCCCAGCCCAATCTGGAGGCGTCGGTCGTGACCAGGACGCGACTGGACACCTGCTGTAGGGAACAAGAAAAGAAACAGAGGTCTGTCCAGGGGTTGAATGTTTGTTGGCAGGCTGGGGTGATTGTTACCCGGTGCGTGCCGTGGCACCATGCTCGTCTCGGGACTCGGGTCTGGAGCCAGTGTTGGAGCGGTCTCATATGCATCAACCCCAGCGGCGCAACCGCCGCGGAGGACGCCATATGCCCCAGGAGCCTCTGGAAAAGTTTTAAGGGGACCGCTGTGCCTGGCCTGAAGGCGGCGAGGCAGTTCAACACTGACTGGGCACGCTCGTTGGTGAGACGTGCCGACATTGAGACTGAGTCTAACTCCATCCCGAGAAAAGAGATGCTCTGAACTGGGGTGAGCTTGCTCTTTTCCCAGTTGACCTGAACCCCAGACGGCTGAGGTGCCTGAGCACCTGGTCTCTGTGGGCGCATAGTAACTCTCGCGAGTGGGCCAGAATGAGCCGGTCGTCGAGGTAGTTGAGTATGCGGATGCCGGCTTCTCGGAGCGGGGCAAGAGCTGCCTCTGCGACTTTCGTGAAGACGCAAGGGGACAGAGACAGGCCGAAGGGGAGGACTTTGTACTGATATGCCTGGCCCCCGAACGCAAACCGCAGGTAGGGGCGGTGTCGGGGCAGGATGGAGACTTGGAAGTACGCGTCCTTCAGGTCTATCGCTGCGAATCAATCTTCTTGGGTACGATGAAGTAGGGGCTGTAGAAACCCTTCTTCATCTCGGTTGGAGGGACAGGCTCTATCGCGTCTTTGGCCAGAAGAGTCGCGATTTCTGTGCGCAGAGAGTGGGCGTGTTCGCCGTGTACTGCGGAAAAGCGGACGCCCATGAAGGGGGGCGGGGGCCTGGCAAACTGAATTGCGTAACCGAGTCAGATGGTCCGGGCCAGCCAGCGAGACGGGTTGGGAAGTGAAAGCCATGCGTCCAACCTCTGCGCTAGGGGCACCAAGGGGAAGGTTAATTTGGACGTACCCGGCGGGTCTTCGCAGCGGGGCGGAGCAGGTAGGGCAGCGTTGGGCGGCGACAGGGCGACCCGCAGCTGGGGTGCTGAGAAAGACTCAAAGCACTTACCTTGCTCCGCACACCCGGCAGGGGGCGGGTTAGCGACTGAGGAGGAGGTCTCGGGTAGGCGTCCTCTAGATTGGTCGGAACCGGCCGGCCGGGGGGGCAGTCGTGGGGCTGGAGACGGGTGGTCCGTGTCCAGGAAGCCGGGACTGCTGAGATCTGGTGGCAGAGTGCCGTGGGAACGGCATTTGCGGACCAGGTGACCCAGAGACAAAAGGAAATAGCTCGTTACAGAGAATATGAGAATGTGAAAACTAATTCGACAAAAAATTCTCCTCCCGGCCCTCCACCGGGGACGGAGCGGTCTTACCACCTCCGGAGCTAACATCTTGGTCCCTGGGTTGAGCGTCTACGGACAGCCTGGGAGCCTTCCGGGTCCTTGAGGGGGTCCGTGAGACGGGGGCGTCCGCTTCCTGCGGAGTGCTCGACGCTGGGGCTGAGAGCTGGGCCCGGGTTGAGGCGGAGCAGGGTGTTTCATAGCCGCAGGAGGACGCCCTCGGTGAGCAGACGGGGCATGGCCCATGGCGGCAGGCTTGCGGCGGGGCAGGATGTGCAGTGGCCTCCGTCTGCCTCACCGCTGAGGACTGCTGGGCAGAGTCGTCAACGGTGGCGCCGAATAGACGGAGCTGGGAGACGGGGGTGTGGGAGAAGGTGTGCCTTGTCTGCCTCCCGCATTTCGACCAGGTCCAGTCCACAGGTGCATTTCTGGACCACAAGGGGTGGCCATCGCCTGTTCGAGTGCCGGCGCTTCTGACCTCCGTGGCCCGGGGGCGCGGTTGGTCATCCAGCGCAGTTCCTGCAGCACATCAAGAACAGGACTACCCAAGCTGCAAGTTTTGAAGCGCCTTGGCCTGGCGTTGGTTGCAGGAAGGGCCGTGGCGTGCAGAGTGGAAGCGGTCTGGGACCGTTCCACCACGAGGGTAGTGAGAGCGGAGGAGCGAAGAAGCCTTGGCTTTGCTCAACTCGTCGTGCACGTCCAGGAAGAAAGGAACGGGGGGGGCCGTGGCTGTGAGCGGCGCACCTGCCCGCGGGACCGATCAAGTAGCCCGGGAAAGCATAGCGGATCTCCGTGCGTCAGGCTCAGGCTGGGCGGCAGACCCGAAGGTGGCGGCCCAGGCGAGCGATCAGCATCCGATGCCACTGTAACGCTCTCCGATGCAGCGGTGATGTCATCCAATTCTGAAGCAAGCAAGCGTGCCGGGGAGGCGGGAGGTTAGAGGGGGTTTACCCGGCGAACGGAGCCCGTCATATTCCCCAAATCGCCTTCATCGCCTGTGGCACCTGCGTCAATCCCGTAGGAAGGAGGCGAGGCGCGGGGGGCGGCTGAAGTGGCTTTCTCTCATTACAAAAGAAAGCCGTGCGACCGCAATGCTATAACGGCCATGTTCTCACACTGAGAAGATGAACCATTGGAGAGAATGCTCATCCCAGGCTCAGACGGAAGCAAACAAGCGTGCCGGGGAGGCGGGAGGTTCGAGGGGGTTTACCCGGCGAACAGAGCCCGTCATTGTGCCGCTGTAGTGCGCCATAAATCCAACAGCAAAGCAGAGCGTCAGAGGATCAGAAGCAGGATCAGTTGTGTTACTCGCAGCTGACTGCATACACACGACCTTCGGCTCCGAAGAAAATTACTGAATGAACGAGCGTATTTCTCTCGCCTTTATATCCGTATCCGGAGGCGGAGTATGCAAATACTGTTCGCCAACTCTCATTGGCCTTTTTTCATAGATCAGAGGTATCTTTCGGCGCTCAAGAGAGACCCCTAGTGTCGCTTCTTCGACACGACGTCGAAGTGAGCGACAGACGGGGAACTATGCTATTTTACTACATTGATGGTTGGGAAATACACAAAATGTTATAATAACAGCATGCGCCACCAGCTGAACTTTTGCACACATGTCAGCTGAACTCAGATCAGCATGCAAAATGGGAGAGTTTTTGTGGTAAGACACTTATTACTTCACAACAAAACTGCTCATATAAAAATGTACTACAATAATGTGTGTGTACAGTTCCTTGAGATTTGAAAAGGCTAAGTAATACCTGTTTGTATAATACTAGACAGTACTGGTGACATTGGAGTTGCCATGGCAACTAACCAACCTAGAGAAGACACCAACTGACATCTACATCTCCGTGTCTGGTCAATTATATCTGCACATAAGTTCAACAACACATTCTAGCTGAAGTAGTTGTGTTGGTATTTTTGCATCTGTGACTTTCTGGCAGGTTTACACATTTGAAATGTCCACTAGCATTATGCCAAATGTTTGTAATGGGAGTGTATTATCAAGGATAATCTTATGTTATTTGTTAATATACTGTAAATGTATATATGCTTATAATATAATAGTACTGTTATATAAATGTGTTGATATGTTTTTTTTTTTGTTTTTTTTTTGCTGTTATAATTTATATAATTATTTATTGAAAAATATTATGCAGATATTATGAAAATAATAGTGTAATTTTTTGTAAGTAAACTCCTGTTCAAAATGCTCACGCAGAAATACATCTTAACCTGCGTTCGACATCTAGATTGGTTCGCAGCGGTAGACCTGAAGGACGCGTACTTCCACGTCTCAATTTTGCCTCGACACCGACCATTTTTGCGGTTTGCGTTCGATGGCCAGGCGTATCAGTACAAAGTCCTCCCCTTCGACATGTCTCTGTCCCCTCGCGTCTTCACGAAAGTCGCAGAGGCAGCTCTTGCCCCGCTCTGAGAAGCCGGCATCCGCATACTCAATTACCTCGACGACTGGCTCATTCTGGCCCACTCACAAGAGTTACTATGCACTCACAGAGACCAGGCGCTCAGGCACCTCAGCCATTTGGAGCTTCAGTTCAACTAGGAAAAGAGCAAGCTCACTCCGGTTAAGAGCATCTCTTTTCTCGGCATGGAGTTAGACTCAGTCTCAATGTCAGCACGTTTCACCAACGAGCGTGCGCAGTCGGTGTTGAGGTGCCTCGCCGCTTTCAGGCCGGGCACAAAGGTCCCCTTAAAACTTTTCCAGAGGCTCCTGGGGCATATGGCATCCTCCGCAGTGGTTGCGCCATTGGGGTTGATGCATATGAGACTGTTTCAGCACTGGCTTCAGACTCGAGTCCCGAGACGAGCATGGCGCCGCGGCACGCACCGCGTGATGATCACCCCCGCCTCCTGCCAAACACTCAAACCCTGGACAGACCTCTGTTTTCTACGTGCAGGAGTGCCCTTACAGCAGGTGTCCTGATGCGTCCTGGTTACGACCGACACCTCCAGATTGGGTTGGGGCGCCGTGTGCAACAGACACGCAGTAGCAGGCCATTGGAAGGGGCCCACACTGTGTTGGCACATCAACTGCCTGGAGTTTTTGACTGTCTTCTTTGCCCTGCGGAAGTTTCTCCCGTTAGTTCGAGACAAACATGTCCTTGTCAGGTCAGACAGCACCACTGCGGTAGCGTACATAAATCGACTCAAGTCGCTGCATGCCACTCACATCTCCGGGCACCTCAATGTGATAGCGGACACACTGTCACGACAACGCTTGCCCGGCGGAGAGTGGAGGCTTCACCCCCAGTCGGTCCAGCTGATCAGGGAGGACGAGGAATATTTCACCCTTGTGGCTCCTTATTGGCCCACCCGGGCCTGGTTCTCGGACCTCGTACTCCTCGCAACAGCCCCTCCCTGGCAAATTCCCCTGAGGAAAGACCTTCTTTCTCAGGGACAGGGCACGCTCTGCCATCCACACCCAGACCTTTGGAACCTCCACGTCTGGCCCCTGGATGGGACGCAGAAGATCTAGCTGGTCTACCACCTACGGTCGTAGCCACGATCAACCAAGCCAGAGCCCCCTCTACCAGGCAACTTTACGCCCTGAAATGGCATTCGTTCGCGAATTGGTGTTATTCCCGGGCTGAAGACCCACAGACGTGCGCAGTTAGGTCAGTGCTCTTGTTCCTACAGGAGAAGTTGGAAGGGAGGCTTTCCCCTTCCACCTTGAAGGTGTATGTTGCCGCTATCGCAGCTCACCACGACCCAGTAGACAGCAAGTCTCTGGGTAAGCATGGCTTAATTATCAGGTTCCTAAGAGGCACCCGGAGGTTAAATCAAGCCTGTTCCCCTCCTGGGATCTCTCGGTGGTCCTCGCCAGTCTTCAGAGATCCCCCTTCGAGCTGCTAGAATCAGCTGGACTCAGGGCCCTCTCTGGACCAAGGGGTTCCTCTGCGACCTTCGTGAAGACACAAGGGGACAGGGACAGGCCGAAGGGGAGGACTTTGTACTGATACGCCCGACCATCGAATGCGAACTGTAGGAAGCGTCTGTGTCGAGGTAAAATTGAGAGGTGCAAGCACGTGTCCTTCAGGTCTACTGCCGCAAACCAATTTTGATGCCTGACACACGCCAAAATGTGCTTCTGTGTCAGCATCTTCACCGGGAGTCTGTGCAAGGTCTGTGATTGGCCGCAACCCACCACCCTTCTTCGGAATGATGAAGTAAGGGCTATAAAACCCTTGCCTCACCTCTATTGCGCCCTTCTGCAGAAGGACCGCGATCTCCGCACATAGGACGGCAGCGTTCTCGCCTTTCATGGACGTGGCAAACTGAATTGCATAGCCCAGTCAGATGGTACTGGCCAACCAGCATGATGTGTTGGAGAGTTTTAGCCATGCATCCAAACTCCGGGCAAGGGGCACTAACTGAAGGATCACATCCGACATACCTGGGGGTTGGGCCTCACAGCGGGGTGGAGCAGGAATGCCATGTCGAGGAGCAACGCGATCCCATAACCTACAACAAGTTAATCTGAGAATATGGCATTTCTACTCATCTGTGCTTATCTCTCCTGTTTGTCTATGATCTGCTTCAGACTCGCAGGATAAGTGATTTTGTGAAATCCGAGTTTACTGCATATATACTTACCTGTTTGAAACTTACCTGTTAAACAACGAGCCTCTCTGAATGCTCAGGAAATGTGACTTTAAAAACTCTGAATATACTTTGTGTTTCGATATACTAACCTGCTCCTTTGTTCATGCACGTGACTCACCTTTGATCCCATCTGACATTAAATTGACCTGTTTGAGCACATCTTGATCTGGAATCTTATCACATGTGGACTTGTGCCTTGGCTCTCTGATTGAATATAGACTCTCTCTAAAAACTGTGTACCACACCTGAATATTTACCTTGCTTGCTTACCTGCTTTTCCAGTGTCCTGTGTAATAAGGTCCCGCATCTGGGTTCATCTCAAGCGTCTGAGTCAGTGTGTTATTATACTTAGAGCTTGGTCTCATATTTTTATGGGAACTGTATCACTTGATGGAAAACATTAGTGTATGTTGAACCAAATTTTCAATGGATCTCAACATTCCACTTTCATATAGGTCACTGAGTGTATTAACCTCCCTAAAAATCCACTCTGGCCAGCAGAAAGGGTACTTGATTGTAAATATTTTTGGGTTAAGCCATATGCTCGAGTCAATATTTAAATAAATATGCGCATTAAACACTCTGGACACTTTTGTCCATACCGAGTGCAAATGTGAGATAGCAGGGTGTAACTTATCTTCTCTGATTAGTTTGATAGAAAGGCTTTGCAATGGCAAAATAGGGGAAAGAACTTACTGTTCAATACAGAAGCATGGAGGGGCTCTCTCAGGTGGAAGCGGGCAATGAGCTTTGGCCAAATGTCTGAGACCGAATGCATAATAATAAAACAAAATCTTGGGTAGGCCTAACCCACCTCTGTCAATCAGCCTATGCAGTTTACTGAGATGTAATCTGAGATGTTTACCATTCCAAATGAAGGACTTCACTATTCTATCAAACTGCTTGAAATAAGAAAGGGGGACATCTATAGGAAGAGACTGTAGCAGGTAGTTGAATTTTGGAATTCAATACATTTTAATAACATAAAAATCAAATCAAATCAAATCAAATCACTTTATTGTCACACTACTGTGTACACGAGTGCAACAGTAGGTGAAATTCTTGTGTGCAGTTCCGAGTAACATAGCAGTCATGACAGTGACGAGACATAAACCACTTTACAATAAACAACATATTTACACAAAACAATTTACATAACAAATGTACACATACTTACACAACAATTTACATAACAAATGTACACAATACACACAATGTAGAATACACATACACTAGATACGGGTATAAATATATATAAACACTAATTGAATGGGGAGAATATATTGACAGAGTGATGATTAATAAAGTGCAGTGCTGATTGTAGATCGTGAGAGATCATGTGTTCAAAAGTATTATTGCTTGTGGGAAGAAGCTGTCATGTAGTCGGGTGGTGCGGGTCCTGATGCTGCGATACCGCCTGCCTGATGGAAGCAGTGAAAGCAGCCCATGACTCAGGTGACTGGAGTCTCTGATGATCCTCCGAGCTTTATTCACACACCGTCTGTTATATATATCCTGGAGGGAGGGAAGCTCACCTCCGATGATGTTTCTGGCAGTTCGCACCACCCTTTGCAGGTCTTTGCGGTTGTGGGCGGTGCTATTGCCGTACCAGGCGGTGATGCAGCCAGTCAGGATGCTCTCTACAGTACTGGTGTAGAACCGTGTGAGGATGTGGTGGTTCATTCCGAACTTCCTCAGCCGTCTCAGGAAGAAACCTTTTCAATCATAGATAAATGTAATGAGGCCCACCTGCCCACAACACTCGAAAACCTTTTTAAAAAAGGGTCAATATTAACTCTAACTAAATCACTCAAATTTGATGGAAATAAAATACCCAAATACTTAATGCCTGTTTGAGCTACTGGAAGGTGCCTGGCTGAAAAGCTGTTACCGGGCAGTACGCAGTCAGAGCTAAAGCTTCAAATTTAGACCAATTAACTCTGTATACTGAGAACTTTAAAAAAAATGAATAATTCTTTGGAGGCAAGGCATAGATCTAGTAGGGTCGGAGACAAATAATAAAATATCATCTACGTTAAACAAAAGCTTATGCGCCACACCTCCCGCCACCGCCCCTGGAAAATCATTTTCCTGTCTTTTCAGGGCAAGACAGAACAATAATGAGGAGAGAGGGCAACCTTGACATGTGCCCCTATCAAGAGTAAAATAATCTGAAATTAATCCATTAATTTGCATTGCCGCCATCAGGTGTCTATAAAGTAACTTAAAACCATACATTTCCAAAATCTTAAAAAGATAATCCCATTCTACCATATCAAATGCCTTTTCGGTGTCAAGTGACATGGCAGCGACTGGAGTCTGATGATTCGCTACTGACCACATGATATTGATGAAACGCCTAATGTTATCAGAAGTGCTACGACCCGAATAAACGCCACCTGATCTATATGTATATGATTGTCATAACTTTACTTAATCGGTTAGCAAATTTTGGACAATATTTTAACTAGCTGGATCAGGGAAATCGGAAGTTAACGCTTGCACTCACTAGGATGTTTGTCCTTATTAAAAATTAGACTGATCCGGGGCTTGCATCATGGTTGTCGGAAATTTTCCATTCTTTTTTTTTTCTGTAGTTTATTCTGTATAAACTTCTAGCAAAGATCCCAAGATCCTCCAAGGTTATCTCAGAATCAAGAGATTTTTTTGCTCAACCATCAGTTTAGGAAGTTCTAATGGTTCCACAAAGTTTCTAATATCCTCGTCAGTAGACTATAGAGACAAGTCATAGAACTATAGAGATCAAGAACGAACTCTTCAAAAGCATTATTAATATCAATGGCTGAGGTAAATATTTCACCACCAGCAGATTTCACAGAGGGAATGGTATAAAAATATTCTCTCTGTTTTATATATCTAGCCAGAAGTTTTCCTGCCTTGTCCCCTGACTCAAAGTATGACTGTCTTGAATAGCCAAAACTCCTTCTAAACAAAATAGTATTAGATCTGTATTTCAATCAGGTCAATTCTCTGAGGCCATCAGAAGACATTCAGCGCTACAGCTCTGCCATGGCACTTTTAATATACCTTTCCAAATCCACGAGTTCTCGTGCTTTGGATATTTTGGTGAACGAGAAATACTGTATGATCCGGCCTCTAATAACCGCCTTAAGTGCCTCCCAAGCCATGCCCACAGAGGATACCTAGGACGAGTTGGTCTCCATATAAACATTGATTTCAGCCTTTAACATTTGTTGGAATGCAGGATTTCGCAAAAGGGGTACATTAAAGCGGCAACTATATGATTTTCTTTTCTCTATATGTGGCAACACCTCTAAATTCATCAGGGTGTGATCTGAGACTAATGTTTACAATTGCACAATCAACAACAGATGAAATGAGGGACTTGGATATAAAATAAAAAGATAAATGATAAAAAATCTATTCTAGAATAAATCTTATGGACTGATGAAAAAAATGTATAGTCCCTAACAGATGGGTTCAAAAGTCTCCAAATATCCGTAAGACCAAGATTTTTGCACATCCTGTGAAGCATCAGTGTTGCTCTAGGGGGCTTGCACACTTTTGCTTCACTATGATCAATGACTGAGTCCATCAAAAGATTAAAGTCTCCACCCAATATTATATCATGAGCAGCTTGCAACTTCCCTTCAAGATCTATAAAAAAGCACTGATCATCAATATTAGGTGCATAAATGTTAGTCAAAATAAGAATTTGCCCCTGAATTTCTGTTAAAACAATAATGAATCTTTATCTTAATAATTTATCTTATTCGACTACAACTTGAGCACCATAAATTAACTTACTCCATTGACTTTATGAAGGGCATTGCTTGTTGGGGACAAGTGAATGTTTTATGGCCATCCTTAGCATCTTTTCTCTACTTGGCATGTAATTTCTTTGATACTTTCATCTCACTTGTCAGCTTACCTGCTGGACTGGTGTCGAACTGCATACTTCAGAGTTCAAAGTCCAACACTCTTTCAGATGAACTACTGTGAAATCTAATAATGTTGGGATAATTGTATATATGTAGATGAGTCTGTAATAGAAGTGATAAAATCTATTATTTTAGAGTAGTGTGGAGTAAAAGCTTTCAATATCATTATATATCAGGGTGTGACTTGCGAAAAACAAGTGTTTATAATGTCATAATCACCTTTTTCTAAAATCTATACTAGTCGCAAACTTGCCGCAAATTTGCTGCAGATTTGTCACTTATTTTCACATGCAAAGAGCTTGTCATTCGCCGCAAATGTTTGCCAGAATTTGCAGCTCTTCACCGGTAGTGGTGAACCTCCAACAAAACCTTTGGCAACAATGGACAATTTGCAACAAATTTGCTGCAAAGTCAATTTGCATGTGAAAATTATCTGGCGAAATTGCAGTGACCTCTTAATTTTGTAAGAGCAGCTATTGTACTGGTGATTTGTGTGAAAGTCAATAAAATGCACACCCTGAAGCCTCAACCTTCCCAGAGCTAGTGTTTGAAGCCTTAACCATCCCAGAGCTAGCGTCTGAAGCCTCTACCATCCCAGAACCAATGCCTATAGCCTCTACCATCACAGATCCAGTGACTAAAGTCTCAACCTTCCCAGAGCTAGAATTTGAAGTTTTAACCATCTCAGAGCTAGTGACTGAAGCCACTACCATCCCAAAGCCAGTGCCTGTAGGCTATACCATCTCAGAGCCAGCATCTGAAGCCTCTATCATGCCAGATCCAGTGCCTGAAGCCTCAACCTTCCCAGAGCTAGCATTTGAAGCCTCAACCATCACAGAGCTAGTTTCTGAAGCCTCTACCTTTCCAGAGCCAGTGCCTGAAGCCTCTGCCATCCCAGAGCCAGCGCCTGAAGCCTCAACACGTCACATATTGACGCTTTTGACAGGACCAATTGGCGTCATATTTTAATGCCCTGGGTATACCTTTGGCGTAATTTTTCGACGCGTTGGGTAGTCCGATAGATTTCTATAGAGGATTTTAAAAATAAAAATATAAAAAACTTTGATTAATTGAACACAATCGTAGCATATTATATATATTTATTAACATCAACAAACCTCCGATAAAAATACGTTATCCAGCATGCTCTAGTTACCAGTACCTAAGAAAACGCTTAAACTGCTTACTTGCACACGCCGTGGAGCATTGTTAAACTCATCTTTGAATGCAGTTTTGGTTAAGACTACCCAACGCGTCGAAAAATGACGCCAAAGGTATACCCAGGGCGTTAAAATATGACGCCATCGGGTCCTGTCAAAAGCGTCAATATGTGACGAGTTGGGTGTGAGAATGTGTTGGTGGGGCATGTAATGTGCTGTCTGTATTTGGGCAGTTCACGTGTGAGATTTGCTTTGTTAAAGTCTCCAAGAATAATAATAACTGATTCCGGGTATTGTTGTTCTGTGTCTGTGATTTGATCAGCCAGTTGTTGCAGCGCTATGTTCACAGACACATTTGGAGGAATGTAAACACTCACCAGAATAAACGAAGAAAACTCCAGTGATGAGTAGAATGGCTTACAGTTAATAAAGAGTGCTTCCAGATTAGGACAGCACATCCTCTTTAATGTTGTTACATCTGTACACCAACTTTCGTTGATGTAAAAGCATGTTCCACCGCCTCTCGTTTTCCCCGTTAACTCCGCAATGCAATCCGCTTTGAACAGCTGGAAGCCCAGCATATGTAACGCGCTGTCCAGAATGACTTCACTCAGCCAGGTTTCTGTGAAGCACAGTGCAGCAGAGTTTGAGAAGTCCTTATTAGTATGTGTGAGGAGATGTAGTTCATCAGTTTTGTTGGGAAGAGAGCGGAGATTCGCTAGATGAATGCTCGGCAGTGCTGTTCGAACGGCGCGCTGACGGAGTTTAACCAGCACGCTGGCTCATTTCCTTCACCTGCATCTCGTAGCACGTTTAAACAACACAGCTGCACCTCTGACTAAAATATCCAGCAAAACATCAGAATATTCAAAAACCGGGAAAAGATTATCTGGTATGTGCTGCCGAATGTTGAGCAGTTCGTCCCTAGTAAAACTGACTGGAAAATGATTACTAAACACAGGAGAAACAAACAAAAACAACAAAAGAATTGGAGAGCTCCACACCGAGGTAGTGCGCCACCGTATATTATCTTATATATTAGAGTCCTGTAAACAAAATGAGCCTGTCTCCAAAGTCTGTTTTTAAAAATGTGGTGTAGTTTTGCTCATAATAGCCAAGCAGTGCAGTCAGATTTTGTGTCGTCTTGAAAGGCGGAGCCTCAATTTTACTCTGTATGCTTCCAGCGAATTTACAGAGAAAAAAACTTGCAGGAACCAAATATTTTGTTAGATGTTAGATGCTGTTGTTCTTGGTCTGGTAATTTTTGTGATAATGTTGTAATCAAATCTTACTCAAGTCAAGTCTTAGTGAAGTTAAATTCATGTTTTGTTTTCACTTTGTAGTTATTTCACATTTGGATTCAGATTTCACGTTCTGCAATATATTCACTAAACTGCATTTGAGTTCCTCACATCATTGTCTCCTGTCTGCAAAGTTATAGTTACCATATTTGATTCTGATGTTTTACTTTTAACAATGTTTTAATTTACAACATTGTTATTGTGATAATGATTGCAGTCAGATGATAAATGTCATATCCTTTATCATTATTGTCTTAAATGAACAGTAACTGCAGCATTGTCATTTCAGCCGTGTCAGTGATTTGTTTGGTCAATCTGGCAGATTAGGTTAACATTTCCACATAGTGTGCAGCTATTTATTTTTTCCAGTCTGAGAGTGTTCATAATTAAGCATTCCAACCATATAAAAAACACAAACGTGCAAACTGTACATCTACAAATACAGGTGAGTTATGCATGATTGTGTATGTATGTATGTACTGTATTGCATGTATGTATGAATATGAATTTTTACTCTGAAGAATTATATTTTTTATTATAATTTTTATAGATTGGAATTTTTATTTTTGAAAAAAATAAATAGATCATGAGTAAATTAAAAAATAAAAATAAAAACTGATGTGCCTTGTTATAAATCACACATTATTATTATTAAAAACCAATGACATTTGTCTTTCAAATCAGGTTTTGTAACATTCCTGTTATATTCAAATTTTTGGGGGGGTTGAATGTCTAATAAAAGCCATAGCTAAGCTCATTGCTCCACACCACCTCATTTCCAGTGAGTATTTGTGTGCTTAATTGTGCCAAGAACAATATTATTTCCTGAATAAAAAATAAATAAAAATAAAGACTAATGACTATGACTATTGTTCTCATAACAGCTAACTATTTATCTTGACAAGGCCAATTCAAGTGTAAACATATTGAAAAACATATCTCTATTGAAACCAAGTGCTCAAATTTTTATGATTTTACTCCCTCAAATGTAATGTCAGAGAGATCAAACCATTATTTAAAGGGGTAATCGTCACAGTGTTATGGGATTAAACAGAAAGGGCAGATACTAAGACAAATGCTACATTTTCACATAAAAAGCATAAAGTATTCAATCCTGGGTAGATTACATCTGAATTGTAGTCAGGTACTGATTACAAATTACATGACAAAAAATTGTTACATTTTTGGGGTAACCTAATCCAATTACTTTTAGATTACTTCCTACCTTTCTCTTTTATTTGAATTTATTTTTGAGTTTAACATTTCTTATGGGAGTTTCTAGAAATATGGACAGGTTTCCGTGGTGCATTACACAAATGTCATGTAATTTCACCATTTTCCAAATGCCATCCATGTGAGGTTAGAGAACAGACCAGTTATATTTAACAATGAACATCATAAAAATGGCCTAAAATGTATAATTAATGCAAAATTAATTTACATTTTTGTAGCAGAAAACAAAAGCAATTCACAAAATTAAACCTAATTGTATGTCACTGATGCAATTGTTTTACATTGTGAATATGAAACTATGTGTATTTGGCATTTTGATTGACAGAACACTTCCAAACACAGCTAATGATGAGTATCAAGTCTGTGTGCAACACCCCCTTTCCCTTTCCCTCTCTTCTGAAAACACTTACCATAGGTAGAGAGAAAAATTTAAAAAGATTTTGAAAATTATGCTGATCAATAAATTATGAACAGTTTACTGCCATTGCCTAATTAACATGTAATCATGTAATCCATAAAAACGATTGTTGTCTGATTATGAGCATTTAAAAATGTAATTTAATCCAATTACAAGTACTTGATTATCATAATCTGATTAAGTAATCCAGAATACATGTTATCTGACACTACCCATCACTGAAAGTATTTTAGAAAAAAAACAGGCACTGAAATCATTATATTTTAATAACTATAAAGCAATATTTATGTAGAATTAGTTCCCCTTCTGTCACTCTCTCGACCTAGTGTCGAAGGAAGTGACACAAGGGGTCTTCTCGGACGCCGAATCGTACCTCTGAACCTGAGAAAAGGCCAATGTCAAGTTGGCAGACAGAATTTGCATGCCCCGCCCCGGACATACGGGTATAAGGGGAACCGGGGCAGCGAATGCCAGTCAGAATTTTTCTTCGGAGCCGAATGGTTGTACTGCAAGCAGCTGAAACACACACCTGTTTCACTCACCTCTACCAGCGAGAAGCATTGCTGTTGGATCCGCACAGCGCATTTCCAGCTGGCGTCTCTCTCTCTGCACGCTGTGCAGTCCACGCCCCTGGCGCTTCGACAGCGCTTCTTTCTGTTTGAAAGAGTGTTCTCCTCCTAAAAGAGTATATTTTCTCTAAAAGAGTTTGAGTTCCCACTCATAAAAGAGCAATACACAGCAGGCGTTGAACGTCCTTTTCAGGACGCGTCTTTTTAAAGATGTCTTTCCGCCTCTATGTAGTTCCTGGATGCGGTTGAATTCTCTCCACTTCTGATGGTCATAAGAGCTGCCTCGCGTGCCTGGGCTGCGATCACACGCAGGCAGCGTTTTATGAATGGTTCATGTTCTCAGTGCGAGAACATAACCATGGCAACATTGCGGTCGCGCTTTCTTTTGTCATGAGAGAAAGCCACTTCAGCCGCCTCCCACGTCGTTCCTTCTTCCCACTGGATTGAGGTCGACCCGGCTGGCGATGAAGGCGATTTGGGGATGACCACGGGCTCGGTTTCGCCGGGTAAATCCCCACGAACCACCCGCCCCCCCAGCACGCTTGTTTGCTTCCGTCCGAGCTCGGGAAGAGTGCGGCTCGCTTCTCGGCCAGCCGGGATTTTCCCTTGAGCTCCCGGAATTGGATGACGACATCGCCGCTGCATCGGAGAGCGTCACAGCGGCGTCTGATGCTGATGGCTCGCCTGGGCTGCCACCTCTGGGTCTGCTCGCCCAGTCTGAGGCTGATTTGCAGATGTCCACTATGCTTTCCCGGGCCGCTGCGAGCGCGAGGCTGGACTGGAGATCTCCGCCCCCCCCTCTCGGCTACTCGATCGGTTCCTCGGGTCACGGCGCCGCTTATAGCCACGCCCCCCCTTGGTTCCGTCGTTCCCGGAATTAATTATGAAGTGCTCTCAGAGCTACGTATGTCACGGCGCAGGCACTCGGGTGGACGATGGCCACACCCATGGTCCAGGAGCGCCACCTCTGGCTGAACACGGTCGAGATGCATGGCGTTGACAAGTCACGATTTCTCAACGCCCCCGACTCCCAGCTCGGCCTCTTCGGCGACACCATCGACGACTTTGCCCAGCAGTTCTCGGTGGTGAGGAAGCAGATTGGGACAGTTTCTCACATCATGCCGCGGCGCCACCCAGTCAGCGCGCCCGCGCCCCGCCTGCTCGCCGAGGGCGTCCCCCCCCTGCAACGAGAAAGCAACAACAGGTAGCTCCACAACCTGGGCCCAGCTCTCAGCCCCAGTGTCGAGCACCTCGCAGGCGGCGTACGCCCCCCATCTCCAGGACCCCCTCTCGGACCAGAAATGCTCCGAAGCGCTCCTGAGATGGACACCCCAGGCAGTCAGATGTTCGCTCCGGAGATGGTTTCAAGACCACTCCGTCCCAATCAGACAATCCAGACAATCACCCTTGCCTGCCATCAAACTTTCAGCCCATGGACAGACCTCTGCTTCCTACGGGCCAGAGTTCCCTTGCAGCAGGTGTCCAGATGTGTTGTGGTAACCACAGATGCCTCTCGACTGGGTTGGGGCACCGTGTGCAATGGGCACGCTGCCGCTGCCACCTGGAAAGGTCCCTGGCAGCGTTGGCACATCAATTGCCTAGAGTTGATGGCTGTTATTCTTGATCTACGGAGGTTTATTCCACTAATCCGAGGCAAGCATGTTCTGATTCGCTCAGACAGCACCGCGACGGTAGCGTACATAAATCGCCAGGGCAGCGTGCGCTCTCGTCATATGTCACAACTCGCCCGCCATCTCCTCCTCTGGAGTCAGCCGCGACTCAGGTCGCTGCTCGCCACTCATATTCCTGGCAACCGCAACACGATGGCGGACGCGCTGTCGCGACAGGTTTTCGCCCAGCGGAGAGTGGAGGCTCCACCCCCAGGTGGTCCAGCTCATTTGGGACCGATTCGGCAAGGCACAAGTAGACCTCTTTGCCTCCCAGAACAACTCCCATTGCCCGCTCTGGTATTCCCTGACGGATGCTCCCCTCGGGACAGATGCGCTGGCACACTGCTGGCCCCGGGGGCTGTGCAAGTACGTATTTCCCCCAGTGAGCCTTCTTGCATCAGTGCTGTGCAAGATCAGGGAGGACGAGGAACAGGTTGCCTTGGTGGCCCCTTACTGGCCCACCCGCACCTGGTTTTTGGAACTCATGCTCCTCATGACAGCCCCTCCCTGGAAAATCCCCCTGAGGAAGGACCTTCTTTCTCAGGGACGGGGCACCCTCTGGCATCCGCGCCCAGACCTCTGGAATCTCCATGTCTGGCCCCTGGATGGGACGTGGAAGATCTAGTAAATCTACCACCTGCTGTCATAGATACGATCAATCAAGCCAGAGCTCCCTCAACCAGGCAACTCTACGCACTAAAGTGGCGTTTGTTCACAAATTGGTGTTCTTCCCGAGCCGAAGACCCACAGAGATGCGCAGTTCGGTCAGTGCTTCTATTCCTGCAGGAGAGACTGGAGAGGAGGCTGTCCCCCTCCACCTTGAAGGTGTATGTAGCTGCTATCGCAGCCCACCACAATGCAGTAGATGGCAAGTCCCTTGGTAAGCACGACTTGATTATCAGGTTCCTGAAAGGCGCCCGGAGACTACATCCTCCCCGGTCTAACCTGTTTCCCTCTTGGGATCTCTCAGTGGTCCTCTCCGGCCTTCAGAGACCCCTATTTGAGCCGCTTGATTCAGTCGAGCTCAAGGCCCTCTCCTTGAAGACGGCCCTCCTGATCGCGTTAGTCTCAATCAAGAGGGTAGGAGACCTGCAAGCGTTCTCTGTCAGCGACTCTTGCCTGGAGTTCGGTCCGGCACTTTCTCACGTTATCCTGAGACCCCGACCGGGCTACGTGCCCTAGGTTCCCACGACCCCTTTCAGGGACCAGGTCGTGAACCTGCAAGCACTGCCTTGGGAGGAGGCAGACCCAGCCCTTTCGTTGCTGTGTCCGGTGCGTGCTTTGCGTACCTATGTGGACCACACGCAGAGCTTTAGATACTCTGAGCAGCTCTTTGTCTGCTTTGGCAGATGGCAGAAAGGGAACGCCGTCTCCAAACAGAGGCTAGCCCACTGGGTCGTTGATGCTGTTGCCTTAGCCTATCACGCCCAGGGCGTGCCCGCACCCCTGCAGGTCCGAGCACACTCCACTAGAAGTGTGGCGTCCTCATGGGCACTAAGCCACGGCACCTCCCTAGCAGACATCTGAGAGCAGCGGGCTGGGCATCACCCAATACCTTTGCCAGATTTTACAATCTAAGGGTTGAGTCGGTCTCGTCCCGTATTTTGTCAGGTCCGAGCAGGTAGAACTCAGTAACGCGGCACAACCGACCAGATGTTCCACTTGCATCTTGCGCCCTTCACCAATGTGATCCAGTGCGTGTGACTGAGTGTCACTGCCTGGATGCTTTATCCTCCCTAGCCTTCTGGCCCGCGAATTCAGCAGAGCAACTCGCGGCCAGACCCAGTAAGAGTCTTAGGGCTCTGTACTGGGGTCGGGCTCCACGGGCATAGTTCCCTCTTCAGGCTAACTCCCCGTGATGTATTCTCCGCTGTACGGTCCCCCTCTCGGCGGACCCGCGTTTCCCTCAGGCAGCCCCGCTGCCTTGGCCCCGTGTCTGTAGAGTCCCCCCTTCATTAGGCTGGACCTACCACCGCGCCGTCTCCCACGTCTGGCTTCACAACCCTTGTGGTGTATTTGCCATACATTACCTCCCCCTGACTGGGCAGGGTATGGCCTCTGCAGGGTCTTCCCCTCCTGAAAGAATAGGAAATCTGCAGGCCGGACAGCTACCTTGCCTCTGGTCCTGCCTCAGCACCCGGCACACCGGCACCGACGAGTTTCTAAGCCGCCCCCTGCCGGGTGCGTGGAGCAGGGTTAATGCTTCGAGTCTTCTCTCAGCACCGCCCAGGCTCTCCTGCTCCCCCCCGGGGAATGACCGCCTTCCCCGACATAGGTTGGGCCCCAGCCGCTCTACATCCTATGTGAGAGACATAGTGAGAGAGAAGGCCGCGGCTGTTGGGCTTGCTCCCATGCTAGCATGTAATACCTTTTTCCCCCAGGGGTGCGGGAAAACCTAAGGTGGATATGCTAAAACTCTTTGAGGGGGCGTTGGGGAGGGCGACGTGCATTCGGTTCAGGTGCCTCTAACACGCAATAGCCTGCTTTGCCCCTGCTCCGACAGTCACGTCACATGGTCAGTGCATGGCGTTTTTATATGGACCCCTTGTGTCACTTCCTTCGATACTAGGTCGAGAGAGTGACAGAAGGGGAACGTCTCGGTTACTGTTGTAACCTCCGTTCCCCGAGGGAGGAAACGAGACGTAGTAGGGAGGGGCGGGGCATGCAAATTCTGTCTGCCAACTTGACAATGGCCTTTTCTCAGGTTCAGAGGTACGATTCGGCGTCCGAGAAGACCCCTTGTGTCACTTCCTTCGAAACTAGGTCTCGTTCCCTCCCTCGGGGAACGCAGGTTACAACAGTAACCGAGACTTTTTTTTTATTCTATACAGCTCAATAAAATATAATCAAGCAATTTGTTTCAATTCCAACTAAACACAAAAGTTTATAAAATAAAATGATTGAATTATAAATGCTGTTTAGCAATTCACACAACTAAGAGTCAAATTTCTCAAAGTTCCATATCCTTTTAAAGGGATAGTTCACCCCGAAAAAAATTACAATTCTGTCATAATTTAATCCAAACCTGTCTGACATTCTTTCTTTTGCGAACATTAAAATGAGATGTTCCCTGTCTGTCACTCACTTCGACCTTGTGTCGAAGACGCGACACTAGGGTCTCTCTTGAGTGCTGAATATGCCTCTGATCTATGAAAAAAGGCCAATCAGAAGTTGGCAGACAGTATTTGCATACCCTGCCACCGGACATATGGGTATAAAAGCTGGGAAATACGTCAAGTACATTTGGAAATTTTCTTCGGAGCCAATGGTCATGCATGCAGTCAGCTGCGAGTCACACACCTGTACCTGCTTCTGTTCCTCTGACACTCAGCTTGCTGTTGGATCTACGGTGCACTTAAGTGGATTTTCTCCTTCTCTGCACAGTAGTGCAGCTTGCTCCTGGGCGCTTCGACAGTGCAGAAAGCTTAAAAAGAGTTTATTTAAAAGAGTGATTTTCTCTCTAAAAGAGTATTTTCCTCTAAAAGAGCATTTGCACAGCGGCATTGAACGTCCTTTTCAGGACGCGTCTTTATAAAGATGCCTTTCCGCCCCTGTGTAGTTCCTGGATGCAGTAGAGTGCTCTCCGCTTCTGACGGCCACGGGCGTTGTCACGTGTGTCTGGGCAGCGATCACACCAACGCAGCCTTTGTGGAAGGTTCATGTTTTCACTGCGAGAGCATGACCATGGCAACGTTGTGGTCGTGGCTCACTTTCAATAGGAAGAATGCCACTCCAGCCGCCCCCCGCATTGCTCCTTCTTCCCACAGGGATTGAGGACGATGCGGCTGGCTATATAGGCGATCTGGGGATGGTACCGGGTGCAGCTCCGCCGGGTACCCGCCCCCCAGCATGCTTGTTGACTCCCGTCCGTGCTCGAGGCAACAGCGGCTCGACTCACAGCCAGCCTGCCTATCCTCTAGAGCTTGATGTGGATGACTCCCCTGGGCTGCCGCCTTCGGGCCAGCACGCCCAGGCTGAGGCTGACTCACAGATGACCGACATGCTTTTCCGGGCCACCGCCAATGACCCTCAGTCCTCCCCACAGCCTTCGCGGTTGGATGACTGGTTTCTGGGGTCTGGGCAGCACTCACAGCCTCCACACAAACCCCCCCCCCCCCCCCCCCCCCCAGTTCCGTTTTTCCCAGAAGTGCATGATGAGCTGACGTCTTTGTGGAGAGCACCCCTCTCAACTCATCACAAAGCCACTCGCTCATCTGCTCTAGCTAACCTCGACAGCGGAGCAGCCCACGGGTACACGGTGATTCCGCATGTGGACAGGGCTGTTGCGCTCCACCTGTGCCCCGGGAACCCTACCACCTGCCGGGGTCGCCCTGTGCTCCCCTCCAAGGCCTGTAGGACAACGTCTTCATTGACCGTCCAGCACTGGACATGCTGCTTCCACCCTGCATGCCATGGCCCTCCTGCAGGTAGATCCAGGCCAAGGGGTAGCCCTGATTCCGACGTGTTGCAGGAACTGCGCTCAGTTACCGACCTCGCCCTCAGAGCCACAATCGTGGTCCAGGAACATCACTTTTGGTTGAACTTGGTCGAGATGCATGAGACCGACAAGGTTTGCTTCTTGAACTCCCCTGTCTCCCAGTACGGCCTCTTCGGCGACACCGTCAAGGACTTTGCCCAGCAGTTCTCTGCGGTGAAGAAACAGACGGAGGCCATTTCGCACATCCTGCCCCGCCGCAAGCCTGCCGCCATGGGCCATGCCCTATCTGCTCGCCGAGGACGGCCCAACTCTCAGGCCCCGCGTCGAGCACCCTGCAGGAAGCAGACACCCCCACCTCACGGACCCCCTCTCTTTTAATTTGTAGTGTTTTTTTGGGGGGTACTACACTGTTACAGGAAGTACCCCTCCCCTTGTCCCCTCCCTCGTCCAGGTAGACGGGGGGGGGGGGGGGGGGTGTAAGTCAGGCCAGGGGTTCCCCAGCCTGAAAGAACAGGGCATGTGGCAGTGCGGAGGGCGGGGCTGGGTCGTGACGATATACACCCGGTCCCGTATCAGTCTAATCAAGCCTCCGAGAGGGATAAAGTATGCCGTTGGCAGACAGTGGTGCGGGGAGAGAGAGATCATTTAGGGACATGACCATCATGTGTGTGTTTTGTCCTTTGTTTTAAGTTTAATCATTAAAACCTTATTTACGTTATCAAGCCAGTTCTCGCCTCCTCCTTGCCCTTGAACTATGTTACAGTATTCATTTATTTTCAGTGAAAATGTGATTTCATGAGTGCTATGAAAGAAGCTTGTTCGCAGTGGCATGCACGTTCACGCAAGATTTTAAGTTTTTGTTTTAGCTTGTGAAACTATCGAAATGTAGTACAAGCGACTCCTGGGTCATATTCCAAAGCTTTTGAAGGAATAAAAAACTAAAATAAATTATTATTAAAATAATTTTTTTTAAAAAAGTCAATTATTATTAGTATTTTTTGTTTTCTGTGAAAATGTGATATCAATTGCACATGAAAGAAAGAAGCTTGTTCACATTGGTATGCATGTTCACGCAATAATTAACTTTTTTTTTTTTTTTTAGCTTGTGATACTTTTTAAGTATTAAAGTGAGTTGCTATCAACTGCAATTTTATTAGAATAGACAGACTGAAATATTAATCATAGCATCTCTACCACATATGACACAGTCATACTGGTGTATGTAAGACTGTGCCATTTTTTGGTGAACTATCCCTTTCATTATTTCAGTAGTAAGCCTTGGAGACACATAAATCACATAACTTGCACTATTTCCTGCAAATGGCCCACGGTTAGTATATGCTTTAAATAAAAAGCAGACTGAAAGGTGAAAGACTAAATATGTTTCAGTCTTTCACCATTACAAATACATACAAACAAATGTGATCAAACCTCATATAAGATTCTAAACCCATGCTAGAATCCTAATCCAGGTGGATGTGCTTCTAAATGCTGGGCTTGCTGCCATTGCAGAGCAGAGTTTGTAGGTAAAGTCTGAATTAAATTGTTGTAGTGTTTCTCCCATTGCCTCAAACTGTCATATGAAAAGAACTTGCGCTACTCCAATGCTCTGGTTATGATTAATTCCAAAGTTAAGTGTCACAATTACTAAATCATTACTGAACAGAAAATGCTTTCATGTTACCGTGGCAGCAAAAAATGGCTTTTGAGGTAAATGTACAAAACAAAAACTGTGAAAGATCAATATGAAAAACAAATACAGTAAATAGACTCATTAGCATGTTTGTCAATTCTTGTACATCAGGACATTAAAAAACAACAGCAGCTTGTAGGCCAATTGCTTTTGCCTCCATAGATGTGTTGCTGATGTAAACAACACTATTCATATTGCTCATTTACTATTACTATTGCATCTGATTATGAACAAACCAGTATTAAATATTAAGTAGAACTATTACACCTTGCCAAGCAGGACAAAGCCAAACCACATATTTCAAGTGCATAACTGTGTAAGCAGAGAGTATGGTGCTAAATTATCATGTCTGCATTCCTGATCTGTCTCCACTTGAGAATATGTGGCACATTATGAAGTGCACAAAACAGCTACGAAGGCCCTGTACAATTGTACAGCTGACGACCTGCATAATGGATGAATGGAGGAATCATGCTTCCTAAACTTAACAAACGTGTTTTCAGTGCCCAAACACTTGAAAAACTGTGATGTTATACAGTGGTAAACAATCAACTATCTCAAAATGTTTGGGTCGTGCTGCAATGGTCTGATTTGAAATGAGTGAATATTAACAACAACAACAAAAAATCCATTCACATGTACAGTAAATTAACAAATAATGTGTTGTTAGAGTGCTTTCAATATAGCAGAGTGAATATAATTTACAGATCTCTCTTTTTATTAGCATTTTCCATACTGTACAAACTTTTCCAGAATTAATGAATGCACAATGTATGTGTTGAATGCAAAGAGATAAATCTCTTCAGTCTATGATCTGTATCAAGGTTTGCTTCATTGTTGCAATCTTTTTTAACAGTCTAATCAACTTTTATTTGTTTTTATTTACCTTGCCCTCAGAGAAGTGGTCTGGGCAGTTAGCTTTGGTCTTGCGATTTCTTAGAGAAAATCAATTAAATTATTTTGGAGGTCATTAAATGTGAATGCTAATGACAAGCAACTTGGAGGTTAATGCAATTGCTCTATGCATTGCTCTTTAATTGCACTTGGTCAGTGTTACTGAAGTCTTGAATGCATACATTCTCTCTCTTGAATGAAGTAGTCACTTAATTGTCAGAGTCCTGTTGAGCACCATAGAGAATCTTTCTTTTTGTCAAAAAGTCAAAACTCAATAATTTCCCCTGCTACTTATGTCTCTTTTTTGGATTCTCATTAAGTTGCTACACAGATTAGCAACATTTTAAAAGTCTCAGAATCAAACTTTAGACAGTGCACACAATGATCTCCTGGATCAAGAATATTTTGCAGCGCATATAGTGGCAAAGCGGTGTTTAGGAACGTGCTGTGGTAGTGGTTTGTGACTAGTTAGTATATCAAAAGTGTCCTTTAACCCAGAGGCCCTTAGCCCCTTTGTACCAGACTTATAATAAATGAACATTGTACACTGTATAGTGTTATCTTCTTACCAACCTGCCTACCTTACATATCTACTAAACTAATATATCTGCCTAATCTTTCTACATTACATACTTACTAGCCTACCTACCTCCCTGCATACCTATGTCTTTCTACCTAAGTTATCCTGTAAAATTAGCCTAAAACGCCTAATCAAGGCATACCCAAAGTACATTTAAAGCTGTTCTTGAACCTTTTGGAGTACATGCATGGTTTTGGTCACTTTGGAAGGTGACACTCACCTTTTTTCCTCAGCAGTCAGAATTACTGTAAGTGCTACTGATTATGAGTAATAGAAGTTTGAACACAATTAAATTTTTCCACCTGAATTTTTTATTTTTTTTTGCATACAGATGCTTGCAGATGACTAAAACTAAAGCTTTATAAACACAATGAGAACACAGCATGAAGACTTTCCTTGTCCAAGTTCAAATTTTATAACAATACCACAAAAAATGAATATTTTACACATGTTTTTCTAAGGGTATACCCAGGCGTTTTACAAAAGTGCCTTTTGGATAGTCCAAAGGACCCTAGGTAACCATGGCCATATACTTCGGATAAAAAGGCTACTACTTTTGAACGCTTAACGTACAGTCATAATTTTGGGCTCTAATGAAAGATGACACTTAGAGCTATCATATTTCATATCCAGATCCAATATTAGTTTTGCTGACACAGAGTAACTGAAGCATAAACACATTAGAATGTTTTTTCCCTTAATGAAACTAAACGTTGTGCATATAAAAGAGTCAAATCTAGTGCTCTGGTGGAAAATTTGTTTCTATAAAAAATACTCATCAAACTATTTACACAAAGTATTTACAAACAATTATAAACTTTTACATGTTTCTAGCAACATGCCAGTCATTGTAGCAGTCAAATTTGGGTACAAAGCACAAAGGCACATCACAGGAGGAGCACTTCACTGGTGTCTTTGCATGACACTGCCTGCACTTCCTGTATTGGGAATGGCAAGCTGTATAGTTTACTCCCTCGCCAGTAATCAGTAAATGCAGAGCATTTTACTACACCCATGTAGATGATCATGGACATGAATGAAAACATGTCCTGCAATGTCAGATCAATCCATGGGTTAGTGGGTTTTGAGTGGTGAGTCGAGCCAAAGTCATTGGTATTTTTAATTATTGTCTGTAAAATAGAGTTAGTAAAAAAAAGTTGGAAAAGCTGCAGGGCTGTGTAAGCAGCTGTTAGTATGAGCTGGGGCCCTGGTGAATTGGTGGGTCTGAAGGTGGGCTGTAGTGGTATTATGTCTGGAACATCAACATCATTCCATCTCTCGCCAGATGTACTCGTTGACATCCCAGTTTGACTGCTGCTGCCGCCTCTCCTTGGTCCTCTGCCTCTTGGTCTTCTCCTGCTGGCAGAACCTCTCTTGGGAGTTTGGAGATGGGGCTCCTCTCTTGATGAGGTGCTGTTCTCCTGCTCCACTCTATGTGGCCGCTTGCTGAGTGGGGGAAAAGTATCCGGCTCCCAATCGCTGTCTGATTCATCAGATAATTGCCTAGAGTGAAAATAATGAAATAAATGTAATTTACAAAGCTAGACAAAACTTTTCCATCTTTTCTGTATTCTACCTTTTTACAACTTGCTTCTTCACATCTCAGCAATTCACACAATGCAACACACACACACACACCTCCCCCAAAGTTCAGCAGTAAAACAAAGACACACACACAACTTATATATATATAGTTTTTCTTTTCGAGTGTGTAAATATATATTCATGTATGTATATTTACTGTAAATACTGTATACTTTTGCAATGAAAAACATCTTTATACCATGCCAATAGAGCTATATCTGAAACAAACAATGAACTAAAACCTCACGCATGCACAAACAAATACAAACAACTCCTGCAAACAGTTCAAGACACTCACTGGGGAAACACACGATAAAAGGTAATTACAAAATGTGTATTCATTATTCAAACTAAAGCTTATTTATGTGGAATATACAGTAATATATGTTATAAAATACAAGAAAGCACCAGAGCAATGTCTCCTCCCTCCATTAACATTTCCTCTGCCTCGGAATCAATATATGACGAATCATCTGTATTTTTCTCAGATATTTCATCTCCAGACTCATCGCTTTCACACCGAGTGCTTTCGTCTATCACATCCTGGAGCGAAAAACTTGTTTTCCTCGTACATTTCGCCATATTTCAATCTCCAAAAGTGTAAACAGTTCCAAAACAACACTCTTCAGCTTTTACACACAGATGCAAAAAACACACGGTAATGGCAATAAACTTTACGCACACACTTTATGGAAACATTCTTGAAACTTCCTACTAAAGCCGCATATCACTGTTTTCAGAATTTCAATGGCTATACAATGTGGAAGCTCCTATTGGGTCAAATGTGGTGTCAATCGAAAGGTCAGAGTGCAGCATCCATTCTGATACCGGATATAGGAAATGTTTACATCTGAACTGAAGTTATGACCAAGAATATGTGCAAGATTAGGCACTTTGAAATGATGTAATAAGAGTCCGTGGATATTTATTGATGTAATCATATTTTTACTTGATTTGATCGTTTGGACATTTGACAACGTAACAACACAGTTTTTGTCGGGATGTTATGGATCAGTGGACTACTATGAGGCTTCATAGGTGAGTTGCCTACATTTTTTTATTGTTTGTTTATATTTTGGTGGTCTGACAAAGATATAGATTGTACCTGCTGTTGTGGTTGTATCTTAAAAGTTTATATCAATAGAATCACAAGACTTTTAGCTTTCCAAAAATATGTGGCATGTGTACCAATGTACACACAGCAGTTGTGTACATCGCATAGTTTGTTTTGTAACATTCACAGGCCCATCCACAGGCTGTTAAAATCTAATGAAGCTAAATGACTCAGTTTCCATAATGAGGAGCATCATTCTGTAAACTGTATCATGTTTATGTCCAGGCAGATGACCTGTGGATTATAGGACAAATAATCCAGTTATTGCTACTTTCAACAAAATCTCTTGTAATTCAAAAAAAACAGAGAGCCTCTCAAATGTTTCATGTGACACACAAACACAGGTGCATGAGTGTAAATACTCTGACCTGCTGTGATATGTGTTCCCAGAAGTGTGCGAGAAGTCAAGTGTGGCAAATCTGTCTGGATGTTTCGTTAATCTTAACTCAGTTTTGCTGTTTGTGTGTGCTGATGGCATACGGAACAGACCTGGATAGCATGCACTTTCTCTCTCTTATACACACACACACACACACACACACACAGACAGTCCAGTACCTGGAGTTATTGACATCACCCAAACCATATGAATTTTTCAATCATTTTATGTTCCATCATACATCTCTTCCCTTTAAATCTTCCTCTCTCCCCAACTCTATTTTTATGCAAAAGGACATTTACACTCCGGAGCATCATGGAGTACCTTGGCAACAGTAGGTCAAAATGTAGTGCAGCCGATAGAGTTCTTAAATCATCTTCTCAGTTTCACGCAATATTGATCTCATTTTTACTCTATTTCTTCTGTACCCCTTCTCCAATGACATCCATACTTCCACCTACACTCCATAAATCTCTGTCCCTCTCTATGACCTGAATATTCTCTCTGTGGTCTCCAGAAGGTTCCTGCATGGCATAAGAGGTGTACTGTATGTCTTGATGAAACTGGCAGAGGTGACCATCAGTTGGATTATATCTCACCTGCACTGAGAGGGAGACAGAGTGACTAGCCCATTGCATTAATGCCTTCTTATGAAGTATGTTTGTGTAATTGTTTTTTTTTTTTTTGTCAGGATAATGAAATAATGGATAGAAGATGTGGAAATATTTTTTGCATACTCCACCACTAGAAATGGTACTTAAAGTGATGTTTTCTGTTTGATTTATTTAATTTATATTTTATGGTAAAATACCTTTTATTCCATTGCTCTGTTTGTTTGAGCATCACAACCAGCCACACAGCAACAGAAATGTCACACTTTAAAATGCTGAATAATAAATAATTTTTAATATTTTGGGGTTCTCTTACTCTTAACTCTAATCTAAAATTATCTGATGTATAGAAGCACAACAGATATATCTTGTGATGTATTTCTTATAAATATATCAATCCATTAAACCACACAATCCATACAAATCTCTTGCAAAACAAACTTTAAGATGTACTCAGTGTGTGCGTGTAAGGACTGAAATCAAAGCTTGTAAAATGCAATTATTTTGTGTATTTGTTTGACGTTCAGTAGTAATTGATTACAGAAAGACAGTGAAATTAAGATGGGAGTCAAGCCCATTGCCTTAAACATCTACATTTCATAGTAGATTTGCATAACATTGGTTTGATGTTACATTGGTAGATGGGTCGTTCTGTGAAACGGGTGCAAGTTAATTTCTTTAATATTTAAACATTCTATTAAACAAATCATATCTTGAAGTGTTAGTAATGCATTGTGACATCTCAAGTTTAAAAAATAAACTTGCATAGGCTGCTCATTGAGGTTTCACGCCTTTAAAAATGTAATAGGGTTTTACTAGCTTTGTACAAAATGCCATAAACTTTTTATTAGAAAGATCATTTTGAATATTTCTAGAAATATCCACTTTCAATTATAAATTGTTTAGCTACTATACAACAACAGCTGACATTTTCAGATGTCTACCTATCTATCTATCTATCTATCTATCTATCTATCTATCTGTTTGTCTGTCTGTCTGTCTGTCTGCGCATGTGCATTTGATTAAACGGTAAGGAGAATTTGGAAACACAGGGCTAAAAAGGCATCCTCATGAAGAAAATACAGAAAGAACATTTGAAATAAATGATAATAAATACGTTTTTTTTAAAAGCTCTCCTATTATTCCACGCAGTAAAAGCTGGCATAATCTTTTCATTGTTCAAGTCATTATTTACATGTTAATAAGGGCTGAACGCAGCCCGTTAGTCGGTCATTATACTGCATGTTAAACATTAAATGTGACTGATGATTACAATTACATATTTAACAGTGAATTAAATGAACAATAATTTTCTCCTTTCAGACAGCTTTCCTCTCCCATTCAGAATGTTATACTGTCAAATGTCTGCCTTTATTTGTCATTAATCTCATGGGGAGATATTGTATAATTCAAGTGTATGTTGGGAATCAAGATATAAGGCAGGTTGACGTGGTCGATTCTCCCCCAATCTCCACCCCCACACATAAGAAAACAGAAGTTTCTTCAGCCTTTGAGCAGATCCGTTCAGAGAGCAGAGCCACTAACAGCTCCACCGGAGGATCGCGCCGTTCATCTCACACCTGTAGATGATTCTTATTCTCTTTTACCCTTGCTGGATTTGTTTTTTTTAATAGCGTGTAACTAATGTTTTCCTGCACAGAACTGAGCTGATATTATAGTCTACGTTTATAGTTCTCCGCTGAGATCGAAAAGTTAAACGGCGTAAAGCTCAACTTTTCAGCACCACTGTGAACGGACAGCGATCACTGACCCGATGGAGCCGTCCGTGATCCCCGGAGACGAAATGCCCGACATTTACTCCATTAACCCGTATAATATCACTTTTCCTGACGAGCTGATGGGGTTCGTTCCCGACGTGAGAAACTACACCGAGCCCAACCCGGTAAAGAGCCCCGCGGGGATCATCGTCGCCATTTCCATAACGGCTCTGTACTCTGTCATCTGCGTGGTAGGACTCCTGGGAAATATCCTGGTGATGTACGGGGTGGTCAGGTAAGCAACACTAAACCTTATAATGGAAAAAAAATTATAATATAAAATACATCAATTGCTAATATAAAATATATCAATCTATCATCTATCCATCTCTCTCTCTCTTCTTGCATTCAAAACTGTCATAGAGAACAACTGATTATTTTGAATGATATTTTTCTAATATATATATATATATATATATATATATATATATATTGTATAATATGTCTGAATCAACTTGAGTACAAACGGTTAAAACATCAAATCTACAGTAATTAAAATCAGGTAGAAATGTGCAAAATGTGCAAAATCTGTATATATAAAATATCACAAAAAATATTCAACTTTAGGCCTGTGACAGATTTGAAATGCATGTTTAAAACGAACATGCAAAGTCATTGCTAATGAAAATGCACATTTGTGTTTAAACTTTTGTCTTAATTAATGTGATACATGCATAAGTCTTTTAGTTTCTAATTAGTTTTTAGTAGTTATTAGATGGTCTCCCCTATTTTATTATTTTATGTGTCGATGTATTAAATTAAATTAATCAAGAAGCAGATATTCTAGACATTGTGAAAAATAAACTAAAAGAGCAAATCCATCACCATTTTCAATGCAACTTGCATTACCTACCTGTGAACCCAAAGGAGGGTCAATTACAGAATTTAGATCATGCATCACATTACTATTGTAATTATTTTTGGTCTTAGACCCCTGGGATTGCCTTAGTCTTCTCGTTGAACAAACTGTAATGGTGGGGTGGGGGAACAAAACCACATATCATCAGGTATGGATTGGTACTTCAGTCCCTGAGAGCATGAATTGACATTATAACAGATGTACATCTCCCCTGGTGTTAATTGGGTTGTCTGCAAATCTGATGAGTGGCTGTACTATTGGTCATCCCGTTGAGAAGTAATCAGCTGTGTTGCGGTGCTGGTGAAAACTAGAGGTTAACCCTCTGGGGTCTGAGGGTGTTTTGGGCCCTGGGGAAGTCGTGACATGCCTTGACATTTGTGCTTTTTCAGTTGCTTAAAAACACATTAATGGCTAAAGTCTGATAACACTGTATTCAGCACAAACTGGGCTACAATAATATGTGAGCAACATGTGTGTACATATTTGTATTTTTGAGAAAATAACGTTTATGCATGGTTTTTGAAAAAACAAAAAATTTAAGTAATTGAAATAAGGTCATATTACACATACTAAACATTTGTTCACAAGACTTTTGAGAACTGGATCTTGTAGCCTAGAGTTTTTGCTACAAAATTACGTGAAAACCATCCTGATCACTCATTCATACAAAACAATATAGTAATTTAACTTTTGTAAGACAATTTTAGTGTTGAAAGGTAATATGTGAGGAGGAGTGAATGATCATGAATATTTAGGTGATTTACACCTGAGAGACAATGACCCCTCCCCTGGGCCAATCAATGAGGAATGTGACAGAAAGAGAATGAATGTGAGGAGACTTAATGATCAAAATCAAGTTTTAAGTTAAAAGAAGTAATCTGACTATACATTTTCTTTACATAAAGACTTTTCTTAATTTTAGACCTACATTACCATTTAAAAGAAGTCTCTTCTGCTCACCAAGACTGGATTTATTTGATCCAAAGTACAGTAAAAAACATTTATATTTTTTAACTATTTTTACAATTTAAAAGAACAGTTTTCTATTTGAATATATTGTAAAATGCAATTTGTGATCAAAGCTGAATTTTCACCATCATTACTGCAGTCTTCATTGTCTCATGATCCTTCAGAAATCATTATAATATGCTGATTTTCTAATATGGGCATATTTAAAGTGCATTTTACTCATTTACACCTGAACTGATATTTGCAAGCACAAGCTTCGTTGATGATAATGAGGCAGCATAAACACTAGTTAAAATATAATCTAAACATTCACATTATTTTTATACCATATAACATATCATATTTATATCATACAGCATACAATTTAAATACCTGCTTTAGCTAAAACAACATTTAAATGTAACTAAAACTTGCCAATTAGGAGTCATATTTCAGATGTCAATACCCTGAATCTTGGCTGGCATGTCCGGAAACAGTACCACTATTAAAATGTTCATGTTTATATAAAATAGCATGTCATCTAATTAAAACTAAATGACTTACTCGTCCAAAATTGTATCCTCGTCTGGATCAAGTCTCTCTTCAAAATGCAAATGTTCATCGGAGTCCCGCTCTTCTTCTGAGAAAATTTGTAACTCTTCGTCACTATACAGGAGTTCTCACTTGTGTATCATGCTGTCTTTCAAACGCGCAGAAAACTGAATGAACTTGATGTTTTTACGCCACAATCAGGGGCATTTACCATTTGCATTGATCATCTCAGCACATTAGCGTATGAATGGCACGCTCTGCCCGTGAGTGTTATCACATTAGTGATAATTAGGTGAGTCAGGAAAACTGTACATCGCTTTGTTTCAAACAGATTACATTGCAGGAGAATATTTGTTTAAAATTTGAATTGTTTTATTTAAAAGTAGACATTTTAAGCTTTCTTTAGACACATGTTTCATGTTTGTGTGATAAGTATTCGCGGAGTTTCAGTTAATTTTTGTGACGAGTTTTAGAAATATGCTCACGAACAAAGAGACAGCTGAAAGCTCACCCTTTTTATTTTCTTTATTTTACAAAAGCACAAGGTTTTGTTGTTATTGTGAGTGTACACAAATAATAGACCCTTTATAGTCTCTAATGATGTCTTACACTTATCTGTATGCCCAAAAATGACGGAGTATTTTATGTTGTTTCCACTGTAATGACGAAAGGGTTTAAGGTTAGCCCCTGCTGGTAGAGGGTCAGAACTACATCAATTGCTTGGAAAAAACTTCTCAATTTTCTCAATTGAATTGCATTCTGATGGTATTACATTTTTATGCATGGAACTTATACATTTGCATATATGTTATTATATTATAGTAAATGTTTACCAGTCTCCTTTGTGGGATCTTAAAAGCATGACATTTACTTATTTTGTCCTGTCTACTGCTTTTGACATCACAGTTTATTCACTAGTGAGGGGCTTCGGACTGTGCTCGTTCTTGTGATTAGTCACATGACACTTATGTCTCCAGAACTGAGTGTCCATTAGCAAAGAGGAGAGCAAGTAAGTTCTTTGAGGAGGTTCATGCATCAGCAGAGCAGCTGCCATTGAGATAAATGGGAATACGAACTGATATCTCCCTCCAGATTTTATAAATATACTTGTGTGGAACAACTAAGCCAGTCAGAGAGAGCTAAGTCAGGCAGTGACCTCATTTTGGTACCATTTGATCAAAAAAGCATTATGCATCACCAAGGATATCTCCAGAGAAGACTCATCTCATATTTGGTGCTTACCCTGTTCCATTTAATTCCAGAGCTTGGCATTCAGATGTGATGAATATCTGACAGTTAGGTAACGTGCTCCACTTTTTTGAGCCTTTGAGTGGAAATGAAGAGTATGTGCCGGCTGAAATCTCGAACTTCATCGTCTTCCAATAAACAATATGATAAACATCTCTGTAGGTCATCAATTGCATTCTAAAAAAGAATATTCCTGGTTCAATACAATTTAAACTCGATTGACAACATTTGTGGCATTATGTTGATTACCACAAAAAATTATTTAGACTCTCCCCATTTATTTATTTATTAAGCAAAAATCACGGATAAAACAGGGCATTTACAATGGAAAATAATGGAGCCAATACATTAAAATTAAATACAAACTGTTGTAAAGGTAGAGCCACAAGATGTAGATATCACTGCATGTATTAACATGATTTTAGAGTGATAAAACTGCTTACTGTAATTACAGGGTAATTTTTAAATTAATTTGTGTAAATTTGATATAAATGTAGAAAGTATGTTAACACTTGAAATAAAATTTGTCCTGTGGCTATGTTCTTGACAGAATATGTATTTCAATGAATTTTATGGATTGTCCCATTCACTTGTAAGTGTCTCATTATAGTTTTGCTTCTTTTATATATATATATATATATATATATATATATATATATATATATATATATATATATATATATAAATTAGGGATGAGTCACAAATGCAGATGCCACAAATGCTGTTGATGCTAACCTAAATTTTAATTATTAATATTTTTTTCACTGAAAATATTGCCATCTGCTGTACTGTATCTCTCAAATCAAATATGTTTGCAGAAAAATGTGTTGCATTTAGTAATGAGATGCACAAGAACCAATGGTGTTTGGTTATAATTTTGTAGTCCATACAACTTTTGTTGTTCATTTCAGAATTTTCTGAGCTGGTATGCATATTCGGTAACAATAAGATTCAATTAGTTAAAATTAATTAAAATGGTCTGTACTTATATAGTGTTTTTTTTTTAACCTTAGAGGTTACCAAATTGCTTTACACTGTGTCCCAATCTCACATTCATACACCAATGATGGCAGAGCTGCCATGCAAGGCGCTAGCCTGCCATTGGGAGCAACTTGGGGTTCAGTGTCTTGCTCAAGGTCACTTCGGCATGTGGAGTCATGTGGCCCGAGAATCGAACCGCCAACCCTGCGATTGGCAGCCGACCAACTCTACCACCTGAGCCACAGCCGCCCCAGAAATCATTGAAAACATTAGTTATCATGTTAATGAACAATTAGAAATACAGTTACAGCATTTCTTAATCTTGGTTAGTTTCTACAAATACTAGTATAGAGTATTTTAAAACCAAAAGTTGAATTTGTTAATATTAGTTAATGCACTAGTATGAACTAACAAGTAACAATTGTATTTTTATTAACTAGCATTAACAAAGAATAATAAATGCTGTAAAAATTATATTGTTCATTGTTTGTTCATGATACTTAATGCATTATCTAATGTTAACAAATGGAACATTATTGTAAAGGTTATATTTCTATCTGTTACTCACACAAAGCTATGAGATGTCTTCCGAAGTCTTGGCATATATCACTGTGGAGTGGAGGGGGCGGGGCCGGGCCGGGCTGGAATGTCGCACGCCCGGTCCCCAATCGGCCTGAAGAGGCGCGCGAGGGATAAAGGCGGCCGGTGACGACGGTTCGAGAGAGAGAGCTCAATCACGGACATGTCCGTTGTGTGTCTGTGTTTGTGCTTTTTTTTAAGTCCTTTATTAAAATATTATTTATATTGACAAGCTGGTTCTCGCCTCCTCCTTGCCCATCCTAACCCCACGTTACATTGGTGCCAAAACCCGGGAAGGAGGAGGGATGCCCATCGCAGAGTCCTCAATACTGCCGTCCACCCAGGGGACGGCGGCCGTTCCCCGCGTCCAGGCGGTCGGGTAACAACTCCGTCACCCGGCAGATGGCAGCGGCGCTCCCCTGGGTGGACGGCCGTGTCGAGGACTCTGCGATGGGCATCCCTCCTTCACGGATTTCGGCACCAATGTAACGTGGGGCATGTCCGTGATTGAGCTCTCTCTCTCGAACCATCATCACCGGCCGCCTTTATCCCTCGCGCGCCTCATCAGGCTGGCCCCACCCCCCTCCATTCCACAATCACAATAGTCAAAATTAATGGTCTCTATTCCCTGTTTACCTTCATTGAATGGAAAAGAGCAGCTAGAATACTCTTTAAAAAATTGAATTTTGTGTTACACAAAGAGAGAAATTTTTATACAGGTTTAGAACAAGATATGGGTCAGGAAATTATGACAGATTTGTAGTGAGAACTGTTCCTTTAATTGGTTTAACTTTCTATTAAAAAAAACACTCAACGCAAACTTTTTTTGTGTAAGGTGGTACCCGTTTGTAGTTCTACCCATAAGATTAATTTTTCCGGTTACTGGGTTGTCTGGAAAAGAACATTGTGTGAAAAGTAACTGCACCAGCTGTGGTTGTCATGCTGACAGTAATTGTTCTTTCCTCCTGGTTCTGAGGTGCTTCTTCACATACAGCTTTAATCAACATACTAATTGAGCGCTCATGCTCCGCCGCCTGTGTGTTAGCCTTTGAGTGGGGCAGCGTTAACTGAATGTGCTTCCACTTTTAATAATTAGAAATTATATGTTGCACATTGATCAAGGCATATTATAGTCCAGTGAACGTGTAAGCCACATCTGTGATTAACTCTTATTAATGCATCTAGTTGGTTTTTGATTGGGAAAAAAATGCTCTCATATCAGTGGTTAAAAAGCACAATATTGTGTGCATGTTAAACATAAAAACGCACAGAGTAATTGTGTCATCTCCAGAAAAACTTTGCCCAAAGCAAACTTCTTATGTCAGCAGCACGACCTGACCACCTTCTGTATGTGCTCAAACCATTAATCTTATGCCGTTGTTCACACAAAGCATCAAAACAAACTTTTCCTGATAAATGTAGAAGTTCTCTTTCTGTTGACATCTCACATGACCTCTGAACACAAAAAATGCAGTTACTTTCCCGAAAAGGCTGTATGTGTGAAAGTTTCACTGTTACAATCAACGTTTTGTCTTTCACCTGTCAAAATTTGTATTATATATGTATTACATATTTCTTCATGTTTAATAAATTAACTTTAATTTTTGGGGCAACTGTGGCTCAGGTGGTAGAGTGGGTTGGCCACTAATCACAGTGTTGGTGGTTAGCTTCCTGGCCCATATGACTCGACATGCCGAAATGTCCTTGGGCAAGCCACTGAACCCCAAGTTGCTCCCAATGGCAGGCTAGTGCCTTGCATGGCAGCTCTGCCGTCATTGGTGTGTGAGTGAGTGTGTGTGTGTGTGATTGGGTGTATGAGCCAAAGTGTAAAGCACTTTGAAAACAGCTAAGGTTAAAAAAGTGCTATATAAGTGCAGACTCAGTGTCATTTACCATTCATTTTATGGGGGAAGAACACTTCATTTTCCAGAATTTTTCAATTTACCCCAAAAGCCTTCAAAATGGAGCCAGCAACACAAAACAGCTCACAAGATATAAAGCTTTAACAGAACAACTAAGACACTATCTGTTATTTTTTTTATTATCCCATTTTCTCCCAATTTGAAATGCCCAATTCCCACTACTTACTAGGTCTTTGTGGTGGTACGGTTACTCACCTCAGTGCGGGAGGCGGTGGACAAGTCTCGGTTGCCTCCACTTCTGAGACAGTCAATCCAAATATCTTATCACGTGGCTCGCTGTGCATAACACTATGGAGACTCCGCATGTGGAGGCTCATGCTACTCAAATCAAATCACTTTATTGTCACACGAACCTATACACATGTGCAACAGTAGGTGAAAGTCTTGAGTGCAGTTCCGAGCTACATAGCAGTCATGACAGTGACGAGACATATACCAATTACAATAAACAACATATTTACATATCAAATGTACACATACTTACACAACACAATAATAATATACAATGTACAGTAAATAATACACACAATATATAATACACATACAAATAAAAATAAAGAGTATACAAAAATATATATACAGTAGTTGTATTGTGGAGAATCTAATTATGACAGTCCAGTGTGATATATAAGATTAATAAAGTGCAGTGATGATGTATATTGATCATGAGAGATCAAGTGTTCAAAAGTCTGATTGCTTGGGGGAAGAAGCTGTCATGTAGTCGGCTGGTATGGGTCCTGATGCTGCGATACCGCCTGCCTGATGATAGTAGTGAGAGCAGCCCATGACTCGGGTGGCTGGAGTCTATGATGATCCTCAAAGATTTTTTCACACACCGCCTGTTATAGTTGTCCTGGAGGGAGGGATGCTCAACTCCGATGATGTGTCTGGCAGTTCACACCACCCTTTGCAGGGCTTTGCGGTTGTGGGCGGTGCTATTACAGCCAGTCAGGATGCTCTCCAGTGCTGGTGTAGAACTGTGTGAGGATGTGGTGGTTCATTCCAAACTTCCTCAGCCATCTCAGGAAAAAGAGGCGCTGGTGAGCCTTCTTCACAACGGCCTTCAGTGTGGACGGACCATATGAGTTCCTCAGTAATGTGGACACCGAGGAACTTGAAGCTGCTGACTCTCTCCACCGGTGCTCCATTAATGGTGATGGGGCCGTGTACTCTGTCTTTCCTCCTGAAGTCCACTACAAGATCCTTGGTCTTACTGAAGTTGAGGGAGAGGTTGTGCTCCTGACACCAGCGTGTCAGAGTGTGTACCTCCTCTCTGTAGGCTGTTTCATCATTGTCAGTGATCAGACCTACCACCATCGTATCGTCAGCAAACTTAATGATGGCATTGGAGCTATGTGTTGCCACACAGTCGTGTGTACAGGGAATACAGGAGCGGGCTGAGAATACAGCCCTGCGGTGCTCCAGTGTTGAGGGTCAGTGATTAGGAGATGTTGCTGCGCATTCGAACAACCTGATGTCTGCCTGACAGGAAGTCCAGGATCCAGCTGCACAGCAAGCTGTTTAAGCCAAGAGCCTGGAGTTTCACATCAAGCTTGGAGGGCACTATGGTGTTGAATGCTGAGCTGTAGTCTACAAACAGCATTCTCACATATGTGATACTTTTTTCCAGATGGGAGAGAGCAGTGTGTATTGTAGAAGCAATGGCATCATCAGTGGAGCGGTTGTTGCGGTAGGCAAACTGCAATGGGTCCAGAAAGGTGGGCAGCACAGAGCAGATGTGATCTCTTATTAGCCTCTCAAAGCATTTGTTGATGATGGGGGTCAGAGCAACAGGACGCCAGTTATTTAAACAAGTCATTTTTGATTGCTTTTGTAAAGGCTCAATGGTGGACATTTTGAAACATGTGGGGACTACAGACAGGCAGAGGGACAGGTTGAAAATGTCTGTAAAAACACCAGCCAGCTGGTTCACACACACTCTGATGACGCGGCCCGGAATGCCTCCTGGACCCACCGCTTTATGGATGTTCACCTGTCGGAAGGATCGGGTTACATCCGCAACAGAGACGGACGACTCTATAGCGTCGGCCGTGAGTGCTCTCTCCGCAAGGGCGGTGTTATTGTCCTCAAAACGAGCATAAAATGTATTAAGCTCACCTGGGAGAGAGGCAGCGGTGTTCACTGCAGAGTTTGTATCCCCTTTGTAGTCCGTGATGATGTTAATTCCCTGCCACATACTTCTAGAGTCAGTGGTGTTGAACTGTCCTTCAATTTTGTGCCTGTACTGGCATTTGGCTTCTCTGATAGAGTTACGGAGGGCATAATTGGCTTGTTTATGCTCCTCCACGTTCCCAGAATTAAAAATGCAGGTCCGCACATTAAGTGGCATGTTCACTATGGGTGAACATCGCCGTTAACCCAAGGTTTTCTGGTTGGGGTAGATCCATATTGTTTTGGTCGGAACAATGTTCACTACGCACTTCCTGATGAAACAAGTTACGCTATCAGCATAACCTCGATGTCGTCATCAGAGGCGGACCGGAACATCTCCCAATACACGTGATCAAAACAGCCTTGTAGCATAGAGTCTGATTGGTCCAACCAGCACTGGATCATTCTGAGGGTGGGTGCTTCCTGTTTCAGTTTCTGCCTGTAGAAGCAGAACGGAAGAGTGTTCTGATTTGCCAAATGGTGGGCGGGGGAGGGATTTGTAGCCATACCGGAAAGGAGAATAACAATGGTCCAAAACCCGGTCCCCTCGTGTATTGAAGCTGATGTGTTGGTGGTATTTTGGTGTGATTGTTGTAAATTGTCTTTGTTAAAGTCTCTGGTAACAATGAACGCAGCCTCAGGGTGCGTGGTTTCCTGCTCACTTATACTCCCATACAGTTCCTTGAGTGCCCATTTGGTGTCGGCTTGTGGGGGGGATGTACACAGCTGTGATAATGACCGCCAGAATGGTCGACACAGAAGCATGAGATATTCCAGATCAGGAGAGCAGAAAGACTTGATAAAATGTACATTCCTCTGATCACACCATGATTTGTTGATCATAAAACATACACGACCACCTCTGCTTTTACCTGAGAGGTCTTTCACTATATCCGATCGGGGCACGGAGAAACCCCCGGGTTTGATGGCCGAGTCTAGAATCTCCGCAGACATCCAGGTTTCTATTAGGCAGATAACACAGCAGTCCCTCATCTTTCGTTTGAAAGAGATCCGTGCTCTCAGCTCGCAGAGCTTGTTGTCCAGATACTGAACATTTGCCAGTAGTATACTGGGTAGAGGGGGTCGATTTGCATGATGTCTTACACTTATGAGAACGCCGGCTCTTTTTGCCCTTTTCCTTCTGCGTTTCCGTGGCCAGGCAGCCCAGACAAGACGTGTTTGTAAACAGCGGGTAGGCATTGAGGAATTTGAAATCAGGTTTTCGGTGTGTAATGCCAGAACCAATGTCCAAATGCGGAGCTTGCAACGCAGCAGCCATAGGTCACTCGGCGCCATCTTGAGTCCCAATTATGACTCTCTGTGATCCATGCACAACTTACCACATGCCCCATTGAGAACGAGAACAACTAATCACAACCACGAGTAGGTTACCCCATGTGACTCTACCCTCACTAGCAACCGGGCCAATTTGGTTGCTTATCAGGCCTGGCTGGAGTCACTCGGCACACCCTGGATTAAAACATGTGACTCCAGGTATGATAGTCAGCATCAATACCCGCTGAGCTACCCAGGCCCCTGACGCTATCTGTTCTTGTCCATTTTGTTGTTGTGTTTGACTATTAAAACTCTAGAGGTTTTAATTACTAAATTAATACATACTTTAGAGTGAAATTAATCTAGTTGATTTAGTTATGTTTATATGCTTATAATATAGCAGCCTAATATCTATAGCAGTAATTTCATAAATACACAAACATTTTTAAGCATTAAACACACTATGAAGAAGTGCATGTATATATATATATATATATATATATATATATATATATATATATATATATATATAGTCATACACATCTGGGATGGCACGAGGGTGAATAAATGATGAAAAAAAATTCATTTTTGGTGAACTGTCCCTTTACAGCCCATTGTGGCCCCTGTACAAAAATACTTTTACTACAACTTCTGACAAACAAACAGCTCTTATGAACTGATTCTTTTTAGTGACACAACACAGAGCAACTAGTGAAGTCAAAATTGACTCTTCTGAACTGGTTCTTTTAATCAATTGTTCAAAAAAGACTAATGAATTTACTGGCTAATCTTATAAGCTTATGCCAATCTGTAGTTATGATGCAAGCATTTGCAAGCATCACATTTCTCAGCAAAGAATCAGTAATGGCAAGTGGCATGTAAATGGGATTGAAGAGGTTTTCCCAAATCATGTAAACATCTTAACCTGATTATTCCTTTTACTCTGATTATTGCAATAATCAGAATATTGGTGTACATGTAAACATAGCCAATGTTTAAGAGTACACTAGCATATTGATGGCTTCAAAGCTAACAAACATGGACTGAAAGCCACAAAACTCAAATTGTGATTTCATGGGTCTTTAAATTCAGAATTTTGCCATAACCTCCTTCAAAATGTTCTCCAAATTCAAGAGCTCTCCTCTTGGACACACAGTTACTCCTTAAAGACAACAGGTAACAAACAATAACTTAACAGTCAGTGCTAAAAAGCAATTCTGCTGGAATCGCAGCAATGACAATTCAATCTTCTAAGCATTATTTTATGGACTGAAGAGGAAAAGAGGAAGAGGAATATAATATGTGCTCACTCCGTTTGGATAAAAGTAAGAGGAAACACACTGGAACCAGGCTTTACCTCAAATGTCCCCAGACACCCTGATGCAGTCTGACATGGGAGGAGGGTGGGCTTCAGCACTCTATGAGGCTGATAATGATGCCAGATCACACAACTGAGTTGAAGCTCAGGGGCTTGTCAGTGGTCTGTCAAAGGGTCTTTTCATCACCCGTCACAGAGCTCTGCAAATGTGGAACCCTGTGCCTTGTTGTTATTGAGTTGAAGCGGGACTATAAAGCCTGAAGTGCTACTACAGTCGTTAACACAATTCTGTCCAAAAAATGAATTTGTCCTGTACTAGCACATCATCACTTTCTACAGGTTATAGGTAAAAGGTGGGAAGGCAGAGAGGCAGGCTTTGGGAAAGAAAGTGTCTTGACTGTAATTGGTGTTCATTGTGTGTGTGTGTGTGTGTGTGTGTGTGTGTGTGTGTGTGTGTGTGTGTGCGTGTGTGTGTGTGTGCGTGTGCGTGCATGTAATTGTTTTCTGTTGTTGTTCTACCATATAGTGGTGGACATTTGGAGCAGAAATCCACTGGGTGATTTGCTACAATATATGTAAGAAAAAAATTATATGTTCTACAAAGAGGAGGAACATTAACATTATAATTTTTGCTGGAAACAAAATAGGCATTATCTTTTAAAGTAGTAGATGTAGTTTTGCTTCAGGATAGATTTTACATTAACACAGCAATTTCAGTGGTTTCATGCTCTCAGCAGCCAACAATTCATGGCACAAAACACATTGTGTACGGCACAAACCTTGTGTATTCTTGATGCATGTGAACTTCTGATTTGTATTGCCTTTTACCTTCTGTAGTTTTGTTCTTGGGTTTTCGAGGATTAGTAGAGGACTGCACGGGCCATAAGTTGAAGCCCCAACCCGACTCATACCAGAGACTGGGTGACCCGACCCGACCCGACCGGTTTTATCAAATTTAAGCCTGAACCACACTTGCTCACTGCCTTTATAATTTCTTCTCCAATTAAGTACATTTGTTGCAATATCCCGTTTTTAATTTTAGCATCTTTAGCAAAATATGTAACGGTATAGTAACAGGACCCAGTGATAAAGTAGATCATCAATGATCATATTATAACATAAAGAACCATTTCAGATGATTTGTCCAGGGTTTTTGTTTTGAAGTGAGTCGAGCTGGCTGTTGTCGTATTAAGTTAAGATGTTCTTATTTTCTCTGTCCCTGGTGGACAAATATTATTGGAATTTTATTGGTATGGGTATAGTTCCTCAGTTAACAAAATTTCACATCATGTTCTCTATTGCTCATTGCATTATACTGTCCCAGAACAACCAAACAACATAAACAAATAAAAGAATATATTGCATACTGTATATCAAAAAACATTTATTTTTTAAAATGCTATAGGACCATGATGCATTTTATTATCATGCTTCATTATAGTGTCTCTAGAGACCTCAGAATATGGCGAGTCATTATGAGTTTGTGTAAAGGAAGGGGTATGATTATACACCCCATTTCAACTTCAAAAAACAAAAGCACTACATATAATTACATGAGTAAATAACTCATATATGCGTACAAATCTTGCGATATGTGACTAAAAATAATGAATGTTATTAGACACTGGCTGGTAAATTATCATATTTATCTCGCCAGTAATACAGTTGTTTAAAGACGTTTTTTGATGAAATTCAAGAGACAGTTGATTTTAGCACTTGTTCTACACATTGATGTTAACAGTACAAATAGAACAAATAATGCATGTCAGGGACATCGTTAGGCCTATTTTAGGGGGGCTGAAGCTACCCCAAAATGTTCCTAAGCTCCCCTAAATGATAATAAGAACAACAATAACAATTTGATTGATCAATAACCGTATCCTCATTCATATTTAGAATTAGACGCAAAAAATTGTATATATCCAGCTACAAAAAATAGCCGAAAAGTCGGAAGTTGGACAGAAGTACAAAGAGTCGTTGTGCTATCAAGATGATGCACCGCACCGTCTCGTTGCATTGGTGTGAACTGTGGCAGCTTTCAGAGTGTTACAGACCGGAGCGCTGCAAGTAACTGGAGGATTCATCTCGTCTCGTCGTTACTCTAGTTTGGTCTGAAGTTGAACTCTCTATGCACCCTCCCGCCCACACACACCGATACACACGCTAATGGTGAAAGGAAGATTGGTAAGTGTCGTGATACAGAGTGAAATTGTAAGTTGTTTTTAATTACCTGCTTACCTTTAGCTACGTTTTCTTGAGGTAAAGGAAAGGGGATATTTTGGTTTGCTATGGAAAACTGTAAGTCTAGCTAGAGTGAACAAGCAAAATACAAGAAATGATTAACTTAGCAAGCTAATCACAACTCTTTATTCTTTGCCAATAATATAACCTATCTCTATAATAGGCATATAAAACAATACCAACCCCCATAGAATGTTGTTGTCACTGAAAACTAAATGTCATAGGGTCCCTGTTAATGCTATTACCGTTGTATCCTTCAATTCATTGAGCAGATGAGATGGATATTCAAAGATATTTTAGCAGAGAGAAAGAGAAGCAGCCGCAGGAGATTGGCAGGCCAGTAGATTCTGAGGGAGCCGGTGTGATTGAAGTCAGTAATGGTCTATAGGTCTAAGGATTGTTTTGTTTTCTTCTAACAATAAGCATTTGTTGGCAGGTCTAGGCACTATGCATAGCCTAAACTAAATTATTTCATTATAATTATTATATATGCTAGCTATACCAATTTAACTTTCTGCATTCATTGGCTGTGATAAATTAAATAAATACGTAGATGTTACCTAAATGTAGGCTAAAGATGAGCAAATGCCCACAGATACACATGTGAAACTAAAATGAAAGCAACCCTTTTTGATGCGTCCACCAATGAAGTAGACAATAAACAAAAAGTAACTGTTGACTGGTTTTGAAAATGATTTCATTCTTAATTTTCCTTTATTTGAATACTGCCTTTTTGTTGTTGATTTATATCATACATTGTATACATCATTTGACAGAATAAATCATCTTTAATTGAGAAACGCTCAAACCTGTGTTGTCAAATTTCACTATGAATTTAAAATTCTGGTTCTTGGGTTAAACTGTATGCAAGCCAAACTACACAGCGAAATTACACACTGATTGAACCAATCCACAGCGCAGTTACAGTAATTAGAGTAATTAAATAGCACTCTGTGGACTTAGCATACTATATCTAATTCCTCTCTATATAAGATATTACTTTATCATACATTTACATGAGCAGACAGATAGCATTTAAGTCATTGCTTATAGAATAACTCATCAGGAGCAAAGTCTGGCCTAAGTAAATTCCCCCATGCAGCTTCGATGTGTCTAAAAGCAACATTACAGTAACTTTTCTTTAACAGAGTAGAAATGGAAGAAGAGGATATGTCTGTCACGTTTTACTTGTTAACATCTTGGTTTCTTGACTGGTTGTTGACATAAGTGTAGCTCTAGATGTGAGTGCAAAGATTTTGCAAACGCAAGTTACAAGCCTGTCTTCCTATCTGTCTTCCAATCCTAGTGACGTCCCTGATGCATGTTAACATTAAACATATATCAAAAATATGTATGCAATATAATTATTTCCAACCTGGTCTCGTAGAACCACATTACTATAACAATATTATTGCAAAATGATTTTTACGTGCTTTGTTCGATGAATCACTGCAGTTTAAACAATAGAGGCACAACAACAGTGCGTTTTATTAACTTTCACAAAAATCAGTAGATTTACACTTTATAAAAACTTATTATTTTGCCCTGTTCCCTACACAATACAGTTTTATGATTTCATAACACTTTTACTTAACGTATGATTTAAAAATGATATATTTTAAGGCTTGCATTACATAAGCTGTTTACAATCTTTACAATGTGCGGTGGTGCAACTAATAGAGCGTTGGTCTTTTTGAGTCTAGCAATGCGCGTGAGCTGAAATGTCATAGAAGCGACATAAAATGACAAGGTTACTTCAAATTTTGCATTTTTCATGTCACATTTGTTTTTATGAGTCGGGTTTAGGGTAGGGATGTCTGTTTTGTTTACCTTACATTTGCTTTCATGAAACTATATGTTAGGTTTAGATGTATTATTTACAGTAGGGATGTCGGTTTTGTTTATTTAAAACTAGAAAAATAGATGAGGTTTCTAAAGTTCATTCTCTATCATCTCACATCTGGTTTTTATTATACAAATGGTTTGATTTATGTTATAGGTTTATAACCCATAACAAAAATGTTGCCACAGTCACATACATTTTATGAGATCAAGCTAGCAATTCAAGATGTCATAAATGATGAAAAACTAATCAAATAAAATTTATAAAATTTATGTTTTTATACTGTACCAAGTTAGAAGGTCCAATATTATTGATCATAAGTCAATCATTGACACACGTGAATTTGTCAGTCAGTTGGAGATTTATTATGAGGGCTTGTTTAAGGAGTCAAGGAGTGTATGTTTTTTTTTTTTTTTTTAGAAACAAGCCAGGGGTATATATAGTACACAATACTACAGATATATTTTACAATAATGCCAAGACATTATATTCATTATATAGTGCAATGGTTTTCAATGCTTTGGAGTTGTTGGAGGTACAAAAAGTATTTAAATAATATTTCAAGTCTTTACAAAAAAGTGCAAATAGGGGCTTTATAGACATAAATTTACACTTATGTATAAAAAACTTGGCAAGAAAAATAAACAGATTAATCAGAAAATATTAACTTAAGTTATCGAAACTGTAAAAACCAAATAAAATGTCCTCATAAAGCAAAGAAAAACTAGTTCAAATAGAGGTACGTACAAACAAACAAAATTTTCTCCAAAATACTACAGCGTGGACACATTCCCAAAAAAGGTGAGGGTCAGATTCATCTACAGCATTACAGAAGGAGCAAAGTGGATCTATTTCAGGGAGCATGTTTCTTAAATAAAGATTGACTGGGTAAAAACAGTGTAACAGTTTAAAGGACACCTCCTTAACCTTGTTGGTAATTAAATATTTGTGAGGTAAAGACCATACGACCTGCGTCAGACATGCTTGTGTCGCATCTCGGGTGTGTTGCGTCATAAAAATAAAATGTTTAGGTCACTGTGTCAAGTTAAATATAGTTTAATACTCAATCTTTAAACACATCCCTTAGTTCGCATTTGCACTCCTTCAAGTGTTTTTGAACGCAAGAATGTAATGTTTTCTTCACTGTCTAAACTGCGCATTGCTCATACAGCTGAAATTTAAATGACTGCCCCCAGGTGGTACTACAAGCTTGCATTTCTCAGGAATTTCCCTGGAAAGTATTGCGATTAATTGCATAAATTTTTTTTATGCGTTATTTTTTGTAAAATTAATCGCACGTTATTAATGCGTTAAATCGACAGCCCTAATATAAATATATATATATATATATATATATATATATATATAAAACTGAAAAACAAATAAATTAAATTCAGTCAGATGATCACATCTCGCATATATCAGGTGAAATTTAAATCCAGAAATAAACAAACCACTTTAATAGATCCTATATTTACTAGTCCTTGAAAAAGCATGTGGCCCGTGTCAATTTAAAGGAAAACAATAATTTGCAGCAGGACAGATATAGACACGACCTTGCGTTTGCTCTCAGGTGAGAAAGCAACTTTCCAGTGAATGTGATGTTGTGCGGAAAGCCCTTATATGGAGATGGTTTGTGTATGTTTCATGCAAATTACTAACTGCAGGCAATGCTCTCTCATTTAGAATAATTTGGATTCGTCAACATTTGAAGGGAGGTAAGAACAAAATTATCAGCAAACTCACCTTTTTTTTAATCCAACGGATATTTTGAATGAGAACCTTTTCTGGGCACATGAGTCGGAACATCTGAATGCAGTGTAGGGTATTGGGAATTATGTTAGAAATTAAATGTATCTTCTCATGTTTTATCTGGTTTAAAGGGATAGTTCATCCAAAAATGAAAATCATCTCATCATTTACTCATCCTCATGATTCTAGGTATGCATGACTTTCTTCACCAGAACACTTTTAAATCTCCAAAAAATTACAGACTGTCAGCATAAACATCATTGATATGACTCCAGTGGTTAAATGAATGTCTTCTAAAGTGACACTATTGCCTTTGGTGTGAAAAGGATCAATATTACATACTTTTAAACAATAAACCAATGGTTCCGGTAAACTTAACAAGAGGGCGGAATCCAAATGGTCTCTATTACTGTTGCCATGATATGGATGTAATCTCACGTTCTCCCCTCAGTTGAGACATCCAAGATAAGTACACAAACACACCATTGTGAGTAAAATAACAGATAATAACACATCTAAACCAAAACCAACGAAGCTTCTATACAGCATTCAACCTTGTCACTTGTAAACATTGCCACTCTTCTATCGGGAAGACAAGCAGGCTTGAGTGAGGTTTAAGATGCCATTTATTTGATGAATGTAAAACAGAAAAGTAATGTCTCTCTTTGGCGTTGGCCTCGTCAGGCGGTCCGAGGGAGTTGTACTCGGAACCGTCATATCCTGCCGGAGATAGGAGGCAGGGGCGAGGAGCCTACCCCCGTGCGGGATGGTTCTCAACTAGTGGTGGCAATGTGATAGATTGTGAGCAGACTTATAAAGCAATGGCTTACATGCGATTGGCTAGGAATTACCCATCTAATGGTGTGATGATGTACAGCTGCTAGTCTTCCCGCTAGAACTACGCTGCGCTTACATTTCCGGCTGTGACTCGTGTGCGTCAGATTTGGTTGCTGCCAGCACGCTGCACGAGTCTGTGTTTCTAGCTTGCTAGCCTGCGTAGCATTACTTATTCTTAGAATTTCATCGTTTTATCCTTTGCCATTTTACCGCGTGCTTAATTTTTTACTGTTTCAACTGCACGTGTATTTTACTGCACGTGCCAGTTTCTTTTCTTTTTTTCTCTGTGTTTTACATGGATTATTGTATCAGTCTCAGACATCTGCTGATCAGGAACCACATCGAACCACATCTCAAACCCTCGCCGCACAAGAACAACCATAACAACAACAACAAATATTTGCGGTAAGTCATGGAATTCTCTCATGTTATTACTTCCTGCATTGCATTTACTATATCTTCTTCCGTCATCAGTGAGGGATTTACATGGGATAAATATAAGGAATTAGCCATGCTGACAGAGAAGTTTAATGAGTTAGAGAAACGGATCTGAACGCTAGTGGAGGTCAATGAAAAAGAAAGCCGGTAGATACTGTTTGGATGCGGGTAGTACAGCGAGCTCCACACACTTTTGTTCCGGCTGTAGAGCCCCTGCAGCAGGGCGTTTGGGTGACGTCTCAGCGGCATACTTGCTCAGCATAGTGACACCACTCTCCTATTCCTGTTATGGATTCCAATTGATTCTCACAACTCAGTAATAGGTGAGTCTATTGTAAGGAAGGTGGAAATAGAGACTCCAGCCACTATTGTTGAATGCATTTTGGGGGCTCGGGCATCTGCCATCAGATCAAATTTACAAGTGCTGGCTTATGCTAAATGTAGATTTTCTAAAATTGTTATTCACACATCAGACACTGTAATATGCTCTGCCTCCCCCTCCCTGCTCGTTGTGGTGATGAGGTTTATAGTAAATTAGTGTCACTGAATGGCTGGATGTCTGAGTGGTGTACGGAGAATAGCAAAGGATTTATAGACAATTGGAAGAGTTTTTGGGGTAGAACTGACCTGCTAAAGAGAGATGGACTCCATCCCTCCAGGGAAGGTGCTGCTGTCCTCTCTATAATTTGACTCATAGTCTTAATAGTGATAGTATATGTCTAACTGGGGCCCAGGTCAGGAAGCAGACAAACTGATTAATTCGAACGTCTGCTAGCTGCCTGGTCACATAAACTACAACACAAAGAGACTGTGTCTGTTCCCCAAACTACCAAACACAACCCGATTTCTAAATCATTTTGATTTGTTTTTATTAAGGTCAAACTTGAAAACAAAAACAAAAACATTTAGATAAACATCATATAAACTCTTTCAACCAAAGCACTAATTGTAAATTAAATTATTACAGATCATAGTTTGGATGTGCTCTATTTGATTGAAACCTGGCTTGAAACAGATGACTATATTAGTTTAAATGAATCTACTCACCCATGTTATTGTTATAAACATGAGCTTTGTCTGAAGGGTCGAGGAGGAGGTGTTGCTACAATTTACAGTAAAGTGTTTGGTGTTATTCAGAAGACAGGATATAAGTTGAAGTATTTTTAATTCATAATGCTTAATGTGACACCATCAGATATAAATAAAAGAATCTCTGCAAAATGTCTTTTGCCCTTGCTACAGTATATACTGTAAGTCACTCGGGCCATATTCTGATTTCCTTGGTGAATTTGCTCATTTTTAATCAGATCTATTAGTTACTATAGATAGAGCTTTAATTGTTGGTGACTTCAACATTCACATAGATAATGAAAATGACACATTGGGATTAGCATTTATCGATATTCTAAACTCTCTTTCAGTCGACAAAATGTGACAGGACCAACTCATCACCATAATTATACGCTAGTTTTAATTCTGTCATATGTAATTGATGTTAATTTTATAGAAATTCTACCGCAGAGTGATGACATCTCATATCATTTCCTTATATCTTGTTTATTGAGATCAGCTAATGTCACTCAATCTACTCCACACTATTGTTCAGGTAGAACTATTCTTTCGACCACTAATAATCTTCTAGAATTGTCTCTCATACTCAGTAAACCAAAAAGTCTAGAAGAACTTTATGTGATAACCAAAATATAAATACAGTCTTCTCTAGCTCTCTTGATAGTGTCGACCTCTTTGATTAAAGAAAATTCAAGAAAAAAGCCCCACACCATGGTAAAATGATCACACTCATGCTCTCAAAAGAGCAGCTCAGTAAAAGGAGATCAAGTGGATGAATTCAAAATTAGAGGTATTTCACGGTGCATGGAAGGGTAGTGTCTGTAGCTACAGATAGGCATTAAAAGCTACCAGGTCATCATATTTGAGCAAACTCATTTAAATTAAGCACAATAATTCTAGGTGTTATACAGTACTGTGGCTAAATTGGTTAGGAATAAAGCCTCGACCTGAACCAGATATTCCGTCGTAGCACAATAGTAATGACTTTTACTATTTTGTTTGATAAAATAGAAATCAACAGAAATAAAATTTGAATTATGTAATCAACAGTCACAGCACCTCAGAAAACAGTGTCTTTTCCTCCAAAGCAACTTCAATGCTTTGCTGTCATATGTCATGAAGAACTAACAAATCTGATCAAAAAATCAAAAGCCACAACATGTATGTTAGATCCAATACAAACCAATACAAAAAAGAGGTATTCCCTATAATCTCAGAACCTCTTCTTAATATTATTAACTCATCGCTATACTTAAAATGGCAGTTATCAAACTGTTTATTAAGAAGACACAGCTTGATCCTGGCGAATTGGCTAATTATAGACTGATTTCAAATATCCCATTATGTTAAAAATAGTAGAAAGTGTAGTGTAATCCCAACTATGTTCATTTCTACAGATAAATGGTATATATGAACAATTTCAGTCAGGATTTATGCCCCATCACAGTACAGAGACTACACTTATCAGTTACAAATGACTTGCTCATATCATCTGATCGTGACTGCATTTCTCTTATAGTGCTTTTTGATCTTAGTGCTGCCTTTGACACCATTGATCACAACATTCTCTTTTATAGGCTAGAGAATTATGTTGGTGTTAGTGGACTTGCATTTGCACGGTTCAGGTACAATTTATCAGACCGCTACCACTTTGTATGTGTATACAAGAAATTGTCAAATCAAACAAAAGTTAAGTATGGAGTGCAGAGAGATCAGTATTAGGGCCTCTGATTTTCTCCTTATATATGCTTCCCCTGGGAGATATTATCAGGAATCTGGGAATACGTTTCCACTGTTATGCAGATGATACACAACTTTATATTTCTTCTTAACCCGATGAAATTTCACAATTCTCCAGATTAGTAGAGTGTATCAGTGAAATCAATGATTGTATGGCCAGAAATTACCTTCTACTCAATTCTGCCAAAACAAAGATACTAATTTTTGGACCAAAAACCTCTAAAAATAAGCCACTAAAGTATAATTTGACTCTCGATGGATGTAATGTTATGTTGTCTTCTACACCGAAGAACTTAGGCATTATATATTATAGTAATCTGTCCTTTGAAAATAACATTTCCAATGTTTGTAGAACAGCATTCTTCCATCTCATAAATATTGCTAAGTTAAGACACATGCTTTCTGTTGCTGATGCCGAAACGAATTCATGCATTCATAACCTCAAGACTAGATTATTGTAATGCATTACTGGGAGGATGTCCAGCAAGTTCAATAATAAACTTCAATTGGTTCTAAATGCAGCTGCCAGAGTGCTGACTAGAACCAAGAAATATGATTATATTAGCCCAATTTTATCATCATTACATTGGCTACTTCTTAAATTTTGTATACATTTTTGAATTCTGTTGACTAAATACAAAGCTTTGAATGGTCTAGCTCCACAGTACTTAAGTGATCTTCTGACATGCTATATTCCATCACGTTCATTATGATCACAAAATTCTGGCTGGTTAATAATTCCTAGAATATCAAAATACATAAAAGGAGGTAGATTATTTTCCTATTTCGCGTCAAAACTATAGAGTAATCCCCCTAATACTGTTCAGGATGCAGCCACACTCACTGAGTTTTAAGTCTAGACTAAAGACTCATCTATATAGCCAGGCATACACCTAATATCTCCATCAACTCACAATTAGGCTGCTTTAGTTAGGTATGCCAGAACCAGAAACATTTCTCTTAATCTATAACTCTGCAATAAATTGAATGGCATCTACGCTAATATTATTCTATTTGTTTCCCTGTCTCAACCTCGGGATTCATATCCTGAGGTTACCAGATCTGGACAGATCCAGCTCCATTCCTGCTAGGTGTCAGACTCCACTGCTACGTGTCACTGTATGATCACAACAAACTACAGCCGGTGCTAGCCAAACATAACTTCGGTCTTTTACGACGGACTTCAGATGATGATGCCAACTCCAACTGTAAGTCATTGGATACTTCATATGCCACTGCCTGAAACTCTGATTTAGGATGGACCCCACCGAACCTCATCGAAATGGCTTGTCGGTTGAACTGCGATGCACCTCATTGATCTCTGCCAGCATCACCTTTGTTTATTGATGGACTACACTCTTGAAATGGAATACACAGAATATCAATTAATTGCCAACAAAAGCCTTCGTCAACCAACTAACAAGGACAATTGCATCTATGTGAACTTCTGCAGTTAATCCAGGATGTACTTCAAAGACATAAGTTATTAATCTTACAATTCATCAAAAATCTTTGTTTAAACACTGGCCCTTATCACTTACTTAGTTTAATAATTTTAAACCATGACTTGCACTATACATAAGTAATATTTACATTATATTCATGATGATATCCAGAGGGGAACTGGCCCCCACAGTGAGTCTGGTTTCTCCCAATGTAATGTTTTTCCATTAACCAACATATTATGGAGTTTTGTGTCCCTTGCAACAGTTTAATTCGGCTTGCTCAATGGGGTTCTCAATACAATTATTATTTAACTATTTAATTATTTATTTTATACATAATTTACAATTAAGCAATAATGACCAAGACTTTATAGATATTAAAATGTTATTTTCTATTAAAGCATGATTTTCTGACTGTTAAACCATGATTTTCTGACTGTAAAGCTGTGTGTTGTGTAACAATGTGTGTTGTGAAAAGTGCTATACAAATAAAAATGACTTGACTTCTTGCGTGTTTCAAATGCCAATGTAATTACATCGCACGCACATACGCTGCAGAACGGAAGCATGATTTAGTGCTAAAAAAAGTACTTAAATGTTTATCTTTTTTTGCACAAAGTGATCGTATCGCTTTATAATACAATAATTTAACCACTGGCAGTTATGCTGACTGTCTGTGATTTTTGGAGCATCAAAAGACAAATCTTCATTCACTTGCATTTTAAGAACCTACTGAGTCAAGATATTTTTCTGTTTTTCTTCAAATGTGTTCTGTTGAAGCAAGAAAATCATACACACCTGGGATATCATGAGTGTAAGTAAATCATGAGAGAATTGTAATTTTTGGGTGAACTATCCCTTTAATTTTTGTTGGATACTACAAACAGTGTGACTCAGGACTTGAGAAAATAACATGCTTTAATATACGTGGCATTGTCTCCCAGGGACACAGAACGTACTTTACAGCATTATTTTGCTTAGAACTGATGTATCTATATTTCACAGATACATAGTCCATGGCAATAAGCCAGAGTTCCTACATTTGGGAGACAATGGACATGTTTTGTTACTGTACATACCAGAAATAATTAGTTCATTTTGTACACGGACAATAAATTGGTTTGCACAAATAAACATGCACTTGAACAATGAACAAATGTAAAAGTATGTACTTGACATGCTACAAATCTTTTCACTAAAACCTCTTACAATTTATACAAGTAATTATAAATATATACCTTGACTGATGATGAATAAATGTGAGGTAAAGTCATGGGAAGCTGCTTCGAGTAATAATCAAAGAATATCCCTTTTATAAAAAAATAACAGCTCAAACATGTCTTTTAACCTTAAAAACATTTACAGGTGATCTTATTATGCATTATACTGTTCTCATCTGAAGCACAAACATGTTTGTATCCCATGCTGTCAGACTATTTTCAGGTTCTCTGTGATAACAGTAAAACAACAATGTGATTGTGCAGTGTAATTAATGCTGAATTCTGATGGATTTACTCACAGGAGAGTCAAGCTGAACAAACCGCATGTTGAGCTAATTCTGCACAAAACAAAATTAAAAAATAAATACATTTGTTTGTCTCATTCATCCTAACACACGCAGTGTGTACACAGACATCAGGAGGTTTATTCATCTGTCGCTGTCCTGCTGGGGCTAAAATGAAACCGGAATTGTGCAGCAAAGGGTGACAATCCAAATTCCAAAATAACATTCATAGTGATTTTGAATCACAAACAAATACTGCTGCAGAAATGTAAGCTAATTTATTTGAACTCTTAAATTCTGGGACAAATTCATTAAACAGCTTAATCTACAGCACAAGAAATGTGTATGTACGTAAATGGGGATTTACACTTGGTCGGTCACGTCATGCTTTTTTTACTGTCTGGATTGCTATGCACCAGTATTTCATCAAATGATAGAGAAGAGGGATATAACCAGCCAAAAATCCAGATACACAGTGTAATCAAGCACACTTTCGACATTAAAAGAGCTGAATCAGGTGTCTGGAAAACAGTGGTGGGTTGATGCTATACAGTCCCAGTAAAGTATGTCTAGACTGCAGCAGTCAGCAGAATTCTCCACATCCTAGAACTCTAAACCAGCCTACAAGATGGGGAATTGCTCCATCCAAATTGTTTTCAGCATGGGGGGGGGGTGCAGCACTGCATGATTTGCATATCATACTTAAGCTAATCAGGTGCTAAAATAATTAAGAGTGAATTCCTCACAATGTTCAGTGAGGACTATTTGAGTTGTAATTCTGTGAAATGTGAAAACCCTACAAGAAATCACTAACACAGAAGGGAACTTTGTGAAATGTATGCGGGTGTCCTCAGACCACAGGTCACCCAAACCCCTTTATCCTGCGAGTGTTCAGAAGAACTGCTCAATTGAATCTAAGCTGAATGATTGAGAAGCGAGTGGATGAATGTTTTCTCACCACTGGGTCAACACAATGGCACAGAGTGAGGTTGTTTTCAGCTGTTGTTAGTGACTGAAAATAACATCAATGAAATAACATTGATAATGTAAACATGCAAGTGTTTGAGAAAAGTAAAAATGATGAAATGGATTGTTCTGTTTTATATATAATGATTATTTTTTTTACCACAATAAGGCACTAAAGTTTGTGTTTTATTTTAAAGACACTCTACCGCATGTCAAAGCCCTTTAGGGACCCACTTTATATTATGTCTTTAATTACTATGTACTTAATTGTTTGATGCAATTGCCCTGGTTAATTAAACTTTCATAAATATATGAGTAAATTCTGAGTAATTTGCGCATAAGATGGACCTTCCCAAAATCTTTTCGTCGATTTCACAACTGCTTAAATGATGTGCATTCACATCATACAATTTGGATTTATCAAAACAAAATAGCATCTCACAATAACATTGTATGCTTTTGCTGACATTGGAGGCTCTTTTGTGGATAAAACTGTTCAAGAAGTAAATAAAAATAGTTTTAAATGAGTGTAACAAAGGTTCTGTTCACACCGGGAGGATGATGTCCACCACCATTAACCTTTGCCGGTTCAGTTTACAGAGCATCACCAGGATCATAAATTAATAGAATGCCTGAATAAAAGATCTTTGACCAAAACGCTGTAAGATATTACAGATTTGCAAGCTATACAACATTGTGTTGCTATATCTTTTTGATATTAACATATTATTGATTCGCAAAACAGGACTGAATAAACAGAACATACACATGGCTAATACACCATATGGGCCAAAAGGCCAGACATGGGACAGGCGCAGTGGTACGTCCTGCCCTTCGTAGGGGGGAGATTCTACAAACACAGCGACCGGGGCAGAGAGGGCTCTACCACAAGGAAGGTGGAGACAGTGCCGCGGAAGATACATCACAGTAGGTTAAGGAAACTGAAAACCTGTGGAGTACTTACCCCGGTACAGGGCATGTAGCATAAGTTCTGGGTCTGACCACAAATTCCTCTGCAGAATTCGTGAGTCAGAGGGCTAGGAGGAAGAAAATCCAGGGTTCACCAGTCGTGAACATGCATGGGAGAGAAGAGTGCGCAGCTTCACCTCTTTGGAGGGGTAAGACGCTATGCACAAGCAGTACACCCGGCTGAAATTTACTTACTTGTTCGCACCTGATAGAACACGAGACAAGACCGGCTCAACCCGGAGATTGTAAATCCTCGCAAAAGTATTGGGTGTTGCCCAGCCCACTGCCCTACATATGTCTGCTAGAAAGGTGCCATTGGCCAGTACCCACGAGGATACCACACCTCTTGTGGAGTGTGCTCGATCCTGCAAGGGGTGGGCACTGACTGGACTTGGTAGGCCAATGCTATGGTGTCCACGATCCAGTGGACAAGCCTCTGTTTGGAGACAGCGTTCCCTTTCCGCTGTCCAAGGAAAATGAGTGTGGACATCGTCTGTCCGATGGCTCGCGCTGTGACCTTCGTCACTCGGAGGGCGAGAACGGTCATTGAGCACAGTTCTTGTAACACACCAGAATCAGAACTATCCTTGTGTAACTCTTTCAGAGCTTTGGTCTGATGGACCTGTGAGAGGGCCATGACATGAAGGGCGTAAGCGGCCTGCCCGGCAGCGTTGTAGGGTTTTTGTTTTCAGGGACAACATCGGGCTCAGGAAGGGAGTGCCAAGCGAGTCCACCATGTGGTAGCGCTCAGTGGGCACAGGTATGCCACGATCGCTTTGTCCACTTGGGGCATCGCGGCATAACCCTCGGCTGTCCCCTTATCGAGTGTACTAGGAGCCAACGAGCCAAAGGACCAGGTTCGGGCAGTAAAAAGATGCCTTCTGCGATCGTGTCATCTCGTCATGCACTTCCGGGAACGAGACTGGAAAGGGGAGTGGCTGCGAGCGTCGTGCCGAACCCTACACCTGAAGGCGGCAGCCCGGTCGAGTCCTCGGTCTCTGACATCACAAAGGCACTCTTCGTTGCAGTGATTGATATCTCATCTGGCTCACAAGCTCCGGAAGAGACATAAGGCTGGCGGTGAGGCAAGACTGTCTCATCCCATGCTGGATGGAAGCAAACAGGCAGGAGTGGGCGGTCCATGGGGAATTCACCCGGCGGAACCGTGCCCACAGAAGCCCCCGAATTGCCTCCAGCGTCAACGAAAGCGGCTGAAGTGATTTTTCCTCGAAAGAAGGAAAACTGTGACCGCAACGTTGCCATGGTTACGCTCTCGCAGTGAGAACATAAACCATCCACGAAAATTTCCTCAAAACGCTTGCCCAGGCATGTGAGGGAGTGATCGTAACAGTCAGAGGCGGAGAGGTAACGACCGCATAAGGACCGCGGAAAGGAATCTTTGAAAAGATGCGTCTTTTAAAAGACGTTCAACGTCACTGTGTCTGCTCTAACAGAGGAAACACACACTCTTTTAGAGGAAAATGTCTTTAAAGCACTATCGAAGCACCCAGGGTTGTAGTCTGCAGCAGAGTGCAGAGTGGAGAGAGAACAGCAATGCTTCGCAGTAGTATTCAGCTTGCTGTCTATACAACCGCTCGGCTCCAAAGAAAAAGTCTGAATGAACTTGAATGCTGGCCTCCCTTTATATGTATGTCGGGGGGAGTGACATACAAATTCAACTCGCCAATTCTCATTGGCCTTTTCTCAAAGATCTGAAGGTGAATCGGGCTCCCAAGAGTGAACCATAGTGTCACTTCATCAACACAACGTCGAGTGAGTGACAGAAGAGGAACTTCCTGTTCAATACAAAATCAAGGAGGGGGTCTCTCAGGTGGAGACTAAATGCATAATAATAAAAGAAATCTTGAGTAGGTCTAGTTCACCATTGCCAAACGGCCTATGTAATTTACTGAAGTGTAATCTGCTACATTTACCATTCCAAATGAAGGACTTCGCTATGCTATCAAATTGCTTGAATAGGGAGAGACTGTAGCAGGTAGTTGAATTTTAGAAATAAATTCATTTTAAGAACATTAACCTTCCCAGTCATAGAAATATTTGTTGAAGCCCACCTGCCCACATCACTTGAAAATCTTTTTATTAAAGGGTCAAAATGAACTCTAAAACTGCACAAATTTACTAGGAATAAAATACAAAAATACTTAATGCCCTGTTTGGGCCACTGGAAGGCGCCCAGCTGAAATGCTGTTACCGGGCAGTACGCTGTCAGCGCCAAAGGTTCGGATTTAGACCAATTAACCATGAGCCCAAAATTCTGAAAATTCCATTCAGTGCCAGAATATGATATTTATATACAAATTCATATGATATTCCTATTCATATAACATCACACACATGAACTGTATATACCATATTGAAGAGAAGAACAAAGGCTTTCAAATGATGTGAATATATGTATGACTATTTAAGGCTAATCATCCTTTACTTAATTTGGTAGAAAAATAACCTTGGGAGAAACCAGACTCAGTGTGGGGGCCAGTTCCCCTCTGGCTAACATCATGAATATAATGTCAATATCACTTATGTATAGTGCAAGTCATAGTTTAAAATTATTAAACTTAGTAAGTGTTAAGGGACAGTGTTTAAACATAGATTTTGTTTGAACTGTAAGATTAATGACTAATGTCTTTGAAGTACATCCTGGATTAACTGCAGAAGTTCACATAGATGCAATTGTCCTTGTTATTTGGCTGAAGAAGGCTTTTGCTAGCAATTGATATTCTGTGTATTCCATTTCAAGAGTGTAGTCCATCAATAGACCAAGGTGATGCAGGCAGAGAGATCAGTGAGGTGCATCGCAGTTCAACCTGCCCAGTCATTTCGGTGAGGTTATTTTTTTCAGATAATTTTTTGCTCAGACGACAGTTTAGGAAGTTCTAATGGTTTCACAAAGTTTCTAACATCCTCTTCAGTAGACGAAGATGTGGAACTATAAGCATCAAGATAGAATTCTTTAAAAGCATTATTAATATCAGTGGTCAAGTTAAATATTTCACCACTAGTAGATTTCACCGAGGGAATAGTAGAAAAATACTCTCTCTGTTTTATATATCTAGCCAGAGGCTTCCCTGCTTTGTCCCCCAACTCTAAGAATGACTGTCTTGCCCTGAATAACCAAAACTCCACCTTCTGTGACAAAATAGTATTATATCTGTATTTCAATGGGGTCAATTCTCTGAGGCCAGTAGACGACATTTGGCGCTTCAGCTCTGCCTCAGCACTTTTAATATTCCCTTCCAATTTCACGAGTTCTAGAGCTTTGGATTTTTTGGTGAAAGCAGCATGCTGTATAATCCAGCCCCTAAGAACCACCTTAGGTGCCTCCCAAGTCATGCCCACAGAGGATACGGAGGACCAGTTGGTCTCCATATAAACACTGATTTCAGCCTTTAGCATATGTGTAACGAGGCAGATGAGGAATGGGTATCTAAATGCAGTTTTTAATGAAGAAAACAAAAACACAGGAACAAATAAAACAACCACGATGGGAAAACAAGAACAGGGTCAGGGTCAAATTACGGGAGGTCTGAATACATACAACAACTGACAACGAATGATCAAACAACAGGGCTTAAATACACAAAGGATAATGATTAAATTAAACAAAGGTGAGGACAATGAAAGACAGATGGCAGTGATGAGAGCAGGGAATTATGGGAAGTGTAGTCCAGGGGAGAAACACAGGCCAGACAACAGTGGATCGTTTCAATATGTTGGAATTCAGTATTTTGCAAGAGGGATACATTAAAGTGTCAACTACACTACCGTTCAAAAGTTTAAGGTCACTTCACATCATGTCATCACAACTATGAAATAATAGAAATGGAAAAATGGGAATTATGTTGTGACTAAAAAAATCCTAAATAAATAAAAACTATGTTATATTTTAGCATCTTCAAAGTGGCCACACTTTGCCTAGATTTTCTAGAAATGTACTTGTAACAGGTCTCAGCTTCTTCAGAGGAGGAAGGACGCGGAAACAGGGTGGAACACAAAAGGTGAGGCCCTTTAATATCTCCAAAATAAAATTACAGAACTGAACAAAGGGTTTTTATAATGAACACAGACTTCTAAACTTTAGCTCACCAACACTGGACTGGCGCTCTCTCTCCCTATCTGGAGGTACTGGTGCTCTTTTATGCCGCTCTCCCCATACTCACTGAAATTAGAGACAGGTGTTAGACATAATTTAGCTCAGGTGCAAGCGCCCTTACCGCTCCCCCTCTCCGGACGGGCGCTTGACCACGCCCCCGCTGCCACAGTACTCTATATGCTGGGCACTTAGTGGCTGCTTTTCTTCATTATTCGGTCCAAGTCATCCATTTAAAAAAAATTAAAATAAAGCTTTTAATACAATTTTTGTTTTTTTAATTAAATACATTAATTTGTTGGCACAATTATATTTTTGTCTACAAAACTCATTTCAAACATTTAAGAATACGCCTTCAGATCAAAAGTTTTTTAAGATCATGAGAAAGATTTCAGGCAAGTGACCCCAAACTTTTGAACGGTAGTGTATATGATTTACTTTTCTTCATATGTGGCAACACCTCTAAACACACCAGGGTGTGATCTGAGACTAAAATATTTCTAATTGAGCAATCAATGACAGATTGATTGAATGGGGGGACTTGGATATATAAAAAATATTTTAGAGTAAATCTTATGGACTGATGAAAAAAATTCATAGTCCCTACCAGATGGATTCAAAAGTCTCAAAATATCTGTAAGATCAAGATTTCTACTTCCCTCTCTATCCAGGTTAGAAATTCTTTTTTCAGAACAGTAATGCATGGAATAGCCTTCATCTATCTAAGACAACAGACTTAAAATAGAAAATAGAATTTCAGGAGAAACGTGTTTCTTTTTGCCAATTTTTAAAATCAAAATTTGACTTGCAAGTGTAAAGCAACTTGTAAAAACTCAATATCTCAGCAAATGGGGAAAAACCCACTGTATTGTGATTTCCACATGGCAGCACAGCCATTCGCAATTGTTCTAATAATTAGAACATTTTCTTGAGTGCCAAATTAGCACTTTAGAAGGCTTTTTGTAAGGAATAGGTGACACAGTATATGTTTGTCATCACGGGTAAAGAAACAATGTAATAAATTTCACTTAAGACAATTACTATAAACTATAATGATAATTTGCAATTAATGATTTTGACAGTATTTTTTATCAATTTAATGCATCATTGGTGAAAGGAAGCATCAATTTCTTTCAAGAACAAAAAAGTCTTTGTGTTCTAAAAACAGAAGTGTATACACTATATATAATGTGATTTTCATAAAGTAACTTTTAATGTAATTACTTGAGTGTTATTTTGACAAACAACTTATTTACTCTTACTTGAGTCATAATATTTCTCAGTACTACTACTTGTACTCATGTGAATTATTTCTTCAGTAGCAGTACTTTTCTGTCAGCTTGAACCAGTCTGGCCATTTTCCGTTGACCTCTCTCATCAATAAGGCATTTTCGTCCACAGAACTGCCACTCACTGGATGTTTTTGTTTTTCTCACCATTCTTTTTACACTCTAGAGACAGTTTTACATGAAAATCCCAGGAGATCAGCAGTTACAGAAATACTCAAACCAGCCCGTCTGGCACAAACTATAATGCTCAGTCAAAATCACTGAGATCACATTTTTTTCCCCATTCTGATGGTTGATGTGAACATCAACTGAAGCTCCTGACCCGTATCTGCATGATTTTATCCATTGGACTGGTGCACACGATTGGCTGATTAGATAATCACATGAAGAATAGGTGTGCAGGTGTACCTAATAAAGTGCTCAGTGAGTGTATATTTACAATATAACACGGCCTCTCATATTTTATTGTTAAAATACAACCTATATTTCTTATGCAAGGTAAATCCAATATGATGTTATTTTATCTGAGCCCTTATATACACTAAAAAGCCTATTACTGAATGCATAAAACATTTTATAATGTGAAAGTTCTTATTGAGCAAATGTACTTCAGTGAAGGGGTGTAAATTAAGACATTTCTAGAACAATGGTATAACCAGACCGCACAAATTAAATCAATTGAATTACATGCTAAAGGTATCACAGACTGTCTTCTCATGTTTTATCCAACAACGTTCAGAGTCTGTAATCATCTACTGCTTGAGCAACACACCCTCATTATGATATAAAATGTCGCCCTTTGTCTGTTTTTCAGATGTCACTTTGATAAACTAATCCACTAATTTCAGAGGATTTCAGTATTTTACCTACCTGTTTAAATGAAATTAATTGAATAAAGAATTATGTCATCATTTTCTTATTGCTTTTTTATTATTATTGCTTATTTGCTCATTGTTTTGTTTGCCAGGGGTGGCAAAGTGAGTTTCTCAATGTCTGGGTTGCAGCTAAAAAAATTAGAAAAGTACCACAAATAAAATAAAATAATTACATTTGTGCACTGTATTAAGGATCTTCCAATGGCTTTATGTGAGGAAATATCCAAATTTAAGCATCTATGCAGCCATCAACATTCATATCTCAGACATGCTCTTCTCTGGGCCAGCTACCAAATCCTGCAAATGATCAGGCTTGCACTGATTATTACAGATAAAGATAGCAAGATGGAGAATGCAAGAGCCCATTGCATAGCCAATTGTTCTGGACAATTGCTCAGGGAACATGAGATGGATTTTCTTTAGCTCTCTATGGACTAAATGAGATCCATATGCATTTACATAACTGCCAATTACCTGGGAAAAAAAAATCTCAGGGAAGACATAAATTTAGTTTCAATGAGTTTACCCCATTTGTATTTTTCATGAGCACATTACATTGAAATAGGGTGACCAGATTCCTGCTTGTGGAAAACTGGACAGCCCCCTCCCAGCAAAAATCAAATTGATGTATCCTCACCAAGGCACAGATCATTGCAAAATCGAGGGTGATCCGCATCTGTAACTGTTGTCACCTTATACTTTTCTCTGGCAGCAATTTTTCTCAGTGTGCACTTGTCTTTCAAGAGTTTATTGTAAAATGCAGACCAGTCCAGTCCAAAATTAAGATCAAAAGAGCAAAAGTACAAAGAGCATTGCCTTCATGACTGTTACTGCTGCAGAGGGTATAAAAAATTATTCCTCCAGCCTCACCTGCAAGACTTTTCTCAGGTCATGAATGTGCAAAGCTACGGCCATGCACAAGAGAATGATAAGCAAAAAGTCCTTCACTTGCGTGCACCTTGTCAGATTCAGAACTTTGCTTCACCAATAAATCACTTGGTGTTGCACACTTTTAGCAGCATCCACATGCTTTTTTGTATGAACTCGCTGCACAACGTCGGTGTGGCCTCCATGGGAGATGGAAAAACAAGCTCCACAAATCTAACACAACAGTTTCTAGGCTCTGTCTGTGACTTCTTTTTTTTAGAAATTTCAACTGTTTTTGAAGATACTCATTAGGTGTACATGCACGCTTCCTTGACATTTTTCCTGCTGCAATTCCGTCTGTGTGCTCTTTCAAATTGACTCTTCAATCAGTTCACTAAATGGAGGTCTATTAATAGGGGATTGTGATTGGATAGTTTAATCCAATCATGTACTTCAATTAACACAGTGTGATTTTATTGGTTTTAAAAGTGACTGAGAAAGTCGCATAGGCGATAAATACATTTTAGCAACTTTTCACAACTTTTTCATTATAAGTCGACACTTGAAAAAGCGCTTGAATACGTGACTGTCCTGGGAAAATTGGGACATCTGGCCACCCTACATAGAAATCTTTTGTTGTTGGGCAAAAAGTGAATTTTCATTCAGTCTTGTTAATGGATGCATGGACCTCCAAAGACCAAAATTAAGCAATTATACCCTCAAAACCCATTTATGATTAAAAAGCTTTTCTGGGGGCTTTTGAGGTTTAGCTTTATACCAACCAGAGGCACATCCTGGAGAAATACAGTGCTGTGAAAAAGTATTTGCCCCTGATTTCTTCTGTTTTTGTGTATATCACATAATAAATTGTTAAAAAAATTAAAACAAAATCTAACATAAAACAAAGGCAATATGAGTAAACACAAAATACAGTTTTTATATGTATTTTAAGGGTTGCAAAGCTATTTCAAAGACTCTGAGACTCCAAAAAAAATCACAGTGAGAGCCATTATCCCCAAATGGAGAAAACATGGCACAGTAGTGAACCTTCCCAGAAATGGCACACCTTCCAAAATTCCCTCCAAGATCCCAGCGACGACTTATCCAGGAAGTCACAAAAAAGCCAAGGACAACATCCAAGGAACTGCAGGCTTCTCTCACTTCAATAAAGATCACAGTCATGACTCCACTATCAGAAAGACAATGGCCAAAAATGCCATCTGTGGAAGGGTGGCTGGGCAAAAACCACTGCTAACCCAGAAGAACATTAAGGCTCACCTGAATTTTCCCAAAACACACCTTGATGATCCTCAAACCTTTTGGGAGAATGTTTTTGGACTGATGAGTAGAAAGTGGAATTGATTGGAAGACGGGGGTCCCTTTACATCTGGCATAAATCAAACATAGAATTACACAAAAAGAGCAACATACATACAGTCAAGCATGATGGTGATAGTGTGATGGTGTGGGGATGCTTTCCTGCTTCAGACTTGCAATAATTAAGGGAAATGTCTTGGTTACTGTTGTAACCTCCATTCCCTGATGGAGGGAACGAGACGTTGTGTCAATGTAGTGACACTAGGGGTTGCCCTTGGGAGCCCCAGACACCTCTGATCTTTGAGAAAAGGCCAATGGGAATTTGCGAGCTGGAATGCCTCCACTCATTCAGGTTTTGTGCTGAGGAGCCGAGACAAGGTCCCAGCCATTTCAGCGGGTAGTTCAGTGTTCTGGCAGCAGGGACACAACGTCTCATTCCCTCCATCAGGGAACGGAGGTTACAACAGTAACCGAGACATTCCCCTTCTGTCACTCACTCGACGCTGTGTCGATTTAGTGACCCTAGGGTCCCCTATACAAAACGCCACGACTAACTGAACCTTGTAATGTGGTCTGGCGGTGCGAGACAGGCAGACCTCTGTGTGCCTCGTAGCCAGCGCACTCGGCAATCACGTAACCTCCCCCAATGCTCTTATAGGCGTCAAAACGGTCCCCTGCTCCTCGGGGACGAGTCAACTGCCCAACAAATGACCCAGCCACAGCCTCTTCCCTTCCCTTTTTTCTCCCCAAAAGGAATGAAATCATTCAGCTGGGGGCCATATAGGGTTCGTGACACTCTTTTAGAAGGAAATATATTCTTCTAGAGGTAGAATATATACTCTTTGTTTGCTGCTGAAGCCCCAAGGGGGCATTCTCTGCACAACGCCGGTTCAAGAGGGGGAGAATGTCTCGGGTTACTTGTGTAACCCTTGTTCCCTGAAAAAAGCGGAACGAGATGCTGCGCTGCTAAGCGCTATGGGGAACAATCTTATTGTGAGCTGCTTCTGAACATGTGTGTAACACGTCAATGAAATTGACTGGAATTTATAGCCTCGGTTGGTGAGATCATTGGACGCACCTGTGACGAGGCTATAAATAGAAGGCGTCACCAGAGTGTCGTCAGATTATTTTTCTGAAGAGCGGTCCTGGGACGTCCCAGTGCGGCAAAAGAAGCGCAGCATCTCGTTCCGCTTTTTTCAGGGAACAAGGGTTACACAAGTAACCCGAGACGTTCCCTTTACAAAAAGCTTCACTTTGATGCTGCGCTGCTAAGCGCTATGGGGAACGAAATGCCCACGCCGCTGCACTGGGGCTGTCCGGACCCCTGATCGTTGTGAAGTGTTTTCACAGAACGCGAGAGGCTCCAGACATGAGCTTGAGATGTCGACTCAAGGGCATAAGCCCGGAGTAGCAGAACATCTAACACCATAAAATCCGAAGAGTGTGTACGGAAAGGACTAGCCTGCCGTATCACAAACCTGGTTTAGACATGAGCTTGAGATGTCGACTCAAGGACATAAGAGTCCGGAGTAGCGGAGCATCTAGCCTACAAAGTCAAAAGATGAGTTTTAGAAGCCGATTCAAAGGCTCTAACTCAAAAGTTCGTACCATGAACTTGGATTTGGCATGAGCCCGGGATGTTGACCCAAGGACATAGTCCGGGGTAGCAAAACATCCCAGCCAGTGTAGAAATTGTAGAATGTGTGTGGAGGGGACTAGCCCGCCACAACTTGCTCCTGCATGAGTTTGAGATGTCGACTCAAGGACGTAAGAGCCCGGAGTAGCATGAACATCCAAACTATAGAATTTAATGAATGTGTGCGGAGAGGACCAGCCTGCCGCATCACAAACTTGCTGCAGAGGGACCCCTCTAGCCAAGGCTTTAGAGGAAGCGACCCCTCTGGTGGAGTGAGCCCTGACACCTACTGGCGAAGCTTGACCGCGCGCCTCATAGGCCAGGGCAATAGCATCCCTCACCCAATGTGACATAGTCTGCTTACTAGCGGCCGCCCCCTTGTTGCGGCCCCCATAGCAAACAAACAATTGCCCTGACTTACGCCACTGGCTTGTGCGGTGGACATAAATCTGAAGGGCACGGACTGGGCAAAGACCATGAAGTCTTTCCTGCTCCGGCGTTAAAAACGGCGGGGAGCAGAAGGCTTCTAAAGTGACAGGATGTACTGTCGAAAAAGGAACTTTAGGAAGATAATCAGGGTGAGGATGCAATATAGCTTTGGCCATACCGGGGGCAAATTCTAAGCAGGTCGGCAGAATAGACAGAGCCTGTAGATCCCCAATCCTCTTAAGAGAGGTAATAGCCATAAGGAAGACCATCTTGAGAGTCAGAAGTCTGTCAGACGCTGACTCCAGAGGTTCAAAAGGGGTCTCGACCAGAGCCTCTAGGACTATAGTTAAGTCCCACGAAGGAGTTCTGGCCCTAACGGGAGGCCTCAGTCGCCTGGCTCCACGAATGAAGCGGGCGAGTAGAGGATGTCTCCCTAAAGGCACCCCGTCAATCAGGGCGTGGCAAGCCGAAATGGCGGCCACATAAACCCTGAGAGTAGCGGGGCACATGCCTGCTGACAGTTTCTCTTGCAGAAACTCCAGAACTGAAACAATTTGGCAGTTAACTGGATCTGCATCATGTGAACTGCACCACCTTTCGAAGACACCCCATTTATTGGAGTAAATTCTTCTGGTGGAGGGAGCCCTAGCACTAAGAATGGTTTCAATAACCCCAAGCGACAGCCCTGTGTCCCTCAGTTGGTACCCTTCAGGGGCCAAACGTGAAGTTTCCACAACTCGGGCCGGGGATGAAATATTGTCCCCTGTGCTTGAGACAGAAGGTCCTTCCTGTCCGGAATCACCCAGGGCGAGCCGTCTAGGAGAGACATCATTTCTGAGAACCAAACCCTGTTCGGACAGCGAGGCGCTATCAATAAGAGGCAAGACCCTTGCTGGCGAACTCTGGCCAGGACTCCCGGGAGCAGAGAAACCGGAGGGAACGCATACAGGCGCATTCTGGGCCATGCATGCGCCATCGCGTCCAGACCCAGGGGGGCTGGGTGACTCAGAGAGAAGTAGAGGGGACATTGCGCAGTCTCTTGAGAGGCGAAGAGGTCCACTTCGGCTCTGTAAAATCTCTCCCAGATCTGTTGTACTACCTCGGGATGGAGTTTCCACTCGCCCGATGGTAAGATTTGTCTGGACAGAAAATCTGCTCCCACATTCAGGCGTCCAGGGATATAGACTGCCCTGAGTGACAGTAACTTGCCCTGGGCCCAAAGGAGAATCCGACGTGCCAGCAAATTGAGGTGGCGAGAACGTAGGCCTCCTTGATGATTTATGTAAGAGACTGCCGCTGTGTTGTCCACCCGCACAAGGACGTGGCAGCCTCTCAAATGTTGGAGAAAGTATTTCAGGGCCAGAAATACTGCCATCAGCTCGAGGCGATTTATGTGCCAATCGAGTTGATGACTCTCCCATTCCCCTTGGGCTGGACGACCACTTAAGACCGCACCCCAACCCGTCAGGGAGGCGTCTGTTGTAAGCATCCTGCAACGACACAACGCACCAAGAGTGGCACCCAAGGTGAGAAACCGGGGTCTGAACCACATAGAGAGGGAACGAAGCACTGGGCGCGTAACCCTTATTTGCCTGAGGGGACTGGCCCTTGGATGAAACCCTCTGGCTTTTAGCCACAGCTGAAACGGTCTCATATGGAGAAGGCCCAAAGGAATCACCGTGGACGCAGACGCCATGAGACCTAATATTCGTTGGAACTGAAGAACAGTGCAAACTTGACCTTGCCTGAGAATGCTCAGGGAGTTCTGAATGGAGATGACACGAGCGGGAGACAACTGTGCCTGCATCGTGACCGAATTCCATATAACCCCCAGATAGGAGATTTTCTGGGTCGGGGAAAGAACGCTCTTTTGGCGTTGAGTCTCAGACCCAGAGAACCTAGATGAGCCAAGACGATATCCCTGTGCTGAACTGCCAGTTCTTGAGACTGGGCTAGGATCAGCCAGTCGTCTAGATAATTCAGAATGTGGATGCCCTGGAGTCGCAACGGAGCCAGTGCTGCATCCAAGCATTTCGTGAATGTGCGGGGTGATAGGGCTAGACCGAATGGAAGGACCCGATACTGGAAGGCTTCGTCCCCGAAAGCGAACCTCAGGAACTTCCTGTGCTGTGGCAGAATTCCAATATGAAAGTATGCGTCCATGAGGTCGATCGTGACCAGCCAATCGAAACGTTGGAACTGAGACACGATGGACCTGACTGTTAGCATCTTGAACCTGAACGCCTTGACCGAGCGGTTCAAGGCACGAAGATCCAAGATGGGACGCAACCCCCCCCCCCCTTCTTGGGGACCAGGAAGTATCTGCTGTAATAGCCAGACTCTTTCTCTGGAAGGGGAACATGTTCTATGGCCCCTTTCTCCAAGAGATTTCGCAGTTCTACCTGAAGTAGACATGCCTGTTCCGGGCTTACGGTAGTGGAAAGCACGCCGTTGAAGCTCGGAGGGCGGCAAGCGAACTGAATTCTGTAGCCTTTTTCTACTGTTTTTAGAACCCACATGGAAATACCTGGCAGAAGTTTCCACGCTGCCAGGTTCTCTGAGATGGGAACTAATTTCAAGACTTCCTGTCGAGGGGGTGTAGAATGTTCCGTGTCCTGGAATATGGCAGGAAGCGACGGTACATTCAACATTTTGTTGGAAACCCCTGTCACCCGAAACACCAAGGGTGGCGGGAGTGAAGAGGTTTCGTGAGGGTATCGGGAGGGCCGAAGTGAATGAAACACGCGCCCCGTCCCGAAGGGAACTACCCTCACAAGGTTGGATACAAGGACGTCAGGGCTTCTTTCTCTTGGAGATAACAGCCCTGAGGTCTTGTTTGGGAGGTTGCTGAGGACGACGAGCCTGTCCCCAATCTTTGCGAGGGGGAGCACGACTTGCCACGCTCTGCTTCTGAACCTCCCTCCTCACAGAATCAGGGCGAGACTGGGTGACAGACGGCCTCGCCCCCTGAGTGCGACGAGGAAGGAATTTTCCAAAGGCCTCCTCATGGCTTTTCGCCTCCTGGAATCTGGAGATAACCGTGTTCATGGCGTCTCCAAAGAGACCAGAAGGCGAAACTGGGGCATCAAGAAGGAAAACCCTGTCCTTATCCTTGATGCCGGATAGATTCAGCCACAAGTGCCTTTCAGTGCTAACCAAAGCGGACATAGACCGGCCAATAGCACGGGCTGACTGCTTGGTGGCACGGAGAGACAAATCAGTAGCTCGACGAAGCTCAGAGAAAGCTTCATCGTCGAGACTTCTTCCAGCACTCAAATCTTTTAGCAGGTCAGCCTGGTATGCCTGCAAAACAGCCATGGTGTGCAGCGCAGCACCAGCCTGACCAGCCGCTTGATATGCTCTCCCGACCAGCATGGAGGTTACCCTGCATGGCTTAGAAGGGAGAGCAGATTTATTAAGAGATGATGTCGAACCCGGCGAGAGATAACCCGCAAGTGTCTCTTCGACCGGTGGCATCTTTAAATACCCTCGCGGCTCAGCGCCAACGATAGTCGAATATATTGACGTCGAGGGCACGTGAATGCGTGAAGTATAAGGCTTATTCCAAGAACGAGAAAGCTCGTCATGGAGATCATCAAAGAAGGGAAGGGACTGACGAGGTGTTCCCTTCCCTTGGTCACCAGACAGAAATCTGTCCTCTAATTTAGAGCGCTTGGGGGGAACTTGGTCACGTGGCCAGTCTATTTGAAGCCTGGCCACCACGCGAGTAATCACATCGAGCAGCTCCTCCGAAGATTTTGAATCGCGATTGGAGCGCTCGGATGCGGTTAACTCTAAATCTGACCCAAGGGAAAGGAGGTCCCCCTCGTGAACTGAAGAGGCGCCGAAGCACGCTTCAGGATCACGCGAAGGACCAGCAGGATCTGGGGAGAGAGCGAGCGAAAGGGACGAACCCGTCTCTCGCTCCTCAGCCAGATCCATGCGAGAGCCCCACGAATGAAGTGTGGGTGCCGGCTCTCGGAAGTAAGCAAGGCGAGCGCGAAGCATCCGACCGAAAGTAGGTCGCAATGAGCGCACCCGCCCTGTTCCAACGTGAGAGTAGCGTGCTCTTCCCCCAAGCAAACAAAGCAAAATTGATGCGTGTCCCTGTCAGACATAGAACGCTGACAAGGAAACACGCATTGTTTGCCCTGCTTTTCTGCCATTTTCCCCCTTCTTTTTTTTTTATATATATATATATATATATATATATATATATATATATATATATATATATATATATATATATATATATAAAGAGAGAAAGAAGAAAAGGCTTAAGATTTTTAAACAATTTCTAGCAAGAGTTTCGTGAAAACACACAGAGAGAAAGCTCTGAAGAAAAATGTCTGACGGCACTCTGGTGACGCCTTCTATTTATAGCCTCGTCACAGGTGCGTCCAATGATCTCACCAACCGAGGCTATAAATTCCAGTCAATTTCATTGACGTGTTACACACATGTTCAGAAGCAGCTCACAATAAGATTGTTCCCCATAGCGCTTAGCAGCGCAGCATCAAAGTGAAGCTTTTTGTAAAGGGAACTGCTGTTATGCACCGTAAAATCCAACAGCTTTACTGGAGTTTAGAGGGGAATGGATTTGCAAAGTAATTCAGCTCGCTGAACTCAACAGCTCGGCTCCGAAGAAAAAATCTGAATGAGTGGTTGCATTCCAGCTCCTTTTATACCCGTATGTCTGGGGGAGTGGCAAATTATTATGCAAATTCCACTCGCCAATTCCCATTGGCCTTTTCTCAAAGATCAGAGGTGTCTGGGGCTCCCAAGGGCGACCCCTAGTGTCACTGCATCAACACAATGTCGAGTGAGTGACAGAAGGGGAACATGAATTCTGCTCTCTACCAGAAAATCCTAAAGGAGAACGTCCGTTCATCAGTCCGTGAGTTGAAGCACAAGCGCAACTGGATAATGCAGCAATACAATGATCCACAGAATAGAAGTAAGTCCTCCTCTGAATGACTCAAAAGAAGCTAAATTAATGTTTTGGAGTGGCCTAGTCAAAGTCCTGACTTGAACCCGATTGAGATGCTGTGGCATCTTAAACAGGCAGTTCATGCTCAAAAGCCTTCCAATGTGGCTGACTTAAAGTAGTTCTGCAAAGAAGAGTGGGCCAAAATTCCACCGCAGTGTTGTAAAAGACTGATCTACAGTTATAAGAAGCATTTAGTTGCAGTTGTTGCTAAAGGTGGCACAACCAGCTATTAAATTTAAGGGGGCAGTTCGTTTTTCACATGGGTGATATAGGTGTTAGATAACGTCAATAACATTATATAATAATAATATTTGAAAACTGTATTTTGTGTTTATTCAGGTTGCCTTTGTTATATGTTATATCTTGTTTGAATATCTAAAACAATTTAGTATGAAAAATACACAAAAACAAAAGAAATCTGGATGGGGCAAATGCATTTACACAACAATGTATTTGAAGCTGTAATAATTGCAGTGTGTGAGAACTGTTGCATAACAATTATACAATATGAGCTGTGTACCACAAGTAAAGATTTCATATGCCTCTTTTACCTGTACCAAACTATACTAAATGAAGTGTCAAGAGAAGATGAAGCATCTCTCTATTGTGAGTTCGTAACCTGATCTTCTCTTTTGGGGGTAGTATTTTATTTCTCTCTATTGGGGTAGGCTCCTCGCCCCGCCTCCTATCTCCAGCAGGATTTGACGGTTCCAAGTACTTATACGGACCACCAGACGTCAAGGAGAGTCATTACATTCCTGTTTCATATTCATCAAATAAATGTCATCTTAAACTTTACTCAAGTCGGCGAGTCTTCCTGATAGAAATGGTCTTACAAAGCCGCTGTTGCACACTTTTTAATTCACACTTTCAAAACTCATAGATTTACTGTGGTTCTATAATGTATTTGTTATCTTTTTTCATTACATTTACTTTTTCTCTCTAGACACATTTTTTTTTTAAATGCCTAGAGGGATTTTTTTTTTTTTACTATTTGGATTGTCTATGACATTTCTGGATGCAGATGAGATCAACATAGAATAACAATTAATTTCTTAGCTTTATTGTTTTGTTCCAAATGTTGATTCAAGGGAGCAGAAGAGCTTAAAAGTGTTTTGCTAAGAGCAAAACTGTGAACGTAAATATAAATGCTTGCTTTTAGCACTATTGTCAGAGATCTCGACACATCTCCATTTGTATATTTCTTATGTTACACATACAGTATACAGTCATATGATGAATGCAGGCCCTCACTGAGGATTTTCTTTTAACACTACATCATTTTATTTACATCATCATACACGTCATCACAATAAAAAAATACAAATAAGCATACAGTGGAAAAAATAACCCACTATGTAATTATTGTTTTCGTGATGCAATTTACAGTTTTATAATTCTTAGAAAAAGGGCGGGCGGGGGAGATTCATCCTGTTTTATTTGAGCAGGACAGTCAGATTAGGTCTTGTGTTTGGCGTTCAATCTGGAGAAGAGAAAAGGAGATGTGAAAACCTAGATGGTTGTGCAATACGTTTGCAATAGGATAAGCCATATTTGCATTTACTTGGCTGGTTTGCATGGTTTTTATGATAGAGGGTGCATCGTGTGAGTTTTTTGGGGAAAAAAAGAAGAACATAGATGCATGAGGAAGTACGGTTGTCCAACGTTGTTGTGCAGTATCTTTTGTTGAAAGATAAAAAACATTTGATTATGAACCCTCCGACAGGTGTGGCGTTGTTTGGAATATCTTTGCCGAAAGAGGAACAATGTAGTGTAAAGCCATACAATTACAGTGATGTTATGTGAAATACCTTTGTTGAAAGAAAACAACATATGATTATGAACCCTCCGATGAGAGCGGACGTTGTTTGGAATATCTTTGCAGAAAGAAAGAAAAATTATGTAGCATAAAGCCATACGACATTGAGTGCAATACCCTTCATTGAAAGATATCCCATGTTGATTATGAACCCTCCAATGAGGGCGAGCGTTGTTTGATGGTTATCATTGCCAAAAGGCACAATGCACAAAGCCATATGATAATGGCGATGTAGTCGTGCAATACCCTTTGTTGAAAGATATTCCATGTTGATTATGAGCCCTTCGACGAGGGCGGACGTTGTTTGTAGAATGTCTTTGCCAAAAGATGATCAACGTCGCATAAAGCCATATGACATATGGTGACGTTGTTTACAATACCTTTTGTTGAAAGATAAACAACGTTTACACATGGACCCTCCCATAAGGGCGAGCTAGGATTGTGCAGTATCTATTAAAGGGAAAACCATGCTTGAATTTGATGACTGTGTGGGAAAAGATGAGGATGAGCAGTGAGAGCCCCCGATTGCCACCAGATAGGTGTGAAAACTTATGGCTGATGGAGAGTTGGGCATGTGTGATGATTTCAGTTTTGGGTCGAATATATTTCTGGTAGGATGAGGAACACCAGCAGCCGAGCAGCTTGATTGTGGGATCTGATAGTATATGATGAGCAGCCATTGTGGCCGCACCAATTCTGAATGAGTGCCCTGAGACTAGGGTAGGGGATCCCAATATTTGAGGGGTCAGATGCAAATTGTGAACTAGTTTGCAGATGTATACCATGGAGGTGTCAAGGCAGGAGGAGCTGGAGATAATAGATTTCATTATGCTACGATCGCACTACAAGTGGTCTATTTTGGTGTGTTGGGAAAAGGGGGAAATGAGTGAGGACTGCGCAAGTCCTTCTGCATGAGTTTTAGCAGAATCTAAAAGGAGTCAAAGGTTCGAAAGGTGTGGTCAGGGAACGAGAGGTATGCTGACAGAGGGATATAGTCGATGGAACTCATGAAATGAGATAGAATGGGGTTCAGTTGGTGCTCTGCCATGTCAAATGTCTCAGTAGGGGCTAAACAGCCTGAAGGAAGACCTGCCTTATGATGATCATGACGCCAGTGGTGATGTTGCAGAAAACAAAGATATGTTTGCATGCCCATGGAGGACACCATAATATGAGTGAAAAATTTGTCTGGCCATTTCCCATGTTCCTATACAGTAGCCTCAAGGCCTTCGGAGGGCATGCATCCGTGAAAAAGGACATGCCATCTGAGGTTTCAAATTTTTTTATGGAAAAGGGAAATTCAGTTCCGATGATTAGCTGCAGGGACCAAATTTGAGGTCCGATCAGCAGCGGTTGTCAATAGATACGTTGTCAGAGTGTTATCGACAAAATGGCGTTAGTTGCGGTAGTGTGGTGGCTCGACTGAGGAAAGTCTCCTATGTGATGAAGATCCATATTTGCTGATCCTTTACACCACATAGGTTTGATGCGGGGCAGAAAGTTGAGATGAAGCGCCGGTATCGTTGGGGAGGGAAGGACCAAACCAAACAGTTCAATTTTTGTTTCATTAGACCAGAGGACATTTCTCCATAAAGTAAGATCTTTGTCACCATGTACACTTCAAACTGTAGACTGGCTTTTTTATGGCAGTTTTCGAGCAGTGGCTTCTTCTTTTCTGAGCAGCCTTTCAGGTTATGTCGATATAGGTCTTGTTTTACTGTGGATATACTTGTCAACCTGTTTCCTCCAGCATCTTCATAAGGTCCATTGCTGTTGTACTGGGATTGATTTGCACTTTTCACACCAAACTACATTCATCTCTAGGTGACAGAATGTGTCTCCTTCCTGAGCGGTGTGATGGCTGCATGGTCCCATACAGTACTTGTGTACTATTGTACAGATGTACAGTATGTGGTACCTTCAGGCATTTGGAAATTGCTCTTAAGGATGAACCAGACTTGTGGAGCTCCACAATTATTTTCTGAGGTCTTGCCTGATATCTTTTGATTTTCCCATGATGTCAAACAAAGAGGCAATTAGTTTGAAGGTAGGCCTTTAAATATATCCACAGGTACACCTCCAATTCATAACTCCTCCTATCAGAAGCTAATTTCCTAAATGCTTGACTGCTTGAAATCATTTTCTTGAATTTTCCAAGCTACTTAAAGACAGTTAACTTTGTGTATGTAAACTTCTGAACTAATGGAATTGTGAAATAGTCAATAAAAAGTGAAACGATCTGTCTATAAACAATTGTTGGAAAAATTACTCATATCGTGCACAAAGTAGATGTCCTACATGACTTTCCAAAATTATAGTTTCCTAATATTAAATCTGTGGAGTGGTAAAACAATTATTATTTTTTTTCACCCCTTTTCTCTCCAATTTTGGAATGCCGAATTCCTAATGCGCTCTAAGTCGTCATTGTGGTGTAGTGACTTGCCTCAATCCAGGTGGAGGAGGACAAATCTCAGTTGCCTCCGCATCTGAGACGTCAATCCACGCATCTTATCGTGTGGCTTGTTGAGCACGTTACCACGGAAATGTAGCACGTGTGGAGGCCCACACTATTCTCTACGACAACCACACACAATTCACCACATGCCCTACCCTGGTCCCCCAAAAAAAGAGTTTTAATGACTTCAACCTAAGTGTATATAAACTTCTGACTTCAACTGTACATACTGTATAATAATAATAATTATCTCGCTGCTCACAATATCGCACAGATGATGAGAAGCAAAATAAACATATACAGAACAGAAACAATACCTCAAAAGGCAATAATAACTTTTTTGAATTATTTTATTTTAAATAGTAAAGGTAAATATGCTATGTAAAGATGGTGTTATCTATTAAGAAAAAAGTGTCTGAAACAGTCTTTGTTTCATAGAATATAATAATGTTCTTTTATCATTTTCAGATATACCCACCCCTGTACATCTTGTAAAAGTAAACAAACTGTGGTTGCTTGCTTTATATCACCATCAGACAATCTCTTCTTAGCCAAGTAAGCTGTAATAAGCAGCCAGTAGATGGCAGTAATGCACTATTTTAGTTTTTGATCTGCCATTACAAAAGAAAAAGAAAGACAGAGTGAGCAGCAGTCAGAATATACTGTTAAGGTCTAGGTATACTTCACTTTCGAAGGTCTAGGTATACTTAACTTTCGCATTCCGATAAATTTTTTGAACCATTGTGCGCACACAGCTTTGAAAGTATAGCTGCAGAACAATTGCTTTCTATATGCTACCAGACGTTAGTGGGCAGCACCGAGTTGTGTCATTTACAGCGGTACACGGACAGGCAAAGTATACTTTGGGGTTAAGTTTGTTAGATGTTTTGTCAATAGAAGTTTGGCTTCTACGTAATAAAGAAGGCTATTAGTTATACACTGACCAAAACATGATGTAGCATTTGGTCGAGCTACACTGCTACTTGCTGAAAATTTTTGTTTGTTACAGGAAAAGCTACTGAAAAATATATTTAAGTTAGTAGCATTGCTACTTGTAGTTAGCTACTCCCCAACACTGACTTCAGCTTTGACACTGAACCACACATTAAGTTTTCAAAAGCTGGGGCACCTTGCCCAGTACAAGAAAGAGGGAGAAGAGATACTGCAGTACTCCAGAGAGCTGGTCACCTGCTGGTCAGGGGCTTATTGCATCAGGCCTCACTTTGTCTTTGTTAGGCTGAGTTGAAGGTGGCATTCCTTCATCCCATATCTGAGATGTCTGAAATGCTTGCAGAGATTTGTGCAGAGAACATAGGTTTGTCAGGCTGAACCACAGGTAGAGTTGCATATCATTTGTGTATCAGTAGGAGGAAAAGCTATGTGCCTAAAAGACTGGGCCAAGTGAAGTTCTGTTAAAGAAGAAGAAGGGGCCAAGCACTGTTGGTTAGCTGATGTGACTTGGACACCCCTCACTTCCAAAATAGGAAGGACTTCTAAACTTTCCAATTTCGACAGAGTGGACTAAAAGTTCTGGTGTTTTACTGTGTCGGAAATTACTGATAGGTTTTGCAGAATGAGTATAAGACTGCATTATAGTCACCCAACACATACAATCTATTCTATCAAAATGACCTGTCCTCTCTCTCTGTGCAGATACACCAAGCTGAAAACTGCCACCAATATCTACATCTTCAATATGGCTCTGGCAGATGCCCTGGTCACCAGTACACTTCCGTTCCAGAGTGCCAAGTACCTAATGAACACCTGGCCCTTTGGAGAGTTTCTGTGTAAAGTGGTTATAGCCATTGACTACTATAACATGTTTACCAGTATCTTCACCCTCACAATGATGAGTGTGGACCGTTATATCGCAGTGTGCCACCCTGTGAGGGCACTGGAGTTTAGGACCCCAGTTAAGGCCAAAATCATCAACGTGTGCATCTGGATGCTCTCCTCTGCTGTTGGAGTGCCAATCATGATCATGGCTGTTACTAAAGTGACAAACCAAGGTGAATAAGCATCTTTAAAAGATCCTTCCTCTAAATGTTTTTATCAACTAATTAAATTTGTTGGAATACACTTAATATTTTTTGTTTCCATACATGTTTAGGGAAGTTCACCTGTTTAAATGTATTCCCTAACAGGGACAACTATCTGCATGCTGAAATTCCCTGATCCCGAATGGTACTGGGACACAGTGACGAAAATCTGTGTGTTTATCTTTGCATTTGTGGTACCGGTGCTAGTCATCACAATCTGCTATGGTCTGATGATCCTACGCTTGAGGAGTGTCCGTCTCCTCTCAGGCACAAAGGAGAAGGACAGGAACATGCGTCGTATCACTCGAATGGTCTTGGTAGTGGTGGCTGCCTTCATCATCTGCTGGACACCTATCCACATCTTTATCATTGTCAAAACACTCGTAGACATCAACCAGAAGAACCCCTTTGTGATTGCCAGCTGGCACCTGTGCATTGCGCTTGGCTATACTAACAGCAGCCTTAATCCAGTCCTCTATGCTTTCTTGGATGAGAATTTCAAGAGATGCTTCAGAGATTTCTGTCCACCGTTCCGAGCCAAAGCTGGTCAGAATACTAACAACCGAACCAGGAATGCCACAAGGGAGCCTGTATCCGTTTGTGCTCCTTCAGAGGCAGAGAAGAAGCCGGTATGACTAGGCCTGGAGAGGATCCCACGGGGGTCCCAGTCCAGAAGAGCTCAGCAGGACCTACAGTCTGAGGTCACCCAAATCTCTACAACTGAATTCTAACAAAATGGAAGAGCAATTTCCAACACAAGAGAATTATGCAACTGAATATTACTCAATGCTATCTTGTTGTACATTATTACTTCAGAAGTTTGCCAGGGAGGTATGAAGCTCCTCTTTCACACCGTTTGTTACTTACTTTGGATTGTGGATTGGCCCCCAATATTCTGTTGTAATATGACATTTATCAACCTTAAACACAATATTGTGGCCAATGTTCTTTGACAATACATTAAAACCGGGCACATTTTCTTACCTATAGGGTCTGGTGGACTTTAAGTGTCCTACATCCTACTGGCACAGAGGAAATAACTTTTATGTGAATGAAGGACCATGCATTGAAAGGGTCTGCAAACAATGTTTCAATTTATTCATAGACAGTAAAAAAATAAGTGCAGATACAACAGAAAATGAAATCTAGCACAGGATACAAAAGCAAATATTGGAGAAGTGATCCAATTGGAGGATGCTCATGTTTAAATGGAAAAGTATTTTCAGCAGTTCATTATATATTTAATTTCTTCTATATCTAAGAGACTGGACTGGCAGAAGACTAGCCTTGGGAATTGACTAACAATTTATGGAAAGATAATCACTGTGGATAATATTGCTGAAAAGTTCATGATAACAAACTCTGCATCAACTGTGGCCTCCTACCAAACCTACTCCATCCTCCATTGTTCTATTCATTTAACAAATTTTCAGACAAACTGACACTCCTTTTTTAAATGATCCATTCCTCCTTTTGCAAGTTTTACAGTGAGGAGGGGTGCATGAAAAACTGTTAAAATCCCCATAATTCCCTGGACATTCTAAAATATACCAAAGGTTTACTTCTAAGAAAATGTAACTCAAGTGAAGGAACAATGGAAAAGTTGTATTTCTATTTTGAGCATTAAAATAAATTGCCAATTATCTGGGCAAGAGTAGATTTAATGACATTTCATTAAATGTCATCTAACAAACAGATCTAAACTAACCAATAGTTTTTGTCTAATAGGCAGCAGTTCAAAATCTTGGTAAGCTGCTTCCACATGGAGCATTTTAAAGAAATCATAGGCATCAGATCATATTCTATCCCTTGTTTAAGCAAGAGTCAATTATAAACATACTTATAGTTCACAAACTACTAAAATGTATCAATAAAAATGTTGTAATATTATAAAAAATACTGTTTAAACTATTATTTGTGTGTGCAACACATATTCATGCATAGTAGAAAATTGCGTCATTTGCTTAGCACAAGCTAACATCAAACTTTTTCAAATCATTTGAGTCAAGTCTCCTGTGTGCTTTACTTGAGGAGTCATACTTATATGATGCACAATGTGCTGCCTAAATGGAGGGATCCAAATTGGTCAGACATTAAAGGTGCTGTAAGTGATTTTAGCCATTTTACTTCCACAAGACTAAATCGTTGAATTAGCCACGCTCCCTCCTCCCAAAACCCAGCACTCCAAAAGATACCAAATGAGCTTTATTGAGAGTAGAAACGGTTGTTAAAAACGACAGCAGCAAAATAGTGCCCTCAACTGAATGTGTTGTGAACAGCATGGCATAAAAATTATGTAAAGCCTCAATAATTCACTGCAACTACAAAACTACGAGAACACCAAAAATGATTGACAGGCAGAAAGCGTAAGTGACCTCTGTGGGTGGACACATTTTTGTTTGCTGTTTACAAAGTCTATAGCTGTCACAGAGAACGATGAGATATCTCAGGACTCTTATTTCATTAATATATTTAAGGAAATAGGAAAAGTTTTTGCATACCATACCATGAAAAATATAGCTTACAGCACCTTTAAGTGCTATTTCAGTTAGGTTGCTGCACCAGAAGAACTTTCTATATAGGGAGCGAGGCAGCTCACTAAGTTTCAGAACAGAGACATACTTTATGGTGAGTATATGACTTTTGGAGTATTGAGAGTTTTAGTAGAACATACATACGACCAGAGGTGGAAGTAACGAATTACAACTACTCACGTTACTGTAATTAAGTAGTTTTTTTGTGTACTTGTACTTTTATGAGTATATTTTTAAGTCTGTAATTTTCCTTGTACTTAAGTACAAATTAAGTTAAGTAATGTACTTCGCTACTTTAAAAATCACATTCGTTACTAAGTACTTGTACAATTTGAATTAAATTAATATTCAAATCTTTGACCAGCATTTGGGTATCCAATAGAAATAACTGATCGTGGGCGCGCCAATAAAAACCCTTGTATTTGGACCGGGGAAAAAAGCCTGGTTTCTGGAGAGCTATTCGTCCTCGCACGCACGTCCTTCACTGTGAAGGTGTATTTTAGTGTTATCAAAGAACTTTGGCGTTATGGACATGGAGATTCGAGACGCTGAATTAATTGAAAATTCCGAAGAAATACCGGATGTCGAGTGCCCATGGCCGCACCTGGAGGAGTTGTTCACATACAGAGGAAGGAAAGGAGACAGCGTACAAATGCAATGCTTACAAGACTTCAGCCTCTAATCTCAAAAAACACATTATGGTAAGAAGACTTATAACTATATTTATGTGATAGTTGTTTTCGTTTTTAATGTTGGGTAGACCTCACGATAATTTGACTAAAAACATCACTTGAAACATGAGCTTTAGCGTTACCCAGGTGACGAGCACATATAGACAGTAAAAAAAGATTTAGCATTGTAAAGTGGCGCTCAAAGTTAGATTGTATGTCATTGTCAACACATTGTTTTATTCATATTGAATCCGTGTTTTAAGCTTATAATGAAGGGTCTAATAATGACTCTTTCATAAAAACCGCAAACCACTGCTTCAGCGTTACTGCCTGCCTCTGCTGCATGTGAACGGCTTTTTAGCTGTGCTGGTCTACTTTTCACATCCAAACGAAGCCGGATAGACTCTGTGAACTTTGAAAATCAGCTTCTGCTGAAACTGAACAAAAGGTTCAGAAAGTGAAATGTCCTAGAGTTTAAGGCCTTTGCCCAGTTGTTGGTTTGCAGTGAAAAGTTTATACTGTTTATACATGTTTAAAAATCATTTAACATTCTTTAAACAGACAAAATTCCTGTACTATGTGTTTATTCGTATAAAACACAAATTGCCTGTGTTTGATCCATTCATATTTCTGATTTGATTCAATGGATTTGATGTTTATTCAATAAATATCACAGCCTAAAAAGTAATTAGTACTTGAGTAGTTATTGAGAGGGGTACTTTGTACTTTTACTTAAGTACATTTTTAACACCAGTACTTTTACTTGTAACTGAGTATTATTTTAGCAACTACTTGTACTTGTACTTGAGTACAAATTTTCAGTACTCTTTCCACCTCTGCATACGACACATGGAACTGATTTCAGGATGTCTTGAATTTGGTCTGTAAAAAAATTAAATGAGTCAATTAATATATATATATATATATATATATATATATATATATATATATATATATATATATATTAATTGACTCATTTAATTTTTTTTACAGAAAAAAACACCCATATATATATATATATGGGTGGTTTTATGGGGTGAGGGAGATTTTAATTTCACTGCATCTCCTGAGTTGGCTAACTTGAATGGCTTTTGATCTTAACGTAAAATAACATACTAGATGAAACACTAATTGGTTTCGATGCTTTGCCTTTGGAGTATTTTTGATTTTGTACAAAGTCACTTGTTTTAATACTGATATGTTTTAATACTTATAATTGTACTGAGCTGTAGTTTTGGTCATGCAACGTGATTTTTGTCAAATTGTGTTTGTGTTGCATTTTGAAGAATGAAAGACAAAAAAAATGTTTTTAATAAACTATGAACTGTAGAGGACAGTAAAAGGTGGGAATATTGGAAGATATATGATGGGATCTGTTCATGAAGAATAGAAGGTGCTAAAGTGTCAATGCTCTCAAAGAGAAAAACATCATAATCTTTATCAGAAGAATTATGAAATCATGATACAGTATTTTCAGTCCTGCTTACTTTTTTCTGACTCAATTTTTCTTGGCAGTTAAAAGAATATTCAGTCTTATTGCTGGGTTTGTTAAGTTTTTGAGTAGATGCTTTCAAATGCAAATTTGTTTTTAAATACATTTTTAATTGATCCAAATACAACAAAGAATCCCATTTCTGTTATCTCTGCTAGGGTTGTTTTATGTCTGGCTGTACTGAGGGCATTTGTATCATTATGCTTCTCTAGACTGGTTGTGTTTCAGTGCTCAGTGTGAAATTGTGTCAAGTATGCAGGATATATTGTAATTGTAAAATGTCTTATTAGTTTCTAGAAGACTTGGTTATATTGTATAAATCATTGTAAAGGTAAATTTTCAATAAAATAAAAGCCTCTGCTAATATTCTTTTGACTAGTAGTAGTTAGTAACTCTGTCATTGAAACTTCCTGATTCTAAATATTCATTGTTTCTCACTTAGACAAGCTTCAATTAATGTTAAAAGAAATGAAACACGGGAATGATTTTGAGATTTTATTCATGGTTTTATGAACAAATCTGCATGATGCTTTTTATTAGATTGTATGTTGTTCGTTGATGTGCACATTTGTCTTCACTGATATTTCTGCTGTTGAAAAGGCCTTATCATTCCTACATGGGCTGAATTGTTTTGTGACATTGCAAAATATTTTTTATCTTCCATTTAATGCTATTAAATGCAGAGACTGCAAATCAAGGAAATCCCTTACCACAGTCAACAGAAAAGAGAAAGCCTAATAAGTGATAACATCCTGTAAACATTACTATGACTATGAAGACATATTTAAATTATTTGACAATATGTTAGCAACATTCATTTACTTTGAAGAAAATGTAGGTATCTTTAATGATGTTTTACATGTTGGTTGCATGATGGCTGACACATTGTTAAGTCCACAGAATCCATGTAAAAATAAAAAATAAAATAAAAACATTGTGTCAATCTGGTTTACTATGATTTCTCTATTTTACTGTATTTAAACAACTTCTGCACTAGACTTTTGTACACTATCATACTAAGTTTTTTACCCTTTAAAGCCTGACAGAAATAGTAATAGTCTGAATTTTTTTTTTAATTATTTTATTTAAAATATTTTTACATTTTTATTGACCTGTTCTTTGGACCTTCAGACACATAATAAAAATGTTAATTAAAATTATCTAAGCCCATAATTACCACATTCGTAAATCTTGATATATCTTAAGAGCAGTACCTGGGCTTTTCAGAGATTTCAAAATGTTTGAGAATTTAGCTATGACAACACATATTGGTCTGTATACTGTGTATATACTGTGTGTATACATACATACATACATATATATATATCGGGTCTGATACCACTCTCATGTACTGGTACCTGTACTCGAAAAATGCTCCAATACCAAAAACTGATCTGGTCCGGGCCACGATAGCAGCTATATATCCTTTCAAGGTGGAGGGGGACAGCCTCCCCTCCAGCTTCTCCTGCAGGAATGAGAGTAATGACCCAACTGCGCACGTCTGTGGGTCTTCAGCCCGGGAAGAACACCAATTTGCGAACAAGCGCCACTTTAGGGCGTAAAGTTGCCTGGTAGAGGGAGCTCTGGCTTGGTTGATCATGTCTATGACAGCAGGTGGTAGGCCAACTAGATCTTCCGCATCTCGTCCAGGAGCCGGATGTGGAGGTTCCAGAGGTCTGGGTGTGGATGCCAGAGAGTTCCCCGGGGATTTCGCAAGGGAGGGGCTGTCGCAAGGAGTACGAGATCCGAGAACCAAGTCCGAGAGGGCCAATAGGGGGCCACTAGAATGACTTGTTCCTCGTCCTCCACAGCACCTGTGCAAGAAGGCTCACTGGGGTAATGCGTACTTGCGCAGCCCCATGGGCCAGCTGTGTGCCAGCGCATCTGTCCTGAGGGGAGCCTCCATTCAGGCGTACCAGAGCGGCCAGTGGGAGGTCTCTCAGAAGGCTAATAGGTCTACCTGTGCCTTGCCAAACCGTTCCCAAATCAGCTGGACCGACTGGGGGTGAAGCCTCCACTCCCCACTGGGCAAGCATTGTCGTGATAGCGCGTCCGCTACCACGTTGAGGTTGCCCGGGATGTGAGTGGCACGCAGTGACTTGAGTTGCTGCTGGCTCCAAAAGAGGAGACGACGGGCAAGTTGTGACATGGCAGGAGCGATTTATGTATGCTACCGTGGTGGTGCTGTCTGACCGGATCAAGACGTGCTTGCCCTGAATTAGCAGGAGAAACCTCCACTGGGCAAGAAGTACAGCCAACCACTCTAGGCAATTGATGTGCCAGCACAGGGGGGCCCCTGTCCAAAGGCCTATCCATTGCAACCCAGTTTGTCCAAACCAGTTTGGAGGCATCTGTGGTGACCATTACGCGTCGGGATACCTGTTGCAAAGGGACTCCTGTCCGTAGAAAGCAGAGGTCTGTCCAGACTTTGAAAGTTTGGTGGCAGGTGGGGGTGATGAACACAAGGTGTATGCCGTGGCGCCATGCTCGCCTTGGGATTTGAGTCTGGAGCCAGTGTTGAAGCAGTCTCATACCCCAGCGGCGCAAGTGCAGCGGAGGATGCCATATGCCCCAGGGGCTGGCAAACTGAATTGTATAACCGAGTCGAATGGTCCTGGCCAGCCATTGGGGGATTGGGAAGTGAGAGCTACGCGGGGACACTAAGGGGATGATTATTTTTTTTGTACCCGGTGGGGCTTCGCAGCGGTGCAGAGTAGGTAATGCGGCGTCGGGAGGCAAAAACGCGTCCTGAGGCTCTGGTGCTGAGAGAAGACTCGAAGCACTTACCTTGCTCCGCATACCCGGTGGGGTGTGACTCGTCAGAACCGGCTGGCAAGGGGACACTAGTCATGGGTCTGGAGGCGAGAGGTCTGCGTCCAATGTGCCGAGACTGTTGAGGTGTGGCGGCAGAGTGGCATGAGAATGGTATTTGTGGGCCAGGTGACCCAGAGACAAAGGGAATTGCTCTTTTATTGAGAATGTGGGTACTGCAGCCTGAAGGAGGTGTGGCAAAGTAAATAAACTCAACTGAGGATTCTCCTCCCGGCCCTCCACCGGGGGATGGAGTAGTCTGCTTACCAGAACCGGAGCAAACGTCTTGGTCCCTGGGTCGTCCGTCTCAGGAATGCTTGGGAGCCTTCCGGGTCCTCGAAATGGTTCGTGAGACAGGGGGCGTGCGCTTCCTGTGGGGTGCTCGACGCTGGGACTGAGAGCTGGGCCCGCGTTGAGGCGGAGCTGCATGTTTCTTGGAAGCTGCAGGAGGACGTCCTCGGCGGGCAGACGGAGCACGACCCACGCTGGAGGTGCGACGGGGCATGATGTGAGATATGGCCTTCATCTGCTTTTTCACTGCTGAGAACTGCTGGGCGAAGTCCTCAACGGTGTTGCCGAAAAGGCTGAACTGGGAGACAGGTGCGTTGAGGAAGCATGCTTTGTCTGCTTCACGCATCTCGACCAGGTTCAGAGGAACCAATCATCCAGCCACGAAGGCTGAGGGGAGGATGGAGGTTTCCAGTCCAGCCCCACGCTAATGGCAGCCCAGGCAAGCATGTCGGACATCTGGGCGTCAGTCTGGGCGTGCTGACCCGAAGGTGGCAGCCCAATCAAGTCTTCCGCGTCAGGCGCCGGACCACTCTCCAATGCAGCGGTGAGCTCATCCAGCTCAGGGGGCTCAAGAGGATAGGTAGGCTGGCAATTAAAAAAATTTAACTTTTTAAAAATTTTAATTAGAAAATTTAACTTTTAATCTGCGCTGCCGAAGCGCCCATGGGCAAAGCTGCACTGCCGTGCAGAGAAGGAGAAAGCTGCTGATATGCACCGTAGATCCAACAGCATACACCAGAGATGGGAGGAAACAGACTGTGACTCGCAGCTCGCTGCTCACACAACCGGTCGGCTCCGAAGAAAAATTCTGAATGAAACAGACGCATTTCCCTCCCTTTATACTCGTATGTCAGGGGGCGGGACATGCAAATTCTGTCTGCCAATTTCTCATTGGCCTTTTCTCAAAGTTCAGAGATGCAAAAGGCTCTCAAGAGAGACCCCTAGTGTCACTTCTTCGACGTCGAAGTGAGCGACAGACGGGGAACTACAATGTTGTATTTTTGATTGTGCTGTGAGGTTCTATATATAAGAACTTAATTTGATTAAAAAAATTATTATTGCAATATTATGTTGAAAATGTAGTGGTATATTTTCATTTGATTAAATTTTTAATGAATTCATTTATTTAAACACCATCTTGATGATATAATTTAAATAAACATTTGATATGGATTTCAGAAAAAAAGAAAAGAAAACAGGGATCGGACTCGATATTGGCGAGTTCCAAAAAGGAGGTATCGGTACTCATACTCGTTCTCAAAAAAACTAAATAAAAAATGGTATTGGGACATCCCTATTAAAAAGTGTTATTTTAAATTTTTTTGTCATTGGTCATGTCTGTGTTGCATTTTGAAGAATAACAAAAAATATTTTTTAATAAACTATGAACTGTGGAGGACAGGAAAAGTTGGAAATATTGGAATATATATGATCGGATCTGTTCATGAAGAATAGAAGGTACTAAAGTGTCAATGCTCTCAAAGAGAAAAACATAAAAACATCATAATCTTTATCAGAAGAATAATGAAATATGATACAGTATATTCAGTCCTGCTTTTTTCTGACTCTGAATTTTTCTTGGCAGTTAATAGAATATTCAGTCTTATTGCTGGATTTGTTAAATTCTTCAGTAGTTGCTTTCAAATGCTGACTTTCTTTTTTTTCATTATTTTTAAATGATCCAAAGATAGCAACTATTCCCATTTCTGTTATCTCTGCTAGGGTTGTTTTATGTCTGCTCATACAGAAGGCATTTGTGTCATTATGCTTCTCTAGACTGGTTCTGTTTCAGTGCTCAGTGTAATTTACTTTAATTGTAAAATGTCTTATTATTTTCCAGAAGACTTGATTATATTGTATAAATCACTGTAAATATAAATATAAAAAAGCCTCTGCCTAAATCCACCCCTGTCTGTTATTCAGAACTTTATAGGACAAAATATAACTCCCATGTTGTATTTTGGATTGTGCTGTGAGGTTCTGTATATAAGCAAATGTATTGTTATATCTTCAGCTGATTCAAGTTTTAATTCATTAATTAATTTAAACACCATTTTGATGATAAAATTGAAATAAACTGTTGATATGGATTTCAGGAGAAAAACAAACAGGTATTGGAAAAAAGATGTCACGTGATGCCATGCGGACGTGTGAGCAACGAGCTCTGCACACTTTGCTAGTTTTTAAATTATTTTCATGTTATAATCCGGTACACCCAGTTACACATTTGCTTTTTGAGGTAAACATGGCAAAGAAGTCAAAATCTTTGGGCTCTGTAGACATTAAAAGACACTTACATGCTCAAGATGGGCCTGCAGACCAGGGACTTGATTTGGATGACGCGGTCAAGAAAATTCAGTGTCAACTGTCCAACGTGTCGGTGATGCTGACGAAGGTTGTTGCTGACTTGGAGGATCACGCTGTAATACGTCGATCGATTTCGGCTATGGAAACAAAATTCTCAAATCAAAAGTTGGTTACAAGAGTGCAGATGTTGAGAAATGGATCGATTATCTGGAGTTATCGGAAAGGGTATTATTCGCTAATCAGCTCGTGACCAAAATAGACCTAGAAGTCATTTGGGGAAAACTGGAAGATCTCGAATATAGGAGCCGAAGGAACAACGTATGGATTGTTGGAATTTCTGAGTATGAAGAAGGCAGATATGGTGAAATTCCTGGACGAGCTCTTCCTGAGTCTGCCCGACATAACAGGACATAAGCTGGAAATCGACTGAGCTCACAGAATCCCTGGTCGCAGATAAAGGTCTCGTGTTGCGCCATGTGAGGAGCAAAGGAAAGCTTTCTCTGAAGAATCACAATATTTTCTTGTTCCTGGACTTTGTAAATTCAACAAGAGAGAAATGAGATGCAAGAAACTCTTGCTTCAACGGAAGATCGATTTTTCACTGATGTTTCTGGACAAACTGAGAATAGACACCAAGGATGGCCGCAAAATATTTTTATAACCCAAACAAGCACTGTCATTTATAGAAACAATTAGTTTCTAACATGAGTATTTTTCATGTGAGTGGATTGACTGGATGTACATTGCCTGGACTGTCTGAGGAAGCTAGGTGCCATTTTTGTTTCTTTTTGTGTAGGCTCCTCCTAGTGGCTGAAGTTTGTTTTATGTATTAACACTTTTCCTTAAAGAAACTTTTGCATTGATAGAAGATCGCTTTTACACTGAAGTTCTCGGCCAGATTGAGAATGGACACTATGGACGACTGCAAAATATCTACATGTCCACACAAAGGATGTCTTTTGTAAAGTTGACGGACTGGTGAATTATTTTTATAAAAAAAGATTTGCAGCCTCAGAGTGAATTTGTTCTTTTTGTGTTGGTTCCACCTAGCAGCTTGAGCCTGTTTTGTTGACTAACACTGCTTCAGGACAGTTGTGGATGAATCTGTTTGTTCTTTGTGCTTATGCCTCCTGTTGGATGGAGTATGTTTTGTGGAGTATTGTTGCCAAACATTGCAATGATTATGTCATCTGCTGCACTCATAAACAGCCGGCTCACTGAACACTTGTTTGTCTGTCCAAGGAAACTGAACAGCTTTTTATCAGTTTGTAGAGAAACACACCTTCGAGACAGTTCTGTGAATGAATCTACACGTTATTGGCTGGGGTTTGTTTCACAAAGAATTTTCTGTTATTTAATTTGTAAACAGACCTTTTGAGTTCCCCTTCTGTCACTCACTCAACGCTGTTTCGAATTAAGTGACGCAAGGGGTCTTCCTGGACTTGAGAAAAGGCCAATGTTAAGTTGACAGACAGAATTTGCATGCCCCGCTCCAGACATACAGGTATAAAGGGAAGCGGGGCAGCGACTGTCAGTCAGAATTTTTCTTTGGAGCTGAACGGTTGTGCAATAGCGCCAGGACGCATCTTTTTAAAGATGTTTTTCCGCCTCTGTGTAGTTCCTGGATGCGATTGATTTCTCTCCAGTTCTGACGGTCATAAAAGCTGCCTTGCGTGCCTGGGCTGCGATCACACACAGGCAGCGTTTTATGAACGGTTCATGTTCTCAGTGCGAGAACATAGCCATGGCAACATTGTGGTCGTGGCTTTCTTTTCTCACGAGAGAAAGCAACTTCAGCCGACCCCCGCGTCGTTCCTTCTTCCCATGGGATTGAGGACGACCCAGTTGGCGATGAAGGCGATTTGGGGATGATGACAGGCTTGGTTTCACTGGGTAAATCCCCACGAACCACCCGACCCCCCGGAATGCTTGCTTGCTTCCCAGAATTGGATGACGACATCGCTGCTGCATCGGAGAGCGTCACAGCGACGTCTGATGCCGATGAACCATCTAGGCTGCTAAACGGAGGTCCCCCAGCTGGACAGAGCAGTTGCGATCCACTTGTGTCCCGAGAACGCTGCCACCTGGCGGGATCGCCCGGTACTCACCTCTAGATCCTGTAGAATGACGTCATCACTGACCTCGAAAGCCTACAGCACCACCGGACAGGCCTCCTCCACCCTGCATGCCATGGCTCTCCTGCAAGTCCACCAAGCCAAGACACTCAAAGATCTGCACCTGGGTAGTTCCGAACCCGACGTGCTGCAGGAACTGCACTCTGAAACCAACCTTGCTCTCAGAGCCATGAAGGTCACAGCGCTGGCACTCGGGTGGGCGATGGCCACCCTCTTGAGCCAGGAGCATCACCTCTGGCTGAACATGGTCGTGATGTGCTACGTTGACAAGGCACGCTTTCTCAACACCCCGTCTCCCAGCTTGGCCTCTTCAGCCACACCGTCGACGACTTCGCCCAGCAGTTTTCAGTGGTGAAGAAGCAGATGGAGGGGATACCCTACATCTTACTACAGCGCCACCAAACCAGTGCACCCCGCACCCCGCCTACTCACCGAGGGCATCCCCCTGTGGCTAAACAACAGGTAGCTCCACCTCAACCCAGGCCCAGCTGTCAGCTCCAGCGTCCAGCACCTCCCAGGCAGCATACGCACCCCTGTCTCCAGGACCACTACCAGGACCAGGAAAGCTCCGAAACACTCCTGAGACGGGTGACCCAGGCAGTCAGACGTTCGCTCCGGAGCTGGCACTAAGACCACTCCATCCCCCTTGTTTCATTTGCCGCACCGCCTTCAGGCTGCGGCACCCACATTCTTAATAAAGAGAAATTTCCTCACACCCTGGGTCATCCAGCCGGTGCGGGCCATTCTCACGGCACCCCGGCCTCAAAGCTCTATAGTCCCGGCTCCCGTAGACAGCTCTCTCCCCTCTGGACCCATGACTGCTCAGCCCTGGCAGGCCAGCACTGACGATTTCCAAAGACGCCTGTCTAGGACCTCAATCTCTCACCCGGCAGGGGGCGGGTGCGTGGAGCAAGGTAAGTGCTTTGAGTCTTTTCTCAGCACCCAAGCCTCGGGACGCTCTTCTGCCACCCAATGTGCTATTACCTGCCCCCCCCCCCCCCCCCCCGCTGCGAAGCCCCGCCCGGTACGTCAAAAGCTATCGTCCCATTAGTACCCCTCGTACTGAGTTTGGACGCGCGGCTTTCGCTGCCCAACCCATCGCGCTGGTTGGCCAGGACCATCCGACTCAGCTACGTGACTCAGTTCACCTGGCCTCTGCTTCTTTAGGACGCGATAGAGCCTGTCCCTCCAGCCGAGATGAAGAAGGGTCTCTATCGCTCTTACTTCATCGTACCCAAAAATGTGGCGGGTTGCGACCAAACTTGGACCTGCGAGTTCTCAACCGGGCATTGCATAGACTCCCGTTCAAATTGCTCACACAGAAACACATTCTTACCTGCGTTCAACAGCTAGATTGGTTCACGGTGGTAGACCTGAAGGACACGTACTTCCACGCCTCCTTCTTGCTTCGACACCGATCCACCCTACGGTTTGCGTTCAACGGCCAGGCATATGAGTACAAGGTCATAAGTGAGTTACTCTTGCCCTACGGAGGTTTCTCCCACTAATCCGGGGCAAGCACATCTTGATCCGTTCAGACAGCACCACGACGGTAGCATACATAAATTGCCAAGGCGTCGTGCGCTCTCGTCATATGTCTCAACTCGCCCACCATCTCCTCCTTGGAGTCAGCCTCGACTCAGGTCGCTGCACGCCACTCACATCCCTGGCAACTGCAACACGACGGCAGACACGCTGTCACGGCAGGTTTATTCCTGGAGTGGAGGCTCAGCCCCCATGTGGTCCAGCTGATCTAGGACTGATTCGGCATGGAACAGATAGATCTCTTTGCCTCCCAGGACAACTCCCACTTCCCACTCTGGTACTCCCTGACAGAAGCTCCTCTCGGGACAGACGCACTGGCACACAGCTGACCCCGCGTTTCCCCCAGTGAGCCTCCTTGCACTGGTGCTGTGCAAGATCAGGGTGGACGAGGAACAGTTAACCCTGGTGGCCCCTTATTGGCCCTCCTGGACTTGGTTCGAGCACACTCTACGGGAAGTGTGGCATCCTCATGGGCACTGGCCCATGGCACCTCCTTAGCAGACATCTGCAGAGCAGTGGGCTGGGCAACACCCAATAACTTTGATAGATTTTACAATCTCAGGGTTGAGTTGGTCTCGTCCCGTGTTTTGTCAGGTCCGAGCCGGTAAAACTCGGTAACAACTGACCATGTGTTCCGCTTGCACACAGCGCCTTTCACCATGTTGATTCAGTGTGCCTTTTAACCCAGGTTAGCCACTACGCGTCGCCCCCTGGATGTTCTCCTCCTTATATAACCATACACATATATACACATACAATAAACATACAACTCTCACAGACAAATTCTGAGAGTAAATATATACAGTATATATATATATATATATATATATATATATATATATATATATATATATATATATATATATATATATAATATTATTTTATTTTATTGTGTTTATTATTCTCTGTATATGAGTGTAGTTTTTTAAGGCCACTGGGATGTTCATTTGGGTTCAGGTGGGGTTCTTGATTGGGGTGGGGTAGTAGTGGGAGTTAATGTGGATTCATTGTATATATGTTTTGTTTTTCTTTGCTTAGAAAAAACAATAAAAATGTTCATCACAAAAAAAAACAGGTATCGAACTCTGTAATAGCGAGTACTAAAAGGAGGTATTGGTACTCATCCTCATACTCCTCAAATATAAATAAATAAATGGAATCGTGACATCCCTATTAAAAAGTGTTATTTTTTCTTTATTTTTTTTACATTGGTACATTTACATTTCGCCTATGCCATCAAGTGAGTCAGAACTGCAAAAATAAAAGTTAATGACACCTCTGATCATACTGTAAGCTATTTTGATGCTTTAATGGTGTGAAAAGCAAAAGCAAAGAACATGAAGCTCTCTGTGCAATGACATCATGATGGAAGGCACGACTGTTTTCAAACACTAGTCTTAGTGTTTCTATTTAATTGTGAGGGGCACTTTCTTCTATTACTTTAAAGTTGCTACCAGCTTATTAATTAGGACTTCACTCAAGTGGATGAGACCATGAATTAAATGAGGCTTATTTACACAGAAGAATAAGATAAATTAAATGAACAAACACTTGAGAATTATCTTAAAACAACACATCTTTCTAGACAAAACAATTGCATCATCTGTTGTGCACTTCACATCAAAGTGCAATTCTGAGAGTATACATATATTACTTTATACTATTGAATATTGAGGCCAGTCTAACAGGAGAAATCTCCATGAAGATAAATGAGCATGTAATCATTAGCAGCATGCAGATATGTTCATTGTCTGGGGCCAGCAGCACTACATGAAACATGTTTCATTGTTCCATTAGAGGACACATCTTTAACAGAATGTAAACCACATATCATTATGATGAAAAATGCATAATATTCTTCTCATGAACAAAAGAATGACTGGAGATTGAATGAAGAAAGAATGAAGAGGGGATGGCTGGACAATGCAAAATAGAGAGAAAAGGGGAATCGATATATATATATGTGTACCTCAAACTCAGTTGCAGCAAATGTGGGAAGTTTGCAGAACAAACTGTAGTTAAACAGTAAATACATAGTCTTGTATGCATTTAATGTTAGTACATAGTAGTTAAGGCCACCTAAAATAAAGTGTGACCGACATTTATAGTAAAAAAAAAGTACTTAAATATTGATCTATTTCTCACCCACACCAATCATATTACTTCATAATACATGGATTTAACCACAGGAGTCTTATGGCTTACTTTTATGCTGCCCATTTACATTTTGGTACCCATTTACTTGCACTGTATGGACCTTCAGAGCTGAAATATTTAAAAAAAATATATTTGTTCTGCTGAAGAAAGAGAGTCATACACATGTGTGATGGCATGAGGGTGAGTAAATGATGAGACAATCATGTTTTTTTGTTGAACTATCCATTTAAGAAGCTATTTCTACCTGATCTAACCCTTTATTTTGGTGTGAACTAATGCATTCAGGTTTAGATTCAAATGTTTTGACCTGATTAAAAACAGTTAATGTAGATGTTACAACATAGATCACATTTTTATGTTAAAATGTTATTATTTCTCGTGCGACATGGTGAGATGTTTGAGCATAATACAATGTTATATGAATTTGGTATTCATTCAGTACCATGATATTAGCCTACTTACTGATATCATCTCCATCTGATACCATGGTTCTGCTACAGCAGTGTTTCCCAAACTGGGGTATGCGTATCCCTGGGGGTACATGAGGTGACAATGGGGGTGCACGAATGACATTCTGAGATTTACCGTTCTTTCAATTTCATCAGTCTAAAATAACATTCAAACCCAGTTCATTTTCTCACTGATAAAAATTATTTTGTGTGCCCTCTAGTGTAGAAACACCAAAATGGTTGTGTCATAAAGGTCCAACAAATATGCAATGAAATATCCCGATATTTTGCAGTTAAAAAATGCATCTACTCATGCGTCGTGCGTCACACAGTAGCTTAGTGATAGCAAGTAAAATACTTCACTGTTTTACCAGACTCGAACATGACAGACGTCCATGATTTTAGTTTAGTTGTATTTATTTTTTTCACAGTTTAAAACAGAATTTGTATTTAAGGTTAGATGCATAGGGAGTTTTGATTCTGATGGTATAAGTTTATAAGCTTTGATGACAGGTGTCAGACATTTAATGCCACCAAATCATTTTCCACATTCACACGCTGTAATTTTCAATCACATTTGCTCACAAGGTAGAGACCTGTTTTTAAATTGTTGCATGATGTTTTGTCAGCAAATGAGCTCAACCTTGCTAACAGTGTCAAATGTGACATAAAAATTATTTGCAATTCCAGTCTCAGAATCAAAGGCTATTCTTGTTTACCGCGACGCGATGAGGGGGGAGTTTTCAAGTTATGCAGTTATATCATATAGCATTCCCATCTCAATCTGTAAGCCATTTATTCAATATGTATATGATTAATATAACATGTACAAAACATGCACAAATATAACATGTTTAATATAAGAGAGTTGTTTTACAAAGGTAATTGTGTTAAATAGACATATTTTCAAATTACCTTGTGTTAATTTTATCTATGCATTAGAGAGGGGGTACGCAAAAGGATGTTGAATGTTTGTAGGGGTAGGCCACTGTATAAAGTTTGGGAACTTTACTCAAAACTCCTACCAGAACTGGCCTTTCTGCACATGGCTAGTCTATACCTGTGTCCAGAAGGAAGGAGGATGAAATACTGATAAAGTGGATGGTCTGGATCATTTAAAATGTTATGTGCCTTCCAGAGCATATATGAAATAACAGAGTCCGAGAAATTAGGGGTAGAAATACCAATAATTTTACTCGCTAAAGTAGTGAGCTTTAAGAGTTTGTTCTTATTTGTAACTGTATATATGAAAGAATATGTAAGAAACAAATGGAACCATACATAAGAACTGACTCAATAATGCTTCGATATAGAAGAAGAAGAAGACTAGGCTGAACAGGCAGATGTTTAAGTTTACGAATAACTGTAAGTCTCTGTTGACAGCACCTGTAAAAAAGCAGAGTGTGCTGACTGAAGTTGAGATGTTTATCCAATGTAATGCCAAGGTATCTGAAATGCTCCACCCTTTCAACCCCTCTCTCTGTTAATGATAATACTGGAAGGATGGATCAGTGTTTTGGAAAAGCTAAAAACCAGTTCCTTAGTCTTCGAAATATTAAGGTAAAGAAAGTTATCATCACACCATGTACTAAAATATGCTATGGAGTGTTGATTGTCCAAAAAATAATAATTGTCCTTATTTAGCAGTGCAAGAATGGCAGTATCATCTGCATATTTAAAGTAATGAGTGGTGGTAACTGGACTCTGACAATCATTTGTATAAAGAATATAAAAAAATGGACTAAGTACTCACCCCTGTGGGGCACCAGTGTTGAAAACAATAATGGGTGATAATATATTGTCCACCTTTAACACTTGTGGTCTATTCGAAAGGAAATTATAAATACAATGTACTAGTGGTGAAGGAGCTAGCAGATACTGTAGATTCTTGATTACCTGATGATGCTGAATTGAATTAAAGACGGAACTAATGTCAATAAAAAGAAGTCTGGCATAATTTCCAGGGACATCCAGATGTTGAAGTAGACAGTGCAAGAGACAATCCACTGCATCCTCTGTACCTATCTTCCGTTTATATGCCAATTGGAGACAATACAAAAATGGTGAAATATAAGGAAGCATAATGTTTAGAACCATTTTCTCAAAGCATTTCATTATGATAGAGGATAACAATACCGGCCTGTAGTGATCATCTACATTCTCTGCATAGTTAAATCTAAAATCATATGTTCCCAGATATTTAAACCTTTCAACATTGTCCACAGCATGATGGTACAGATTATTTTACAGTATATGTTTTTTACTGACACCAGTAATATTTTTTATAAGTTTGTGGTTGATTCTTTTTTTATATCCCCTTTTCTCCCAATTTGGAATGCCCAATTCTCACTATTATTAGGTCCTCGTGGTGATGCAGTTACTCACCTCAATCTGGGTGGTGGAGGACAACTCTCAGTTGCCTCCACTTCTGTGACCGTCAATCCACGCATCTTATCAATTGGTTTATTGTGTATGACACCGTAGAGACTTATGCTACTCTACGCGATCCACACACTCTATTGAGAGCGAGAACCACTAATCGTGAGGAGGTTACCCCATGTGACTCTATCCTCCCTAGCAACCAGGCCAATTAGGAGACCTGGCTGAAGTCACTCAGCACACCCTGGATTCAAACTTGCGACTCCAGGGGTGGTAGTCAAAGCTATTGCCATTAATGTCCTCCCTTATTGAAAGGCTCAAATGCAAATGCTGTATATCCTTCCTGCCTCTCATTGTTTGCATACTTCTGTGTTTTCCCCATCCCACCCCATCTCTACCAGTTTAGGTCCTGTCCTGGGCAGGGGCCAGCTCCGCTCCCCTGCCATCATTGCCTCCAGAAGGATCTGTTGGTTCAAGCAGCATCGGAGCACTGAACTGTAGGATGGGGATTGTGGCAAATTATATACGTATCTTTTAATTTATAATATTCCAATAATCTAGAGTCTTCTGATAGAAATCTCGCTTCCCTCTCTTGACAACCTACCAGGATTGGGCAATGGTTTTGTCAGTCTGTCTGGGTCTGCTGCATTTAACAAGGTGGTGGGCAGCATCGATAGATATCATGTCTGCCTGAAGCCACCGGCAGCAGATGGCCCTTGCTATTTAAACATTAAACTTTCATTTTCATTCAGTTCAAATGCAGGCCATCTGTGACCCCACAAGGAAATTGTTTATTGTTACCCTGGGTCTGTCCATGACAGCAGAGTCTTAAACATAGCCCTGTCTACTATCAAAGACTCTATCCACCACCAAGCTGGTGTATAATAGGTGATGGTGGATTCCCCTGTCTGTCGCAGCCAATCAAATTAATAACCCTGTACAGGCTCCCTTTACACTTTCTGGTTCAGCAATCTTTTAACCACCACTGTCAAAGGCATTCAGTGCTGTGAAGAGGGCATTTGGTGTGCTGAAAACGAGGTGGCGGTCCATCTTCCTCAAATATTTTTTTTAAAATTAGCTTTGTATATGTATATGTTAGGTTGTTTAAACATATTCTTATTGTTACCGGAATAGTTGTATCTGTCTGATTTGGCCAGGCCCCCGGGACATGCGTAATGTTAATAACCTAATTAGTACCAGGCGAGGGTGTGTGTATATAAGGTTTCCGGTGTGTCTTTGGAAGCATGTTGACTGGTGGCCGGCTGATGTAAATTCGGACGCTGGCAGATGTTCCCTTGCAGTAAACATGGGAGCTATACAGGTCTAGTGTTTGGCTGTGGCTGCATTTGCGTACATTACCATGTAGGAGTAATCATGCTTCATTGAGGGTGAGCTGTTGGCTGTACGCTTTTTGTTATTGTTATTTTAGGGCACCCAGCGCTGTGATTTTCAACTGAGTAGTTGATGCGGAAATGACCAACGTGCTAACAATCATTTGGGTAAGCAATCGTTTTGTATGCACTAACCTCTGTACAGAAGCTGCTGTTTATAAGAGTTCCCTCTTTTTCTAGTGGAGGCGGTGCATGTTGTATGATGTCCGGGTGTTCTCGTGGATCGACAATTGGGACTGCGGCCCGGCTTCCCCTTCTGCTTTACCCTTTAATCTTATTGAAGCAGGGTTTTCGCCTTGCCCTGTTGCTCCCGTTCGCTGGACTGATCGCACCCAATTGGGCTCCGCTTCGGGAGATTGTGGAATTGCGTATCGACCGCACATCGGCGCCACATCGTCTTGTTTCAACTGGGCTGTGTCATTAGTTTTCACATTGGGGAACTTTGATTCAGTCCTTTTATTTTGTCTAGTGTGTGTGTGTGTGGGTGATTGGCTTATAGTGAAGTGCGTATGTGTGCGCTAGTGTGTGTGCATGAATGTAATTATCCCATTGTAAGTAAATTTGTTTGTGTGTATGTAAAGTGAGTGAATGTGTAAGGTGATTTATATAAAAGTGATTGTATTTTGTGTAGATTATATTTTGTAGTTAAAGGTGATTTATTTTTTTTATTTAAAATTTTTGGTTTAGTTGATGTGTTTTCTGTAATTGAATTTCGTGGTAATTGTGAAATTGGTTTTCTTTTATATGCCTCTGGTTAATCAGTGGCTCTAGTTTTTCTAACTTTGTTAGGGGCCGGAGCGTGGCAGCAGGTGGGGCACTAACTGCTCTTGGATAAAGGGTACCCTAGTTCACTGAGTGTTGTGACTCTATTTTTGTGTGTTACCTGCATATGTGCTTGGTGAAGTGAGTGCACAAGTGTACATATTAAATTAATAGGGAGGTGGAAATTGAGCAGGTTGTTATTTCTCTCTCTGCCACTGACTGTGTGCTCCTATGTGAAATATATAAAGTGTGTTATTTCTTTGAATAAGTTACCAGACCCGGTTCTATGTCCATGATTTGTGTGGGGTTGGTATGTATTTTTAGATATTATTAAATCTTAAAATAAAGAGTATTTTTGTATATTCACGTCTCTGCTCTATCTCTGTGGGAACGGAACTGTGTGCCCTTTTTGGGTTGTTATTTCCTTGGGTGAAACTCCCAAGGTGGCGTAGTCTGTGTTTAGCGGGGGTAGTCTTTATTAATTACTGGGGTACTTGGGTTGGGCCCGTGTCTCCTGACAGTGCGGGGAGACTTTGGCTCTTAACCCCTGTAGCTTTTACCCTCTTTGTCTTTAAAATATCCCCTCCCCCCACTCTGTGCGCCACATATATATTTGCAAAATGTACAAAAAATGTAATAAATAAAAATAAAAGATACAGGTCAACAATAGCATGTGAATAAATGTATATACAGTACAAGGTTTGGCAACCTATGGCACACGTGTCAGCACTGGCACGCAGAGATGTAACCACTGGCATGCCAGCAAGTGCGAGAGAGGAGTAGACAATTTTATTTATATAAATTCTGCACCTGCATTCCAATCTACATCTATATGTAATCATTCCTCATGATCATGCAGCGTGCTTTCATGAGCTGAATGGGAGGATAAACAAAAAGTTTAAATGTGACAAGACTGCAGTACACCAACAGACTCGTCACATTCACGCATCACGAGCTGGCTGCGACTCACATCTTTAATCGTTTTAATGCTTTAATTCGCTCAGGCTGCGTGGATGACAGCCTACATTCCATATTTCATTGGTTTCTAATTGCTTTCAAAAAAAACACATGATTTAATAAAAAAAAACACCACATGACATTAACAGTTAACTCATTTATTTACAGAAGGACAGGTTTTCTTTCATTAAAGCACTTAAGATGCTCTGTGAAAATTCACATGCAGGATCATGATTATATTATAATCATTGGGTTTTGCACAAAATGTTCACTCAAACTCTTATGCTGATAATATGAATTGTGATGAAAAATAAACGATTAAATTTGACCAGGAAAATGGAACTGCATGTAAAAAAGGTTTCCGACACCTGGTACATGCAAATGTGCAACTAAATGCCCCCCCCCCCCCCCCCCTCTCTCATACAGTATATATACACAATGCAAATATCAACAGATAATCCTTATGCACATTTTCTTATTCACATTAAACACATCTTCAGTAACAATAAATTATATACAATGAACAATGAAAGAAAATTTAAAATGAATTCCTTAAATTAAAATGTAATACTCATTACTCTAGCGCTAACCCATGTACCTAGATATTATTATTTAATCTTACACAAACAAATTTCTTCTCTACACTGTAAAAAAAAATCCTAATTTTACAGAAAATAACTCTAAAAATTTTAGAGTATTTTTCTGTTATTTAAAATTATATTCAAAACTCTGTAAAATTACAAACAATATCTGTAAATTAATTAATTGACTGTTAATTTAAGGATTATATCATTAATGCCAAATTACAGTAATGCTTATTTTTTATACAGGACATTTACTGTATTATTTATACAGTATTTTTCTGTTATTTAAAATTATATTCAAAACTCTGTAAAATTACAAACAATATCTGTAAATTAATTAATTGACTGTTAATTTAAGGATTATATCATTAATGCCAAATTACAGTAATGCTTATTTTTTATACAGGACATTTACTGTATTATTTATACAGTATTTTTCTGTTTTTTTAAATTACAGGCACTGTAAAAAAAAAATCCTAATTTTACAGAAAATAACTCTAAAAATTTTAGAGTATTTTTCTGTTATTTAAAATTATATTCAAAACTCTGTAAAATTACAAACAATATCTGTAAATTAATTAATTGACTGTTAATTTAAGGATTATATCATTAATGCCAAATTACAGTAATGCTTATTTTTTATACAGGACATTTACTGTATTATTTATACAGTATTTTTCTGTTTTTTTAAATTACATGCACTGTAAAAAAAAAATCCTAATTTTACAGAAAATAACTCTAAAAATTTTAGAGTATTTTTCTGTTATTTAAAATTATATTCAAAACTCTGTAAAATTACAAAAATATCTGTAAATTAATTAATTGACTGTTAAGTTAAGGATTATATCATTAATGCCAAATTACAGTAATGCTTATTTTTTTTATACAGGACATTTACTGTGTATGTAATTTAAGAAAACAGAAAAATACTGTATAAATAATAAAGTAGTGTAAAATTACAATAATGTGTAATTAAATATGAAGCTCATTATATAAAAGGTTTATATCCATACTTACAATCTAACATATTTCCTTGTCATTTTAAAGTAAATATTATAAGTTAACATTTAATTGTATTTTTACATATAAACTCTGTAATTGTTGATATATAATTTTAGCTAACTTTTATCATTGCATTAAACAATTTGTAGTCTTTAGGCTACTATTGAAATCAGAGTTCATGGAAGAAACATAAGGGTACACTGTAAAAAAAAATCCTAATTTTACAGAAAATAACTCTAAAAATTTTAGAGTATTTTTCTGTTATTTAAAATTATATTCAAAACTCTGTAAAATTACAAACAATATCTGTAAATTAATTAATTGACTGTTAATTTAAGGATTATATCATTAATGCCAAATTACAGTAATGCTTATTTTTTATACAGGACATTTACTGTATTATTTATACAGTATTTTTCTGTTATTTAAAATTATATTCAAAACTCTGTAAAATTACAAACAATATCTGTAAATTAATTAATTGACTGTTAATTTAAGGATTATATCATTAATGCCAAATTACAGTAATGCTTATTTTTTATACAGGACATTTACTGTATTATTTATACAGTATTTTTCTGTTTTTTTAAATTACATGCACTGTAAAAAAAAAATCCTAATTTTACAGAAAATAACTCTAAAAATTTTAGAGTATTTTTCTGTTATTTAAAATTATATTCAAAACTCTGTAAAATTACAAACAATATCTGTAAATTAATTAATTGACTGTTAATTTAAGGATTATATCATTAATGCCAAATTACAGTAATGCTTATTTTTTATACAGGACATTTACTGTATTATTTATACAGTATTTTTCTGTTTTTTTAAATTACATGCACTGTAAAAAAAAAATCCTAATTTTACAGAAAATAACTCTAAAAATTTTAGAGTATTTTTCTGTTATTTAAAATTATATTCAAAACTCTGTAAAATTACAAAAATATCTGTAAATTAATTAATTGACTGTTAAGTTAAGGATTATATCATTAATGCCAAATTACAGTAATGCTTATTTTTTTTATACAGGACATTTACTGTGTATGTAATTTAAGAAAACAGAAAAATACTGTATAAATAATAAAGTAGTGTAAAATTACAATAATGTGTAATTAAATATGAAGCTCATTATATAAAAGGTTTATATCCATACTTACAATCTAACATATTTCCTTGTCATTTTAAAGTAAATATTATAAGTTAACATTTAATTGTATTTTTACATATAAACTCTGTAATTGTTGATATATAATTTTAGCTAACTTTTATCATTGCATTAAACAATTTGTAGTCTTTAGGCTACTATTGAAATCAGAGTTCATGGAAGAAACATAAGGGTATGTAAACAACACCTGTAAAGGACCAGGGTGTAAGCTTGGTTGTTAAAGACATTAATGTCCCCGACTGCCTCAGTAGTCCCATTTAGCCACTTGTTAGCCTTTTTCAAGACACATCACAGCTTCAGAAAATCAAGAGTAGGGTAATACTGGTTTAGCCTATAACGTGAAAGTGAATTGAGCTTGTGTTCACCATGTCATTGCATACACTTAACCAAAAACCCATTACAAAAACCCATTGACTTCGGGACGATGGAACTAGAAGTGCTAAAATGCTAAAGTGCTACATGTGCCATTTAAGTACCATTACTACATTGAAATGCAATAATGCAAGCAAACTGCACAATTACATATTGTTAAATTGACCATGCTGGTAAGACAGCAGGCCAGCAGGGTTCGTGATGGAACATATGGTGCATTTAAGTCCTCCTGGGAAGTTTGTATTCATGAGGTTTTACTATTTATTTTTTATGTTTTAAATTAATTTATGAAGCCACTGTAAACTTTATCATTACATATTATATTGTTATATTATAATGCTATCATATTATGTGCAGGTATTAGCTTGCTTTATTGTTAGTAGAAAAGCCTGATAATGTCACTGCTAAATACCTATAAGTTCCACAATGTTTCTCACTGACACACTCATAACTCTTAAAGATTGGGGCTTAAAGAAAATACTCAGCTTCCTACTCATATTTTCATCATTGTGGTGGCATTCATGTGTGTTCAACTCGTAAATACAATCTTTATGACATGACTTGAACGCACCAATAGCTCTATTTTAGGGACAATCCATACACCATTTGCTAAAATACATTGTAAACTGTCATAGTGAGAAGATCTTTGTCCTGTATCAACGCTAAAAGCATAACCACTGCAGTCAACACCTTGGAGTATCCATGCTGTTAAATAAAAGTCTGTGGACAAGGGATAGGGTTAGGGTTAACATTAAACCCTTAAGATTTAGATTAAGCCAGGATTAGGCCTTAGTTCAATTAAGGCATGTTATTAGCTTTTTAAAATGTGCCTTAGAAGAAAAAAAGAAACATTATGTGTGCATCTTGAGACAAAACAATGGCACTGAAATATTTTAAGATATGTCAGTGCAAGTTGCTTTCCGGTAAAACAGCTCAAAGATGCATTTTAGTCTAGGACTACAGGCTTAAGCCTTGCCTGTGAAATCTGATATGTTGTAACTTGTATATAATTATACCAATGTTAGCAAACAAGTGTTGCATTGGACAGAGGATTAACCATAAACCAATAGGTTATGTAACAGTACACAGGGTGAAAAAGAAAGTTGGCATTATTAGGCAGGCATAAGAGTGTTTCTTATCGGAAAGGTCAAGAATTGAAGTGCAAAAGGGTCATGTGGGTCGCATGAATGTAACTAATGTCACTATGATACCAATCCATTAGATTTTCATATAGGTCTACATACATCATATATATATATATATATATATATATATATATATATATATAAATAATATATGCAGTGTTTTCTCTGTTTAATATATACTATCTGTTTGCTCTGTTAAATTGCTGTTTAGCAAAGTAGTGGTAAATATATTGTGTTATAAAGCCTATGGTATGTTACCATAAGTTTAATTTTTAATCATGCACTTAAATTAAAACACAATTTAACCAATTGATTAAATATAAAAGCCAGCCTAAATACAACTAGATAAATAGCACGTGTATATTTTTTTCAATTCTTTATTTTAAAGCATGACTTCTTTTCCTGTAAATGCAATGTTATCACACTATTGGCTGTCTCTCCGAGTGTTTTTGGAGCATGATTGGTTATTCTGAGTGTCATCCAGGAATCTGGCCAATGAAAACTATGCGCGCCTTTACAGTTCCAGTTTGAATATACGTCAGTTGGAGTGAGTGGGTGCGCGCGCTGCTGATCTTCAGTTCTAACGTACTTCGGTTCTTCTGTGGCTTTTATATTCTTTAAACATGGATTGTTTTACATCGGACTGCTACATTTTTATTTTGAGCGAGTTGCGGGATGTAAATGAGGAACAAATACGGAATATGGACAACGAATTTTAACAACGTGTAACGGACATAATGCAATCTGCGGAAGGTAAATAACTTTTTATTTTATGAAAAAAATCTGCTAAAGTTACATCAAAATATAGTGTGTTAAATTGAGAATCTAAACGCAATTACATATTTCAATGTATTGGGCTAATGTTATGTGTTGCTAACATGTGTAAATATTGTCAGCTAATTTAGATTTTGATACTCAGCATATGAGCTTTAACGTTGCAATGACTGAAATGAGAACATTGTCTTGTTAGACAGAGAGGAACACGAACCACACTTGGCTCTAGAAGAATGTTTGAATCTACTGTTGATCGCGGGATATTGGCCTGTCTTACCGATCAGTCAAAATGATCAGTCATCATAATGTTTTGGAGCTGGTGAGTAAAATTTTGGAAGCTTTTGTAAATGTCTCTGTTAGTAAGTAAAAACAAATCGCTAATATTCCTGTGTATGTGTGTGTTTCCCTCATGATCCAGGAATTTTGGGAACAAATATTATCCAGCCACACGATCTTCATATGCGTGAGTATTGCCGTAGTAAAATACACATGAAATAGAGGCAGAACATGTAAACTCTGGTGAAAGGCACACTGATTCAAACCAGGTCTAACTGACCCAAAATAAATGTCCTTTCAAAATTATTTTCAAACCTGTATGACTTCTGTGAAACACAAGAACGTTGGCAATAAAACAACATTGGAACCCATTATATGGAGAGAAAAAAAACACAAAACAATGAAGGCATTTCTCAAGATATCTTAATTAAGGTTCTACATAAGAAATAAATACAGTTTTGGAACAACTTGAGGGTGAGAAAATCATGAGAGAACTATTTTTTGGATGAGCTGTTTTAAGGACATGTTCCAACGGTCCTTTGCTAAATTAAAGGGATACTTCACCTCTGGGAAGATGAATGTGTATTTAAAATTGGTCATTTATATAGTATAAATGTGAAATTATTTTTGAATTTGAAGCATTCTAGACAGAGAAAAGGCAGAAAATGTATTTTTTACACATGTGGCTGAAAGACAACAACTCCCAGAATGCACTTGCTTTGCTGCCCTTACGAGGCCACTCCCAAACAACGCCTACCGGTTACAGGCGCCAGTATCTGAAAATATAAGGACATTCTAAAACGCCGTGAAAAACGCTTAACGTGGCTTACTGTACTAAGACAGTGATATTAAAAGACCAAACTCAGTACACATCATATTAATAAACCATACTATGTATAAAAAAATAAGACGAGCCCAGAATATGAACGCAATGCATATGATACAACTATGCTACATCGTGACTCTATAAATCGTGAGTTAGTTGATAAATTGACTGACTACACGGGAAGAACATTATGATAATTCCATGTGTCCAAACTCTGTACATGATGTCTTAGTAACAAAAAAGAAATCAAACAAAATACTCACTGATCCGTCCGTTTGTCCCTGCTTCGTGTGTGATACAAAACTTGGGTGCTCATGTTAAAGGTGCAGTTTCATCAGCGGATTCAGCGATCTCGTCCAGTATCGCTGAAATTCGCGACAGCAATGACTCTCTATCTGTTTCCATAGGAGCACAGCGAGAGCACTGACACCACCAGTCCGCCCCAACTCAAGTCTGAATATAATTTAACACTCTCTTCCTCTTGCCTGCCAAGCAAGTTTTGCTCCCCTGCTACAGCAGCTGCTACAGCCTCTGTTCATCGCTGTATTGCGGCTCGTACGGGTAGCGCGAGCATCAGATTCTCGCAACAGATCTTCGAAATCCCCTTCTGCCATTTCAACTTCAAAACTACCTTCAGCCATCGTGATTAGTCTACTTGTATACAAACTTTCTACACAGAGCAAGAGCCTGTTTTCTTAGCTTCTACAGAAAATGGCTGACACTGTCTTCACATTCTGTGAGTGAGATCCCGCCCCATATGGGCGTGGTGAAAACACTCAGAAGACTGGCTGTAGTTTTAAGCCTCTGGACCAAAAATCCTCCGATGACGCAAAATGACGATTTTTGCGTCATCGGAGGATTTTTTCCAGACTAAAAATAAATAAATCTCTCGTCTCAGGGGGATATGATGGGAGGGAGCTCGGTAATTCGAAAATACTACTGGTTTTCTACTGATACAAAGCTTAATGCTAAATCCTGAAGTAACCCTTTAACCATGGTTTTTATTATAGCAAAAGTGTAGAAATCATGTTTTTATGGTGGATTGATTACAATAATGTATTACCATTTGGTTAGTGTAGCTAAACCATGGTTAATTTTAGCAAGGGTTCTCCAGATTTATATAACACTTAAAGAATTAGTTCACCTCAAAATGAAAATTTCCTGAAAATTTACTCACCCCAATGCCATCCAAGAAGTTCATGTCTTTCTTTCTTCAGTGTAAAAGTTTTTTTTAAGAAAACATTTCAGGGTTTTTCTCCAAACAATGAACTTCAACCGCAACCAAAATGTACTTTTACACAACAAAAAAACAAAATGTTTTTTCTTTGTATAGATGACAACATTATCAAAACGATTCCTATTTGCACAGATCCATGAAAACGACTAAATCACTGTTTTATGCTGCCACAAAGTAACTGGTGATGTCACTGTGTAAAGAAAGACTACACGCCTGCGCACATTCGCATTCACACATGCATCCCTAGACTGAACACATAATACGCAAATGATGCTGTCAACGTTTTCACAGATTCACTTTTTTGCAGTTTAGACTGAGACGATTTTAGTTGAAAACTGAGTCGTGTAAACGGCCCCTTTACAAACCCAGGGCATACGGATGCTAACTTTTGATTGGAATTTGCCCACTGTAATGCAGAATTGAGCTCAAACCCAAATTACATTCACCTGAACTAATCAAGATCCTCAGGATTACCAGAAACATCCAGCCAGGTGTTTGGAGCTACACCCTGCGGACACTGTCTCTCCAGGAGTTTGGCACACATGAATTGAAGGGATAGTTCACAGTCAGGCAAACATGAACATTCTCCCAAATAATTTACTCACCCTCATGTTGTTCCAAACATTTATGCATTTTGGTTGCCAACATTCTTCAAAAATATCTAATTTTAATGCTTGACAAAAGAGAGAAATTTCAGGTTTGAAAAGACATGATGGTGAGTAAATGATGACAGAATATTCATTTCTGGGTGAACTATCTCCAGTACTTTAATAATCGCACACAAGGAGAACAAAGCATTTTTAGGTGTTTACCTTGCAATGAAACCTCTGGAAAAGAATGCCCATTGTTGTGAATCTACATGTTCCTTCTTTTGGTGATGCACATTTTTTGCCACATCAGACAAAAGTTTTAGATACCAGACAAAACAGAAGCCAAACAGGCAATTTAAATACAATTTATTAAACTTGTTTAAAGGAAACAAAAATCATTTAAATCATCCTTTTTGAGAGAATAATAGTGTGTCCTTTTTTTCTTCCCAGATGCATCAAGGATCCAGCTGATTACTGGGAGTTGCAGGGGTGTTCTTTATTTGCTGTATCTGTCACATCTGGTACACTTTTCTGTTGTATGTTTTGATTTAACTTATTAATACACTTATATAGTTAGGGTTCTGAACTAAAAGACAGTATTATATTTCTTATCAGAACTATGCGGGTCCCCAGGGGTCAGGAGAATATTGTGGAAAACAATATATAAAACCGGTTTGGAAAATACAAGCCAAAAACAGCACAATTAAAAAAAAAAAAAAAACATTAAAATGTGAAATCATGACCCCATCATGATAGTAACCCTAACTGACAAGACACTTGAAAAATCATATTTTAGTTTTTCAGTTCCTCCTGGGGGCTCTGAAGAGCTGTTTGAGAAGAATTGGTTTATAATGTTAATTTACATCTGAATACTAAAAATGTAAAGAAACACTCCACTTTCTTTGGAAATAGGCTCATTTACCAGAGTTAAACAGTTGAGTTTTACCGTTTTCGAATCCATTCAGCCGATCTCCGGGTCTGGCGGTAGCACTTTTAGGATAGCTTAGCATAGATCATTGAATCTGATTAGACCGTTAGCATCTCTCTCAAAAAATTGACCAAAGAGTTTCTATATTTTTACTATTTAAAACTTGTAAACTGTAGTTACATCGTGAACTAAGATCTACGGAAAATGAAAAGTTGCGATTTTCTAGCCCGATTTGACAAGTAACTATACTCTCATACCTGCATAATAATCAAGGAACTTTGCTGCGGTACATGGGTGATGCAATAATATTACGCAGTACCTGAAAATAGTCCCCAGCTAGGTAACTTCCAACATGACCAGCATAAAGTTTTCAGGAATAACTTACGCAGGAATGAGAGTATAGTTCCTAGCCATATCCACCTAAAATCACAACTTTTCATTTTCCGTAGATCTTAATTCACAATGTAACTACAGAAGAGTCAAGTTATAAATAGGAAAAATACTGAAACTCTTTGGTCGTTTTTTTGAGAGAGATGCTAACGGTCTAATCAGATTCAATGATCTATGCTAAGATATGCTAAAAGTGCTCCTGCCAGATCTGGAGATCGGCTGAATGGATTAGAAAACGGTAAAACTCAACTGTTTAACTCTAGGGGAGTTGTTAAATGAGCCTATGACCCAAAAAAGTGGAGTGTTCCTTTACATTTAAATTGTTTAATGTTTAGAATCAATAGTGGTGTGAAATCTTGTAAATGTATCAGTTTTGTTTTCAGAAATGTTATGTTTAGAAAATTTCACTTTAATCTTAAAGTTTGAGAATTTGATGAAACTGCTCTACTGATAACTACAAGTTCAAATGTTGTATTTAAGATATATATATATATATATATATATATATATATATATATATATATATATATATATAGTGTGTGTGTATATATATTATACTGTAATTTATCAACTGAATCATTCCATTTTATTTAGATTACATGTTTAGGGAGAGGATTTTAATCCCTTTTATACAGTTTTTACTTTTGTCTTCCAAAATAAACTGTTAATTTACAATCTTGAGCACGTCTTGACAATTTATTTAATGTGTTTGATTGTAATAATTTAGGAAATACCTGTAAAATAACAGTGTTTCTCAGTAGAACTTTTAGTGCTGTCACTTTATTGAAGGTATTTGATTGTAATAATTTAGGAAATACCTGTAAAATAACAGTGTTTCTCAGTAGAACTTTTAGTGCCGTCACTTTATTGAAGGTATTTGGTCATTATAATCTAGGAAAAATCCATAAAATAACAGTTTTACCCTGTAAAAAAAAATCGTAAAAAAACGGTCAAATCACTGGCAGCTACGGCTGCCAAACAAAAACCGTAAAATTAAAGTAAAATATCTTAATTCAAACAAGGAAAAATTTGTAAAATAACAGATTTACCCTGTAAAAAAAAAATCGTAAAAAAACGGTCAAATCACTGGCAGCTACGGCTGCCAAACAAAAACCGTAAAATTAAAGTAAAATATCTTAATTCAAACAAGGAAAAATTTGTAAAATAACAGATTTACCCTGTAAAAAAAAAATCGTAAAAAAACGGTCAAATCACTGGCAGCTACGGCTGCCAAACAAAAACCGTAAAATTAAAGTAAAATATCTTAATTCAAACAAGGAAAAATTTGTAAAATAACAGATTTACCCTGTAAAAAAAAAATCGTAAAAAAACGGTCAAATCACTGGCAGCTACGGCTGCCAAACAAAAACCGTAAAATTAAAGTAAAATATCTTAATTCAAACAAGGAAAAATTTGTAAAATAACAGTTTTACCCTGTAAAAAAAAAAAATCGTAAAAAAACGGTCAAATCACTGGCAGCTACGGCTGCCAAATAAAAACCGTAAAATTAAAGTTTTTGCACTTTACTGGATTTAAGATATTTTACTTTAATTTTACGGTTTTTGTTTGGCAGCCGTAGCTGCCAGTTTTTTACCGTTTTTTTACGATTTTTTTTTTTACAGTGTAGTCTCACCCCCCTCTGTGCCGACACCTGTTTTAGGACACTTCAGGTCCTGCATATACAAATGAGAATAACATCAAAAGGAACATGTTACTCAAAGGAACAAGGCTAAAATACAAATAAAACCACACATTTATAATAATAAAGTAAATATATTGCACAATAGTGATCTTACAGTTTTATAAGCATTAATAAAACTATTAAACATTCCGGTATTTCCCTTATACTTCTGTTTTAAATTTTCCCATTTTTTCTTTACCCAGGTCAGGCTGAGGTTGCTGTCCAGGCATAAATGGGAAATGACCATCATAAATGACCTTTCAAAACACAAAGTATTAGGTTTGATTTACACCTTATACCATGTAACTTCCTGTAACTGCCCATAAACAAGTAATCGTTTGCAGTGCGCCACATAATTAGATTGTGGATATCCTCATCAGTCACTTACAAAATGAGGCATTTAAGAAAACGCTTTATTAATACACTTACAAAGAAACGAGAAGTGCAACAGCCAACTGAACACAAACATTAAAACAGAAGAATTCAAAACGTGAAGCACTTTAAGTTCGCTAGAAATAGTTAGCTGCATAAATAAAAAGCATTACAAAACCTTAACCTTCATTTCGTGAAATTTACAAATATTAAAACACAAAGTGGGATAATGGTTAAGCAATGAACTTACATTTGTAAGAGTTTTCTCCACAAGAGTTTCATTGGCTCCCATTCCATCCACCATTTTGATAATTTTTTTGCCATGCCAGATCGCCCCACCCCTTCCGCTATGTCAGGTAAGCATGACACTGGCGTGCGCACTGAGAGCATGAAGTGTCCAACATTCTACACTCCATTTTGACAGTTGAAGAAGCGCATCATCCGGGTACTTGTAGTACACTTCTTTTTGTTGCATTTTCAGTGTAAACATACATATCGCACTACATGCACTACAAAATTCCATAAAATATTGCAGAAGCCCTTTAGGTTTTACTTCTTTGTTAATGATCAGAGCTACTTTGCCGTTGTCTTGCTTTCAGTCGGCTGCACACAAAAATCAAAACAGAATGTGGGTTTCCACGCAATTGTTTTAAAAAATGTATCATTTAAAATTTGACTAAAGAAAATGTGAATCATTGGGCTTTTTCATCCACTATGTTATGCAAATTATATTAAGAGGGCCTGCCTTGTCATGATGGAGCAGTTAAATAACCTCCTTGCTGAGGGGAGAATTGTATTTGTGTTACTGTACCACATTTTATTCATTTCTGCAAGGAGAAACACCAGAATGAGTGTAAGATCTCATATGAGGGCTGAAATGTCTGCTATGCCCACACACCACCAGCCTCCATAAACCTGGGAGTGCCCACACTCTAAACTGTTCTGGTGTATTGTGAGTACCCGCTTTAACAAGCAGCTGTGGGTAAAGCAATGTCAAGGGCTATGTTCGAAGACTTGTTTGCGAAGGAAAGACCTTTCATTGGGCCAGTCGGCACCAGGAAGACTGTATGTGTGGGCATTTTACATTTCTGAGGGTACACATTTGGAGACTAAATAAATTTACTTTTTGCATAAATATACCAAGATTCAATGGGTATGATTTATTTTATTTTTTTTAGAAAAAGAAAAAGTAATAAGAAACCATGTTAGTGTATATAGACACAGGGATTTTATTTTTGCAATTTTATTGTCTTTAACCTGTACTATACGGAGCAGTTATAATCAATTCACCTTTTATGAATATTGGATTTTACTTACAGTAAGAGACCATCTGAAAAGTCCACCCAACTGTGCTAAAATGTCAGTGGTAGAAATGTGGTCAAAGTGGGGGCCCAGTCGTGATAGTCAGGGGGAACAAACCCCCAAATCAAACTCAGTTTGAAAGTTCTGTTGGCGTTTACTTTGTAAAAATGACCATCTGACTCCTCATTATTCAGCCTATTACAAGACTACTTGCCAAATAAATAAATAAAAGGACATAACATTTTATTTATAATTATTTTATTAGCTTACTTGTAGAGATCGCAGTGATCCGAGAAGCAGGAAAGAACCTGGATGAGCAGTCTGATATGTCTAAATCCTGAATGTGTGATCGGTACAGAGCAATATCTGAAAGCTGGATTGCGCCATTGACCAATCAGTATTGAGTATTCCAGAGAACCGCGTAATAAATTATTATATGAGACTCACGCCTTGTTCTGAAGGCATACGAAAAGGTTTTGTGAGAAACGAAGCGAAATATAATTTATTATTTAGTTTAAATCTTGATCAACCATTGCTCTCCTGTGCTCATTCACGAGAGTGCACGAGAGCAGCAGTTTATACAGCTCCAGCATTCTCACCTCTAGGTGTCAGTGTAATTCCAATGACACCTAGACAAACACAAAATTAAAAAAGTGCACCTTTAAAATAAAAAGGTATATTAGAACCAGGAACCCATTGTACTCAAAATAAAAACATCACCGCTAGAGTCTAGACCAACAAGTCCACGATTATAAATAGTTGTGGATCTATACATTTATTCGCTGACTCAAAAACTGGCATTGGCAAGAGTATGAATGTATAGAAATATAGAATGAAAAGAAGATATCCAATTAAATGTCAAGTGTGCACTGGAGCACTTGAACTAGTCAGCAACAATAATATTGTAGTTTAATTGTTTATTTATTTTTTTACATTTAAAATCGTAATGTTAATTTTTACGTTTCAGTTTTGACTTGAAAATGAGCAAATACTCTACTACAGACCTAATCCCTCTAGATCAATACATGGACTACTTATCAAAACGGTGTATGATTATTTTTAAATAAACACGTAAACAAGCACTGTAATAATTTTTTTTAGCAGTGCATATTAAAATCAACAATTAGAATGCAGTAAAAAGTGACAAAATATAAATAGATCATATAAATCCATTTGGCATGGCTCTGCTTTTGTTTTGATATTCCGAGCACCTCTGACCCAGGCAATTTTAATAAAATGCCAAGGATCGTTTGCTGTCTCACTCTGTTTATTATGTTATGCGGGATATAGGCTACTAGTCAATTGCATCAGCTCTGCTCAAAATTATTTTCTTAACTCTCTACTTTGAGAGGGGAAATGTCAGTTCAGGCCCAGCCTTTATGGGTGTTTATCAAAGCAGACATTGAACAGGCATTGCCTTGGTAAGGCATTTAAAAAAAAAAAACTGAACAGCAAAAGATCTTAGTTCATTCAATCGACCCTCAAGCTCTTTTAGTGATGCAGTCATGCTGAATTACTTATTAAGTGCTTTTGGCTTCCAAGTTCCACGCAGCCCCTTATGGCCTATTATGTAACAATATTTGCTATATGCAGAGTTTCAGTGCACCAATATTGAAAACTGATTTGACATCAACATGTGTTTATGCTGGGGTCATTTGCACCAAAGCACCAGCCGTTGGCTAAATTGCCGGTAGGAGCTGGTATACAATGCTTCTTAAATTGTTTAGTATGTGTGTAGTCAGAATGGCTGGATCATTATCATCAAGCCATTTCTACATTGGAGTGACTGATTGCATAGTGTTCACTTTCTTGAGCATTCAGAACAGTGTGATGTAAAATGTGTGTATGTGGGTAAAGGATTTGAATGCTCATGTTCATTCTTCACATTTCTAAATTCTGCAGAATTTCTAGAGAAAGCGGTTTCTTTTTTGCCATTTTTGGCAATATTTTGACATGCCAGTCTATTGCATACTGTAGCAACTCAAAAATAAACACAAAGACAATGTTAAACTTCATTTTACAAAACAAATAGCTTTCAACTTCAACTTGTAATGGAAATTGAATCTGCCATTATTCCAAACTTTTGGCCACCAGTGTATATCTTCAGTTCTTGCTCCTGATGTGAAAATAAATGTTTTTTACATGCTATGTCCACTCCTGGATCCACAACAGGTCTCCTATCAGCAGCAGATAGCATGCATCTTTCATGAGAGTATGTAGCTGCATAGGAAACTAGGGAGAAGAAAAAAGAGAAAACAATTGATCTGCAGTCCACCAGGGATAGAGAGACCCTGTGAGTGAGAGATGGCAAACATCGGAAAAACACCACATGCTGCAATCCCATACTGGCACATACACACACACACACACACACACACACACACACACCTAAACAAAACCTGAAAGACAGCAAGAATGAGGGGATGCTAAAAGAGAGCCAGCTGTATTTCAGCTCAAAGACAGCTTATCTCCGACAAGGAAGACAGGCCCATATCCATGAGAAATGAGTGTTCTCAGTTCTCAGAGCCTGCAATAATCAATGCCTTGTCATGTATGTGTGCCACTGTGGCAAAATTCTTTGAAGAACCCCCTCCCATTTGCATCAGTCTACAGAATACAAGAATGGCTTGTTGTGGTTTAGAAGCATTTTTGATATGGTGGTGGAACATTTATAACTGATTATCTGAACTCAGAAACACCTTGTTATGGAACCGGTAAACCACATAATTAATTTGCAGACATTTATGTAAAGACACAAGCATAGTACACAGTTGAAAATAACAGGCAGAGGTAAAAACAGAACTCAGTAGAGCTAATCAAGTATGTGAAGCAAAAAAAAAAGACGAAACTGGGAAAAACAGGCAGGAATTAACAAGTGACTGAACGTTTATTTTTTGCAATCAAACAGGAAATATGCAACCAATGAGGCAGACTGATCGTGCCAAACTTCTCACTGGTTCTCACACGCTGTAATGATTTATGCTAGATGATAAAGAGCTCGAGACCAGATATGCAAGTAAACACACTCTCACTGCTATTGTCATGTTCACTGTTGTCTTTTGTTTTTGTACTCTTATTTTGAAGTTCCTGTTTTGTTCCTGTTTTGTCCCTTGTTCCAATGCCCACGCCTGCCACGGGCCACGAGCTGCCCGCCTCGTCCGTCCCAGAGCCAGCGTTGCCGCCTCGTCCATCCCAGAGCCAGCGTTGCCCGCCTCGTCCGTCCCAGAGCCAGCGTTGTCAGCCTCGTCTGCCCGGAGGAGGAGGAGAAGAAGGGCCTCCGCTCCCCAGTCTCCGCCTTCCACGGCTCCATCCCCAGAGCCAGCACCTGTAGCCTCGACCGTCCCTGAGCCAGAGCCAGCGCCTGTAGCCTCGACCGTCCCTGAGCCAGAGCCAGCGCCTGTAGCCTCGACCGTCCCTGAGCCAGTGCCAGCGCCTGTAGCCTCGATCATCCGGTGGAGGAGGGGAAGAAAGTCTCCCAGGGCTCCGCCTCTCGAGTCTCCCAGGGCTCCGCTTCCCAGAGCTCCGCCCCTCGAGCTTCCCAGAGCTCCGCCCCTCGAGCTTCCCAGAGCTCCGCCTCCCGAGCTTCCCAGAACTCCGCCCCCGAGCTTCCCAGAGCTCCGCCCCTCGAGCTTCCCAGAGCTCCGCCTCCCGAGCTTCCCAGAGCTCCGCCTCCCGAGCTTCCCAGAGCTCCGCCTCCCGAGCCACCCAGTGCTCTGCCTCTCGAGCCTCCCAGAGCTCCGCCTCCCGAGCCTCCAAGGGCTCCGCTTCCTGAGCCTCCCAGGGCTCCGCCCCTCGAGCCACCCAGTGCTCCGCCCCTAGAGCTTCCCTGTGCTCCGCCTTCCAGGTCTCAGCCTCCCGAGCTTCCCAGTGCTCCGCCTCCCGATCTTCCCAGTGCTCCGCCTCCCGAGCTTCCCAGTGCTCCGCCTCCCGAGCTTCCCAGTGCTCTGCCTCCCAGTGCTCCGCCTCACAGGGCTCTGCCTCCCAGGGTTCAGCCTCCCGAGCTTCCCAGTGCTCCGCCTTCCGAGCTTTCCAGGGCTCCGCCTCCCGAGCCTCCCAGTGCTCTGCCTCCTGAGCCTTCCACGGCTCCGCCTTCCAGGGCTCCGCTTCCCGAGCCTTCCACGTCTCCTAAACCTCCCATAGCACTGTCTCCTGAGCCTTCCACGGCTCCACCTCCCAGGGCTCCGCCTCCAGTGCCTTCTTCGCCACCAGTACCTTCCGCGCCTCCAGTGCTCTGCATTCCACGGCCCTGCCTGCTCCGCCTTCCACGGCCCTGCCTGTTCTGCCTTCCACGGCTCTGCCCCCAGAGTCCTCCATGACTCCGCCTTCCATGGCCCCGCAGCCTGAGACTGCCCCTGACCCCGGCCTGAGGCCTCCCCCCCGGCCCCCTGACCCGTTCCCTGTTCTTTGTCCTCCTCCCAGGCCCCCTGACCCATTCTCTGTCCTGTGGCCTCCTCCCAGGCCTCCTGACCCACTCTCTGTCCCTACCTTGCTCCTCTGCTCCCCTTGTGCCCCCTCGGACTGCTTGTTTGCCCCCTGTGCCCCCTTGAACAATTTGTTTTTAGTTTCTGTGTTTTTTGGGTGTTGTTTTTTTTTTTTTTTTTTGGGAGCGTCTGGAATCCGCTCCTTAAAGCGGGGGCTCTGTCATGTTCACCGTTGTCTTTTGTTTTTGTACTCTTATTTTGACGTTCCTGTTTTGTTTCTGTTTCCCTTTTGGTTTTTGTAGTCCCTTGTAGTTTTATTTTACAATTGGTTTTCCCCTGATTAGTTCTCTTTCCCTGATTGTTTTACCAGGAGTTCCTTATTCCCTTGTTAGTCCCTTTATGTATTTAAGTCCTTGGTTTCCCTGTTTCCTGTGTTAGTTATTTCATGTTTTATGTGGTTTTCCTCCCGAGCCTGGTTTTCCTTGTTCCTTGTTTTCCCTTTTTAGTTAAATAAAAGCTGCACTTAGATCCTCTCTCGTTGCCTGTCGTCACAGCTATGTCATTGAGCCATGCTGAAAATTCATCCAGGTAACAGATAGCACTGTTTTGTTCAGCGCTTTTCATGCATTTACCTTTTGTAATTGCTGCTTAACAGAAAATGGCAGTGCATAAACAGAGGAAGCAAGAGAGAGAGTTGCCCAATTCGGTATTCGAACCAGTGCAACCAGGGACGGGTTTATGATTTCTGAGGCCCCAAACAACCGACCTACCCGAGGGCCCCATTTTGAAAATTTTTGCTTATAAAATTACATAAAATTATTTTCAATCAAAATTTTACATTTATCCTAACAGTCATTATAGCCAAGTAGCCTACATTCATAATGTTTAATGAAATAAAAATCGAGTTAAATATATATTATAAATGTTTTCTAGTTTTTCCATAGATAAAAAAAAGCAATATTTACCTACATATATTATTACAAAACACTTTTTTGTTTGTGCAAATCCTACTACTCCACCCAGTAACATTTTGTAAATCAAGTCAAGTCAAATCAAGTAATTTTTATTCGTATAGCGCTTTTAATTCACACATCGTTTCAAAGCAGCTTTTCAGGAAATCATGCATTAAAAAATGAAAATGTAATATCTATAAAGTCTTATTGATCATTGTGTAGTTTGATTATGATTGTAAATTGTGTATAACAATTTAATAATTAAATAATAATTGTATTTACAATCCCTGTGAGCAAGCTGAAGGTGACTGTGGCAAGGAACACAAAAAAGATGTTGGTTAATGGAGAAAACTAACCTTGAGAGAAACCAGACTCACTGTGGTTTCCCTCTGAATAAACAACATAAATTTAATGCCAATATTAGTTATTTGTGTGCAATGCAAGTCATGGTTTAAATTTGTGAATTAAGTAAGCGTTAAGGTCCAGTGTTATGAACTAAGATTAATGATTAATGTCTTTGAAGTCCATCCTGGATTAACTGCAGAAGTTCACATAGATGCAATTGTCCTTGTTAATTGGCTGATGGAGGCTTTTGTTGGCAATTCCATTTCAAGAGTGTAGACCATCAATAAACAAAGGTGATGCTGGCAGAGATCAATGAGGTGCATCGCAGTTCAACCGGCAGGTCATTTCAGTGAGGTTTGCTGGGGTCCATCCTAAATCCAAGGATCAGGCAGTGGCATATGAAGTATCCAATGTCTTACAGTTGGAGTTCGCATCATTTAATCCTCTCAAGTCAAAAGACTGAAGTAGTGTCTGGATAGCACCGGCTGTAGTTTGTCATCATCACTCAGCGACACGTAGCAGTGGAGTCCGACACCAAGCAGGAACAGAGCTGGATCTGGCTGGCTCTGGTAACCTCAGAATATGAATCCCAATCCCAGATGCCATTAAATTTTATGCAGAGTTATAGCTCATGATAGATGGTTCTGGTTCTGGCATACCTAACTAAAACCTAATTGATGAGTTGATGGATGAATTAGGTGTATGCCTGGCTAAATAGATTAGTCTAGTCTAGACTTAGTTTAGGAGCCAAATGTGAAAAGTATCTACCTCCTTTTGTGGATTTTCAAATTCTTGGAATTATTAACAAGCCAGAATTTTGTGATTGTAATGAACGTGAAGGAATATAGCATGTCAGAAAGTCACTTAAGTACTGTGGAGCAAAACCATTCAAACCTTTGTAAGTAGTTAACAGAATTGAATACAAAATTGAACAGGTAGACAAGGTAACGATGATCAAATTGGGCAAATATTGGAAATTTGATTTTCAAAGGACAGATTGGTATCAAATATAACACCTAAGTTCTTCGCTGTCGTAGTACATCCATCACTTGTCAAATTATATTTCAGCACTATTTTTAGAGGTTTTCATTTCATTACCTAATAATGTGCAATAAGGACAGTTTAATTTAGTTCATAGCTCACATATTTCGATACCCTAAATTCCCTTCTAAATTTAGCATACCAAATATCCTTACATATAATGATGAGAGAATGAGGGCACTTTAAAGTTTCCTCCTAAATGTTGCATACCAATTATCCTACATTTGGATGCGCTCTGTTTGACTGAAACCTGGCTTAAACTGGATGAATACATTAGTTTAAATTAATCTACTCCCCCAGGTTATTGTTATAAACATAAGCTTTTCACACTTCTGAAATACCAGATGTAGAATTACCATTAGAATATTTTACAAATTCTTTACTTGCAATTATTGATAAACAAAACGTTTAGGATTAAAGATAGATCAAGCCCTTTGTTCTCCACTGAACTATCAATGATGTTCAAGGCAAGGGACAAAGCCTGGTCTTTAGCAAGACATACTGGTGAAGCAGCCCATTGGCTAACCTTTAGAGAACTCAGAAATAAATGTACATCATTTCCACATCACATCACATCACATTGTACATCTTATGTTACATTAAATGACTGCTTAATAACTACGCCATCAGAAATCTGTCATGCATTTTACACATTTTGCTGCTGCAAGTATAGTAAGCTTTTGGCTCATGAGCCCTCATACCCTACCACTCAATTCACTTTACATGCCTTCACTCCAAACTGTCGGCCCCTTTTATTGATGAACACTACGTATCTCTTAAATCTCTCAGTTTCTACTGGAGTTATCCTTCGGGTCTGGAAATCTGCACATATAATCCCTCTGAGGGTGGTGATAAAAATTATCTTAATAACTATCGTCCAATTTACAAATAGTCCTGTCTTGCTAAAGTCCTGGAGTCATTAGTTAATAATCAACTCAAATCATTCCTCTCAAGAAATTCTGTGTTAAATCCAAATCAGTCTGGTTTCAGAGCTAAACATAGTACTGTCAATGCTATTACCTTGGTTACAAATTATATTTGATCTGCTATTGACTATTGTGCTGTACTCTTTGTCGACTTATCAAAAGCATTTGACACTGTTGATCATGATATGCTCCTACAGAAGCTATGTGTTATGTGTTTGGATTGCAAGTCCTCTAAATGTTTTCAGGACTAATTCTCTAATAGACAGCAATGTGTGATGTTGAGAATGTTTCCACTGCTGAAGGGGGTTCCACAAAGTTCAATATTAGGTCCTGTCTTGTTCACAATTTATATTAATAATATCACATCCTTTGTGACAAATTGTAATGCCCATCTCTATGTATATGACACTGTTTTATATTGATTTGCCAATACTGCACATTTAGCCATTGATATCCTATAACAAGGTTTCAACAAATTTGAAGAAGCACTCTGTAATTTGAAATTAGTCCTGACTCCTGAATGTGAAAAATATGAAATATATGCTATTCTCTATAGCAAGAGATACCGTGAACAATAGTCTGCATATTACCACTCTGAATGGACATAGTATTGAGAGGGTTACAGAGTATAAATATCTGGGTATCTGGTTGGATCAAAAACTCACATTTAAATTCCACATTGACACATTAGTAATTAAGCTACAACAAATATTATATATATATATATATATATATATATATATATATATATATATATATATATATATATATATATATATATATATATTTGTACTGGAGCAGTGCTAATTTCCTTTTGCTTAGTAGGAAGTGGATAATTGAATCCGTCTTCTTGTCTCTCCTGGATTATGGTGAGGTTATCTATAGACATGCCTCTGCCTCCACTCTTAAACCCTTAGATTCGGTCCATCACTCCACCCTAAATTTCATTACTGGCAACACTTTTTCTACTCATCATTGCATTCTGTATGAAAAGGTTGGATGGTATACAGTAAGACGGGAAAATTATTGGTTTCTATTTATTTATAATCCCTAAATGTCAACTTGGCATCCTATTTCACTTCCTTATTAAATTGTTCCCATAATCATTATTTGACTCATTCAAGTGATTGGCTTTTGCTCAAAGTCCCACGTGCAACACTAAACTTGGGAAAACTGCTCTTAGTTTCTGTGCTGCACATACTTGGAACATTGTACAACACAAAACTTAACACACTTGTTAATAGGTCAATTAATAACCATGATTACAAACTAGTCCTTATTAAATGTAATTGTTTTTAACTGTATTTGTTGTTGTCTGTTTGTTTTTACATTTGTGTGCAATTCTGTTTTAATTGTAATCACAACATTATGGAAAATGAGGGCATGCCCTCAATTACTTCTTGAAAAAATATGAATTAATGAAATATCCTGAATTTGAATACATTTAAAAAGGGCTTGCTTTATGACCAGTCCAGAACAGCATTTAATTGTAACTCATCCATCTATCAGTTGGCAGTATAACCCAGTTTAAGAGATCATTTAGCTTAAGCTTCACTCATAAGCAATGGTCTAGAAATATTTGGAGGGTGTGCCTTTGGCTTACACCCTCCTCAGTGAGGAGTAGATCAGAATGACATTATTATATGCTATACGGGTTGATCACGTCTTGACGCAACACACCCAAGACGTCTGACGTAGGTGTACATTGACGGGTCCTTAAACAAGCCCTCATAATAAATCTCCAACTGATTGACAAATTCACTTGTGAAATGGATTGCTGTGAACTGTATGCCAATGATTAACTTATGATCAATAATATGGTAGTAAACAATACATTGTATTCTAAAACCGCTTTTTGTATTGTCTTATCAATGATGAACTCTTCTGCTACAAGAATGTAAAGCATTTTAATTATCTGAATATTTATATATATCATTTTTACATATTTAAAGATAACTATGTATAATTATATATTGATATACATATGTATAATCATTATATATTGAGTTATTGTTATATGAGGGGCTTTCTCAGCAAATATTTGTATATGTGATTAATCAGGACACCATGTAATTAATTAGATTAAAAATTTTAATTGATTGACAGCCCTAGTTATAACATATTATAAGGTGTATTATGAGATGTTACTAATGTATTATATTGACTTTAAAATAAAGAGTAATGACTATATAAAATTATAAATATGGGCTTCATAGAAAGTGTTACTAAAATAATTATTCAGATATTTAAACTGCATTGCAATGCTGTGGCAGACGAGTAAAGCATTCATAATACAATTCAATTATCTAATTATAATTAATTACACTGAATTAACATGTTAAATCGACAGCCCTACTAAATACATATTGAGTAAAAGCCTTATTTTACGCTAACTGGTTCTATCAGACGGCTCGTTTAAATGAACCAGTTAAAAAAAAAATGATTCACCAGTTCTTTTATGTAATCATTTAATGATGTCCCTGCACATAATGCTTTATACCCCAGCGTTGTACAATACACACTCAGATACATTCAATAAAGCCATATGTGAGCGCATATAGTTGTTAAAACAATGAATGTCAGTGTCTTACAATACATCCTACATTAAAATACTCAATACTGACACCGCTATACACACACACACACAAATGTTCTATGTGTCTAAAGTTTATAAAGTGAATAAACTAGTCTTAATCAACTTTTTACAGAAACCATGATCCAGCTCATAATAACTTCAAATACAATCTGCATGCAAAATACTCAATAGTAAAATTAATTTGCATCTCTCGACTGAAAAGATTTGCCTCCTCATTCAAGTCCTGGGTTTGCGCATGCTCATCAGCAGCTCACCGATCAGCTGTTCTCAGTAATATGTCTGAAAGAGGTGATTCTCAATCAATGTACTGTTGACTCGAGAACTACTGTCCTGGGATTAGTGTACCTTTGACTCAAGAACTGCTATCCCAGGATCAGTGCACTGTTGACTCGAAAGCTGCTGTCCCAGGATTAGTGTACCTTTGACTTAAGAGCTGCTGTCCCGGGATCAGTGTTCTGCTGACTCGAGAGCTGCTGTCCCGGGATTAGTGTACCTTTGACTTGAGAGCTGCTGTCCCGGGATCAGTGTACTATTGACTTGAGAGCTGCTGTCCCGGGATCAGCATACTGTTGACTCGAGAACTGCTGTGAGCTACTCAATGTACTGTTGATGTGAGAGCTGCTGTCCCCTGATCAGTGTACTGTTAACTCAAGAACTGTTGTGACTGGAGTGTTCATTCCGATTTGTGAACTATATGGAGCGGTTTATTGCCAAGAAGATTTAGTAAAAGTGGATATCACCAGTTCTAGGATTGCACATTTATCCTGGCTTATTTAGAGTCGGAGTGTCAGGCACATCCGAGAGAGAGAATAAGAACTTGTGGATCAGTGCTGACTCGAGACACAAACTGTTTCAAATGATTCAGCCCTGTTTGCTGAACTGGTTCAACTCCTTCACTAAAAAAAAACCTGTTCAATAGAATGATACATTCCCGAATTGGACATCACTAGCCTCCGGATCAAACCCTTCTCTGCACTCCCCAGCATTTACTGTGACTAAATCACTGCGTTTAAATCAACCTTTATATTAATTTGAATTTATTATTTTAAGTAGTATTAAAGAAATATTAAGAGTGGAAACAGCAAATCAGATGATAAATAAAGTGGGTCAAAAGGTGCAATCAAACCAAAGGATTTGGACACATTCACACTGTTTTTACACCCCATGCCACTGCAGCAAACACCTATTGTCTAGTTTGTCATATATTCCTGTGGTTCCACCAGACTGTTGGGGTGCAAATAGCTGCACTGTGTTGCAGATGCTATTTACCGGTGTGCAAATAGTCACTCCGAATATTTAAAATATCAGATGCTACCGATTAAAAATGTCTGAAATCAAAGTCCAAATCAAAGTGTCCAAATACAATGTGATATGAAGCATAGATCTTAAAATGTGTATATATAGTAATGTATATAAACAGCAAGCATGTTAAACATGTTCCGATAGATCTTAATATATTCTTGCAGAAAATGCGATACTACCACAGATATCTTTTTGTCATCCTGAGGGATGGTCTCTGGTTACAAAGCAGGCCAAACACAGCTGTTGTGGTCTGCGTTCACATGATGTGATGCTACATTCAGTACAAAGCTTAAGCATAAATTGCCTTTGAAAGATCCCACATGTTATTGCACTGCAGGGGCTTCACAGTGTAACACTTTATGTCTGATTTAACCTCTAACTTCAACACTGATGTCTGACACATCTCATTAATCTACACAGGCTTTTGGTGTGGGAAATGTTTGATTGGCAGCTGTCAGCAGTTTTATATAAAAAAAGAAAAACAAGGCTTAATGGAGAATGATACAAGGTTAATGTGGGCTTTCTTTTTTTCTAAGATGTGTAGGAAACATTCAAAGCTATTATGGAAATAATAAATAAGTTTTCTCTAGAAATAATCACAATCTTCAGGATTATTTGGTTTTAGGATTTATATATTTACTTCTAAATTATATTTACCTTATTTATTCTGCAAGTAATATGATTTGTATCTGGATCCTGACAACCTTGTAGAGGTTTGTTATGTGGTAATGATCAGCTGACTGTACATGACTGTATCTTACACTTTTATTTTTAATGTTCTACAGCACAATTTCTTTTTTCAAACAGATCTGACCTCTCTCTTTCAAATGTGGTTAGTCAGTGCAATTACAACCAAGCAATTACAACCAAGGCTGTCTCAATGTCAACAATCCCCCTCAAAAGGGGGATTTTAAATGGCTTAATGGCTAAATCTGCTTCATGTTGTATATAATATTATTTCCCACTGAATTCAGAACAGCACAAAGCTACAGTAGATGATAAATACAGTGAACAAAATGTAATTAGTTAAATGTAGAAGACGAGGGATTTAAATCCTCCCTGGCTATTAAACACTGCCAATAAAAAATGCATACATGTCCATAAAGTGCAACCAAGCAGTACCTTTCATTAGAGAATGTATGTTAACATGCTACAGAAAATATAATATCAGCTGCTCACATCTTGATTGTTGCTAACCGTCTCAACAAAACAATTAAAAGATGTTGCTATTGGCAACACCTGCATCGAAGAGACATGTGGGCGGCAGCAGGATGCTTGTGGATTTTGGATGGACCCCTGAGAGGGTGTTCAACAGAAGCAGCACAGCAGAGCAGGTTTTGTGCCTGTTCAACCATCATGCACTCTTGATAGTGCGTTTCTCTGTGCTGGCAGATGTTGAGGCTAGCAGGGGCTTCTAATTACTTGTTACAGTGCCACGCACATAAATCACATATAAACTTCCATGTTTCTCGCCAGCCCCGCCGAAAGCTGGGTAAACTTAGCTCCGGACACAACAAAGGCCAGTCAAACAAGAGTAAGATCTTCTGGAATCAAAGTTAAATAGTGGGGAAATGCTTGATTGGCAATAGGGCACTTATTGAGATTTTAATTATGGGACAAGTAAATCCTGACAACTTTGAGGAAGGCATATCTTGACAGAATCCTGCATATTCACTGAGATATTCAAGCTGCTATACCAGTGCTTTTGGTCTAGTCCTAGACTACACCAGTAATAAACAACTAATGCATTCATTTCACTCTCTGTGTCTGTGTGGGTCGGCTCTGCATTATCAAGGGTGAAAAGCACATTGTGTGATGTGCAGAGAAAATCATCAACAGCCAGCTTTGCTCCCTCACACCTGTTAGCTCCAGAATGAGAATCAGGACTGGAAAAATCACATCTGATTTCTTGCACCCTAGACAATTTTATAAACAGGGACTCTTCTGTCATCTCTCTCTCTCTTTCTCCAATATTTCTAAATGCATTACAGTAAATGGTTGACACTGGGGAATTGGGATAATATCCAATAAAACTAATTTCATCATAATGTCAAACCATCTCAGATATACAGTACATCTACTGTATCTATTGCATCCCTGAATGGCTCTTATGGTTGCACATCATCTCAAAGTGCGCTGTAATATCCACCATAAAAATATGTTACTTTGCACGTTAATATTGGCAGACTGTGGCTATCTGCTTTGTTACAGCATTTGTGAAGCCACATTTACGGTTCGTATTAGATCATCAATGCCAGAGGCAAGCGCTGCTTTGAATTATACTTAAAAGCAATTGCAGACACTAAGCACGTTTATATGCACGTTCTTACACCAATTATGCCTAATAAGCCAACAACGTGTGTGGTCATGTAAATGTAATAAACTGCATTTCTTTATTGTCGTAAAGGCGATAAACAGCTTATGAATAACCCGGTTGACACAGGCAGATTTTTGGCCATTACGCTGATTTTGCATGTCATGTAAACACCTTAACCAGCTTTCTTACTGGCTTATCCAATGGAACGTGTCACTCTGATGTCACTCAAATTTACGTTGTGGTCTATCATACTTGTTTTCATCTAATTGATACCAAGGCTTAATTCAGGGGCATAGCATCCACTATAATATCATATACAGTACAAGATAGTGGATGTAAAATAGATGTGGGTGTTCTGTCAATCAACCACTGCTCAAAAACAAGATTTTTAAATGTGTGGCTTAAAAGGAAATAACCGTCTGGTCGGAAAATTTGAAAAAGCGCTTACACTCATGCACAAGACTTCATGAAACTTCAGTTTGTCTAATATCAACTTGATATCAACAAGACATATGTGACCTGCAGAATAGCAATTTTATGTTTTTGTGTACTATTTCCTGCTGGACACAAAACTTGTTAGTAAAGGTACACGCTAGGTTCAATTCTTTATTGAGAGCACGTGTGTTTAATTGATGTGATTAGCGCACACTAATGATTGGATCAGCAGTGACGTTAAGAAGTGAAAGCATGGTTTCAGTGTGGTTGCTTCTGTCTCCTTGTGAGCTGTTTGTTCCCTGAGAGCCGTTTGGTCTCTGAGCTGTTTAATGCTTTTCATGTGTGTCATTTTCACAAGAAGCAGGATTAACCTGGCAGCTTTAGGCACTCTTTCCCTATCCTGTGTTGAGTTCCGCCTCTTGGCTGATTTAATTTATTAGTGTCCCGCAAATACTCATTTTAATATATGATTAAATCGAGGTGCGTCAATGTGGTGAGTCTGACAACGTGTGGCATAAGCTTTCTCTTTAACGGTAAGGGTGTTTTTATTATAGGGTATTTGGGCAAGACTGTTAAGGGTTTCCATTTAGATTTCATGGTTGATCAAAATTATTTATTTCCTTTTTTTAATAAAGGTGCAGTGCGGCCTCATGTGTAAAACGATAGCTAGAGCTGCCTTTTTAATTTTTAATAGTTTTGTTTGTTTTCTTTGGTTATCAATTGGTCTATTTGTATTTTGTTTTGATACCTCTTTTTCTCTGACATGTACTTTTTTAATTTTTTTTTCTATTAGACCCAAAAAATCCCCCATCTGGCTGGGATTTCAAAATTGGCTATAAGTGTCCAGGATTTGTATTGTCTTAATTGCACAGTTAGGACTCATACTTCTGTGTATGTGATACTGCACACCAGTTTCTATGTTTACGTGTCCTTGCGTGATTATCCTAGCCTTTCAAAATAAAAAAATCTCTCTCTCTCTCGTCCGCCTGCCTGCATGCGCGGCCACGAACTGTATGCGTGTAGGCACCAGACAGGGTTGCTGCAGAGTTTTTAAAATCTAACTTTAAGACCTTTTTCAAGACCTGAACAAATAAATTAAATACTGTATCCCCATACCAAAACAATCTCAAAATAAATCATGTATTAAAGTCTCTTGCTTGAACAGGCAGGGGCACACATTTATCATGGCCTTAACATTGCTTATCACCGTTATATATAAATAAACTGAAGTTGACCAATTTTGGATTTTGCTAATATGATAATGTGTTGAAAGAAAGGCAGTTAATCTGCCAATAGTTTTTAAAATTAGTAGCCTATATTTAATGTTCTTAGACTTTCCTTCCTGTGATTGGGAGGGTCAGACAGAGGCTGCAAGATTCAACCAGGGCAAGAAAAATAATCAGTGTGGATCTTTAAAGGCCCAAACATACTCTGTGCAAGAATGTGAATGCAGATGCACCTTGCTACGCAAGCTCCTTTTCATGCGTCGATGCTTTGTGAAATGTGTCAGCGCTCAATTCATAACACAACACAAGTACGCACTGAATTCTCAGCGTTGACACAAGGGGCACTAGAGTGGATTTTCTTCTTTCATTCAACAACTGTCATGGTGGACTCAAGCAGCGATTTGAGTTGAATCTTTTCGAAAAAAGTATATACAACTTTTTGTACCCAGGCCATTGAAACGACCTTGTTTTTTTCTCTGTGTCTCTCAACACTCTTCAACTATCGACTCATTTACCACATCCGGTTTCATGGTCATGCCTAAAAAAATCTATTGTCCCCTTGTGGTCTGAGATTTATAACCACCAGAGCATCGCAAGAATAAAAGTAATGTACGTACAATGGGACCACGCATGTTTGCATATTTGCATGAAGTATGTTTCAGCCATAATTAACTTTAAAGGATGAAATACACCAGGGAAACTTATTCTGAAATGTCTGCGCTTCTCTACTATCCAGCTGCTCATTCAAACAGATAAGGGAAATAAAATGTGGACTCCTACAATAATCTAATAAATATAGCAAAATATACAATTAAAAGTAAGCATGTCATATTTAATCAACACTATACCATCATCATCAACAGTTGATCATTAGTGACAGCTTGTCAAAAATGTTTGATATGGCCAAATGATTGCAAACTGCTCTGCAACAGCTGGAAACACTCACAAGCCCCCCGCATGCTTGGAGAAAATACAACAATGCCGCATTTTCACTCTGAAGGACGCAGCACATGCATTTATTTAATTAATTCATATTCTTTTGAAGTTTCATAATCACATTAGGTCATATCACGAGTCCTGTCTTTCCACTCCCAAATTTAATACCTCTTTAAATGACAATTAAGACTTTTGTATCATTTAAGACATTATAAGACTTTTTAAGGATCCACGGGTACCCTTCCAGAGCTCTGCCACCCTCAACCAGAAACATCAGTATCATAAGTATGTTTCCCAACTTTGTGAATTCTTAAATATAACATCTGTTTAACCAGACTTATGCTTGCCAAGCAAAAAACAAAAGTTGAGTCTGAAGTTACATTTACATGAATTAAATACAATGTAGGCTATTAAGTATACACTATTCTGTTAACGCAACCCCTGGTTGCACGCATGCCTATTCATGTTTTGACATCAAAAGCAAAGAATAAGCTGATTATTATAAGTGTCATGTATATGCGTTTGTAACAGTTCAAGGACGGCAAGGAGGAGGCAGTACTGTAAACATAAACTTTAATGATATAAATGAACTTAAAATGAACATAAAAGGACACAGACACACATGCAATGCGTCCGCATGCATCTCTCTCTCTCAAACCTGCGTCTCCGTCTGCCCCTTATCTTGCTCTCCCGCTGATCAGCTGATTCAGCGTAGGCCGTGCTCCATCATGGCCCGGCCATGCCCACCTCCTTGTCACACTCCTCCCCCACTCAATTCAGGCTGGGGCGCAACCGGTCTGACTACCGCAAACTCGACTACTCCGCGAACGCGCATCCCTCCTCCTTCCTGTGTTTCAGAGCCACTGTAACAGTTCAAGGGCAGGCAAGGAGGAGGCGGGAACTGGCTGAACAGTAAAAAATAAACTTTAATGATAAATAAACTTAAAAGGAACATAAAACATAAGGACACAGACACACATGCAATGCAGCTGCGTGCGTATCTCTCTCGAACTGACGTCTCTGGCTGCCCCTTATCTCGCTCTCCCACTGATCAGCTGATTAAAAAGGCTGTGATCCATCACGGCCCCGCCACGCCCTCCTCCTCGTCACAGCGTTTTTTTTACGTTGTCAGCTTTTTGGAATAAACACATTTTTGGTAGTAACCCACAAATTGCTGTGCATGTAAACACACTCAATGTCTCATTCTGCGTTTTCATGATAGTTAAGACTTGACTAAATTGCACCTTACACAGGCATATCACAAGTCCCATCTTGGCTTGTTTTGTACAACAGACAGTGTTAAGAGGTACTTTCTCCATACAAAAAACCCTACAGGAATCCTGCAGGATTTTAATTCTGTCTGCATGTATCCTGCAAGAATGATGGCAAGATACATGGCATGACATTCCTACAGGTTTTAGCATGGAACCTTAAAAAGCACAGAGACATTCAGGAATAACCAGCACTCTTCCTGCACAGGAGAAAAATCTGCAGGACACCTTGAACTTCACTTGAACTTTATCTTCGATATCTTATATCACTTGCTTGAGTTTGAACATGTAACATGTTCTGATCGACAACCATGCTTTAAAATATATCCCCAGGACGTGCCACCCAAGGTCACATGATCATAAATGGTAAATTACTTCCTTGAAGTGATCATCACCTGTACCCTTCACTAACGGCCTTGAGGAAGGATCCTTCGTGGAGGGCTTGAGTTGAGCACTTTCGTTTGGAACATCTATTTGTGTGTTGTCCCCTTCACACAGTACTCTTCAAGGGTGCAAAAACACCATTTGGAATTCACCCACAGTAGGCTATCCTACAGTATTCCTGTTAAAGAGGACACAACATGGATGTAATAGCATATACAACACTGCTGTTAAATATAAAAGTCATATACTGTATTTTCAAACTTTAAGACAATTATTTACTTAAAAAAACAACAAATTTAAGAAGAGACACCATTTAAATTAAACAAATCTATTTGACTATATTTAAAACAAATATTGAAAATGGCAAATTATTTGTTATGCCAGTTATGCCAAGAGGTATTAAAAGGTGATACCCCAGATAGGGCTGCATTCCAGGGATTCAATTTGGATGGTGCAGTGGGAGAGATTCAACATCAACAGTCCAGCATGTCTGTAATGCTGGTGAATGTCGTGGCGGACTTGGAGGATATTGCTGTAATACGTCGATCGATTACTGCAATGGAGACGAAATTCACTGAGTTGGTTACAAGAATCAGGGGCGTTGAGAAATGGATCGATTATCTGGAGTCATCGGAATGGGAATTAGCTGCTAATCCACTAGCGGCCAAAGTAGATTTGGAACACATTTGGGAAAAGTTGGAAGACCTTGAGAATCAAATCAATTGGTAAAACAACATCCGAATTGTTGGAATTCCTGAACATGAGGAAGGCCAAGATATGTCGAAAGTCAGAGCCTGCTCAACATAACAGGCTATAAACAGTAAATCAAGTGAACTCACAGGGTCCCAGTCCGAGGCGAGGAGTAAAGGAAGACATTCTTGGAGGAACCACAACATTTTCTTTACAAATTAGACAAGAGAGAAACGTGATTGATTCAAGGAATGCATCAACAGAAGATTGCTTTTGCATTGACAAATATGGCTAAATTGAGAATAGATATTAAGGATGGCCACAAAATATTTACATTCCCACAGTAAGCATTGTCTTTCATAGAGACAATGGGGTAAGTAAGCATTTGGTGATTTTCATGTTGCCCCCAATTGAGCTTGACTCACTGAATATTCACTTGACCTATTTTGTTTATATATGTGTTGGTTCAGCCTAGCAGCTGGAGTTTGTTTTGGGTAGTAACACTGCTTCAAGAAACTCTTGCATCGACGGAAGGTCGCTTTTGCACTGATGTTCCCGGCCAAATGGAGAATAGATACTAAGGATGGCCACAAAATATTTATATGCCCACAACAAGCAATGTCTTTCATAAGATCAATGGACCGAGGAAGTCAATGTGTGTTTCTCATGTTGCTCCCAAATGATCTTAACTCACTGAACAATTCACTTGACCATCCGAGGAAGCTAGGCACCTTTTTTGTTTCTTTTTTTGCTGGCGCAACCTATTGGCTGGAGTTTGTTTTGTGGAGGAACACTCCTTCGAACAGTTGTGGAGGAATCTGTATGTTCCTAGTGTTTATGCCTCCTATTAGCTGGAGTTTGTTTTGTGGAGTATTTTTTGCAGGACATTGGAAGGATTAGGTCATCTGCTGCACTCATGAACAGCCAGCTTACTGAACATTCGTTTGACTGTCCGAGGAATCCGAACAGATTTTTTCTCTTTTTTTGTGCTGTTGTGCTAGCGGCTGGAGTTTGTTTTGTGGATGAACACACCTTCGAAACAGTTTTGCGATTTAATCTACACATTCTTTGGGATTATTCTGCCTATTGGCTGGAGTTTTTTTTATAGATTATATTTTGTTGTGTAATTCTTTCTCACAAAATATGTATAGAAACACCGGACTCGAGCAATCTGATGGAAAGCTGTCGCGGGGGCTCTCATAGGTGTACATGGACTGTTTGAGTTTAGAGACATGGCGCTGTCGTGGGCGGGTTTCATGTGCATGTTGTTTTTCTGTTTGTTTGGTTTGGGGGGAAGTTCAGGGTTTGACTGTTGCACTAATGTTGAAATTTGGTTTTTATATAAAAAAAAATTGGCACAATCTATTTCATATCAAAATGTAAAATGTTAATATGAGTGAATTGCCTCTCTCCACGAGGAATGTGAATGGGCTGGGGCACCCCATAACAAGAAGGAAGGTTATTCATTATCTTATACATAAGAAATATGTTATAATGTTACTTCAAGAAACGCTTCTTTCCCTGCAGGAAGCTGGAAAATTTGGAAAGGTATGGGGTGGACATGTTTTCTTTAGTGCTGGCTCAGGTAAGAGCAGGGGAGTCATTACATTGATAAGTAAACATCTACAATTCAAATGTCTCAAACAGAGTAAAGATAAATAAGGAAGAGCCATTGTTTTAGCAGAAATTCAGGGGCAAAGGTTGATTTTGGCTAATATTTAAGCACCTAACGCTGATGATCAAGGCTTTTTTATAGATGTCGCAAGCCACTGGCACCTCTCATGATATAATATTGGGAGGAGACTTTAATCTATTGATGGATTGAGTCCTTGTAATGGAGTGTAAGCCTCCTAGAGCAACACTGATGCTTCACAGGATGTGTAACATTCTTGGTCTTACAGATATTTGGAGAATTTTAAACCCATTTGGGAGTGACTACATCAGTCCATAAGATTTATTCTAGAATATATTTTTTTATTTCTAAGTTCCTCATTTCATCTGTTGTTGATTGTAAACATCTTAGTCTCAGATCACGCCCTGGTCAGTTTAGAGGTGTTGCCACCTATGGAGAAAAATAAATCATATAGTTGGCGCTTTAATGTATCCCTTTTGCAAAATCCGGATTTCCAACAAATGTTAAAGGCTGAAATCAATGTTTATATGGAGACCAACTTGTTCTCAATTTCCTCTGTGGGTGTGGCTTGGAAGGCACTTAAGGCAGTTCTTAGGAGTTGGACCATACAGTATGCCTCATTCATCAAAAAATCCAAAGCACGAGAACTCGTGGAGTTGGAGAAGAAAAGTAAAAGTGCCAAGGCAGGGCTAAAGTGATGAATGTTATCTGATGGCCTCAGAGAATTGACCCGATTGAAATACAGATATAATACTATTTTGTCATGGAAGGTGGTTTTGGTTATTAAGGGCAAGACAGTAATATTTTGAGTTGGGTACAAGGCAGGGAAGATTTTTCTCTGTATATAAAGCAGAGAGTGTCTTTTTCTACCATTCCCTCAATGAACTCTGCTGGTGGTGAATTTTTTTTAAAAAGTCCTTCATTTGGAATAGTAAGCATCCCAGATTACATTTCAATCAGTTACATTGACCGATTGACAAAGGTGGGCTAGGCCTACCCAAGATTTTGTTTTATTATTATCATGCATTCGATCTCAGACATTTGGCTCATTGGTTTCTTCCTCCTGAGAGAGCCCCTCCATGGTTTTGTATTGAACAGGAAGTTCTTGCCCCAATTTCACCATTGCAAAGCCTTTCTATCAAACTAATTTGAGAAGTTAAGTTACACCCCGTTATCTCTCATTTGCATACGGTATGGACAAAAGTGTCCAGAATGTTTAACTTGGACATTTATTTAAATTTCTGCTGGTCAGAGTGGATTGTGTGGGAGGTTAATACGCTTGGTGTCCTACCTGAGAGTGGAGTGTTGAGATCTCTTAAAAATTTGGTTCAATATTTTGAGATTCCCAGATCTCAGTTTTATAGGTATTTCTAACTGCACCAACCTGCTCTGTACTATTTTTATGAGTAGCATACACCCCCCTCAAGCGGCAGATACTCAGGGGAATGGTGATTACTGCTTTTGGAAAAGGTTATAATCAGGTTGCATCAGTGTATTACTCCCTGCTAATTCAGAGTCTGGGGGACAGAGCTTTAACTTCTATTAAGAGATTATGGGTTCAACCCAAAACCCATGTTTTTTGGTGGTGTATTAAGATCCAGGAATTCTGGATGAGGGTTCAGAGTTTTGTGTGTGACATGGTGGGCACTTGGGTTTCGTTTTGCCCCAGAATCTGTGTTTTGGGCGATGGAACGATCATCGCTGTGGGGAATAGTCACATAAAGAATTGGGTCCTGACCTGTGTGATAGTTGCCAGGCAGATTATTTTGAGGGTTTGGAGGTCAGCTGGTGCTCCTCCATTTCGGGAGTGATACACGTGGTGGCTTTTGAAGAGGTGTCATTTGGAAGACGGGGTAACTTAGATTTGTTTGTTGGGAAATGGGGCAATTATTTCGAGTTTTTGGAGGGCTCTCAGGGTGGGGCGTGGAGAGAGTAGTAAAGTTTTAATTGAGTATGATTAAATATATATATATATATATATATATATATATATATATATATATATATATATATATATATATGTTATTTTTTATTTTTATTTTTTTGCTTGTGTGTTTGTTTGCTTTTTGTTCTGTAAACAGTATTTACTCATGTGTGACCATGGAGATTTTTGTTGGGGAGGTGGTGTTGGGGATTGGGAGGGGGAGGGGTGGCTTCCCCTCCTCCTGCACATGATGTGTGACATTACCAACACGCTTACGTCATCCCTCTCATGAGCGGGTGTCACAGAGATCAACGGAAGTGAACATTTATAGTTAAAAAGTATATAAGTATATATATTGTTTTGTTTGATATCATACTGTGATTTCAGGGGTTTCCATGGTGATCATAAAAAGAGTCCCCCAGCAAATGGTCTGATTAGACATGTGATGAGTTGGGGGTTTATCTGATTAACAACAAAGACAGAGGAGTTTAGCTGTGCTTCCCCTGCAGTTAATATTTTTCAATTGTGACAAACTCAGACATTTTAGCACAAGTCCAAATTTTTTTATATCTCAGGAAAATATCAGTGAATATTCTGGATATAAGTCATTCTGCATGGAATTGTTAAATTTCTCATAGATTTCATCTGCTTCAATGTACTACAGAGGAATTAAAAATGTTTACCATAGGAGAGAGTGTAATGGTCAACAAGCGTTTTACAACAGTTAGTCACCACTTGCGGATACCATACAAATGATGGGTATTTTTTGGGGAGTTGTCTCCTTGCCAGTTTACCGCCCATAGAATGTCTGTACCGTCGCATTATGAATTGCTGTGCTAACCTTGTAGGCTCCCATTGATAGAGTGGCTCTGCAATTGTCTCATTGTGAACTTATTTCCTGGTTTCCATGGTACCAGAACCCATGCCTCTAAGGATCACAAAATCTTATTCATGCAAAAATATGAAGGGGATGTCACTTGTTCAGCACTATGGTGTTGATTTTAGGATAAATTAACTTCCGGAAGCTATGTCGATTTCCAGTATGATCATGTTGGTATGCTAGCTGATGTAAAAATGCAGAGTTGTTCAACCAAAAAATAAATAAAAAATTAGGCATCATTTTAAAGTGTTACATGGCTAGGTTGGCATTTTCAACAAATTATCAATTAGCACAACTATTTCAAATGTTCCTGGCCATGCCTGTTTTTGATGGTTTCAATTGACCTTTGTTACTAACTGTATTGACATCTGAATACATTACATCTTGTGTAACCCCTGACAGGGTACAGTCATGTGGGTTTCTGAAGTAATAAGTAATCATAACAAGCAGATGAACCCTAAATATGATCCATATTATTTTCACGTGAAACGTCTCTGGAGAACAGCAAGGGATAATTTTTGTCTACTGCATGTCCAGTCAGTCACCCAGCATCCATTTGTGGCCAACAGCAACTCTGTCTTTATCCTTGAACCATTCATTCCCCGCCTCTTGTTTTCCCTTTTTGTTCACTTGTTTTATGTCTTTGTTTTAATTTTTCATTATAAGCTGGTTCATGCACCAAGGTGAACACTTAATAGATTGTGGTCTACTTCAAAGCACTCCACCTGAAAGGCCATAATTCACCAGCACTGAATTAGCATTAGCAAGAGAGAGCGTGCGTGATTATGCAATGCGCTCCTCCCCATGCAAACAGAGGAGGTAATAGAGCTCTTCAGCGCTACACAAATCAGAGTTGGATGCAACAGAGCTTAGCATGTGATGGATTCATTGATGGAAAGGTTTATGCAGGAGATTAATGACAGAATAACCAATCGTAATGTCAACTTGATTAGCCTGAAACATCTGCAGATGTGTTTGTCTTCAGTGCAAGATCAAATATTAGAGATGCTTGTGCTAAATGCTTGTTCGCTTGAATCAGAAGCAGTTCTGAAACAGTACTAGCTATTTAGTTTGACAAATAAACAGTTTTTTTTAAACCTTATCAAAAATTACTGAAATAGTTCAGTCCCACACTAAAGAAAATCACAAATGTGATACCTTTCAAAAACCAGTAGTTTTTAGTTTTTAGTTCTGTTTCTCAGATTTTTCTCCTTAGAATGCTCACACGTTTCCTCTACACTTTTCAGCCTTATCTCATGATAATTACATGAGACATTTTTGCAAAACGTTATTACATAGATTAATTAAATGAATCACGGCAGTTCTGGGTTTGAATGTCCATTGAGTGGCGCTAAAAGTGAGTTAAATATTCTTCTTAACAGATGAGGTTTTTAATGTTAATGAGTTTTAAATCAGCAAAACCTACCAGCTTACCTTTAACCTAACCGATAGTGTAATAAAAGCAAATTTGAAATAAAAAAGAATTGCTAAAGCAACCATGTCATTTTGTGGTGCCTCAATGAGAAGAGTTTGCGATAAAAGAATGATTTGAATACTTTAAAAAGCCATGTTTATGGCAGTGCAGATGGCAGAGAATACACTGCCTGCACGATTGTCACATCGTTTGTTGCATGCAGTGTGCATGGTCGCCAATCCCGTGAGTGCCCAAGAAAAGGACAGGATACATTCCCCATTCATTTTCTCCATTGTCATTTCAATATTAACAAATTTGGCAATTAAACACACCCTCTGATGCCATTCATGTTTTTTTTCCCCATGCTATAATTCGGAGAGAGCATTGTTCGATCCATTTGAATGGTCAGCTACAGCAATCTGTCACACAAAGTATTAACGAGCATTAAAGCAATATTTATAATTTGAATTTCATGATAAAATTGACATTTTTGAAGAAAATAAATTTTTTGTCCCGGCGGACAGAACACCCCTCCGTGTTCCCGGCGACTCGTGGGGACACTCCTCCACCCCTGAGAGTGGCCCTACTGCACCAGGTGGCCGGGGAGTCGCTCCTCATTCCCGGGTTTCGGGACCAATGTAAAGTTTTAAGGATGACAAGGAGGACATGAAAGGCGAGTTGCTCCTCTCAGGTAAGGATTTTTAATGGACCCACTGCAGTGCTCACTGCTTCACAATAATGATTCTTCAGCTTCACAATAATACTTTTACAGCTACACAATAATACTCTGACAGCTTCACAATAATTGTTCAGGCCCCAGACTCTCTCTCTCGACTACTGTTAGCATGGGTCTATTTACGCTCTCCCCGTGCTCACTGGAATTAGAGACAGGTGTTAGACATAATTTAGCTCATGTGTAAGTGCCCTTACCACTTCTCTCTCTCCAGACGGGCACTTGACCATGCCCCCGCTGCCACAGAGAGTTTGCACTATTGTGGGTTTAGGCACACAAACTGTGGGTGTTATGTTTGTTAATGAAGTTGCACAATGCGCAATTTGCAATTTTCGTGAGAAATAGGTCATTGCGCTTAGACGTTTCATTGCCACATTTTAACTCAGTGCAAAGTACAAATGCAGTTTCTGCATTTGCAGTTTAGAGATTCCAATTTTTCAGGGGTAATTGCTTAAGATTTGTATCAATCTTTCTATATGCCATGATTTATTTTTTCAATTATTTGTATTATTATTTTTATTGATATGTATACTTGTAATATTATTATTGTCTATTTACAATTTTCAATATTCATGATTTAATTTGTAGCCTACTAGTAATTTTCCACCTGTTGTTGAGATTGTTAAGTCACTGCAAAAGGGGCCAGTGGAACAAGGAGAGATTAAATGTTTGGATTGGGTATGATTTTGATTTTCGTATAGTTTAAAGTGTAATTTGAATTTAGGAATATTTATTTATTTATTTATTTTGAATACATGAATACACATTTTTAAAATCAGAATCGACCGGTAGAAATGAAGTCATGCCGATACAATCATTGTTAATACTACCCATAATATGTGTATCAGTAGATGAAAATTATTAATATGACACATTCTCTATAATATAACATCCAAATTCAGAAGAGAATCACATTTTCTATGCGTGTTAAAGGAGCGTGTCACTGTCTAATATTTCTGGCATTCATCAATGACACAGTTAATGTACATTTTCTATTCTTCTAATTCATTGCAATACAGTCCATTTACACTACCAACGTCTTGTGAATGTGCTGTCTTTGTTTATATCTCTGGTGCCTGAAAGGGTATGGACTATAATAGGATGCAGACGGTGGAAGAGCCTCAGAATTCAATTGCACTTAGTCCAGCCCATTTGCACATTATGCAGGCGATTTTTGCGCCCTAACCTACTTGCGCCTAGACTTAAAATACAAAAATGTCATGGTCATGCCCACTTAATGCTTATGACTTATGGCATACATCTGCACTGAACACTAGCAATCTTAAAATAGGGCCCACAGTCTACATGCACTTTGGGAAAAAAAGAAAGCTATGTTTGTGATTTCTGGGATAGTCCATTTATTTCCAATGAACTTCAGCTGTGGGGGTTCTGATTAACTGTGCAGTCCATAGTTGTCATCATTGGATTATTGCATGGCATATATCCAACAATTTACCACATGTTGTATTTTTCCACCATATTGTGCTGCCCTAATCTCAACAATGTCTCAAGCTGTGCTCAGATTTGCTAAGACAGCGTAAGATTTCAATATGAAACATTTCTCATCAAATGTTTTTTTACCAAATTATTATAAATGGTAAATGGTCTGCACTTATATAGCGCATTTTTCTAACCTCAGAGGTTACCAAAGCGCTTTACACTGTGTCCCAATCACCCATTCACACACACACTCATACACCAATGGCGGCAGAGCTGCCATGCAAGGCGCTAGCCTGCCATCAGGAGCAACTTGGGGTTCAGTGTCTTGCCCAAGGACACTTCGGCACGTGGAGTCGTATGGGCCGGGATTCAAACCACCAACCCTGTGATTAGTGGCCGACCCGCTCTACCACCTGAGCCACAGCCGCCGCCGTAGCAATACGATTGACTTATTTGGGTCTAATTTAGATTAACAGGGCTGTTACTATCTTTAGGGGTAGCAATGTTAATTGTTTAGCCATCAGTCCAGGGGGGCCGAGAGCATTTTGATCATTTCGCTGTCAGTCAGGTCATCTGGAGGGGCTCAAGGGAAATTAGACCAGACCATGTCTTAATTGAAATATGACTGACAACTCCAGTTTCAAAATCCTTTGGTATGGGACAGTGATTAATGTACCATTTTATTCACATTGTACTCTGAATCTTAAGGAATGGCACTAAATGGTATATGTGGAGAAATAATTTTTGGATCTCTTTTTGCACTTAAATATTGGTATTTTGAAACTTCTTATTGAAACACAAGATCCCTTCTTGTATATCATTAGGACAAATACTTACACATTTTTTTCCTCTGGTGGACTAAACAAAAAAATTAAAAAATGTGAAATCAAGCAGTAAATTTATCATAAATGGACATGCATTTCTCAATTAAGTATTAAAAATAAAAACGTTTTTTTAATGATGTTCCATTCAGTCTGATTACTTCTTTCCAGAATGCTTAATAATTCTAAAAGCACAACAACTTTGGATCTGAAATTGAACCCTATTTGGCGAGTAAGGCGAGAAGCTAGTAAAGAGTAAAGGTAAAGAAAATAAAGAGATTTTCTACACTGTAAGATATGGGAAGCAAGTTTAGTCCCAGGAATCTGTGATGTATGGACAGATGGGAGGACATGCAGGGATCAAGAGCACGGAAGACGGTAGAGAGATGCATTTGAGACACAGCCCAGCATGTGCTGGAAAACACACAGAATTACCCAGCAGGCAAAACTCATTCCAGTCTGTCGTGTCCTTTGAGAATTACTCACGCTCGGGTCAGTCCATCCATCCTGTCGCTCTGATCTGCCTGTGCTCATGCTTGTTACCTCGGTTTCCGTCTGTCTGTCTTTGAACTGCGCAGGAAACCAGACACTAGACTGTGGAGTCATTCAACGGTCTCAAATGCACAGATGGATGTAGAGGGTGCCTTTTAATTGTGTTTCAGCATGGAGCTGGTGGGTGATGAACGGGGATCACCACTTTCCTTAAATCCATGTCTTTGCTTCCTGTGGTGTCAGTGTATGGCAGAAACTAACTGTCTGCAGAACATAAACAGGCCAAGAGTCTGCATGTACTGTCTGTTCATTTCTGCCTTTTTCAGTGCTAAAATAATCAGAGACTAAGATGAATTTAACCCAGTCTTAATTCAATCTGATGAATATAAATGAATACAGGAGGACATTTCATTCAAATTCTTGTCCATGTCTGCAAACGCGCTAATAATGAGGAGCAATTTTAAGTTTGAGCTGAAATTAGATACTGTTTGAGACATTTTTTTTTTATTTCATGCATATGAAGCTAAAACAATGACTTAAGTATTTGAATCTGAAAGGTTTGTCATATTTTAAAACAGATATGTTTAAAATCTTTTAAGAGGTGGAATTAGCTATAAATTTCAGATTAGTGGTGTAAATAGTATCGTCTCTGGTTACTTAACTGTAACCCCTGTTCCCTGATAAAAGTGGAACGAGATGCTTCACTGATTTAGTGCTTTGGGAACAACTTTAGGTGTGACCAGCTGTGAATATGTGTGCAACGAGTCAATGAAATTTACTAGAATTCATAGCCTCAGCTGGTGACATCATTGGATGCACCTGTAGCAGGGGTATAAATAGATGTTTCACAGGTGCATTGTCAGGTATTTTGTCCGAAGAGCAGTCCTGGGGCATCCCAGTGCGGCAATGAAGCACAGCATCTCGTTCCGCTTTTATCAGGGAACAGGGGTTATAGTTAAGTAACCCGAGACGTTCCCTATCAAAAAGCTACACTTTGATGCTGCACTGATTTAGCGCTTTGGGAACGAGAATACCCACGCCGCCGCACTGTGGATGTCCAGACCCCTAACGGTTGTGTAGGTGTGCTCACAAGAGCGCGAGAGGTCTCAGACATGAGCTTGTGATGTTGACATAAGAGCCCGGAGTGGCATGAACTTCCAAACTATAAAATCTTATGAATGTGTGTGGAGAGGACCAGCCTGCCGCATAACAAACATGCTGCTGAGGGACACCTATAGCCAAGGCTTTAGAGGAGGCGACCGCTCTGGTAGAGTGAGCCCTGATACCTACTGGCGAAGCTTGACCACGTGCCTCATAGTCCAGGGCAATAGCGTCCCTCACCCAATGCAACATAGTTTGCTTGGTGGCGGCCGCCCCTTTGTTGTGGCCCCATGGCAAACGGATAGTTGCCCTGACTTATGCCACTGGCTAGTGCGGTGGACATAAGTCTGAAGGGCAGTCCGTGAAATCTTTCATGCTCCGGCGTTGTAAATGACGGGGAGCAGAAGGCTTCGTGAGTGACCGGATGTAGGGTCGAGAAAGGAACATTAGGCAGGTAGTCAGGATGATGGTGCAAAATTGCTTTAGCCATTCCTGGGGCAAAATCTAAACAGGCTTGCGAGACATACAGAGCCTGTAGATCCCCAATTCTTTTTAGAGAAGTAATTGCCATAAGAAAAACCATCTTGAGAGTCAGAAATTTATCAGACACTGACTCTAGAGGTTCGAAGGGGGTCTCAACCAGACCCTCAAGGACTATTGCTAAGTCCCATGAAGGGATCCTGGTCCTAGCAGGAGGTCTCAGTTGCATGGCTCCACGAATGAAGCGAGTGAGCAGAGGATGTCTACCCAACGGCACCCCGTCAGTCAAGGCATGGCAAGCCGATAGAGTGGCTATGTAAACCCTGAGAGTGGCAGGCCATGTGCCTGCTGATAATTTTTCCTGCAGAAAGTCCAGAACTGAAGCAAGCTGGCAGTTAACTGGATCTGCATTATGTGCACTGCACCATCTTTCAAATACACCCTATTTATTGGCGTAACTTCTTCTAGTAGAGGGAGCCATAGCACTTAGAATGGTCTCGATAAATTCAGGTGAAAGTCCAGTGTCCCTCAGTTGGTACCCTTCAGGGGCCAAACATGAAGGTTCAAAGCTCAGGCTGGGGATGAAATATTGTCCCCTGCGCCTGAGACAGAAGGCCCTTCCTTTCCGGAATTGCCCAAGGTGAGCCGTCGAGGAGAGACATTATCTCCAAGAACCATACCCTGTTCGGCCAGCGTGAATCTCACTATCAGTAAGAGGCAGGACCCTTGCTGGCGAACTCTCGCCAAGATTCCCGGGAGCAGAGAAACCAGGGGAAACGCATACAGGTGCATTCTGGGCCATGTGCCATTGCGTCCAGAGCCATGGGGGCTGGGTGACTCAGAGAGAAGTAGAGGGGACATTACACTGTCTGTTGAGAGGCGAAGAGGTCCACTTCTGTCTTGTAAAATCTCACCCAGATTTGTTCCACTCCCCTGTCCGTATTATCTGTCTGGACAGTAAATCTGCTCCCACATTCAGGTACCAGTGATACAAACTGCCCTGACTGACAGAAGCTTGCCCTGGGCCCAAAGAAGAATGTGACATGCCAGAGTGTTCTGCTGGGATGAACGTAGACCTCCTTGATGATTTATGTAAGAGACTGCTGCTGTGTTGTTCACATGCACCAGGACATGGCAGCCTTTCAAATGCTGGAGGAAGTATTTCAGGGCCAGAAATACAGCCATCAACTCGAGGCAGTTGATGTGCCAATCAAGCTGATGACCCTCCCATTCCCCTTGAGCTGGATGACCACTTAAGACCGCTCCCCAGCCAGTCAGGGAGGTGTCTGTTGTTTGCAAGTTGCGACGGCAAGACACACCTAGAGTGGGGCCCAAAGTAAGGAACCGGGGTCTGAACCACATAGAAAGGGTACGAAGCGCACAGCGCGTAACCCTTATTAGCCTTAGGGGACTGGCCCTTGGATGAAATCCCCTGGTTTTGAGCCACAACTGAAATGGTCTCATGTGCAGAAGGCCCAAAGGGATCACCGAGGACACAGATGCCATGAGACCTAGTATTCATTGATACTGACGAACAGTGCAAACTTGGCCTAGCCTGACTTTGCTCAGGGTGTTCTGAATGGACACGATTCGAGTGGGAGACAATTGTGCCTGCATCTTGATAGAATTCCATACAATCCCCAGATAGATAGTTTTCAGAGTGGCAGAGAGGACGCTTTTCTTGGCATTGAGCCTCAACCCCAGAGAAACCAGATGAGTTAAGATGATATCCCTGTGCTGTAATGCCAGTTCTTGTGACTGTGCTAGTATCAGCCAGTCGTCTATGTAATTTAAAATGCGGATGCACCGGAGTCGCAAAGGAGCCAGTGCTGCATCCATGCATTCCATGAATGTGCAAGTTGATAAGGCTAGACCGCATTGAAGAACCTGATATTGGAAAGCTTCGCCCCCGAAAGCGAACCTCAGGAACGTCCTGTGTTGTGGCAGACTTTCTATATGAAAGTACGCATCCATGAGATCGATCATGACCAACCAATCACGATGTTGGATTTGAAACATGACCATCTTGACGGTTAGCATCTTGAACTTGAATGCCCTCAGAGCGGTTCAAGCCTCGAAGGTCTAAAATCGGACACAACCCCCCATCCTTCCTGGGAACCAGGAAGTATCTGCTGTAGTAACCTAACTCTCTCTCTGGAAGGAGAACACGTTCTATGGCCCCTTTGACCAAGAGATTTTGCAGTTCTTTCCACAGTAGACATACTTGTCCCGGTTTCACTGTAGTGGGAACCACGCCGTTGAAACGCGGAGGATGGCGAACAAATGTAATTCTGTAGCCTTTTTCTACTGTTCTTAGGACCCACATAGAAACACCTGGCAGTAGTTTCCACGCCAACAGGCAAATGAGAAGAACACACCTATAGCAAATTCAAGCATTTGCAGAACACAGACATTCAAATATGTTGGAAATGATAAACTACACCATTACTAGAAGCAATTGCTTGTGCCCTTTAAAGAAAAACACTTCCCCTAAAATGAACATGCAAAATGTCACATTCATCTGGGATTGAAATTGGATGCTTGTTTGCATTTGGTATTGCTTTATTCATGTCTTTTGCTTCAAACCAGTGGCCATCAAATCATTCTCGGTCAAATATGTTTCCCATTGAATATCCACAGTCCCCCAATGGGTTTTGTTTCAGATACAGTTAACAAAAGCTACTAGGATGAGACACAGAAACACATGCAATCACTGCTTGAGCTAAAGCATGAAAACAAACCTCTCGTTGTGATTATCAGTGCATCTCCTCTCTAATGCTCTATTAACCACCTGCGTTTACCTGCAGCACTGCCAAAACTCACATCATGAAAAAAGCAGACTTTCACTGAATGCATTCCTGCCTATTTGTGATGAGACATATTTATAATACCGTATCATTTAGCACAAGCAGTGGCAAATTCTCAGGCATGCCAAATAAATAAAGATTTTTCATCCTTTCATTCTCGATCACCTTTTTGCCTGTGTATTTTTAATCACTTTCCACTTTAATTAATCTACTAAAAAATAGAGAAAAATGAAAAGTTTATCCAGTCAGAATTTATTCCTTGATGCTTACAAGCAAAATGAAAAGTTTAAAAAAAAAGTTTTAGAAAGTAGTGCTCCGTTCCATTCAACTCGGAAAGTCAGATTTTACAACTTCCAACTAGGAAAAGTGCAATAGAATGCATCTTGAAGTCAGAATTACAGCTTACAGCTCATGCAGAAATTCTCTACTCTGATTTCACCGAGATGCAGGTGCATGATGTCACATAAACATGTGGATATACAAAGTAAGTGATAAACATTCACTTTATTAAGTAATATTTATAAATGAGTTCATTTCCACATTACATGATATTAAATCATGTTTAAAAAATGCCTGCAGAAACGTGTATGAAACATTATAAACTCTTTTGTTAATCGTACACCTGAAGCACAAATGCTAGAGCTGCATCATTGTTTATCAGTTGGGTTGCTAGGAGACATCTCTAATGAGATTCAAACATCCGTTGCAGTTCTGAATATCGGGGAATGGGATGCATTTATGGTCGGAGATATCAAGTAGGAATATCCACATCCAACTTGAGTGGAACGCAGCATAACCGTGTACCCTGACGAAACGAAATTTATTGCAATATTTAAATTGAAAATATTATTAGATAGATTTTCTACTGACCTTGGTAGATTCATAGGAAAAATTATGATTTTTGAATGTCTGTTTGGGATACTTTCATTTCAAAAACAGTCATGCTGCAGTGAAAAAAAAGGCTTGCTTGAGCATTAAGTGTTATTTCAAGTTCTGGCTTTCATGTGTGAATGTGTTTTTAAAATGTCAATTGGTATTATTAGTTAGCTGTGACATAATATATGATGCCCAAACTCCTAGGGTGTCTTATTCATTGTGAAACTGTGTTTTCTTAATGGCATGAATCACACTGAAGGCCTAGACATTAAAGTCACAGCCCGCCACTGAGCACAAGACAGATGCAATTAAAAACAGATTTATTAATGGAAATCGTTTTCTTGGTGAAAATAACATCCATTCCAGATGGACAGTGCACAGCATGCTTGAAACCATCTGTACAGGTCTTCCAAATGAATGCATGATTTAAATGAGCCTCATATGATCTGTTTTTCTCACAAATGAGCAAAGTTGTTTAAAAAAATAAACTATTGGAATTAGGACCGTCTCTGAGAAGAAGAATTTCTGAAGTCTCTGAATTGATTTGTTTGCTTAAGTCTCTTGAAATAGGGTTGAACATAATTTTGTTTTCCAACCATTCTGACAGATTGTATCTTGATATTTGAAAATACAAGTTTTGAAAATGTGTGATAGTAAGTGCTGTACATTACATCTAATCATATTTTTCACAGCTAATAACCACATCCAGAATAGTAGATTCATCCCATCCACACAGCATCCTTCTGGTCATGCCAAAAGGGAAATTTAACTCTTGTGCATACTTCTGGAAATATTTTCATTTTCATTATTGTGAACATTTATGCCAACAGCATAAATTTTGCAAAAGGTGTGTATTTTAAAGGGTTAAAATCCTGAAAATGAATGAATATGTGGTAGGTATGATCAAGACTAAACAATTAACTCATTGAAAGTGGAAAATAATATTATTATATAATATTATTATGGCAATTTATTGATGTGGACATTTTTACCCTCGAAAGATCTCTGAGTAACTTTTTTTTATTGACGCACAAGAGTTACCATGCTTAAGCTGATGTAAAAATGACCTCACTCCATGATATTTGTCTATTTATTTAGAAAACATTCTTAACACATTTAATATTTAAATAAGGAACCTAAATACAATCAGTTTTTAAGCCTGAACGGTGAAGTGAAAACTTTATCATTAAACTGTGCAATTGATTTTAAGCATCATGACTTCATTAGCTTTTAAAATCTTGTTTCTATTGATGAATAGTGAGATTAAACTGTCAGATGTTTCAGTGAAAGACATACATCTCTCTTGAGATACCAGAGGGAAACACTGAAGCCCAGAGACAGGGTCGATCAGCAGCCGGTAATTCAATGGCTTGTTGCATGATCAGCAAGTGATGAGTAATGCTTTTCTCAGTAGGTAGTGAATGGTGGTTGGCCTCTCAACACCTCGGGTCAGCACATTTCAAGTGTGTTTGGCATGAGCATTAAAAAACTCAATGAACATGGTTTGTCCTGTAGTTTTTCTCAAGGGAACACTGTGTTTTCGAGATAAACATTTGGTCTACACCTCACAGTGATAGCAAATTAACTTTATCAACCTGTCTCTCATACAGTAGTTTGTTGATTGCGTATTTTTATTGTTTTATATCTTTTATTCTGAAGACTTTAAGATACATTGTAAATTAAGTAGGCATACACAGTTTTGGGTGAGTCTAAAAAAGTCTGTAGAACAGAAATATGGACAATTTCCATGCTTGGTGGTAAAATGTGAAATGTCTCAACAACTTTACTCACAAAAACATATACATAGGGTAAGATGGGGGAAGACAACGATTCAAATTGTAATAGTAATTTTTCATGTTATTAATGTCATGACTATACATTGTGATCAGTTGAATGCCACTTTGGTGAATTAAAGTACCAATTTCCTACCATAAGAGCAAAATCTGTACAAACTTTTGGCTGCCAGTGTATGTTACAATTTAAAAGTAAATGAACATTGTTCTTAAGGGGAGCATCTTACCCCATAAGTACAATGGACAAGGATAAAAAAAAAAATTACAATTATTTTTTATTTATTGTCTTAAACTGGTAAAATTACAACCTTATGTACTCTTTATTGCCATATGACACTATATTTATGTATTACTTTACAAATCAATCAATATATACAAAAATAATACAAGTGTTAAATGCATTGAATACCACAGGACAGGGGTCGGGAACCTTTTTTCACTAAGGATCCCATTTTTAAATTTTTGGTTGATGCATTTTTTTCGAAAGAGCCATAACACAAACAAATAGTTTTTCAATAAAATAAAATGTTTATATTGCCCATAGACTACTCAAAAACAAACAAATATGCAAATATTAATAGGTAACATTAATTGTTTGTGCGGGTTTCCATAAAATTACTTAATTTTACTTCATGAAAAATGTAACTTCCCTTTTAGACTTAACAATATGTAAAAAACATTTGAATAATCGCATTTAAAATATCAATATTCGATTATATGATCAATCTCCAAGGTCGGGGAATATTTTTGCTTTATTGATTTTGCTTTAAAATTTGTATTAATGTATTGAAACATGAAAAACTTAAAAAAATTCAACTAAATTCAAATTGCACTTTATACGAAACTAAAAAGCAATACAAATAACGAAGTGATAAAAACATCCTCTATATAACCACCTCCCAAATCCAAACATTTACCGTCTCCAACGGCTCCATTTACCATCACGCAAGTATCAGTATGCAGCAACAGGTGAAAATTACTAGCATACAACTTAAGAACTAAAGACAATTATAAATGTAAAGATAATTATAATAATCATCATAATAAATAAGCCTAAAAAAATCTTGTGTTCCCAAAAATGTGTGTTCTTATTGAATATGCTTAAATTGTGTTTTGGTAATACAGTTTATGCTGCTTAAATAAAATAAAACAGAACTCAATTTTAGGTTCAAGGTGAACGTGTCTTGTATTACTTTATGATTTAATCACTTTCGTCTTTGTTTCTTTAATATAAAGATACCTGTAGCCTATATATTACTGAACCTACAGAGTTGCGTTCACAATGTGTAAGATAAAAGAACTTCTCTGTGGAAATAAAGCAAACTAAACTCACAGCACCTCACGAGATGATCGGAGATCATTTGCAGCATTTCTCATAGACTACATTATTCTTGCAAACTGTTTTCAGTCGAATGAAACCGATAAAAATGAGTGATAAATCTTTACACACGTTTGCTCCACGAGACAGTGTCTAGATGCATGCCTCTGAAAAACAGCAAATCAGACACAAGCATTGACGCCGTTTCATTTGTATGCTCTTAAAAATATTATAAAGTGTGTTTCTTCAAACAGCATTTCTTGTCATGTGTCACTCCGATTGCAGGTAGATGAGCAAAATTACTTGTGCATTACATTTTTGACCCACATACAGTATACGTTCTAGGGTTGAATATATATTTAAAACATAAAACATCCAATATTTACATTAGAAAAACAGTTCCAACTCACTAAAATGATTACAATTTTAGTTATTTCTATTAAGTGCATTATTATTGTAATTTTGTTAACTAAAATTCATTTTTAGTGTCTCTTATTGAATGATCAATCATGATTATGTTCATGTTTATTATTAATGATAACTATTAATGGAAAGAAAAATAAATTGTACAGGTTGCATTAAGATAAGGGGCCCAAAAATCCTTCTGGCACGCTGCCCCTGGCCAGAAGTCTGACAGTCCACAAATCATGAAAGGCATCATAAAAGTATTCAGTATGACTCCATTGGTTTAACCCATCTCTTCTTAATTGATGAGGTCATCAGTTTTGGGTACAAACCAAAGTGTAACTCCTTTTTCCTGGGGGGTCTTACTGGGGAAACGAATGTTGGTGGGACATCTGCCGAAAGTTGTTCTATAGCATTCCCTTGCTCTAGTAATTTAAAGCCAGTTTATAGCTGGTAATAAGACATGTATCAAATGCTAAATAAAGTTGTAAATGGGGTGCAAGATGTTAAAATTTGCATATCTCATATGGACCTGTTTTTTCTTTTTTACTATCTTTTATTTTGATCAAGTCTTATGCGTTATGGTGCTCTGTTTCAGTCACTTGTGTTCCTGCAAGGTGCAATGTAATCTATGCTGTAATGTACTGACTACTGTACATTTCTTTGCAGATATTTTATTATACATGTTTATTTATTTTTCCATGTGGTTAGTCATATTCTTCTTTGAAATGTCTTTTGGGTATATGTTAAAACAACAAATGAGCAAATATGTGAGAAAGTGCTTCCTTTAATTTGTCAATATTACACTGATCACACAGAGATTATCACACTGATTGGTTTTACAGTCCAATTCAAAGATAAAATTGTTTATTTTATTTGTTCATCTGCGGGAATTCATTTGAATACTTTTCACCAGCATGTTATAGTTTGTGTGGTCTGTGCGGGAATCCCCACATTACGAATTCAGAACCTGTTATAAAATATATAACAATATAACTTTATAACATAAATAGCTAGTATGTGCCTTACCTTGAGGTTTATAACAATGATGATAATTCTCTTCAATTGCCTAGTCCAGTCATTAATGAAAAAACTGGCCCTGACCAAATAATCATTGAAGGAAGAGGAATGAATTGAAGTTGCTATAGTGAGCAGCCCCCTCTGTTGGTCAAAATAAGCAGCACAGGGTAGGCTTTAGTGCTTGGGCTAAGTTTCTTGCCATTTCACTATGCGGGCTGTTTTGAACACTCAGGAAAAACTGGGATGTTTCCAGGGACGGCTCCAGTCGGGGACAGACCACCAAAAACCGGGACTGTCCCCGGAAAATGGGGAGATGTGTTCACACTAAAATACACACATTTACACTTTGTCTTAAGCCTGAGATGCTGAAAACTACTGCGTTACTGTTTTCACAATCACAGAATGACATACAAATCACGTACTGTACATGACATGTTTGTCATTAATGTGGGTATCTTTGTGTTTGCAGGCTACTCAAATTGCTGTAGACAAACTAACAGCCACACCACACTTCATGCTTATTGTGTGTGTCTTTAGTCTTAAACCACACCTCTTTAAGAGGACCATGTGATCATACACACCTGAAACTCATTACACACAACATCATATTACAATATTTAAATTAAAAACACAGAATTTCGGCAAACGGTGAATAGTTTGCAACCATGGAACTTAATATTTGTTGTACAATATTTCAATCATAAAACAGTGGTAAAATATTGCATGTTTAGTTAGATACTTACATCTCACATTACACAACTACTCTTAACCTGAACTGCTTACTGATGCGCAACACCGGGATAATCCATGAGGTTCCCCGCAGCGTTTTAAACTTTAGTCCCGCGTTCATCGATTTGATTGGCTTTCTGAAATGACATTGACGAGTGGTGTTAATATTACAGAGCATGGTAAAAATGTAACTTTTTTAAACCAATATGTTATTCCTGCAACAATGTAATGACAAAAAGACAGTGGTGCATAATAGACTGCAGCAGAACAGCAACAAGGATATCAATTATTATGGGGGACAATCTGTCCATATCTGATTATTGGGGGTGACTTATCCCCCTCAAAGTATATTGTGGTTAAGGCCCTGATTGGATCAAAAAAACACGCAGGTTTAAAACGCTGTCCTGATGCATCCCGATTACATACCCAAAGATGAGAACTTAACGGCTCTTCCTCGGTGTGTCTGTCTGATTTATGTTATGAATATCATATCAACTAATTTCAGTCTAGATACATTTAAATTTCAGTATGTTCCTTGCATCTGATGGCTTCTGAAGATTTGGAATATTGCACAATCGTCATGTGGACTACTTCTTAATGGTACTTTGTGACCTTTTTGGAACTCAACAGCTCAATACCTATTAACTTTCATTTTAAAGTGAACATTCTTCAAATTATTTCATTGTATGTGTAATGGAAGAAAGAAAAACATATGAGTGTTAAGTGATTAAATAACGATGAAAGACTTTTTTTCTTTTTGGGGTAAACTCTGCCTTCAGTTTTCAAATAATCAATGTGGCCACAGGTGGCCTGTCCGATTCAAATTTATCGCATGTGTGATTAAAAGACTTTGTGTTCAGGCTCGATGCTTCATATGGATTACTTGCCAGAGAAAACCCTGAGGCTGGATTGTGCAAATGAAATGCAATTACTGGAGGGGAAGTCTTGCCAGTCCAGCATATTCTAATGACGGTCTCACATCATTGATAATGGATTAGGAAGCTTCCCATGAGGACCAAATAGTTTGATCAGGAAACCTTCAGAGACTCAGAAATTACGGCTTTATTGCCTCTACACTCCTCTATCCTTAACACCAATGACCTTTCCCATGAACAGAAGAAAGTCAGTTTACATACTCAACTATTCTTGCAATATAAACTAGACCAGAGGTCGTGAACCTTTTTTCACTAAGGAGTTTTACATTTTTGGTTGATGCATTTTTTTTTTAAAGGGCTATAGCACAAACAAATAATTTACTATTTTCAAAAACAAAGTTTTTCAATAAAATAAAATGTTTATGTTGCCTATAGACTACTCAAAAACAAACAAATATGAAAAATTAATAGTTAACATGTTGCAATATGGAATTGAGCAGATGCATTTGTGCAGGTCTCCATAAATTTCTTTTTTACAAAATTTAATTTCAGTAAAACTTTATTAAAATTGTTTATGAAATATTAAACTTCCCTTTTGGGCTGGATGATACGTACAAAATATTTTAACTCTAACTGCCTTATTTAAAATATTGCAATATCTAATTATATGGTCAACCCCCCTGCCAAGGGTCGGTGAATATTTTTGCTTTATTGATTTTGCTTTAAAAGTTAAATTAATTGATTGAAACTCAAATTCAAAAAATTCAAACTGCACTTTAAGTGAAATGAAAAAAGCAATTAAAATATTTTATATAACCACCTCAAATCCAAACATTTACGTCTCCAACAGCCCCAATTGTTATCATGCATGCATCCGTCAGTGACACAGGTGAAAAATTACTAATAGCCAAAAATTAATAACTAAAAACAATTATAAATGTAAAGATAATTAGAATAATCATCATAATAAAAAAGCCTAATAAATCCCCTTGTGTTCCCAAAAAATGCTGCCAAATTTGTGTTCTTATCGAATATGATTTCATTGCGTTTTGGTTCAAGGTGAACGTGTCTTGTATTACTTTATGATTTAATCACTTTCTGATTTGTTTCATTAATACAAAGATACCTGTAGCCTATATATTACTGAACCTACAGAGGTGCGTTCACAATGTGTAAGAGTGAACTGCTCTGTTGAAATAAAGCAAACTAAACTCACAGCACCTCACGAGATGATCGGAGATCATTTGCAGCATTTCTCATAGACTACATTATTCTTGCAAACTGTTTTCAGTCGAATGAAACAGAGGAAAAAAATAGTTATAACGTTTTACATGCGCTTGTTCCACGAGTCAGTGTCCAGCTGCACACCTCTGAAAAACAGTGAATCAGACACGAGCATTGACGGAATTTCATTTGTCTGCTCTTAAAAATATCATAAAATGAGTTTCTTCAAACGTGTCTGTGTCTAACAGCATTTTTGTCATGTGTCACTCCGAGATGTCTTATAGGTCACCCACCTATTGTGGGTAGATGAGCAAAATTACTTGTGCATGAAATACATTTGGACGAGGAGCTCACAACTGGATTGAGCCTCATCGCATTTGGAGTGTGGCGGGTGCTATTTCACACCCTGGGCACACATAAAAAACACCAAACATTCATAAAATCGCTTGTAGAAAATGCTCTTAACAGCTAAGATCAATAGTTATTGGAAAACGAGGCACAGAACTCTATGAATATTCGTGTCTTGGAGAAGTGCTTTCATTGCACTCGTGAATAGCAGAGCTTACTGCACAGATATATCAAATCAGGCGTGCATCGGCGGCTGTTCTTCAAAATATAATCACGTTTCGTCAACACATGTCTTTATGTCTAATTTCTTGTAATATATTACTTCCAGATTACTTTTATTTCAACCTTGTTCACCAGGAGTAGGCTGTACGACAAATTCGGGAGAAAGGAAATCAAAACTTGATTGAGTCATTGACTTCAAGCTTTGCAATCGCACCTACTCTTTCTGCAGGAAAATTATCTCTAGAAAGTTTTAAACAATCTTGTGTTGTTGTAAATGTGTTGGTGATGAATGGTGAGACACCCGGTGAGCCACTTGATTTTTAACAAAGAGCCAGTTGTGGCTCGCGAGCCATAGGTTCCCGACCCCTTATCTAGACTAATATAGAAGCCAATTTCTGTAACATAAAAAAGTGCTTTGGTAAGTCATAATTATTAGATCCAAAGTCATAATTATGAGACACAGTCATAATTTTTAGATACTAAGCCATAATTCAGATTAAAAGTCAAACAAATTACATAGTAAATGAGATAGTAAGTGATAATTATGAGATATTCAAAATTATGAGATACAGTAGATCTCGAATTCGAGTTTTGACTCATAATTGATCTTAAAATTATCTCTTCATTTTGCCTCATAGTTTTGACTTTCTCAATTCTGACATTTAATATTATAATGTGATTAACTATCTCATAGTTCTGACTTTTTATATAATAATTATGATTTTTTTTAAGCTTATAAATGTCTTTTCATAATTATGACTTACTATCTATTAATTTTGACTCTTATAATTTTAATTATTATCTGTTTCATGTTCCTGTTTGTGCGTAGCTCGAGTGTGATTGTTAGCCTGCAAAGCACTTTCTATTTTTCTATATGCTAGAGAAGGGGTTCCCAAACTTTTCAGCCCACGACCCCCAAAATAAAGGTGCGAGTGACTCGCGACCCCTACTATCCTCGGAGGTGGTTAAAGTATACAAACATTGCATGAAACTGTGCACACACACTAATAGGCATACTTACAACACAAAAGAACAAAACAGTCAAAACAACCATTATATTATTTTATATTAAATATTAACATCACCTAATGAGATTTGGACATAATGCCGTTGTGCATAACTGCGCACACGCACAAATAGGCCTATCTAAACACGAGCATGTTTACAACATAAAAGAACACAACAATCAAACAACTATAATATTGTTTTATAGTAATTTACTCATTACTTTTATTTAAATAGTAACATCACCTAATGAGATGGATGGGCACAATGCTTGGAGCACAGCAAGTCCATTCTTGGTTTAATTTTGGAGACCGCCACTCGGAGTTCATCCTCTACATTCAGTCGTGATCTGTATTTATTTTTAATGTACGTGAGTGCCGAGAAAGTCTTTTCGCACAAGTAGGTAGTGCCAAACGGCATCAGTACATCCATAGCGGCCTTGGATAGCTGTGGGTATTGCCTCTCGACAGAAATCCAAAACTCAGCCAGCGTCTTGGAATTAAACGCTGTCTTTAAGGTTCGGTCGCTTGACAGTTCAACCAATGCGTCCTCCAGGTTGGATGTCAGATGACAGGGCTTGAAGGTGGGTAGTGATAGACTTCATCACTATGTTAACACTCAGTTCATTTTCCTCAATGAATTCGTCCAGCTCAGAAAACATGTCAATTCTACCCATTTCAACTCGCTCAGTCCAGCTCTCAAGTTTTCTCGTGAATGCGTAGATTTTATCATTCAGTGACATGATGCTTGTGTTTTCACCTTGCAATGACATATTAAGGCCGTTCAGTTTTTCAAATATGCAAGACAAATACGCTAGCCTTGTTAATCAGTCAGGATCAGTGAGGTGGTCAGCGAGCTGGGACCCATGCTCCATCAGAAATAAGTGCACTTCGTCCCGCAGCTCAAACAGGCGGCTGAGCACATTCCCTCGCGAAAGCCACCTGACTTCTGTGTGGAACAGCAAGCACTCGTGCTCCGATCCCAGTTCGTGACAGAGAGTGGCAAACAGCCTGATATTGAGTGGACGCGCTTTTATGTAGTTGACAATTTTTATCGCAGTATCTCTATCTCTCTATTTATCTATACTGGTAGATCGAGAGCTTTGCCTTCCGGCTCAGCCTCTTTTCGTGACAACGGTGTGATAGAGCGAGTGCAATACCACCCCCGCTGCCCCGATTCTCCGGCCAACCTCCCGCTCAATTGTCCCCTCACTCGTGAACAAGACACCGAGGTACTTGAACTCCTTCACTTGGGGCAATACCTCCTTCCCTACCCGGAGTACACACTCTATCGGTTTCCTGCTGAGAACCGTGGCCTCAGATTTAGAGGTGCTAATCCTCATCCCAGCCACTTAACACTCGACTACCAAGCGTTCCAGGGAGAGCTGAAGGTCACGGAACGCTGAGGACATGAAGACTACATCATCTGCAAAGAGCAGTGATGAGATCCCCAACCCACCGAAAGGCACACCTTGCCCACCCTGACTACGCCTCGATATCCTGTCCATGAATATCACAAACAGGATTGGTGACAATGCACAGCCCTGGCGGAGACCAAACCCCACATGGAAAGAACTAAACTTTGTGCCGAGGACCCGGACACAGCTCTCGCTTTGGACGTACAGGGATTGGATCGCCCTAAGAAGGTACTCCCGGAGCACCTCCAACAGTCTCTCCCGGGGGACCCCAGTCAGATGCCATAATTATAATTAAATATATATATATGTATATATATATATATATATACACACAAATCACACACATCCACTACACATCTCTCCACTGTCCCTCTCCGAGAGCCCTCCAAAAAAGAAAGATATTTGCCCCATTTTTCCACAAACAGGTCTAGACTCCCCAGTCTTCTGGATACCCCCTCCTAAAAAGCTGCCACTCTGGCCATCTCTGAACACCACTCCTGAAATGGGGCGCTCCAGCCGAACTCCTTCAAATATTCTGTCTGGCAATCATAATACTAGACAGGACCCAGTTTTCACTTGCTTATTCTCCAAATTAATGACTGCCTCATCTCCTAAAATGGTCTGGGGCAAAATAAAATTTGAGATGCCAAAACCTTGCACATAAAACTCTGAATCCTCAATCAAAATACTTGCATCTTAACACATCCCCAAAAGACAAGGGTTGTGTCTCCATCTTCTGATTGATATCGCCAGCAGGTGGGTGTGCCTTTAAGACCAAGCCTATGCAATCTAGAGGGGGTTCATTAGACTCTATGTAAAATCTTAAATTGCATAAGGCAAACCCTTGCATCCCTAGAAGCAGACTTGTTGTTTTTTAGAATCCTAGTCCACTCTCCCTTCTCTAATGCCAAGTCTTGATCTCTCACCCACAATCTCTTAATAGAAGTTTAAATTCTGTCCCCAGACTCTGAATTAGTAGGGAGTAATACACTGATGCCTCATGACCTTTTCCATAAGAAGTAATCACCACTCCCAGTATCTGCTGCTTTAGGGAGGTGTAAACTATTCCCCAAAACAGTACAGAGCAGGTTGCGCAGCAGTAAATACTTATAGAACTGAGATCTGTGAATCCCAAAAAGTTGAACCAAACTTTGAAAGGATCTCAACACTCCACACTCATATAGGTCACAGAGTATATTAACCCCCCTCCCAATCCACTCTGACCATTAAAAAGGGGACTTTTTTGGGGTTCATGTTCGAGGCAACATTTAAAAAAATGTCTAAATTAAATACTCTGGCCACTCTTGTCCAAATCACATGCAAATATGAAATAACGGGTGTTACTTCTCCGGTTAACTTGACAGAAAGGCTTTGCTAATAGGGCAAGGTCTTTCTGTTCAATAGAAAACCAGGGAGGGGCTGTTTCAGGTGGAGGCGACCAATGAGCCAAATGCCTGAGACCGAACGCATAATAATAAAACAAAATCTTGGGTAGTCCTAGCCCACCTTTGTCAAAGCAGTTACTCTGTAATTTGTTGAAATGTAGTCTGGAACATTTACCATTCCAAATGACGGAATTCGCTATGCTATCAATTTGCTTGAAATAAGAGAGGGGGATAGCTATATTGTGTAACTGTAGCAGGTAGCTGTGAATTTTGGAATACAGTAAATTTTAATAACATTAAACTTCCCAATTATTGATAAATATAATGAAGCCCACCTGTCCACACCTTTAAAATCCAAAGTGTAAAAATGAACTCTTAACTAAATCAGACATATTTGCTGGGAATATAATACCCAAATACATAATGCCCTGTATGGGGAATGAAGGGGCCGAGCTGGAAGTCCGTTAATAGACAGTACGCTGTCAGAGCCAAAGCTTTGGATTTAGATAAATTGACTTTGTATCCTGAGAACTTGGTAAAGGGATGAATAATTCTGTGGAGGCAAGGCATAGATCTAGTAGGGTCAGAGACAAACAATAAAATATAATCTGCATAAAGCAGAAGTTTATGCGCCACACCTCCCGCCATCACCCCTGGAAAATCATCCTCCTTTCTTATCGTGGCTGCTAATGGTTCCAGGGAAATACAGAACAATAATGGGAAAAGAGAGTAACCCTGCCGAGTGCCCCTATTCAGAGTAAAATAATGTGAAATTAATCCATTTGTTTGTACCGCTACAGGGAGTCTATGAAGTAAATTAATCCAACCAATAAATGTACTACCAAACCCATACATTTCCAAAGTCTTAAAAAGATAATCCCATTCTACCATATCAAATGCCTTTTCAGCATCAAGTGAGATGGCAGTGACCGGAGACTGATCATTCGCTACTGACCACATGATATTGATGAAATGCCTAATGTTATCAGAACAAATTAACCCCACTTGAACTATATGTATAAGAGATGTTATAATTTTACTTAACCGGTTAGCCAAAATTTTAGCCAACATTTTTACAACTAGCTGGATCAGAAAAATTGGGTGGTAACTTTTACACTCGCTTAGATCTTTGTCCTTTTTAAGAATCAGACTAATCCGGGCTTGTGTCAAGGTTGGGGGGAGCTTTCCATTCTTGCCTTAATTACCTCATCAAGCTCCTCCAAGGTTATCTCAGAATCAACAGATTTTTTTTGCAAAGTCATCAGGTGAGGAAGTTGTAATGGTTCCACAAATTTTCTAATATCTTCATCAGCAGACGAAGACATGGAACTGTAAATATCAAGATAGAACTCTTTAAAGGAATTATTAATATCAATGGCTGAGGTAAAAATTTCACCATCAGCAGAAAAGTAGAAAAAGACTCTCTCTCTGCTTTATATATCTAGCTAAAAGCTTCCCTGCTTTGTCCTCCAACTCAAAGTATGACTGTCTTGTCCTGAATAACCAAAACTCCACTTTCCGCGACAAAATAGTATTATATCTATATTTCAATCAGGTCAATTCTCTGAACGACACTTGACTCTACTGCTCTGCCTCAACACTTTTAATATTCCCTTCTGACTCCACGAGTTCTTGTTTTTGTGATTCTTTGGTAAATGAGGCATACTGTATGATCCTACCCCTAAGAACTGCCTTAAGTGCCTCCCAAGCCACGCCCACAGAAGATACTGAAGAGCAGTTGGTCTCCATATAAACATTGATTTCAATCTTTAACATTTGTTGGAAATCAGTATTTTGCAACAGGGATATATTAAAGCACCAACTATATGATTTCTTTTTCTCCAAATGTGGCAACATCTCTAAATTCACCAGGGCATGTGCAAGTGAGGGACTTGGATATATATATAAAAAAACTATTCTAGAATAAATCTTATGAACTGATAAAATGTATAGTCTCTACCAGATGGGTTCAAAAGTCACCAAATATCTGCAAGACCAAGATTTTTTACACATCCTGTGAAGCATCTAATTTGCTCTAGGGGGCTTACACACTTTTGCTTCACTATGATCAAGGACTGTGTCCATCAAAAGATTAAAGTCTCCTCCCAATATTATATCATGAGGGGTGACAGTGGTTTGCAACATCCCTTCAAGATCAATAAAAAAGCCCTGATCATCACCGCCTAAACAAACCTTTGCCCCTGAATTTCTGCTAAAACAATAATGATTCTCCCTAATTTATCATTAATCTGATTGAGAGATTTGAATTGTAGATGTTTACTTATCAATGTAATGACTACCCTACTCTTAATTGAGCCAGCACTAAAGAAAACATGCCCACCCCATATCTTCCTAATTTTTTCAGCTTCCTGTGGGGAAAGATGCGTTTCTTGAAGAAACACTATATCACATATCTTATGCTTAAAAAAATAAATATCCTTCCTTCTTTTATGGGGTACCCCAACCCATTCACATTCATTGTGGAGAAAAATAACCCACGCATATTAACATTTGACATTTTGATATAATAGACTAAATAAATTGTGTCAAAAACAAAATTATACAGACCACATTCCAATATTAGTGCAGCAATCAAACCCTGTACCCCGATCCTCCGTCAATGCACAAGGTGGAAGCCGCTTGGTGGAACCAACAAAACAGAAACAAAAATGGCACCCAGTTTCCTCAGACAATCATGTGTATGTTCAGCTAGTCAATCCACTCACATAAGAAACACCAAATGGCTTACTCACTCCAATGTATTTATGAAGGACATTGCTTGTTTGGGACACTTTAATACTTAATACTTAAATACTTTAAAGTGGCCATCGTTCGCATCTATTCTCAGATTGGCCTGAAACATCAGTGCAAATGCGATCTTCCTTTTATGTAAGAGTTTCTTACACGACTGGAATCGATCGCGGGATCTAATTCACAAAATCCGGGAACAAGCAAATATTGTGATTCTTCCAAGAAAGCTTTCCTTTGCTCCTCGCCTCGTGCAACACTAGATCTTTATCGGATGATCTCAAAATTTTGGCCAAAATTGATTGGGCCCATTTTCCTCAGCCGATCTGGGACTGTTATGTCGAGCAGACTCGGGAAGAGCTCATCTAGGAATTTCACCATATCTCTGCCCTCCTCATGCTCAGGAATTCCAACAATTTGGATGTTATTCCTGCAGCTCCTATTCTCAAGATCTTCAAGTTTTTCAAGAATGTGTTCCAAATCAACTTTGGTCGCCAGCGGATTATCAGATAACTTCCTTTCCAATGACTCCAGATAATCGGTCCGCTTCTCAACATCTGCCACTCTTGTGACCAACTCAGATAATTTTGTTTCCATCGCCGTAATCGATCAACGTATTACAGCGAGATCCTCCAAGTCAGCAACAACCTTCACCAGAAATCACAAACATGTTGGATAGTTGACGCTGTATTTCTTCTCCCGCCGCAACATCCAAATCGAGTCCCTGGTCAGCAGGCCCGACAGAGGTTTCATCTTGAGCATGTAAGTGTCTTTTAATGTCTCCAGAGCCTGAAGATTTTGACTTCTTTGCCATGTTTACCTCAAGAAAAAAATATGTAACTGGGTGTATCTAATCTCACTGCATTATAGCATGAAAATAATTAAAGAATTAGCAAAGTGTGCAGAGCTGTAGCTCAGACGTCTGCTCCTCACATGGAGTCACATCTATTTCAGAACTTCTTAAACTATTTAAGAGATCTCATAAAAAAAAATCCTCCATGTACAGCAATGACAGCTTTGCAGATCCTTCTAGCTGTCAGTTTGTCCTGATACTCAGGTGACATTTCACCCCACAGTTTTTGTAGCACTTCCCATAGATGTGACTGTCTTGTCTGGCACTTCTCATGCACCTTACAGTCTAGCTGATCCCACAAAAGCTCAATGGGGTTCAGATCCATAACACTATTTTCCAATATCTGTTGTCCAATATCGGTTTCTTTGCCCACTCTAACCTTGTCTCTTTGTTTTTCTGTTTCAAAAGTGTCTTTTTCTTTGCCATTCTTCCCACAAGGCCTGCACTCCTGAGTCTTCTCTTTACTGTTGTACATGAAACTGGTGTTGAGCGGGTAGAATTCAATGAAGCTGTCAGCTGAGGACATGTGAGGCGTCTATTTCCCAAACTAGAGACTCTGATGTAATTATCCTCTTGTTTAGTTGTACATCTGGCCATCCACATCTCTTTCTGTCCTTGTTAGAGCCAGTTGTCCTTTCTCTTTGAAGACTTTAGTGTACACCTTTGTATGAAATCTTCAGGTTTTTTTTTTTGGCTATTTCAAGCATTGTATAGCCTTCATTCCTCAAAACAATGATTGACTGACGAGTTTTTGGAGAAAGCTGTTTCCTTTTTTTTTTTTTAACCTAATATTTACTTTAAGACATACTGCATACTGTGGCAACTCAAAAACAAACACAAATACAATGTTAAGCTTCATTTAAAGGTCAAAATAGCTTTCAACTATGTTTGGAATAATGGAAAGTGATTTTCTAGTACCAAATTAGCAATTTAGCATGATTACTCAAGGATAAGGTCTAGATTTGGGGTCTAGATTTGATAAAAAAAAAATACTTTTTTCAAATAGTGATGGTACTATTTTTTTTACATCAGTAATGTCATGACAATACTTTGTGATAAGTTGAATGCCAATTTGGTGAATTAAAGTAACAATTATAACACAACCTAAATAAATGCACATTAAGGATTGTTCACCCAAAAATGAAAATTCTCTCATGATTCTGCTGGTATCCCAGATATGTATGACTTTTTTCTCCTGCAGAACACAAATTAAGATTTTTAGAAGAACATCTCAGCTATGTATGTCCATACAATACAGGTGAACGGGTGCCAAAATTTTAAAGCACCAAAATACATAAAGAGATCATAAAAGTAATCAATGACTCCAGTGGTTAAATCCATATCTTCAGAAGTGATATGATGGTGTGGGTGAGAAACAAATAAATATTTAACTCATTTTTCTGCTTAGTAGGGTGCAAAATGCATGACGAATGTGAATAACCAAAAGAGAACAAGGAGAAAGTGAATGTGAAGGAAAAATGACTAAAATATTGATTGATTGTTTCTCACCCACACCTATCACTTCAAAAGATATGGATTTATCCACCAGAGTCATCTGGAGTACTTTTATTTTGCCCTTTATGTTGATTTTGGAGCTTCCAAACTTTGGCACCCATTCATTTGCATTTTGTGGACCCATAGAGCTGAGATATTCTTCAAAAACAAATCTTTATTTGTGTTCACAAGATGAAAGAAAGTCATACACATCTGTGATGGCATGAGGGTGAGTAAATGATGAGAGAATTTCTGTGAATGTATTCAACTCATCAGTAGGTCAAAGAGACAGGGGTAAACCAGCCCCTTCACTTGAGACTTCACACAAGTTATATAAACTACAACAGAGATAGACTGTATCACCTAGATTTCATATATAGGGAGACTGTGTCGGTTCCCCAAAATACCAAACAAAAACTTTAAGTCTATCAGGGAGGGAAAGAAAAAAAAAAGAAGGAATAGTTAACACAAAAATATTACAATTCTCTCATTATTCATCTATCCAAGATGTGTATGACTGTTTTTCTTCAGCAGAACACAAAAATGTTGAATCTCTATACTCTATGACTCTATTGAATCTCAGCCATTTTCAGATCTCTGTACATTGCTGCATTTATCTTTCCCTCGATCCTGACTAGTCTCCCAGTTCCTGCCGCTGAAAAACATCCCCACAGCATGATGCTGCCACCACCATACTTCACTGTAGGGATGGTATTGGCCAGGTGATGAGTGGTGCCTGGTTTCCTCTAAACATGACGCTTGCCATTCAGGCCAAAGAGTTCAATATTTGTTTGATCAGATCAGAGAATTCAGGTGTCTTTTGACAAACTCCAGGCGGGCTGTCATGTGCCTTTTACTGAGAAGTTGCTGATTGGTGGAGTGCTGCAGAGATGGTTGTTCTTCTGGAAGGTTCTCCTCTCTCCATGGGGAAATGCTGGAGCTCTGTCAGAGTGACGATCAGGTTCTTGGTCACCTCCCTGACTAAGGCCCTTCTCCCCCGATCGCTCAGTTTGGCCAGGCGGCCAGCTCTAGAAAGAGTCCTGGTGGTCCGAAACTTCTTCCGTTTACGGATGCTGGAGGTCACTGTGCTCATTGGGACCTTCAATGCTGCAGATATTTTTCTGTACCCTTCCCCAGATCTGTGCCTCGATACAATCCTGTCTCGGAGGTCTACAGACAATTCCTTGGACTTCATGGCTTGGTTTGTGCTCTGACATGCACTGTTAACTGTGGGACCTTATATAGACATGTGTGTGCCTTTCCAAATCATGTCCAATCAACTGAATTTTCAGGTGGACTCCAATCAAGTCATCTCAAGGATGATCAATGGAAACAGGATGCACCTGAGCTCAATTTTGAATGTCATTGCAAAGGCTGTGAATACTTATGTACATTCATTACATTTGTAAAGATTTCAAACAAACTTCTTTCACGTTGCCATTATGGGGTATTGTTTGTAGAATTTTGAGGAAAATAATGAATTTAATCCATTTTGGAATAAGGCAATAACATAACAAAATGTGTAAAAAGTGAAGCTCTGTGAATACTTTCCGGATGCAGTGTAAAAGGGTGTCATCAGGCTGCTGGATATTTGATGGTTCAAAAGTCATATTTAGGCAGCATAAAAGTAACCACACGACTCCAGTGGATCAATTAATCTCTTCTGATGCAAATCGATAGGTTGATTTAAGAAATGTATTGATAATAAAAAAAAATTTAACTTTAAATCGTTGATTCCGGCCAGCGCTGAGATGCTGTTTGGAATGAACTAACTCTCACACGACGTCTGTTCCTTTGTTGTTCACAAAGAGTCCGCTTCTCGTGTAAATGTGCCATATCACTTTCGTCACTGATGCATTGACTGCTGGCAGGAAGCACTTAAAGTTTTAATTATGAATTTTTTTCTTACACCAACCTATCGATTTGCTTCAGAAGACATTAATTGATCCACTGGAGTCGTGTGGATTACTTTTATGCTGCCTAAATTTGACTTCTGGAGCTTCAAATAGCCAGCAGCCTGAATGTACCCATTTACCTACAGAAAATCATAATTTGAGTTCTGCTGAGGTAAGACATCTTGGATGGCATCAGGGTAAGTAAATAATGACAGAATTTTCATATATGAGTGAACTATTCCTTTAAACTCTTTTTTTTTTTTTGTGATAATAAATTTTGGGCTATTAAACATTTGATCTCTTTCATACAATACACAAACTGTAAATTAAATGATTACAGATCATTGTCTGAATGTGCTTTGTTTGACAGAAACCTGGCTGAATATATTAGTTTAAATAAGGCCACTCCCCCAGGTTATTGTTATAAACATGAACCTCATCTGAGAGGTCGAGGAGGTGTTGCTACAATTTACAGTTGTGTTCTTGGTGTTACTCAGAGGTCAAGAAGATACAAGTTTAATTCTATAAGTATAATAAGTGATAATTCGTAATGTGACATCGACATATATAAATAAAACATCTCAATCGTCTTTTGGTCTTGCAACATTAAATAAATCACCAGGGCCATATTCTGATTTTCTGTCAGATCTAGTGGATAGAGCTTTAATAGTTGTTGACTTTAACATTCACATAGATAATGAAAATGATAAACTAGGATTAGCATTTATTGATATTCTCAAATCTGTTGGGGTCAGATGAAATGTGACAGGACCATTCATTGCCATAATCATACGCTAGATTTAATTCTGTCTTAAAGATTTAATGTTGATGATATAGCAATTTTGCTGCAGAGCGATGACATCTCAGATCATAACCTCTTTTGCATGTTGCGCTTAGCTGATGTCGCTCAATAAACAGCACATTATCGATTGGGAAGAACTATTCTTTCAGTCACTAAAGATAGCTTCACTAAAAGCTTCAATAGACTTCCATATCTGTCCCAAATACTCAGTAAGCCAAACAGTTCAGAAGAACTTGATGTAGTCAAGTAAAATATAGATACAATATTCTCAAACACAGTGATTCTCAAACCAGTGGTACGCGGAAAGCCCTCAGGTGGTGCGCAGCACAACCCAGGATATTTACATTAAAAAAAAATTATAATAAATATATATATATATATATATATACACACACACACATTTTATTCAAGTGTTTTCCATGTTTTATTTCTAAAGCATGATTACAATTGCAATATATCTTTAAGATAGCCCACTTTTTTCTTTTTTTACATCGGCAGTGCAGGATGTGAATAGGTAATGTTCTCGTTGCGCTGTTGTACTGATGTCTCTGTGCACACACCACAATTTTATTCCCATGCAGAAAACAGAATGCGATTGAGGCAATATAACATTATTTTTATTTTACACATTCTCAGACTTCCTTAAAATCTATGATCTTAAATAGTGCTTTTGACTTAAAGACACTGGGTTGTATTTGGCTGTATTTCATTTGTGATTTTACTGGAAGATTGCTTGGATGAGGGACAGAGAAATGGTTTGCACGTCTGACAACTGTGCGAAAGGCAACGCTATGTGATGAACATTACCGCTATGCCACTTTTGGCCGAGTCTGCCTATGACTAGAGGGAAGGAAAATGCTTTGTTTGACATGTTAACAACTTGTAAGGGCATGATTCAGAATAAAATTACCTCAGATAGCTTACTGCAAGCGCTGTTTTCATAGATCACATGCACATTATCACATATTTTTAAGGGTAATGCTAGCTGCATAATTTTAGGGGGACTGAGATGATTTTTAAGAGCAATGCTAAGCTCCAAATTTCTAAATATATATAGTAGCTTGTTTGAACTGGATTGCAAAACTTCTAAATGTTAATATTGTATGTTTGATTTTAGAAACACACTCTTGCTGATTGTGTAAACTACAGGAATATTGATATTAATCAAATATGGCATTGTGTATGTTACTCACAATCCTTTAGGCTGTGCTAAAAATGTATATATGCCAAATGCTGAAAAAGTATTTTAGTATGAGAATGTTCTGATTTGATCAAAGGTATTACTCGGCCTAAAAAGTTTGAGAAGCACTGCTCTGGAACTCTAGATAGCGTCACCCCACTTTGATTAAAGAAAGTTAAAGAGAAAAGCCACATACAATACAATGATCACACTCATGTTTTCAAGAGAGCAGCTTGGAAAATGGACTGCAAGTGGAAGAACAAAATGAAAGGTATTTCACGGAGCATGGAGGAATAGTGTCTGTACGAGGACTGTGTTCGACCCATCTCCGTACACTTCCTCAGGGTATGGCAGTTTGAAGAGTGGAGTGATAATCCACCTCAGCTAAGGATGATGTTGCTTAGTGCAAGATCAGTTGTAAAAAGACTTTTATTATTAATGACTTTTTCTCTTTGCGGAAGTTGGAGTTTTTATTCATTACTGGGGACTTAAGCCCAAACTCTGAACTTCTACCCCTGAATTGTTTGCTTTTGAGTTCATCAGGCTGCGGTGGGGGACTGGTCTCTATTTTTAAAGATAATTTTTCTTGCTGCCCAATTATGTTCAATGACTATAGGCGTTTTGAGTTGCAGCTGTTTACACTGGATCTGAATTGCTCACTTTTGGTTGCTCTGATATACCGCCTCATAAGCACAACATAGACTTTTTAAATTAGTTTGGGAATTTACACCGAAATATGATAAACTGTTAATTCTTGGAGATTTCAATGATCATAAATGCTGCAAAGCGGACTCATTAGCTAAAGAATGTATTACTCTTATTATTATATAAGTATTATTACACTTAGTATTACATAGATTAATGCATTTGTCAGCTTGGACACACACTTGACCTGGTGTTTTCATATGGCATTTCTCTTTATGATCATGAGGTATCTGATATTAACTTTTTGTGATACTATTCAATCAGTGGATGTCAGTCAATGTGATCGGCGTGTAGAGGAGCTTCTATTTAGGCTCAATTCCATTTGTTTATATGTTTTAGACTCACTGGCTCCTGTATAGACTTAAACCTAGATCTGAGCCCTGGATTGACGATAATGTACTGTATGCTATTTGAGGCAGATATGTAGAAGAGTGGAACATAAGTGGAAAAATGACATCTCCAGATTTCCTTTGAAATACTAAGTGATTCATTATGCAAATTGCAAAAGGCAGTGAGAGTATCAAAATCCAGATATTTTGTGGAAATCATTAACAAGAATTACCATAGACCAAAACTCGTTTTACTGTTTGTGAATACCAATCTGTGTCAAAAACTGTGTGAGGAATTTCTTAAGATTTTTTGGTTAATAAGATCAATGATATCAGTTTGGGGATATCTCCCCCTGTTTTTGACACTTCCATTCCCTCTGTTTGTACTACTGAGTTCAGTCAGTTTGAACCTACCTCTGTTATACATCTTCAAGAAATAGCGGGTCAGTTAAAGCCATCAGGCTCCACCATTGATGCCATTCCTCCATTTTTCCTGAAACAAGTTTTTGATGCAGTGAGTCCCTACTTTTTGACTATGATAAATCGATGTTTTGAAACTAGTACTGTACCTGATGTGTTAAAACATGCCACAGTTTATCCCTTGCTTAAGAGACCGAACTTATTACAAAGATCTTAGAGAAAATAGTTTTACAACAACTGCAGAGTTTTCTTGATGAAAATAAGATCTTTGAGGTTTTTCAATCAGGTTTCCACTCGACACGAGACTTTTGAAGGTTTTAAATGATATTTGACTAACTGATGACGCTGGGGACTTTGCTGTGCTTGTGCTCCTAGAATTGAGTGCTGCTTTCGATACAGTGGACCATGCTCTTCTTGCTCGCTTGGAGCACTGTGCTGGTATAAAAGGAATTGCTCTTAAATGGTTTAAATTATATCTTTCTAATATAAGTTTTAAAGTTAACATTGGTGAACATTCATCTGAGGCAGCCCCTCTTGTGGTGTGCCCCAGGGTTCAATCTTAGCTCCCATTCTTTTTTCATTACATATGCTTCCATTGGGTTCTATCTTTAGGAAGCATGTGCTATCGTTCCATTGCTATGCTGATGACACAAATCTATTGGCCCTTAAAGTTGAGTTCTGATGGCTTGGAAGCACTTATGATGTGTTTGTCTAATGTGAAGGCTTGGATGTCTTTAAATGTTCTTAATTTTAATGAGAGTAAAACTGAAATAATAGTGTCTGGTACATCAGATTCTTTTAGTACTCCCAAAATAAATCTTGGTGATTTTTCCTCTTCTGTGAAGCCTTGGGTTAAAAACCTGGGTGTGGTTTTTGACAATGGTTTTAAATTTGACAAACAGATAAACACAGTGGTTAAATCATGTTTCTTTCAGCTTTGACTACTAGCAAAAGTTAAATTGATTCTGTCCAGTAAAAATTTTGAAAAAGTAATTCATGCCTTTATTACATCGAGGCTGGATTACTGTAACTCACTATATTTTGGGATTAGTCAGTCAGCATTATCCTACTTGCAGATAGTTAAAAATGTGGCTGCGAGACTTTTAACTAGTACTAAAAAACGAGATCACATTGTGCCAGTTTTACATTCTTTGCATTGGTTGCCTGTTCGATAGAGTACATTTCTAAATTCTTCTTTTAGTGTTTAAATCTTTAAATGGTTTGGCTCCTCCTTATCTTTCGGATTTACTGATTTAAGAAGCTTCGACTGAACCAGATATTCCATCGCAACACAAAAGTAATGACTATATAAATTCCTTTACAAATAAAATTTTGACCATCTGGAGGAAAATTGGAATTAGGCAACCATTTGGAAAAACACCTCAGAAGACATTGTCTTCTTGTATTCCCAACACTCAACTCCAGAACCACCATAGAAAAATGCTACATTCGGAATATCATCTGTGGTCAAAAGTCATAAATACTGTACATGATGTTATGTGCGTTCAAGGGATTTGAGTAGGAACGAATGTCCATCTTTGCTCCTTGTTGTAACCAGTTGTAGTCAAGACCAGCTCATCCGAGTCAAGTTTAGACCAGAGAGGGTTGAGTCCGAGACCAAAAGAGGCCAATATTGTGACCAGTCTCATATATACTTAAAAGGGATAGTTCACACAAACATGACAATTCTCTCATCATTTACTCACCCTTCCTGGCATCCTGGATGTGCATGACTTTATTTATTCTGCAGAACACAAATTAAGATTTTTAGCATAATATTTCAGCTCTGTAGGTCCATACCATGCAAGTGAATGGTGATCAGACCTTTGTAGCTTTGTAGCAAAAATCACAAAGGAAACATAAAAGTTGAAAAATAAACCATGACCAATAGAGTATTTAACACAAATTTCATACAATTTTGTTTCATAAAACAAAATTGAGTACAACAATGACTTAACTTGATGTTCTACAATATTTTCATAGTTTGCACCTCCAAACTTCAGAGGCAGGAACTGAGTTTGGACTTTGCGTTGAAAACAGACCGTTTTTGAAACGTCTTGACACAGGAACATAGCCAAACATGCTTTGCGTCACTTTATTAACATACAATACACCACAGATAGCGCAAACACTCCCATCCACACCCACTTACGCTTTCCACTCAAAAATTGCACTTAGAATTAGATATTTAATCTATTCAAAATATTGTATCTAAACTGTATATTTTCTCAACTGTTTCCTTATTTGCTATCTGTACTGTTTTATCTCAGTATTCAAGAGGCCGATAGTCACTTTTAAATGTCTGTACGATTTAACACAACAGGCCCTCTCTATGAATGAAGAATGCATTTAATCACACACATTTATTCTGCTGTTTCATGATTAAGGCCTAATGAGCTTAATTGGGACTACCCATTGTTTTTGTCCTAAAAAACAGAAAATGGGTGATAGGAACATTTGGGGGAAAAAAGTCATTATTTTGGTTCCAATAATTACTAATGTGCAGTCCAACCAGAAAGAACATCACCACAACACTTCACCAAACATCATAGAGCAAAGAACTTTGGGCACAGAGAGTTCCAATGACTGACAGGTCAAAGGCTGCTTTAAAGACACAGTCGATGATATTGCAATCACATTGAATGAATAATGCTACAGTATCTGTGGGAAATATAGATGGAAAGGAAAGCCAAAGGCAGAGACAGAAAGTGCATTGATGAAAGAGTGCAATTGTGGAGTTGCTGAAGGATAGAGAGCAGCAGACACCCATTAAAAGAACAATCATGATGCAGGACAACTTCAAAATGTCATGATGGGTGGAAGCCACAATGGCGTTCCCTCTGCAAGCATATTCATTAACATTTCAAAGACTTCAGAGTGCTCATAGAAACGATAGATTTAACTCTGTGCTCAACCCTGGATGAAACCATAACGGACGGGAATGCTTTAAAAGAAATGAGCCAGCTACAAATCTTGAGCTGAGCTTATAGTGCCATCTACAGATGCCAAGTAAATATTGCATGTGGATTCATGCCACACAATTTGCAGTTGCTATACCCCCTCATCCCCCTATATATATATATATATATATATATATATATATATATCATGAAGAAATGAATCAATAAAAATCTCAAGTTAATGATGCATTCAAGGAACAATGAGAGGTTTCATGCATCAATACAGAACCATGTCATCTGTCATGTAAAACAAACCTAACAAATAAACCAAAATATGCTCACAGTTTCTATTTTTAATTAATAGAGACGTGAATGTACATTTGATTCTTGAAAGACCTTTTTGTATACATCTTTACATAAAAAAAAAGAACTATACAGCAGTGGAATAAAACAGATCTGTACCGGATCCTTTTAATCACTGTAGTCATACTGTTTGTGCTTTATAAAAACAGGATAGTGTAATACAATAATCACAATTAAACCAAATTTCAGACATCAGGTAGACGAGATATACATTACAATCAATCTACAGCAAGTATCTATACAGTGCACAAGGCCTACAAAACAAAGTGCACCATACAACCAGCAGTGAAAATGAGTTCAAAACATTTTTACATTTACAGTGACTCCACGATGTAACAACCATTTGGTATAAAATTGTTCAATATACAGTGTTAAAACCTAATCTACAGAAGAAGGGTGAATCTGACGAAACCAAGAACAAGTCTAGGTTAAATTTCACCTAAAAAAAAATTACAAATAAAATATAAAATTTATATTTTGCAAATAGAAATATAGAAGTGTACTTTAGGACCATGATTTGAACAGATTTGTTGTAATACGACCATGTTATTATGCTAATATATATTATATGAATCACATTTCACAAGTATTTACACAGTTTTTGTTGTACTGCATTCAAGTTATGCTGATATTAATAAAAAAATGTTTTATTGCATTATAGATATTTAACAAACTGGAAAAAAAATGCCTGAACACATCATGCTAATCAGATATGAGGAGGTTAAATTATCTTAAATGTCTTAAGAATTGCATCACAACACAAACAATCATAATGATCAAAAATCTTTTCTTGTGCAAAAAAATAAAATAAAAAATACAAATACAAAAAATAATATATTTTTTTAGATACATCATTTAGGGTTATTATATGACTTGGACATGTTTTTGTGAGATTCACCCTCAAGCATTTAAAATGAAGTGCTGTGTTGCTAAAAAAAATTATATTTTTATAAATATATATAAAAATATTAAACATCCATCTATGTTAGAAAGTAATTTACAGTCAAATGCACATTATCTGGTTACCATGTATTGCTGTCCTGAGAATGCCAAAGATGTGCTTTCAGAAAGACACATCAGTGTGTTCAGTGTTACAAACATCTGTATAAACAGACTTTCTTTATTACTCTTGGATCAGGGTAAAAAAGTCCACATGTTGTACCAGTGTTAAGGCAAAAGTGGACAGCATATTCCATTAATCACACTCTCACATACATAATCCCATTCACTCACCACTAAAACAGTTTCTTTATCACCAGTGTTGAAATTTAAAGTCTATTCTTGTGCACCATAAAGACAATTAAAACAGCCCAAGTCACACAGTTCCGTGTCACCTTTTCTCTGAAATTCCCAGTCAACGGAGTGATCTGGTCACGAGGAATCAAGGGAACTCTTCAGAGGATTGGCACTCCAAACCCGCTCCTCAACAGTGTGTCTGAAATGAATTACCTGCGTCCTGCATCACTTCCTCTTCCTCACTTGACAGCACTGAGAGACTGGCCTGGGCACTCTTCAGTTTACACTGGAGGGTCATGGGTAATAGGATGCTAGAGTGAGATGGAGAGCTTTCAGCTGCAGTTCTAGAGGCAGCTTTTATCTGTCTGGGGCTTCCTCTGCAGAGAAGGTGTTATGGCCGATGAAACCTGCATAGAAAACATTTTTGTGAACAAGTGTTAAGAGTGATAAAAATCTTTGCTCTCACAAAAGGCAAGACCACATTTACATGCACATCATTTTCCAAGTGTCCATATTTTGGTTCCAGAAAAAACAAAAAAAGGAGGCTTACACGCTCCACAGCTATTGGGATATTCCTAGGTCTACGTGACGTCAGTTTAAAAGGAAAGTAGTTGAATAAGCACAAGTTATTTCTTTCATATAGACATGCACTGCTTTGTGAGTGTAAATGACTGTGTGCAAACGTGGGACAGCTGAACTTGGTACTATCGGAATAAAAACTCATACACCAAAAACACCAATTCATCTATTCTAATGCAAAAAAACAAAAAAACACTTAAAGTACCATTCTCTCACTACAGGGTTCCCACCCTTTTCAATACATTATTTTCCATCACTTTTTATGTGACTAACACTTGTAACATTTAACCACAATATAGCATGACATCATGAGATATACAGTACTTCATTGCTTTATACAACCGTACTAATCCATAAAAAAATGAATTAAAAAAAGTTAAAAAGCAATGGTGTATTAGAGGTGTATATATAAAAATATATATCTGGTATCATAAGAAGTATGTTATAAATGTCGATGCAATCAATATTTTTTTCAGACTGATAGGGCAAGTCCAAAAAATGCACAAATGCATTCTCTATATGTTTCAAATAAAATAAATGAATAAATAAAAAAACCAGGACAAGTGGTACAACACTTAAAGATGATTTAAGCAGAGTTCTTGCTTGTTTTTACCTGTCAAAATGACAGGCAGCATATAATCGATCAATGTTTTAAAAAAGGTAGGATGCTGAGAAAAATGGCGAGACGTGGCGCAACAGACAAAGACTTCCGTCTGGCGCATGTTCACATAGGAAAACAATAAAAAAAAAAAAAAAAAACAGCATACATCGATCCACCACAACATTAAAACCACTTGCCTAATACTGTGGATTCCTCTCATGCTGCCAAAACAGCAGCAACCTGTATCTCAGAATAGCATTCAGAGATGATATTCTTCTCACCACAATTGTACAGAGTGGTTATCTGAGTTACTGTAGACTTTGTCAGATTGAACCAGTCTGGCCATTCTCTGTTGACCTCTCTGAACTGCCCCTCACTGGATGATATGTGATTTTGTTTTTGGCACCATTCTGAATAAATTCTAGAGATTGTTGTGTGTGAAAATCCCAGGAGATCAGCAGTTACCCGCACCACCCGACTACATGACAGCTTCTTCCCACAAGCAATAAGACTTTTGAACACATGATCTCTCACGATCAACAATCAGCACTGCACTTTATTAATCATCACTCTGTCAATATATTCTCCCAATTCAATTAGTGTTTATATATATTTATACCCGTATCTAGTGTATGTGTATTCTATATTGTGTGTATTGTTTACTGTACATTGTATATCAGTATTGTGTTGTGTAAGTATATGTACATTTGTTATGTAAATTGTTTTGTGTAAATATGTTGTTTATTGTAAAGTGGTTTATGTCTCGTCACTGTCATGACTGCTATGTTACTCGGAACTGCACACAAGAATTTCACCTACTGTTGCACTCGTGTACACAGTAGTGTGACAATAAAGTGATTTGATTTGATTTGAGTTACAGAAATACTCAAACCAGCCCATCTGACACCAACAATCATCCATGCGATTATCTAATCAGCCAATCATGTGGCAGCAGAGCAGTGCATAAAATAATGCTCTTTTTAAAATGCGCAGATGGGTGGGTGAAAAACCTATTGAAGTGTTGCTAGATCTAGCAAGAGGAACAAGCAATATGGTCTAGGGAAAAAAAAGCCCAAAATAAGCCACTTGCCTCACCAAAATAAGCATGTGAAAATGAGCAATGGAAGAAGGTGTCCTGGTCTGATGAATCACATTTTCTTTTATGTGGACAGCTGGGTGCGTGTGCTTTGTTTACTTGGGGAAGAGATGACAGCAGGATGCACCATGGGAAGAAGGCATGCCAGCGGATGCAGTATGATGCACTGGGCAAAGTTCTGCTGGGAAACCTTGTGTCCTGGCATTCATGTGGATGATACTTTGACACGTACCACCTACCTAAAGATTGTTACAGACCACGTACACCCCGTCATAGCAACGGTATTTCCTGATGGCAGTGACCTCTTTCAGCTGGATAATGCGCACTGCCACACTGCAAAAATTGTTCAGGAATGGTTTGAAGAACATAACAAAAGTGTTCAAGGTGTTGACTTGAACTCTGAATTCCCCAGATCTCAATCCGATTGAGCATCTATGGGGAAGTGCTGGACAAACAAGTCCGATCCATGGCCCCACCTCGCAACTTACAGGATTTTCAGGATCTGCTGCTAACGTCTTGTGCCAGATACCACAGGACACCTTCAGAGGTCTTGTGGAGTCCATGCCTCGGTGGGTCAGAGCCGTTTTGGTGGCATGAGGGGACTTACATGATATTAGGTGAAAAACAGGTGGTTTTAATGTTGTGGCTGATCGGTGTAAATAGCTCTTAAAAAGGTCTTCATTAACAGAATGCGACATCCACAATGGGCAATTATGAAAAGAAATGTGTGATGCAAAGTTTCCCTACAGAATCAAAGCACGTTTTTTCGGCAACACGTCGTGATTGGCCTTTGGTTTCATAAAAAAAATTATTGGAATTAAATTAACAGGTTATAACCAGTTACAGCATTCAAAAATAATGTTTTCACTCTAGAAAATTTTAAAATGACTTTCTTTGACAGTCTTTTTGACAGTTCATTGAACTGTTTTAGTCCCTGGTTTAGAGTGTTATGAATATATTTTTGTTCAACAGATGTTGGTGATCAGTCACAAAAAATATTGGTCAACTGCAAAATAAATAATAAAAATTAACTAAAAAGGCTTATCAGAGAAGGTGTCTAATGTCCCTTGTCATGTAAAAGTATTTATTTTGTTTATGAGCTCTGTAGTAATTCTTAACATCTCCTTGTGCATATGTTGTATTGAGAACACATGAACACATGAAAAGTGCTCCAAAATAAAAATGCTATTGTAGAGCCCTGCATATGCTGCCAGTATTTTCAGTTTTGTATAAAGGAGTAAATTGGCTTATAGCAGTTGGGTTAAGGCGTGTATGTGCCGCATATATTATCAAAATGATCAAATTCTGAATAATATGGGAAAATTCTTTTGCCTGTGAATTACTCATTGACTGATAAATCCATTTTTTTTTATAATCAATCATACTGAAGAATCAGTGAAAGTGTCAGACCTGGTGTAAATCCTGCTCTCCTCATGTACCTCCATTTCTGAGCTCTTAAACTCATTCAATTCTTTTCTTATGGCCGCCTGGAGGAGAAGAAAAAAGATCAACATGAACCTGATAATGTTATGTTATATAATATACAGTATCATTTATATATAGATTGTTGCATCATGATAGAATTGGACAGTGATTCTTATAGGAATAGTTCACCCAAAAATGAAAATTTGCTGATAATTTACTCACCCTCAGGACAGTTTCTTTCTTCATCAAAACAGAATTTTTAGGATTTAATTTCAGGCCTCCTCATTTAAACAATGCAAGTGAATGTACTCCATTTTTTGACGGTCCAAAATGCATAATTAATGTGCATCAAAATAATCCACACGACTCCAGTCGCTAAATAAAGTTCTACTACTGATTATTTTTAGAAACAAAACAATACTTTTATACTTTTTAACTACAAGTGTTTGCTTCTGTACATCTCTGTGAGACACGCTCATGAGAGGGATGATGTAACTAATCATGATGTTGGTAAGGTTGCGGAGGAGGGGTCAAGAAGCGCATCACTGTTTACAAGAGATTGTTTACACAGACCAAGCGCCTTTCACAAACCAAAACAATTTCAAAACAATATAAAAAAAAAAATACAATTTCCAAATAATAATAAAAAAAATTACTGCAGTAAATAACCATTCTTTATTTCAGAGCAATGCCGTTGCATTATCTACTTGTGCTTTTTCTTTAGCAGAAATATAAAGTCTATTTGACTGTCAGGAATTCAAGCCACACAAGTTGTAGTTAGTGAAACCAAGTGCGAGAGCGCTTACGGGGTTTAAACAGTGAGATCAATGGTACAGGTGATATCACACAGAAGAGAAGCTTCACAAACTTATTTCCGTAGGGAGTGATGAGCGAGAGAATTGAGCGCAGGTGCGGTGAATTAGAAATCAGGTGATGAGCAGAGCGCTGAGGGAGGCGTAACAATAACTTTGTTTCCATCCAAGGATTTTGTTGCGGAATAAGTTCTAGCACATCAACTATCATCTGTAATATCAGGGTTTACATATGATACATTCCTGATATTCAATAGGCTGTTTTAAACAATAATTTAAAGTATCACAACTGCATTATGTCCCACTTATTTGTCCAGCAACTTTTCATGACCAACTGAACTTGATTGTCATCTAAAATTAAATTTAGTGTCATAATGCAATTTATAAGTTCAGAAGAAGCTCAGCAAATGCGATCTGAGGGAAACGTTTTAAAACGTAAGTAAAATATCATAAAGTATTGTTTTGTTTTTTTGATGCACACTAAATATGCATTTTGGACAGTCAAAAAATGGAGTACATTCACTTGCATTGTTTAAAGGAGGAGGCCTGAAATGAAATCCTAAAAATCTTAAATTCTATTTTAATGATGAAAGAAACTCCAAGATACATCTTGGATGCCCTGAGGGCGAGTAAATTATCAGCAAATTTTCATTTTTGGGTGACCTATTCCTTTAATGTCTTTGTTCCTTTTGAAATACAATTTACATCAGACTAAATTCAAGTTGTCTCATATTTGCCACCACTAGGGGTCAGATGAAACCAGTACATCAGACAAACCTTGTCAGCAGGCGTGAGTTTGGTCCAGGGTTTGTCAGCGCGGCGGTCATAGTCTTGAGCTGAAGTGCACTCCACGTACTCATGAAAACGCAGGATCTTTCTGGCCTGAAGCTCCGCTATTGTAGGCCTCTGTGATAACTGAAGAAAACCAAGACAAAACAACTTTTGTTTTCATGTGCTTCTTGATACCTTAAACTGCCCTTTAAGATGAGAGCCTGTATTTAAATGACCTTTAAGATTTGCCACCTTTGCTTACATACAGTGTGAAAAACGTGACTTGGTTAGTTGTTTTTACTTGTGGCGTCATTTTCAATGAACAATGTTGCTCCAAACAATGTACTTGTAGAAAGTACTTATTTCCTGAGACAACAGTGTCAGTTTGAATGTAAAATATGTTATTTAATTGTGCATACAGAATACAGTCCACCATTTTATTCCCAAAAGGTTTAAAAGGGTATCACCGTCCCCTTCGTTCTCACCACAGATAATAATAATAAAATAATATTGTATTGTAAGGAGTAATCTTTAACAAAATGTAATTAATTGAACAAATATATGCACGCTTCATTAATCTGAATGCATACTTCGTAAAAATAGGCTAAATAATAATTTGTGATGAGGTGGGCATCAGAGCATGTGAGTGAAGTGGAGCGGTGTGACGCTCAATAACCCTCTACATGTGTGTGCGCTCTGCTCAACTGCTCATGGCCCAAGTGACCGCTCCGCTCAAGTACCACTCAATCTCACCAGTAAAAAAAGTTCCGACATGAAATGTCTCTGTAGCATACTTGTTTCTGGTCACATACATGGGGGTGGCTACATTGCCCGAACAAGAGGTGCCTCTCTGGCTGAAAAATAGACTATAGGCCTACATTTATGAAATTATCAAACGCTTAGTAACGTGCACATCTGAAATGATGTGATTGTATTGTTGTGTTTTAGTTTATAAAATCTTGCTGTTTATTTTGGACTGGTTTACAACGGCTGTTGGATAATCGGGTCTACCAGACCTTCCTTATCACTTATAATCAGTCAAATATTTCTCTGTTAACATGTCATTGAACATCTTCAATTAATACCAGTTTTTTAGGTTTCACTTCTCGTTAAAGTATGGATTTGGCTTTGGGAAACTAAGCAGCAGTTATGTGCCACTTTATCCCGGATCAGAAATCGAAAGCATCGGGCGATTGATTAAGTGAGATAATTCCGCTATGAAATTCTCTATATGAGAGCGGATATCTTTACCAATCAAATGCTCAATCGTACAATGAAGGCATGAAAGCAGAATGCTGCGCCTGCAAATTAGGACACACTGATCTGCAAGATCATACATGTTTATTAGTTTTGATGCAGGGATAGTTTGTTTGTGTGTGTTCACCGGGATCAAGGAAATATACAGTATTATCAAGCTTACATATTCAATTGAGGGGGCCTTAACGTTCACACCTCCACAGAACCGGGCCTGCATCTAGCCCCACAACTTTTAGCCTATCAAAGCTCTAAGGGTGGATGGTAAAGTCTTCAAAGAGAATAGGGCAAAGGAATGATCACTTCTGAATGGAACGTACCCTTAATCTTTAGAGAAGCACAGTTGAATTAAATGGCTCTGGTCATGTGATTATTTGCACCACTTGGTCACAGTTGTAAGAGGTGGGATTAAATGGGTTAGTTAATAGTCTGAATTCGCACCTGCTATTGGCCTAACTTCAACATATTCTCACTGATTGTCCACTCCCCCAATGATCACTTGACAACTGTATGGTTAAATGCACATCATCCACATGTAAAAGTATCTAAACATGACCAAGATCAACCATTTGCCTTCTCAAAACATGAGGATGATGCGGTCTGCTGGAAGATACACTCGAGAAATACACCATCATCTAAATTACATTGGCGTAAATGCCACATTGAGCACTTTAACAAGACATTACAAAGAATGAACATCTAGCATATGTAAACCTCACAATATAAATAAGTACATTTCCCACTTCATACAATATGATGCTAATAAGCATGTTGCAAAAATGGAATATGCTGGTTGTAATATTTATTCAATCTTCTGTCCTTGATTTTAGTGACATTATCTTAACCATAGACAACATGACCAACTGTAATGATGATCTGGCGGCAAGTTCCGAGAAAACACAGCTCTGGCATGACAATGGAGTGGACATCAATGAGTGGTCTATTCGGAGGATCAGGCAAAGACTAGGTTGGAAGTACAGGAAAACCCTACATTGTCCCATGATCAAAGACAAAAACAAAGAGATCTGTCTCCAACAAGCCCAAAAATGTTCACTGATGAAACCATTGTTGGTATCAACAATGGTTGGTAGCATGTCATTTCGTAAGAGTGGGAGATACGTTTCCAAACCAAAGTCAAAACACCCACTGAAAGTTCATGCTTGTGGCAGACTGGGACCAGGAGCTTTTGCAATCTTCGAAGGGATAATGGACAGGACTTTTTTTTTTTTTGAAGATGCTATTATAAAAGAAACTGAATCTTCATACATTATAGAAAACTTTTGAGTCCACCACCATTTCATTCAGGACAATGACCCAAAGCACACTGCTGCAAGCAGAGTTATTCCTGCAAAGGGTTTAAACTGGGACAAGACTCCAGCAGAATCCCCTCATGAGATGGTGTGGCATGCTCTGAAGGACTTTATTCCGAAGGAAATAAAAAAGCCAACTACTAAGTCTGACTTAATTGCTGCCATTAATACATTCTGGTTTGAAGAACTTATAGAAACGACATGCAGCGAGTACATCTACAAACAATAGATTGTTTAAAGTTCTTCCAGTTGTGGTTGAGCATCAGGGTGGCCACACTATTTTTCTTTGTCTTTAATGTTTTTTTTTTTAATTGGTTGTTTATTAGTTACAGACAATAATACAGAAAATAGACCTCATTTTCTTTTAATTTACTGTTTTAAAATAGAACAGTGCTTGTATGTGTATGGTCTATACAAATAGAAATAAAATTAAAATTACAATACAAATAAAATAAATTCAAATAAAGTGACATTTATGTTACAAGAATCTCCTAAAATTAGGAACATGATTACTGAGCATGATAAAACTGTAAAACTGGTTCGGGGTTGTGGAAAGCTTTGAAACAATGTGTATTTTAAGGGCACTATAAAAAAAAAAAATAAAAAAAAAAAATAAATAAATATTATATATATATATATATATATATATATATATATATATATATGAATTCTGAGTGCGGAATGAAATAGCTCACTGTTCATTCCGCACTCTGAATTCATTTTTTTTTTTCTTTTTATACACCGTGAGAAATTGCAGGATCTGTTTACCTTTGACATGCATTCTCAAAGGTTGCTTCTGTATTTGGCAACTTTGAAGAAGCTCAAATCTAACATACATTTTTTTTGAAGGCACATCATTTCCACACTTCTATTTCCACACTTGTTATTTCAAAGTTTTGATTTACTATTTACTATTATTTTAAAATGTGGAAGATAGTCCTAAGCGTTGTCCCAAATTGCATTCTTCTGCACTACTCTACGCTATTTTGTAAAGTAGGGTCAAGTGTGTAGTGTGTTAACACTAAAAATGCGACAAAAATTTATGTAATATGAGCACACATAATTAATGTGGAATGTTGTACACTTCAAGCACTCAGTGGTCACGGCTTACCCTTTGCAGGGGAAGAAGCGGAGTTACAGGGCCGCAAAGCTAGACTGACAAAACGAATAAATGAAAGTTGAATGCTTTACCATCACTCCGTGCTGTGTGAATATGTAGCCTTCCTTGTTTTAGATGAAAGTGTTGGAACGAGATTGGCTAACGTGCTAAAGCTAACAGCAATACATCAAATGTTTCACTTTGGTCAGTTAAAAAAAACAAACATGTATGCTGCAAACCCCCCCCCCCCCAAAAAACTTTAGTTTTCCATTTAAGATGATTCTACACTTTTAAAATTCTTACACCTGATGGCCGAGTGCACAGTGTACAGTACATCATTTAGAACACAGCTATGATAAAGAATGATTGGTTGTGTCCAAACTTTTGATTTGTACTGCATGTAGAGTATTTGCTCTTGCAAGTAAACATGCAGGCAAAGTCCAGGGTAAATAGTTAAAGACTAAGATCTTATCTTTCCAGCCTAAATTTGTTTATGTGCTCTTCATACCTTTCTGGTCAGCCTGCGTTTGATCTCACTTCTCTCTGCCCGTCTGTCAGCTTCATTCTTGGCTGAAACACAAGAGCATACAGACCTACAGTATGGAGAACCTTTTCTGGAACTGCTGCTCTTTAATTAGACTGAAAACTATGTGAGTAAAAGCATCAGTAAATCTTGTCTAGACATGTCAAGACATTTGGCATTCCACATGTGCATTCTATGGATGCTTCATTAGATGAATGGAGGATGTGTAGGAAAAACTCAGCTGGCCAAACACTCACCTAGGAGAATGTTTCTCTGCTCGAGTTCTTGTGCCGTGGGTCTCTGACTCAACCTCCTATGAAAAGAACATGAACAATACACACACTGTCAATGTGAACAGAATACATAAACACTCTGTAACACAGCTCTGGACACAAACAGACCTTGTGAGTGTGCTGCCAATCTGGTTGCGAAGTGCCTCCCATTGCTCTTTGTTCTTCCAGGTGCTGTTGTCCTGCTCTTGAGACTGTTCCTTCTCCTGCTGACGCTCCAACTTCAGTGCCAGAGTATCCTTACGCTTCACACGACTCGCAAGACCACCTGACAACCCACACACATGCAGATCAAAAGTCAAGGTATGTCATACGAAAAGTTCTGCAGATCTCCACAGAACTGATATGACTTTAACCAATAGGCTTTATCCCACTGCAGAAATGTTTCCTAGTTCACATTGAATTTCCACATTGTTCTAAAACCCGAACCAAAACAAGAAACATAGTACAAGCTCCAGAGGTAGTACTTTCCTTGCAAAGTGGAACTATATAGGTGGAGTCAGAATGCAAACATTTCTCTGAGGTTAAAAATAGGGCTGTATTGATACAGATTTCCCAAGTCAATTCCGATTCACATTCTTTCAATTCCATTCCGATTCAATATCGATTTATATGGGTTTATTTCAGTTATAATGTCCCTTTTGCTTACATATGAAAGAAATGATCTTTTTCATCATTTTAGTCACATTTTGGCTATTTTAAAATTTATAAATCAATATATTCAATCAATAAATAAGATTAGATTTCATCTATATTTTTTGTGACATGTTTATTGTTAAATTGAATAATTGTACTATTAACAAGTATTTACATTGATTTGTTGAACACGTGCTAAAACCGGTAGTGGTTTCTCTTTAAGAAACCGGCATTTCTGTAAAGAGCATCTTTAGATGAGCGCATGCTAAAGAGAGAGACTCGAATGGCTTTACCTCATCTGTGCGATACATGATTGGAATTAAATGTTTTTTTTTTTTTTTGTAGTTGTTTTGATCAACAATTGACTGTAAAGAAAGAGTAATAAAAGAGACAGTATTCAATGACAAATGGGTTGCATGGATCTTGTATTTGGACACACATTACATGGAGCAACTTTACTCTCAACACACTGTGAAAGGATCTTGCTGCTGAACACTTCACAACTAATCTACACAATTACTAGTGAGTGAAATCTGAACACAGCTGCCAAATATATTCACTTTAGTCGCATAGCATGTTTTTCTCTCATTGTAGTAGAGTGGTTGCGCAATGAGTAAAAGATCTATCTTGGGATTAAAGAATTGATATAGAGATTGTTCATATGAAGATCGCGATTAAGCAAAAATCTATATTTTTCCCATCCCTAGTTAAAAAAATTTTGTCATCAGCCATCCAACAGCTGATATTGGCCATTTTTAAAAGACCGGACAGTAAGGTTAGCTAATACTTTTGTTGAGTTTTCAAATAAAACTGGATAGATTCAGATGCTAAATCAATGCTACAGATGATGCTGTGCATGATAGTCATACAGAGCTATGCTGGTTCTGCCGAGAATGTATGGAAAAGAAAAATTCAACGCAAGTTTAAAACGTAAACTAAAAATAATAACGTGTACAAACAATTTCTGACTGTCTCGTCAAGTTAGGCTTTGACGACCACAACGATAAACATTGTAGATTGAAAATCAAGAAAATAATGGATTATAATATCAATTTACGTTACATGCTTTTTGTACACTGTATTTATTGTGTATATACAGTAGTTTATTTATTGTTCAGTACTTTAAATGTTTGACCTTTTTGCACTTCTTGTTATTTGTATCTTTTAAATGCTTCACTGCATTACGTACTATTAAATATATTTTTACTTTACCTCAAGGCTACAAATGAACGTTTTAACGTTCATGTGTATGTCACAACAAAACAAGAGGATAAAGATAAGCTGTTGTAAGTGCATACTTGGGAATCGCGGTTATAATAGCGTCAAAGCTAATTGAAACAGTTCTTGCTTTCCACTTCCTTGGTGTGAAAACATTAAAATTTGATCGGAATGGATATATAAGTTTCACGGCAAACACGTTAGCATTTTGAAATCCATTCCACAAAAATCAGAACAGAAAATGCTAACAAAAAGACTTCAGATTCTCACTGGGCCTGTTGTTAGGTCATATTACAGGCCTGAAGTCAATAAATCTTACTAGACATTTTCACAAATTTAATAAAGATTTTCCAATTAGAATTTGTGTGTGAACAGGACCCACTAGCGAAACAATGGCTCAGCCAATCTGACTGCTTAAGGAATTGCAAGAAATGCTTCATTTTTATACTATGAAAGAATGATGCCAATAAATAAAAATTATTATTATTATTATTTGTAGGCCAAGAATTGAATGCCTCAGTGCTTACCTCATTGAGTAATAACACGCTTTTGCACAAGTGCAGTAACATTTACGTGCTATTTACATTTCATCCGAAGATAGAGTGGATATGCTCGCTGACATTTCCACCTATATGCAGTTACATTGATATGCAGTTTTAACATTGGTTGCCCGCACATCATGAGCTGTATTTGTCCAATCATTGTTATCAACCACACAAATATTTTATAAATATGCTATATTTTGAATACCCAGGATTAATTCCTAACCCAGTGTAGTGTGAACAGTGTGAAACATGAAACACGAAATCCAGGATTTGCAAGGACTCAGAACGAATAAAGCGTCATACTTGTGGGAACATCTTCCTCCTCCTCATCATCTTCCTCATCTCTGTAATTAATGGGCCCGTCAGAGTCGCTGTCTTCCTCGTCCTCGCTGTTTCCAGGTCCACAGTCCTCAGGTATGATCGTGACTCGAGGGTCGCCCACCAGACCTCGGCGGCTCCGTGGCTCCAGCTCCGGCTGTCGTGCGGCCCGAGGGGTCGGTCGCAGCTTCTGCAGCTCTTCTTCGATGTCAAAATCATCATCATGAGGCCTAAAAATACCATTCAAAAATGCAGTATGGACTTACAGAAAATACAGCAAGTGTGTAATACTGTATAGTATAGTAAGCATAATACAGCATAGTATAGTATACATGTAGCATGGCTGGTACATTTAAAGTATTGTATCAACATATATATCAGAGGAACATGGGGTGACAATTATTTCAATTATCAAATACTTTAATCAATATAGTAATGAAAATGTTTGTCCCACCCTAAACTAAAATATGTGATGCAACATACAGTACAGATTTAGGATGGTGGGTACCAATTTTCATTTGTAAGTTAACCATCATAGAATGACTATAATTTGTTTTAGTCATTTAAGTTACATTTTGTGTTAAAATGTCTTGACATTTTGTAGTCTGGTCAAATAACTGAGGATTAACTGATATGTACACTGTGTAAACACTCACAGTCGGAGAGGTTCGATAGTGACTGGAAGCGAGAATCGCCCTCCTCCTGGGGCCTCAGCAAGGACCTCCGGCAGCTCAAACAGAAGTGAGTGTGCCCGCTGGGATCTGTCCTGTTTGGGCTGGGATGGGCTAGGATTGTTCAAGGCCCTCTGGATGCGAATGTGCAAGGGTGGCTGAGAGGGCGGCTCTGTGGTTGGGCTGGGCGGGTCCATATGAGGGGCCAAATGGGCCCGAGGAGGGGATGGGGGGATGTGGGTTGGTGGAGGAGAGAACTCTTCAGAGCTTCCATTACTGCCATCATCTGATTGGACAGGGGGCAGGGCAGGGGCTAGGATTGAGGCCAGCACAGGGACGGGAGCGGGGCCTGTGGAAGGAGGCTCGGGCTGATTGGTTGAGGAGTCATCTGAGTGGCGTTTGGTCACAGGTGTAGTCCTCTTTGGAGGAACGGGAGGAGATGGCTTGACTGAGACTGCAGTTTGAGAGAGATCCACTGTAGAAAATGTAAATATTAATAAAAATGAGTTTCACAGAGAACAAAAGGGTTAATGCACATCGCAGAACAACAAATTAGGGGCTGTTCACACAGGACCATTTCTGCATTTAAAAAATGTTGGAATGGAACTAAATGAATTCCTCCACAGTACGCATGTGTACATAGACAATTAAAAACTACAACGCAGACAGAATGCATGAATGTGTCCAATGTGATCAGCCCCTCAGTCCATGAAGAAGTGCTATGGTAGGATGTTATCAGCGTTAGGACATTGATTTGCATGTCATGAAATTAATCATGGGTTTTAGCATAGAGGGGGTGAGATCGTAAGCAGTAATGTACACAGTGTCTTACTTGAGAACAGTAAGTACAATTTGAGCCAATGTGGATACAGTCCGTTGCAAAACAAGGCTTAAAACACACTCTATGTATGTTTAAATCAAACACTTCTTGCTATGTATGCTTGATTTTATGTGCTGTTGAGTTTCAAAATCTGTCAGAATGCAAATTATAATACAACATATAACACAAGTGCTTGGCATTCTCAGCACTGACGTAAGGGGGCAAAGATTTTTCTTTCAGGTTAACTACCGTCACGGTGGAGTACCAGTTTGAATAGACTTTTGCCAAGCAAATCTGGTAGAGGTAGTTGAACTCGCAACATGTTCAAAGCTAGCAACCTCAATAAAAACTAGGAATGACATAAAATATTGATACATTGATTACTGATCAGCACATTTTTTTAGATACGTTTTTGAGGCAGTGATATATTAAAATTATCCAACATTTAAATTAGAAGTGTAATTTGTGTGCTTTCCAATTCACTGTCAGTTAGCCTTTGGTTTAATGCAGTCTGGCATAATATCTTTGGGAGACCACAAGGGGGAGATATAACATTTACTGAAGAAAGTCGGACACCGGATGAGAAGCGCTGCGTCACGGGTAAGACAAGGCAGGTGGGCAGTCCACAGTTGGGAATCTAGTCATCATACAAACAAAAGTTCTGAAGCTTTTTGTTGTTCTTCAAGAATGAACAAAGTGACAATGAGTTTGCAGGTAAATGTATGAAAGTGGTTTAACTGTGCAATATGAACGATTAGAAATGGTGACGTTTATTATACAATTTCTCTGTATGCAGCCTTGATTTGGTTTCATTCAAGCTGTCAAACCACAAAAAGACACTTGTAACGGAAATTTCATTGTGTAGGCTACGTGAAAGAATCATATACGCAATACATCATCTAGTGATGCTTGAGTAAATAATCTTTGTCCTTGTCGAATTTAATGATGCTCCATGGTGCTGCAAACTTTTAAGCAGCCTCCGGAGTTGTAGCTGGGCACCGGCAACAGATGCCGAGCGGCAGTCTGCATACCTTCATAGAAAATAATGGTTTCTAATTTTAGAGTGTGCCATGTCGTCCGCCTGACGCGTCTAGTGTGCGACCCCCTATAAGTTACGCTTACACTTTACCAAAGTTATGTTGAGAAATATGTATAAAGAGACAAAGACTATTGTGCAAGGTGTAGCCCTACTTATATCTGAAAAAATGCCGATATACAGTAGATCAATAATCAACTTGAAATGCTTGAAATCGAATCAATGCTTGAAAAAGTCATTGTTCCAAGCCTAATAATAACATATCCCATTAATCGCACAGACATCTGAAGGAAACTCCGACACCCCCATGAGCACTAAAGTTTGGTCAAGTTTTCGTGTGTTTTTAGTGTCAGGTCTAGGTGTCTAAATCATCTTCACCTCATGCAGGACAGTTCCATAAAAATAAAAAAAAAACTCAACATATCAAAAATATAATATTAGACACTTGAGTTAATATGCATATATGAAAAACTGTATGAGGAAACAAAAAACTGGAGTACTTTCTCCTGAGTGAGCACATCTGTATGCTCTTCTAGACTGTGAGATGTTAGTATATGATATCAGCCAGGTTGAGTCTGTTAGTTTAAACATCAGCAATGGTTACATTTCATGATTATACCTCTTATGGAGAATTAGAGTAATCACATTGATTTGGAACAGGACTACAGATTCTGAGGGTTAAACAAGCATGACTGTCAGAGGTTACTGTAAGGGACATGCGTGCCAGTTGGCAGTGAACAGGTCGACACCAGGGATACCTGGGCGGAGCTGAGAACCCCTTTGGCAGAGGTAGGTTGGCAGGGAGAGATAGACTCCGGAATCTGGCTGTTGTCTGCAGCTTGTCCAGTACTGAGGTGGTGGAGCTTTGCTATACCTCTGTAACGTTGAAGCTTTTGTGGTGGAGGGAGGGAAATATGTTTTTAGAATCTCGAACAACAAACAAATGCACTGTTGGAGAGTGGTCCAGTTCACCAGACAAAACATATCCATTCAATGTAATGCTATTTAAATGCATTACATTGAAAATTGAGTGAGAAAATATTCCGGTTTCAAGGTGAAGTGTGTCATTTCTGTGGAACACCATCCAGAATTGCAAAAATAATGACCGTTTCCAAACAGGTGCTCAGCAAGTCAACCTACAAATGGCTTATAGTCTCTAAGCACATTCAACTTGGAAAGTATTATAAGGGAAAGAATCTAACTTAGGAAAAATGTACACTTTTGTTTTTTGGTTTAAAACAGTTTGTAATCGGAGGTCATGTTATAGTATATTAAACCAGCGTAATTCCTTAACTTCACCAAAAACTTGTCAAAGTTACAGGTAATTAAAACATTTAATTGTACAAAATATAAATCTAACACAGACACATCTTAAAAATGGTCATTATCTCTGCCTCTGAATTGTTAAGGTCAAATCTGACATGGGTTTGCACAAGTGAGGTCTATAAATGGCTCCTGTTGGATAGGGATACCATGTGTGTGTTGTGTTTCAGACACTTGAGCAGCTGCTGCCAGCCTGTCATGCCACAGGACCATTGCATTTATAAAATCCTCTTTCCTCAGTGACACTGCAGCAGCCATCCAAGTTAACTCTCATCTCTTTCAGTTCAGCAGACTGAAGATACATTATATAGCCTATTTGTACATTGCTTTTTTAGTGGGGTTTACTTCCAAATAACAAAAAAAGCCTAGGAAATAATTCCCATGCAGAAATGGCTGACAAAGGCTCCACACAAATTTTGGTGGCTTTAATTAGAAATTCTAAACTTCAGTTTACTTTGCAATACTGTGTTTCAAGTAAATTACTCACTCTTTGTACATTTTACTCAAGCAATATAGCACTGAATGAAGCCTTGCTTTTTAAAAAATGTACTAGCATTTCAATGCTTTTTCAACATACTTACTCATGTGCCACATGACACACAGAGGCCTTGCACAGGGAAGCTTCATGCATGCTAATTAATCTATTAGACAACATCACCTGCATTCAGAGCTGCCTACACAGACCTGAACACCTGGTGCACAAAACACATGACAGTAACAAACAACAGATAACTTTTTTGACCATTAATGTGTAACGGAGTATAAAAATCAGACTTCAAAACAAGAAGTTACCAAATTTAACAATTAAACTGTGAAAGTCAACATGCAATCAGCAAAACCATGCAAGCTCATCAAATATTCAAGCGTGGTGTATGCTGAGAAAACCAGCTTCAAAAAGTTACTTATTTTAATTTACCTGTAAAATGTACTACATTTTTGTTAAATGTTGAATATACTCACTATTTTCAAGTACACACCACTAACTTATTCAATGTAGAAATGTTTACTTCCCCACAATTAGCGTAGAGAAAAAATAATAAAGAATTAAACAATCCACTCTACAGAGACTAAAATTGGTGGCAAGAGCACCAGCAACAAGAACCTCCTATGGCTAGATACACAACAATCCAAACAATCCAGCCAGAAGCGACGCAATAAGATCAAAACAGTCAGCCAAAATCAAGTTGTTTACAACTGACAAGTTGTATTATGAGAACTATTATAGACCAATGAGAGTTCACAGCAGACGAGGCCAGGTGCAGCAGTGCAGAAATAGAAACCAAGCGATTGACAGAATGTTCTGTAGCTTGTGGCTGCTTTGTAGGATAAAAACTCTGGATAACATGGAAGTGTAAGACGTAAGAAGCTAGATTGTTACATTGTGAATCTCAAAAGACCTGTCAAATCAATAGAAGAGTTCTGGAAGATGAAACCAAATTCAAATCTCCTTAGTGAAATTGTATGTATAAAACACTCAATACAGTTCAACCATGAACACCAAAGTTGTGAAGTGATGGAATTATTCAATGTGATTTCAATGTTTTTTTAATTTTTTAATTTTAATTTTTTAATGTTCACATTTAATTCATTAGATCCACCAATTCCCATGTACTCAGAGCTGTTTGGTTTGATAGTTTAAAATCTTTAAGGAATTATTTGAAATGCCTATGGAGAAAATTAAATGAAAACTATTCCAGAGCACAGACCTAAAAGTGGGTTTTCACAGTCATGCTGCAGCTATTAGGGCTGCAGCTAACGATTATTTTGTTAAATAAATTAATCTTTGAATATTTCTTTGATTAAACAATTCATCGGTCGAATACAGAAATTGTATTTCCTGTATTTTATATATATATATATATATATATATATATATATATATATATATATATATTATATTATATTATATTATATATATATATATATATATATATATATATATATATATATATATATATATTTATTTTTTTTTTTTTTTAAAAAAGCAGATAAAATAAAGGGCATAAGGATTTGGTTTGATTTACTCTATACTGAATTCACGATTCTATACTCCAAACACATTTAACAAAGCCTGAATAACGAAAAGTTACATTTTAATTTATACATTTTTACTTTCAAGACATATGCAAAACAGTTCCTTTCCTTTCATTGTAAAACTTAACAAAAAGTACTGTTCATTGAAGAGTAAAATGATCCATTGGGGACAGAGTGAGACCAAAAAATCTGTACAGCAGAGGGCAATGGTGTCACCAGTATAGAAATATTTATAATTCTGCCCAGCTGAAAAATACATAATGATGTTAGATACATATGCCTGTACACTGTCACTGATTACATACTTTAAGTATTTTAAATTAATTTTGTAGGTTTAAAACAGTATTGTTACTGATTACATGCTTCCAAGCTATTCATTTAAAGTCAAATCATGTTTGCCATGGTATAAATGTACTGGTGAAATAAGACGTTACATTTAGCATCATAAGGATTATCAAATATCAGGACCCTTAGCATTATTATACATTATATTCAGCATTATCTAATTTAATATAGTACAATCTTGCTGAAAATAGCGCCTTTGCCTATTGTAATACATGCGCCAACAGGGAGAAACCGTCTGAAACACTTCAAAAACCGGCACAATGAAATATTCGAGATATCAGTGTGATATCCATGAAAACTGCACAATTGTTTACATTGAAACTGAAAGTGTGGTGTGATGTAGCATGAGTTTAATCAAAATGATTGTGCTCTCTTTCTCCACTGCAATCGGTTTGATTGACATGAATGCATGCACTCGTTTGCTCAGTGAAGTTTCACTGAGACTCGCTTGTGGTAAAGACAGTTTTGCCAAATGCCCGGAAATACGTGCCTGGTTTTGAATTTGTAACCGGGCGGCTGTGGCTCAAAAGGTAGATCAGGTTGTCCACTAATCGCAGGGTTAGATTCCCGGCCCACATGACTCCACATGCCGAAGTGTTCTTGGGCAAGACGCTGAACCCCAAGTTGCTCCCAATGGCAGGTTAGTGCCTTGCATGGCAGCTCTGCCGTCATTGGTGTATGAATGTGTATGAATGTGTGTGGGTGATTGGGACACAGTGTAAAGCACTTTGGTAACCTCTAAGGTTAAAAAAGGCGCTATATAAGTGCAGATCATTTACCATATGTATAAATTATGTATACAGTATGTTTTACAAATGAGTTATCATGTAACACCTTTTTTACACTGGGCTATAAAGTGACGTCACTGAAGGTGCTACTCCGTGCTAGCCGCATATATCCAACTAATAGATAATAACATTTGTTGTAGATATCAATTATCGATAATGATCAATTCGTTGTTGCAGCCCTAATAATACATTTTTGTATTTTTTATTTTCTCTAGTCCCATAGGAAGACACACTCTCACTCTCAATTTTTTTTTTTTCTTACAATTTCTCTTATTTTCTGTGAACACACAGTTTAAAACCTGTTGGAAAACATTGTGTCTGTGTGAATTTCCCCAGAATCTCCTGCGGTGTAATGTGGGCTTAAGACTGCTGCTTGGGCTGCTCGATTATGACAAAATTAATAATTGTCGAAAATTTTCCTTGATATAAAAAATTGTGATTATTAATGTCGATTAACAGAAGTTACTTACATTAAATACTTATTTGTTCAAATTCATGACATATTTTATATGTACGCTAAAAACTGTTTAAACATTATATTTTTGAATAAATCAAAAATGCAATGCAATGTCAAAATAACTGAAAATCACTGACTGTTTATCACTTTTGTTCTAGCGCTTTGAGTGTCAGGTGTTGTATCTTCAGCACTAATTCTTATGTGCCACTGTGAACAAAGGTGAAATATTAAGCAAGTGTCTGGGCATCAGGCTGTTTAAAACTTGCACATTAGGATCGGTTGTCATTACAGATAGGACTATAGACTAATTTAAGCATCTCAGATTCGCCATTGCCATTTGATTGCTCAGACACGTCTGGGATTGGTTTGAATAACCGTTCCAAAAAATGTTGTAAATAGAAACTTCTGATACAATAGATGTAGACTTGAAATGGAATATTGAAATACATAAAATTTTTCATGATTAGTTAATTGCGGCAGTCGTAATCGTGATTAATGTTTCCATTAATTGTGCAGCCCTAGCTGCTGCAGTATGCTGAAGTTTGGAACATCTACAAACACTCCACCTGCCAGATCAACAGCCGTTTGTGCAGGTTACTTGAATTTAACCCAAGCACAGAATTTAGTGCATAATTCTACCTGTATTATTCAGATTTAGATGTCAGCTACATCCTTCTCATCTATATCACAATGTCACATACTGAAGCAGACGTACTGAAGAAGATCTGTGAGGTCTAGTCCATGTGAATTTGCTTTAAAGCTGCACTAAGCAACGTTTAAAAATCTTGTTTTAGCACAGTGGTTGATTGTCAAGAAGAACTTTTAACCTAGAAGTCCATGGTTTCACCAGACTCTCACTTGGGGAGTTGAAAGCAATTACATATCCTCGGTTGTGTGCATATACAATTATAACAGATGCCGTATCCCCCTAAATGTAGCCCTAGAACTGAAACAAATGCAAGTATGACGAATAAAAATAAACCTTGATAGAAATTTTACATCTCTTTCCGTCAGAGTAATAAAGATTGTTTTCTAGTGCAACCCGTATGGCAAATGATTTGTGTGAAGAGCAAAGAAAAGCATGGCCTTTCTGCAGAATCATTCCTAGTGAATAGTCATGAATGATATGGGAGAAACACAGGTTAAACAGGACCATTTTCAAGTGTAAAGGCTTCATGAACACTCAGTTTTCATTGATCGTGTGAGTTGTAACACTCTTTTTAATAAAATTGTGAGTGGTGCTCCCATGGCCAAAGGTTAAAACCTAGCCTGTGTTATAAAACTATTTTTTTTTTTTTAAAAGGGAGCACAAAGCAGTCAAAACAAAAAAAAACAAAAAAAAAAAAATGTTTTTGCTCTTATGCAAAGTAATTGGTACATTATTCGCTAAAGTGACATTCAACTGATCACAATGTATAATCATCAGGACATTACTGATGTAAAAACAGCACCATCACTATTTGAAAAAGTCATTTTTGATCAAATCTAGACAGACCCCATTTCCAGCAGTCATCTCTCCAACACCTTATCCTTGAGTAATCATGCTAAATTGATAATTTGGTTTTAGAAAATCACTTTCCATTATATCAAAGTTGAAAGCTATTTGGCTTGTTAAATGAGGCATAACATTGTCTTTGTGTTTGTGTTTGTTTTTGAGAAGCCACAGTATGCAATAGACATGTCTAGATATGGCATGTCTTTATGTCAATATTAGGTTAAAAAAAAAATGTCAAAAAAGAAACAGCTTTCTCTAGAAACTCGTCAGTCAATCATTGTTTTGAGGAATGAAGATTTCATTTAAAAGGTGTACACTACAGTCTTCAAAGAGAAAGGACAACTGGCTCTAACAAGGACAGAAAGAGATGTGGAAGGCCAGATGTACAACTAAACAAGAGGATAAGTACATCAGAGTCTCTAGTTTGAGAAATAGACGTCTCACATGTCCTCAGCTGACGGCTTCATTGAATTCTACCCGCTCAACACCAGTTTCATGTACAACAGTAAAGAGAAGACTCAGGGGTGCAGGACTTATGGGAAGAATTGCAAAGAAAAAGACACTTTTGAAACAGAAAAACAAAAAGAAGGTTAGAGTGGGCAAAGAAACACAGACATTGAACAACAGATATTGGAAAAGAATGTTATGGATCTTGAGCTTTTGTGGGATCAGTTAGACTGTAAGGTGTGTGAGAAGAGCCCAACAAGACAGTCACATCTATGGCAAGTGCTACAGGAAGTGTGGGGTGAAATGTCACGTGAGTATCTAGACAAAATGACAGCTAGAATGTCAAGGATCTGTAAAAGCTGTCATTGCTGCACATGGAGGATTTTTTTTGAGGAAAACTGTAATAGTAATTTTTCATGTTATTAATGTCCTGACTATACATTGTGATCAGTTGAATGCCACTTTGGTGAATAAAAGTACCAGTTTCTTTCCATAAGAGCAAAATACATTATTCCAAACTTTTGGATGCCAGTGTAGGTATATATATATATATATATATATATATATATATATATAATTTTTCTGAGGACAAAATCAGATTTATTCATCCTTAAATGTCAAATAAAAAATTAACTGTGGTTGGTTGTTTCATATTTTAGTCAGACATCCTTTTGCTATATCTACAGTAAACTACATTGCATTCCAGAATTTATGCCGATAGTTAAAGCTCTGGCTTGTGAGACAAGAGTGTGACTTACTAGAAACAGATGGACTAATATATAATAAAATTTATATATATAAAAATTTTAATTCAATATATTTCCTATATTATTATTTTTATAATATAATACAATAACACAACATAACCAAAATAGCTGTAAGCTTAACTTTAATTCTGCATTACATAATGTAGCTAATTCCCTGCACTATGTAGAACGGACAATAAAGGGTGCAGAAAAATTCAGCTCTGTTTTTTTAAACATGAATTAAACATGAATTTATTCTATGTATAAACAATTAATCGCAAGACAGGAAACACAAGATATGTTTGTTGAAACAGAAACAACAGACCGGAAGGTGGTGCATGAAAAAATATCTATAGAATGATGGTCACTGAGGCAGCCTGTGGTTTTCCACTCAGGGACATGTACACTATATATGGTGCTTGTCTCGGTAGCATTCTGTTTAACAAGACCCAGCAGCTTACAGCCTGCGAAATACTGCAACACTGAGCAAAGCCAGACTGCAGAGTACAAAACAGAGCAGCTACACTAGAGCTTAAGCTGAATTCAGTGTGGCAGGAACAAGAACTCTAGAGATCCATTTAAAATTCTGGAAGTTATAGTCCTCTGAGTATACAGTGCATTTCATTTGATGTGAATGAAAACAAGGCTGCAAGGTATGGAAGAACAGTCTATTTCAACAGTTAGCGCTAAAACTGACAAGAACCTGATTCTGATTACTGTTACGCCAAAAAAAAATCTGATTATCATTACCGTACCACTAAAAAAAAAAAATCATATTCTCATTCGTTATGGCAAAAAAAAAAATCTTATTCTCATTACAGTAACAAGAAAAATCAGATTATCATTATTGTAACGCACCCCAAAAAAATCTGATTCTCATTACTGTAACACACCAAAAAATCTGATTCTCATTATTGTAACACACCAAAAAAATCTGATTCCCATTACTGTAACACACCAAAAAATCTGATTCTCATTATTGTAACACACCAAAAAAATCAGATTCTCATTACTGTAACAAGAAAAATCAGATTCTCATTACTGTAACACACCAAAAAAATCTGATTCTCATTACTGTAACAAAGAAAATTAAATTCTCATTACTGTAACACACCAAAAAAATCTGATTCTCATTACTGTAACAAGAAAAATCAGTTTCTCATTACTGTAACAAAGAAAATTTGATTCTCATTACTGTAACACACCAAAAAAATCTGATTCTCATTACTGTAACAAAAAAATTTGATTCTCATTACTGTATGACACAAAAAAAAAATCTGATTCTCATTATTGTAACACACCAAAAAAATTTTGATTCTCATTAGTGTAACAAGACAAATCATATTATCATTATTGTAACACACCAAAAAAATCTGATTCTCATTACAGTTACGCCAAAAATATCTGATTCTCATTACAGTTATGACAAAAATATCTGATTCTCAATACTGTTCCGCCAAAAAATCTGATTCTCATTACTGTAACATCAAATAACCTGATTGGAGTCGTAACCAATGCAGATCCGAGCAGATCTGCTTCTGTTCCCTGTAACTCCTACCCGCACTTCAAGCACTGTAACTTTGCACTTCCAGCCCTTGCAAACCCACCAGTCTGTGAGTGAAACAATATGCCTGTTGTAGTCTGTTTATTCATTAACGTTAATGACTGTGGATATTTCTGATATATACGTGCAATGCATTAATTATCCGGTTCACTGACTGAACCGGTATGATGAAACGTAATTCTGTGTGCATGTGAGGTGTTGCATCTGACAGCAGTCTAAAGTTTGTTAAAACAATAATGATGGACAAAATATTTAAATTGGTTGCATAAAGTACTTTGTAAAGGCAAAATATTCTGGATTGTCAACTCTAAAATGCTTCTACCGTCTCTATGACTGATATTTCCATCTGTTTTTTTGCATGTGTGCTTGCCCAGCAGACATCAGTTATATAAATTATGTGTATAAGTCGCTTCAGACTATAAGTCGCAGGACTTTTCGGATGATGAAAAAAAAAATTATATTCCGGAAAATACGTTACATCTTTCAAAAAATATCCAGTGAACAAAAATATGCAGAAAACGTGACCTATGTCATTAAAATGCATGATGCATTAAATAGTAAGTAAAAACTAGTAAGTTTACCCCTCACTCGTTTTCAATCACAGCAAATGAAAAATGCTGTCTCCTCTGAACATAAGCGGGCAGGACGAAATATGACTCACCTTGCACTGCAGTGTTGCTGTTGTGATGGGCGGGTTTGGGAGGGGGTACAGGGGGCTGTTTAGGGGCAACAGGGACTGGAGGGGCCTGGTGGGCGGGAACTGTGGGCAGGGTCTCCTGGTTTCCTGTCGTTACGGGAGGAACAGGATTACTACATGAGGAGTCATCTACATTTAAAGACACAGTCCGGGGAGGAGGCTTCACAATGGAGGGAGCTGAGGATGAGGAGGATGACGAAGATGACGATGATGATAAAGAGGAGAAGGATGAGGATGGGGCTTGAGCAGGCTCGGTGGAGGAGGAAGCAGCCATCAGCCATTTGGGAGGGAGGATGGCATGTTTAGTGGGCTGCTGTGACTCTTTAGTGGAGGTTATTCCAGGTTTGGGCTCAGGAGTGAACCGTACACCCACTGATCCTAGCGGTGAGCACAACACAGATGCACAAACACACACACACAAATAACAAAACACACACATGAGTGCACAGCACAGTCACAAGGGCATGCATGAGTGAATCAGGCAAAGGGAAAGCATGTAAACAAAGTGATGCAGGAGTGCTTTAAAGAACCCATGAGATCAAAATTGCAGTTTTGTGGCGTTTAGATTGTCTATTGTTTTGAGGTCATTATATGTAAGTGAACTACATAAAGATTTCAAAACTCACTTACATTTAAAATGTAGTATTTCTCTTCTGGCAAAATGTACCAAAAATATTTATGTTATCTTGCACTCAGGGGCATGTACAAATTTGATCTAATAAAATACTTTCTTCAAAGAAAATATCCCTCAGTGTACAGTCATTTCACTGTACACTATTACTTGCAAGTAGCGAATCATAGTGCATATCTGTGACATAAAGTTGAAGTCAGAAGATTACATACACCTTAGCCAAATACATTTTAACTCTTTGTTAGTATTTGGTAACATTGCTTTTAAAATGTTTAACTTGGGCCTTCCACAAGCTTCTCACAATAAGTTGCTGGGATTTTGGCCAATTCCTCCAGACAGAACTGGTGTAACTGAGTCAGGTTTCTAGGCCTCCTTGCTCGCACATGCTTTATCAGTTCTGCCCATAAATTGTCTGTCTGATTGAGGTCAGGGTTTTGTGATGGCCACTCCAGTACCTTGACTTTGTTGTCCTTTTTACTACAACTTTGAAGGTATGCTTGGGGTCACTCTCCATTTGGAAGACCCATTTGTGAACGAGCTTTAACTTCCTGGCCGATGTCTTGAGAACACCACCCCCATGCTTCATGGTTGGGATGGTGTTCTTTGGCCTGAAAGCCTCACCCTTTTTCCTCCAAACATAACAATGGTCATTATGGCCAAAAAGTTCCATTTTTGTTTCATCAGATCAGAGGAAATTTCTCCAAATGTAAGATCTTTTTCCAGTCTTTTTTTTATGGGTTTCGTAGTCTGGCTTCTTCCAGTTTTACTGTGGATATAGATACTTGTCTACCCGTATCCTCCAGCATCTTCACAAGGTCTTTTGCTGTTGTTCTGGCTTTGATTTTGCACTTTTCGCACTAAACTACATTCAACTCTAGGAGAAAGAATGTGTCTCCTTCCTGAGCAATATGATGGCTGTGTGGTAACATGCTGCTTATACTTGTGAGCTATTGTTGTTTTCAGATCTTTGGAAATTGCTCCCAAGGATAAACCAGACTTGTGGAGGTGCAACATTTTTTTCTGAGGTCTTGGCCCATTTCTTTTGATTTTCCCATGATGTCAAGCAAACAGGCACTAAGTTTAAAGGTAGGCCTTAAAATATATCCACAGGTACACCTCCAATTCAGTACACCTCCTATCAGAAGTTAATTAGCTAATTGTCTAAAGGCTTGGCATAATTTTCTGGAATTTTCCAAGCAGTTTAAAGGTACAGTTAACTTAATGTATGTAAATTTCTGTCCCACTGAAATTGTGATATTGTCACTTAAAACTGAAACAATCTGTCTGAAACAATCTGTCACATTTGTTTGAAAAATGACTCGTGTCATGCACATAGTAGACATCCTAAATGACTTGCCAAAACTATAGTTTGATAATATGAAATCTGTGGAGTGGTTAAAAACATTGTTTTAATGACTTCTAAGTGTATGTAAACTTGTAACTTCAACTGTAAACTAAAACCTATTGGATATTTACCAAAAAATTAAGGATATATGTCAACACAGGAAAGAAAACAACGTTTGTTGAGCCATATCATGGGGTCTTTAAAGAACATACAACATTGCTGCGCTGTGCACAGTGAGCAATTGTAGATCTAGCAGTTAGATTTTTTTTTTTTTTTACATCCAGAAAAAAAACTGTATGGAGTGTTTGATCAGAGCTCTAACAACTGGGTGTACAGCTAAGCTGTTTCTCAAGGTTTCTCAATATAAGCTGCTTTAAAGAGCTTAAGCAAATGTGTTTGTGGCACAGACACACAACTGTATATTTTCTCCAGACAGTAAAAACAATCGGTTATCACTACCACACTGAATGTTGCTCACTTCTCAGCTTATTTTACAGATAGACTAAAGTGCTAATGACAGCTCTGAGTGTTCATAATGAAAGTTTATGAAAAGATGTAGCCATTGAGTTTTAGGTTTTAAAATGAGATAGCTCTGCTCCAAAACCTTGTGTGACGCACTGCCTACACAGGAAGCTTCCTTCTAAAACAATGAACCCTCATAAGTGACTGATTGAAAAGCTTGAATAGATACATGGCACATGAATAGTACTCCACAGGTGAAGCGCACAGGCCTCTACTCACAATCCACCAATCAAGGAATCGCGATGAACAGAGTATGCCAAAAGAGTTCTGAAGCAATCGTCCGCTCCCATGACACTGCAAATGATGCAATCATCTGAATATTCTACAATAAAATCAAAATAATTTATAACCATCATTTATAATTATATTACGTCATTCACAATGAATCATGGGACTATTGTTCATTCCCTCATTAAAGACGTTTTTACATTAAAGAAGTACACGGTCTTGTACCTTTGTCTTTTTGTCCGTTTTTTGAAATACTTTTTTTATTTTTGGCTTAGAACTTTGATGAAGGATTCTATGAAATTCTAATGGAAGAAATTAATGAAAAAAATACTTCAGGAACCAAGATGGCTGAGAAAGTGGGCGGACACTGTTGCACTCTATAGAGTTTGACATTAACATGTTGCTAAGCTAATAAAGCCAACCTCTAATAGTGATAAAAAATGCACAGCACACCCAAATATTGGGTGAGATCCAAGTCCATTTTTAATAAGACTGAACTGTTTTTTCCTTAATACATTTATCGAATAAAATACACTATATTGATAATAGACATTATAATAGATGGATAATTTTTTTTTCACTGAACTAGTCGTAATGCATTCCTAGCTTGCCTGCTCTGCAAAGTATACCTGCCTTAGAATTGGACCAAATTTAGGAACCTTAGGGGCCTTTCACACTGGCAGTTTACTCTGAATCAGAGTAAGATGCACAGAAAAATTGGTAATACGAAAGCTGTTTTGCAAACCACGGTATCAAAACCAAGACTACCTGCAGGAGGAAATAAAATAACTTTGCAGATTTAAGCATGATGGCATCATCAGTTGCACAAAAACACACACTCTCATGCACCATGAGTGGCAGGCGAACATTGTGGGACACCGACGAGGTGGTGTGCCTTTTAGATATGTTCATGAGTGAGCGTGCAATGTAAGCAGGGCAGCAAATGCATTGCTCACAACTAGCTGTCTCCTTTGCGATGTAGGTAACTCACTAGGGTTTTAGAACAGAGCTGATGTCTTGAGATGGATCTGAACATTAAAATGGACATCTTTTTTTATTTATTTTTGTACTTTTCCAATAATGTTTACTATGTGTAATATAAACTGTGTATTATGTCCTTTGTATATTCTGTCTAAATTGCATACCTTGTTTATGTTGTATCTCGTTCTTGTGTCCTGTATTTATAGTAATATACAGTATGTGGTACATCCATGTGTGCATTTTACCTGTTCGCAATCTTGACTCATCGTCAGCGGGTGTGTATCGTGGCAGTGAGCTGCTCTGGACGGCCGCAGAAACCGGCCGGACCTTTAGGCCGATTTCAGACGAGCTCTTCTGAATACTGGGCCGCATGTCTATCTCTGACCGAGGCCGCACTAATCTCTCATCAGACACCTGTTTCCTTGTGACCTCCTTCCTGTCTCTGTCATCTTTTCTCTCACGCTCCTCACGTCGCTCCCGTTCCTCTTTTCTTTCCCGGTCTTCCCTCCTTTCATTCGGTTCCTTTTGTTCACGGCCATCTCCCCTTTCAGGCTCGTCCCTCCTTTCGTGATCTTCCTTCCTGTCTCTCAGCTGTTTCCTGTCTCTGTTATCTCTCCAGTCTTTGTCTTCCTGCTTTTCCCTGTCACTACGTCTGTCTCTCTCACGTTCGTCTCGCTCGGATCTTCCGTCTCTTGCGTGCCAGTCCTCTTTATCTGGTCTTGCATCCCTCCTGTCTTTGTCTCTTCTATCTCGGTCCCGGTCATCTTTTCTGTCCCGTCTGTCACTGTCTTTGTCTCTAATCCCTTTCTCTTCCCTCTCGTCTCTCCGATATCTTCCCTCATCCTGACTGTGACTCTCTCTTGGTAACGTTCCCACTCGTCTGTCCGAATCTGACTCCAGACGGCTGCGGCGGTCCGTATCAGGTGGAAACCGAGTTCGAGCATCTACGTCTAGAGGTTGGCGGTTCCGACTAACGTCTGAGGGTGCTCTGTTGCGGCGCTCCGGTTCTGGTGCGAGACTATTCCTTTGTTTATCTCCCTGTGGCTGCGATGATGTTCCCTTAACTTCTGATGCTGTATCTGACCTGCGGTCTCCTGACAGTGGTGCAGTGTGGCCATTTTTATCTGGAGGAGCTTTGGAGTGATTCACATCATTGCTCTCTGAAACACAGATATTGATAATGGCTAATGAGACAGGAGAAACAAAACCAAAAAAGCAAAAATCAGCAAATATATATATATATATATATATATATATATATATATATATATATATATATATATATATATATATATATATATATATAAAAGAGCTGGTTGATATACATAAGTCTCTCTTTTGCTGAGTTTCTATAAAGCCATGGCCAAAAGTATTGGCAGTGACATAAATTTTGTGTTTTGCAAAGTTTGCTGCTTCAGTATTTGTAGATTATTTTTTCAAATGTTTCTATGGTATACTGGAAAACAATGATAAGCATTTCGTGAGTTTTAAAGGTTTTTATTGGAAAATAAAAACTGCTCTGGCATATCAGCTTCTGGGCCAAATCCTGACTGATGGCAATCCATTCTTGCCTTATCAGTGCTCAGAGTTGATCACAATTTGTGGCCTTCTGCATGTCCACTCACCTTTTGAGAACTGACCACAGGTTCTCTATGGGATTAAGATCTGGGGAGCTGCTTGGCCATGGATCCAAAATTCCAATGTAATGATCTCTAAGCCACTTCATTATCTCTCTTGCCTTGTTACATGGTGCTCCATCAAGCTGGAAAATGCACAGATCATCACCAAATTGCTCCTGGATCATTGGGAGAAGTTGCTCTTGCAGGACGTTTTGATATCATTCTTTATTCATGGCAGTGTTTTTGGGCAGAATTGTGAGAGAGCCCACTCCCTTGGATGAAAAGCAACCCCACACATGGATGGTCTCAGGATGCTTCACTGTTGGCACGACACAGGACTCACCTTTTCTTCTCCGGACTATCGGTTTCCCAGATGTCCCAAACAGTCAGAAGGGTGCTTCATCAGAGAAAATAACTTTGCACCAGTCCTCTGCTGTTCAATGCTTGTACTTCCTGCAGAATTTCAGTTTGTCCTTGATGTTTGTCTTGGAGAGAAGTGGCTTCTTTGCTGTCCTTCTTGACACCAGGCCATTGTCCAAAAGTCTTTGCCTCACTGTGTGTGCAGATGCAATCACACCAACCTGCTGCCAATATTGAGAAAGCTCTGCACTGGTGGTGACACGATTCCGTAGCTGACTCCTCAGGTGGAGACTGTCCTGGCGCTTGCTGGACACTCTGTGACATCTTGAAGCCTTCTTCACTGCAGTTGAACCTCTCTCCTTGAAGTTCTTGATGATCCAGTAAATGGTTCTTTCAGGTGAAATAGCGATGTAGCGATTTCCTTGAATGTGAAGCCATTTTGATGCAAAGCGATGATGGCTGCACGTCTTTCTTTAGAGGTAACCTTTGCGAACAAGAACACAATGATTGGAAGCACTTCTTCCCTTCTTTTATAGCAATTAGTCAGCTCTTATAATCCAATCAGAATAAGAGTAATTTCACCTGACTAGTACTCATTCACACTTTCCCAGGTGCTGCTGATATGAATAGTGAAATGATGTTAGCTGGTCATTTTGTGCCAGGGCCAAAAACAGTGAAATTTGGGTTTTTGTGATAAGGTTAATTTTTTTTGGCCAATGAAGCTTTTTGCAATTATTTAAAATGCATCTGATCACTCTGCACAATAATCTAGAAACAATGTGAATCAACACCACAACAACTGAAGCAGAAAACTTTGCGAAACACAAAATTTATGTCACTGCCAATACTTTTGGCCACAACTGTATATATATATATATATATATATATATATATATATATATATATATATATATATATATATATATATATGCTGTATATATGTATATAGATGTTTTTGCCGGTGATGTCTGGTAAGGACCTGCCTTACAACAGGTCTACAAGCCCTCAGTCCAGCCTCTCTCAGCCTATTGTGGACAATCTGAACACTGATGGAGGGATTGTGCATTCCTGCTGTATCTTGAGCAGTTGTTGCTTCCATCCTGTACCTGTCCTGCAGGTGTGATATTCGGATGTACCGATGCTGAGCAGGTGTTGTTACATGTTGTCAGTCACTGCGAGGATGATCAGCTGTCCTTCCAGTCTTAGGCGTCTCACAGTACGGACATTGCAATTTATTGCCCTGGCCACATCTGCAGTCCTCATGCCTCCATGCAGCATGGCTAAGGCTTGTTCACACAGATGAGCAGGGGCCCTGGGCATTTTTTGTATGTTTTTCCAGAGTCAGAAGAAAGGTCTCTTTAGTGTCCTAAGTTTTTATAACTGTGACCTAAATTCCCTACCGTCTGTAAGCTGTTAGTGTCTCAATGACCATTCCACAGGTACATTAATTGCTTATTGTTCATTGAACAAGCATGGGAAACATGGTTTAAACCCATTAAAATAAAAATCTGTAAAGTTATTTGGATTATTTTGGATTTTTGAAAATTATCTTTAAAATACAGTGTCCTGAAAAAGGGACGTTTCTTTTTTGCTGAGTTTACATACATTTATTTATTAATTTTTTGATAAAATCTTCCAAACATCAGACCCCTTCGGGTAAATTTGCCCTTCTTTTTACATTCTAGGGTTAAAAAAAATCAAATTCAAACCAGTGTGACAATCTCAACTTTATCTATGATTCATGCCCTTCAGTATAACATTCAACTTTATTGAGTGCGTTCGTCTCTCCTGCCATACCATTCTCCGGGATGTCCTTTAGCAACCCTCGCTCTATCAACTCCTCTCTGGGCTTCCTCATTGATATCTTCCTTTCCAGCACTGATCATTCAGGAAAAAAACAGAAACACATTAGTGACACCTCACAAGCCACTTTCTAACTTTAAACACATTATATTGCCGGAAAACTTATTCCAGAATTTCCTAAATATTTCGAAAAAGTATTCAAACACCAGCTCCAAAATGCTGTTTCAACACCAATGATGACATTTTAGCATTTGTTGCTAGATGTTTTGTTTCAGGAGTGCCTGAGATAGTGAACCCAACCACTCCACAGGATTAAAGCATTCTACTTGTAGTACTGAAGATATTAATGTCACTGAAAACAATCAAAGATCTAATCAATGTTTTGTAATTATAATAAAAAAACTTGACATCAGAAGGCAGCATAAACAAATGAGAATTTTAGTCTGGAGTTCTAAATCAGTATCAGCAGAGAAATAATTATACCCATTTAGTCTTATTGTCTGGACTCATGACAGAAAAGTACCTTTTGATGTTTCATTGAACTTATCACTGCTTCTTTTCTTCCTCCACTTCCAGGGTTTGAAAATCTTGCCCAGGTTGGGGAACTTGCCCTTTCCCGAAGGGGTTCCTCCTGCTGGATTCGCCCCATCACCAACTGGCACACTATGGTCAACTTCATCATCTGAGGAGAAGAGAGACAGAATAATTAGTAGTTCATTCTTAAAACAAAATGTCCTTTTTAAATTAGTTTTTGTAGTTTTGATCCATCGTCAAAAGTACACAATTTATTCCACGTGTCAACCTTGAAAGACTTGATCAGGATCAGCAATGAGGGCCCATCACTTGAACACTTTGATCCTGAACCATGTGTCAAATGCTGGCTTTTGGCAAAAAAAAAAAAAAAAAAGGAGGCCAATCTACACTCAATGGCCAAGTGATGCTGACATAATTATGGTCCGTGACACTGGCTCAGATTCTGCGAAAAGAACAATTCTTTGTGACTGTATATATTTCTCAAGATGGAAAAGATGTTCAGTTCCCAGGACATCCACAGGATGGATGAAAATGCTGACACTGTAAAAGGAGGGCAGATGTACATACATCAGGATGAATGAAAGTGTTGTAAAAATTTCAAACATAAGTTCATTCTTATGTGGCACTTAAAAAAAATTATTTGGCGCCTGTTTTTTTCCTTATAGGAACCAATGGCTCTTTAACAGATTTTTTGGCTGGAGCCGTGTCTAAGGCTTACAGGTCCAGGATGCCTACCTTTCTTGTTGTTCAGCTCACATGGTCACTGATTATCCTAAAACTGACTGCTAAATTAATGTTTCAGGTAATACTGTCAAATTAAAATTTTAAATGAAATATGAATTGCATTAAAGATAAAAAAAAGTAAATTTGTGCACATTAAATGGATATTATTAATATTATCATTGTGCGACCCTGCGTCCTCCTGCGAGGACATTGTGTTTTGTCTTTGTTATTCGTAATGAATAATTTAATTCAGCTCATATCTCTGCCTACCTCTCGGAGGCCTCGTCCTAAATAAAGGAATGTCACCTTCAGCTCAACCTAGCCAAGACAGAACTTCTCATGATCCCAGACAACCCATTTGCTGACCACAACCTCTCTATTCATCTCAGTTCAATTACGCTAACGCCAATAAAGACAGCCTGGAACCTGGGAGGGGTGGTGAATGACCAGCTTAATTTCACTGCCAACATCTCTATGATGAAAATAAGACCTTTCCTGTCTGAATATGATACACAGCTCCTAATCAAATCACTGGTCATTTCAAGACTGAACTACTGTAATGTCCTGTTCGCAGGTCTCCCAGCTAGCATGATTATGCCACTGCAGGTGACACTGCAGCACACTAGTCATCAAGAACACTGCAGCCTGTCTGGTCATCAATCAGACAAATAGGGTTCAAGTCACCCTCCTCTAGATTTTGCTCCAATGGCTGCCAGTAGCGGCCCATAACAAATTCAAGGCTTGGTCTTCAAGACAGCCAATGGAACAGCACCCTCTTCTATTCACTCCTCCAGGTCTATGTTCCAACTTGCTCTCTGCGGTAAATGAATTAGCAGCACCTGGTGGTCTCGTCACAAAGAGGCACAAAGTCCATTTTTCGATCATTCACTCTCTCAGTTCCTCTGTGGTTAAATGAACTTGCAACCTCCACACAATCTGCTGATACCATCTCAGCGTACAAAAAACAGCTGATAACACATCTGTTCCATGACCACTTAATCAACACTCATTTAGCCTCTGCTAAATGACTAAATGTGAATATACATTTTACTTAAACCGACTGATGTCAGTTAAGGGTAATACGTTTGATGCACCAAGTCATGTGACAAAGCAACATGGTGCCGATCACAGCAGAGTTTGTCTTTTGGGAGAAACCTCAACAAACTGCATCTGGTATGAAACCTCATTAAGTTATTACATTGCAACCTGTTTGACACAAAAGATTCTAGTTCTCTAGTTTCATCCAATATGCCATTTTGAAAATCTGAGCAATTAATCATGAAACGGCAGGCTTTAAACACAATGACCACTATTATAGTGGCCTTTTTTATATTTCCTTTAAAATCCTATATTTACTGTGCATTTTCACATTAAGAATCTTGAGAATTAAGAAATGGGTTCTTCCAAAAGCTATAAACTGTTTCAGTTTTCACAAGCAGCTTTACAGAAAATCAGCTGTAATGTCTGTAGCATCGCAAAAACATGAATTTCCCGGAAATGTTTCCCAGAAACATTATAAACAATTTGATAAAATGTGTGGGTTTTTTTTATTTTCAATAATAACAAGGTTGGTGTATAATAAATTAATTGTGCCCAATTGTGGACTTAGAACATACAATTTGTGGTATTTTTGCATAGATTAAAGCAGAGAACATTTTGTCAGAACCTCCAGTATATGACATGTTACTTTGTTTAGTACCATGCAGCGTTACATTACACAAAGCATGAAACACAGAATCTATCAAGACCAGTCTCATGACAATAGGTGAAAAGAGTCAATAGCTAATAGCATTTTTAGAAATGGCATTATCATTTTTGACCACAAGGTCGTGCTGTCCCGAATCCCTTCAGAGCATGGTGCAAAAGACACATACCGAGTTTCGTAATGATACGTCAAGTCGTTCGTAAAATGCAATGTTTTATGACTAAATTCAACTACATTGGAAAATGTGATATTGTTCGACTCAGTATGTAGCACTTTATCTAAAGAGGCAATTTTTGTTATTTTCGGCAAAAGAGTTCAAGAGTTAGAAGCCAAAATAAAATACATTTTTGCTAACTCCTGACCAGTAGGGGGCAGTGCACCAAAACTCTGTAGATAACCCTAGGGCCTAATGGTGATGACACGTACCAAGTTTCGTCCCAGTCCCTCAAAGTGTTGTGGAGATACAGCCTCAAGTTCAATTTTGCTCGTTATTCGTCGAATTCGTTGAAGCGCCATTCGGAAACAGATTTACAGATTTGGCTTGTCTAAATTTTTTGATGGCCGATTCAAAATGTTTGACGTCTAAAATGGCAGACATAGAAATTTTTCATATCGTTGGATTCGCTATATTCGATTTTATAATTTTATGACAAACTGTTCAGAAGTTACAAGCAAAAATAGCTTTTTTCATATCTCGTGACCAATAGGGGGCACTGTTCTGAAACTGAGCAGGCACCCTCGAGTCATGGTGCCTATGACAAATAATAAGTTTGGTTTGAATACACTACAGCGTTATGGAGATATACCCTCACATCCATTGGCGGAAGATATACCCTCACATCCATTGGCGGAAAAATTCTCATGACAGAAAATTACGTCATATGGTGCAAATGAATTTTATTGAGCCAATGAATCAAAGGAAAAAATAATTTCAAGGACTCACAGTTCAAAAGTTAATAACATAAACATGAGTGCAAATTTGGGCAGTTGGTGGCACAAGAGGGTTTGAGGTAGAAACGCCAAATTTGCTGTGGTAACAGATCAGACTGTGTGCCAAACTTCATAACTTTCCCGCAAGCAGTTCTATGTTCTCCATAGACTCAAGGGTGGAAGCAAAATAATAATAATATTAATACGAACACTATTTGCCCCTATGGGGCTTGATCACTAATAATGTGCCTAAGAAATACCACAACAGATAAAAATTAAACAAAAACACAAAAGTCTTATCAGTGCTCCAGACCACATGTTTTATCTTTACATCACGCACTTCTGCTAAAGTGAGAGATAACGCATGAGAAAGTAGATTAAAGATTATCACACACTACGCTTAAAAAAACAAAACAAATGAATAAAGGAAACACACAGTAAAAAGAAAAAAAAGGTATTTACATTTTCGGATGATAATGTGAGTGGTGCTTGCCCATGTAAAAGCTGCTGCCACAACTCACCATTAAAATTAGGCTATATAAAATTCTGGTCCAAACAATATCGCTTTGGTCCCAACTTCAATGCAAGTGAGAGTTAGAGCAGGGTTCAACATTAACGCTTGTCCATGACAAGTGGATTTTTGAAGGGGCAAGTGAAAGAGAATTCTAATGTCTGAATGGACAAATAACATGATTAAAACTTCAATCATTAAAATATAACTGGCTATATTTGTGCCTAGGCCTGTCACTAATTACAAAGTTTATATGTAGTCTTATTTTGCTGTTGAGCGCATCATTTTATCATTCGCTAGCGATCTTGCTGCACGCTGTTTTACTGACAGGCGTGTGTGTGTGTGTGTGTGTGTGTGTGTGTGTGTGTGTGTTAACTGTATTACCAAAACACAAATTCGATAAGATCACACGTGGCAGCATTATTTTGGAAACACAAGGGAATTTATAGGCTTTATTATTATGATTGTTATTGTCTTTACATTTATAATTGTCTTTAGTTCTTAATCTGCCAGCTATTAGTAATTTTCCACCTGTTGTCATGTAACAATAATAATAAATGTATTTTATGTAATGTGTAAATGTAACCTAATAATAGACCTGCTGCTGTCTGTGTTTGTGTCATTAATATTAACCAAACAACCATAACAAGAAAATGAGAAAACCACTCAATGCTCTTGGCATTTGTACCATTTAGGGATAGATGAGGTACAATTAAATTTATGTCCATCATAGTGTCCATGTATGTACCATTTCCCCCATAAGAGGAACAAAATACTGCATGAAATAATTTGCCTGGTGGGGGATAGGGGGGTTCAAGGCTGCTAAAGCCAAACTCTTCAGATGCATGAAATTCACTTCATTGTCCCAAACATGATCTCAACAATTCAATAAACATGCAATTGAAAATCACCCAACATAAACATAAATAATAAATTAAAAAATGAAAATGTTATACAGTAAAATGGTTCATGTTCTCTGGTCACATACAATAGGTAAAAATCTATTTAAAAAAAAAAACATTTGTGTTTATATTTAGAGCGTCAAGATGTTTTTTTTTTTGTTTTTTTTAACATATAAAACAAATTCATTAAATTATTTATATTTTAATAAAATCATTAAACTTTAGATCGTTGGGACATTTTATTTATTCAAAGGAAGAGCACAAACTCTTCTGCACAATACAAACTTTTTTAAACAAGAAAATCTGAAGAGCTGCAAGTACAACAGATAATTTCACAGTGTAGGCCTTCATTTAAATTAGTCCAATAGGATTGACTCACCGCGCATTCTGTGTGCGGGAAGTTTGGAATGTGCACGGATCAATGCTCGCAACATGATAATGGATCTCTTAACTTGAGGAGTAGATCCTCCATCTACAGTCAAAGAACCTGGAAGTCACTAAAGAATCACATAAATTCAGAGGTACATTTAACTTGAAGTGTTGTTAAAATTAGTATTTTGCTTGTCTTGTGTATTTGTCCAATTGTTGTGTTTGTAGGTAGTCATTTCCTTGACAGGCCATTAATGTGTTTGCATGCTAACCGGATTTACCTCCCACCAAAATACTTATTTAATTAAACAGGCTTAAGAGAGCCAACATATTGTTTTCCTATATCAGTTAAGTACGGAATAATTGACGAGGGACCATCAAATTATTGACAGTGACAGCACATCCAGTATTGGTAATCGCACTGTGGCCGTTGCGCCTCAGGTTTCAATAATTCGACATTCGAGATGATCATCCTGCTTATACCAAAGCCGCTACACTTCAAGACGTTTTTTTTTTTTGTCACGTTTTCACAATTTAAACACTTTAGCCTGTCAAACTGTTTTCTTGTATCACGAATTTAGCATGTAACGGTGCATCTCCACAGGCGCGGAAAAATCTGCAGTAAGCAACCGTGCAGCTGCATTTTTAATTAACTGCAAGTGATACAGAGATGAGTGATTTAGACCCATATGCAGTGCATTGTAATAGTCAAGTCTAGATGAGATGAAGGCATGGATAACTATCTCCAGATCCTTAAATGAGAGCAGAGGTTTTAATTTTGGCTATTTGCCTTAATTGAAAAAAGCTACTCCTCACCACAGCAATGATCTATTTTCCAAAATTTAGCACAGAGTCAAAAATCACACCTTGGTTTTTTGCAAAAGGATGAACATTTGAAGACAGAGTATCTAGGTTCCTAGTGACAGCAGAGACAGCACCAGATAGACCACACACAACAACCTCGGTTTTGCTCTCATTTAATGCAAAGAAAGTTTTTTTGCTGTCCAGCATTTAATGTCCTCAAAGCATTTTAGAAGAACAGAGCATGAGTAATCAGTACTAAGAGAAATATATAGGAATAGGAATATATAGACAATACATAGAGAATTGTCAGCATAGCAATGATACAAAATATTATATTTCCTCATGATAGAACCCAAAGGGAGTATTATATAGAGAGAAAACAGAATTAGACCCAATACGGACCCTTGGGGCACAAGTGTGCAATGCAGAGGAAGAATTTCCAATCATAACCCTCACAGTCCTATCTGAGAGGTATGATGTAAACCAATCTAAAGCAGTGCCCTTGATGCCAACCTCATCCCTTAAACGTTTAAGAAGGATAGCATGGTCAACTGAATCGAATGTAGCACTGAGATCGAGTAACATTAGAACTGCAGATCTACCGGAATCCAGAGTAAGCAATAAATCTTTCCACACCTTGAGAAGTGCAGACTTAGTGCTTAGATCTAAAACCTGATTGAAATGTATCTAGAATATTGTCCAATAAATTAGAGCACAAAGTACTGGACTAGGCAGCTGAGTCTGTAGTAGTTGTACTTCAAAAGGAGTTATACTGAACCGTGGGGAGCAATCGGCACTTAAAAATGTTTCTAAAAACAAGCCAATCCCCCAACCTTGCCCCACAGTCCTGTAGAAGTCGCATCCATTTGGATTAAGTTCAATTAAAGGATCCAAATCACCGAAGCAAATTCAGTCAAAATCAAAGTACGTACATACATACATACATACATACATACATACATACATACATACATACATACATACATACATACATACATACATACATACATACATACATACATACATACATACATACATACATACATACATACATACATACATACATACATACATACATACATACATACAAATCTGTTATATACAGTGAAAGGGAATGTAATGGCAGAAGAGGTAGGATGTGTTGGATAAATATAAAAAGACTTAACTGTGAATTGCACATAATTATTGCTCAATGAGGTAGTTTTAACTGTTCATGAGTTGTATAGCCTGAGGGAAAAAAAACATTCCTGTGTCTGACGGTTCTGCTGCTCAGAGCTCTGAAGCATTGGCCAGAAGGCAACAGTTCATAAAGGTAGATGGCAGGGTGAGTGGTCCAGAATGATTTTTCCAGCATTTTTCCTCACTCTGGAAGTGTACAGTTCTTGAAAGGAGAGCAGGGGGCAACAATAATCCTCTCAGCAGTCCGAACTGTCCTTTGTTGTCTTCTGATACACACATTTTGCAATTCAAAATGGCACTTTTGAAATGCACTGCACACGGTTCTCTGCATAAGACAGAACAATCTGACATAAAGTCACATGTTTGCCATTTCAAAACACTGCCATTCAAAATGACACTACATGAGCTAATTGGCCAATACATGTACCACCTGGCCAAACACCTTAATGGTTAATTGATAGCACTTCAATCTGGAAGTAAGCACTATGAAAAGACCACAGGTGAGCACCTTTTGTTATACAACAACAATGGAAGACGTTGCAGAGAGAGGAAGAGGGAGGGTTAGAATGAGAGGGGGAGGAAGAGTGAGAGGTAGAGGAGTTCATGGCCAAAGAAGACCCAGCTGTGTGGCAAGATGCTGCCTGTATTTTTCTTGCCTCTTTTTTTCTATATATTTTTTTAGCACATTTTCTGCAATTTTGTTTTTCAGTTTACTGTTTTTTGTGAGCATATTTTTGTTCAGTCCAATGTAAATATATCTGCTGTGCATATGTTGCACTGACTTGTTTGGTGAAAAATAACAAAATAAATGTTTTAACAGCATGTGTGTGTATCTGCAAATATTTCTGTGCATGTGAACAATATGAAGAATTTTCTACAATTTGAACTATTTTAGTATTACAGTATGGCAAAGCATACTAAAGATGAGGGTGCTTTTCTTTATGCCCAACAGTGTGTAGTTGGTTAGACAAAAATCTGGTAATATGAATGAAGTGTGTGCCATTTCGTGCAAACGTTTGATTTTGATAATGCTATATATGGTTTTGGTTGCAGTGCTTCATTTTGCAGGATATATGAGGTATTTTGAAGTTTGTCTGTATGGTTTTGTGAATTGTGTTTATTTTGATAAAACCAGCCTAGTTTGAAAAATTGTGTGTTAGCAATTGGAAAAAACTGTAAGTCCTGTGATTTTTGGTTTCTTTGGGACAGGAATGATGATTGAGCATTTGAAGCAGCATGGGACTTCACACTGCTCCAGTGATCTATTGAAGATCTGTGCAAAGATGGGGGCCAGCTGGTTTGCACAGGATCTAAGACACGATCTGGGCCCTGGGCTTTCCTATTCTTTCTTTTGTTTTTGGAAGACAAGTCACACCTCTTCTTCACAGATCTTTAGTGTAGGTTGAGTAGCAGGAGGGGGGTTACAGGAGGTGTTTGTGTGAAGTTAAGGTCAGAGTGAGTGTGGGGTGTGAGATTGGGCCTATCAAATCTACAGTAGAATACATTCAAGTCGTCAGCCAGTTGTTGGTCCCCTACAGTGTTGGAAGTAGGAGTCCTGTAGTTAGTAATTTGTTTTAGGCCGCTCAACACTGATGCTGGGTCGTTAGCTGATAACATGTTTTTCAGCTTCTCAGAGTATCTTCTTTTAGCTACTGAATTCCTTATTCAGTGCATTCCTGGCCTGATTGTACAAGACTTTATCTACACCTCTGTAAGCATCCTTTCTTTTTTAACAAGAACTTTTTTCACCCTATATGAAAAATATATTCACTACATTTTTGTTGTGAGAAACAACCTGAAATGAGAGAAGCTCCTTTGAAGTGGTTTGTGTGTTCACGTTTGTTTTGTTCTTTTTTTAAGCTTGAAAGTGAGGTACTGTCAACTGCCATTGTGTTGACAAATATAGCCTGTGATGTTAATTAAAACCTCTCCTTTTATGTGCTCCTAAAATGAATTTTTGGTTGAGTAATAAAGTGTACTTAAGTTAAAATGAAATGCGCAGTAATATTTTTGAAGCAAAATGGCAAAAAAAAAATGTAGATATATATGTATATTATATTGGGGGGTGCGGCTCTGCTGCTGACCCAGTGCTTCACATGTTGCCAGTTTGTTTGTTTGTTTGTTTGTTTTCTTGTTTGTTTTATTTTATTTCTTCTTTTACCCTCATTTAAATAAAAAAAACTCAATATGAAGAGGAAATGTTTTATGTTCTGGGTGGCAGCATATTTTGCAAATATTGCAATATTCCAGGCAGGGTCTGATTCAGGAGTGAACACAATGAGCGGCGATCTCGTCTACACCCTGGAGGAACTCTTGCTACTCCTACCTCAATCACGAGCCTACTGCCTGCAGGTGAATTTGCCAGATGATTGCAACTAGCTGCTCAGGAATCCCAGGAAAACAAACACGGATTAAGACTTCATCAAAGAAGCGAGGATCGAGAGGAGGGGTACACCTAAGACTTTAAAGAAGAGGCCATAGACCTCCCTTACCGGCAATTACAGTCTAACATACGATCCATAAAGAGTAAAATGGATGAAATCGCAGCAAAGACAAAATATGATAGTGGATATAAAATGATCAGAGCTGATAGAGATGATTTTGCATCTCTCAAGTCTATTGGACGAGGACTGTGCATTTTTGTGGATAATAGGTGGGCAACATCCTTGGGGATGTTAATTCCTGTGATCTGTCATGTCACCTGCCAAACTTTCATCAGTAAGTGGATTGTCCGACCCGATCCACAGGTACCCTGGACGGATGTTTTTGCAATAGAGCTGATGGTTACGAGGCCATGTGCCGCCGCGCCCCCCCCCCCACCCCCCCACCCGGGAAGTCAGACCATAATATTGCACACTTCCTTTCCAGGTATCACACTAAGCTAAAACGAGTGAAGCTAGTGATTAAACAAATACAATTGTAGACTAATCAACGTAAAGAGATGCTGAGAGACTGCTTTGATGATACGGATGTGATAATGTTCATGACACATTACGTCTTGCATGCATTTTTGTGAAAGCAAATATGTTCAAACAAAAACAGTCTGAATGTATCCAAATAACAGTACGTGGCTCACTAAAGACCTTAAAATGAGTCTTAATGAGGAAAAAGGCTGTTTTTCTCAAAGGTGATAACAATTTGTTTACAGTAGGTTTAACAGTGGGAAGTGCACTACTGAATGTGATAGTGTGTGCCTTAAATATTCCAACATATGAGCCCATTATTCTTAAAGAGAACGAAATTGGAGCCTGCCTCTCCAGCATTAAGCCAAAAAAGGTACCAGGCCCAGATGGGTTGAAGGGGCGAGTGTTAAAGGACTGCATTTTTCAGTTTACTGGGGTTTTCACCCAGCTGTTTCAACTTTTGTTAAATAAGATAACAGTTCCCAGATCTTGGAAATTATCAAATATTGTTCCTGTACTGAAACGTTCTAGCGCTACTCAGTTAAATGATTTTAGACCCATTGCATTTATGTCTATTTTATGCAAATGCATGGAAAGGCCTCATCAGTTGGATCAGCGATTTTCTTTCCAATATTCCACAAAGACTGTTTGTTAATGGTAAATTGACCACGACAACTATTATGAACAGAGGTTCACCATAGGGAACCATATTGTAACCTTTACTATTCTCATTGAACACTAATGAATTCAAAAAATGACATAAAATAACAATTAAAACACAATTACAGTAGTTCATATGACTCGTGCATGTTATTCAAAACCACTTGAAGACGTGTGATAGCTCTGTGAATCACAAAAGGCTGTTTAATAAGTAAATATATAAAATGCACATGCAGCTCCAGTGCGTTACTGAATGGCGCTGCTCTGTTTACAATTTTTACTCTGTTTGCTATTTTTAGCATTCGCAGCAGTACGCAATATTTGAGCGCTACTCACAAACATCTCAGATGTAGATGCTCAATAGTTCGGTACACTTATAACATGCATTTAGAATGACACTGGAGCTGCTTTTTTTGTTTTGTTTTTACCAGAATTTTAATAAGAAGCAAATTAAACTACTGTAAACTTGCTTACAAACAGACACATCCAGGTCTTCCTTGAGATTTCAGAATGTCAAAATAAAAGCTTGAGGGTTTTAAAAGTTAAAGGTGCCATGGATAGACTCATGGAGGCAGAGCATAACACACAACAGTCTTATGATACTTGTAGGCAATAATGAAGACAGGTATGTTTGATGTAGAAAGCTCTGACGTCAGACAAAGAGTGTGTGAAAGCAGGGTATATATGCAGGCATGAGAATGTCTGAAATTAGACATGTAACAGGTGTTTTATAAGGATAATATGAAGTAGACGGTTTCAAATATTCATCTTCACCCTGCAGCTGAACAGCCCTGATAATAATAGCCTAACAGCCATAGTGATCTTGCTTCTTTTCCTATCAAACGCCATTATCATGTCAAATTAATTTTTACATTTGAAACATTACCTAATTAAATGTATACTTACATTTTGGATATTGAGTAGCTCGTGATTTCCAGACATGTGTATAACTGGGGTTTAACAAAATGTATTGCGTCTCATTTCAAAAGTCGAATTAATGAGAGAAAATGTGTTTGTTTTTTTACAGTGGGAATAAAACTAGCGATCTGTCCCTTTACAAGAGCACATGCATGTTAAACAGACTACGCTGCACGGAGAGATGATGATATATTATGCATGGAGAGACATGGATTTTCAGTCTTATACACAGATTTTCAGTCCCTCGCACAACTTACTACGCACCCCATTGAGAGAGAGAACCACTAATCGTGACCACAAGGAGGTTACCCCAATTGATTCTACCCTCCCTAGCAACTGGCCAATTTGGTTGCTTAGGACACATGGCTGGAGTCACTCAGCACACCCTGGATTCGAACTCGCAACTCCAGGGGTGGTAGTCATGTTGTTGTTTGTCATCACTGTTAGTTAATAGATGTGTGATGATGTTCAGAGCTCATCTTTTTACATAATGATGTTTGTTGATTGTCACCATTACTGTTGGTGTCAAGTTTTGACATCTATGTGCCTCCTTCACTGGTTATGACATACTGTGTTGGCTTTGTGATTTAAAGTATGCAGATATAATGCAAGTGTGTTTTAAAAAAAAAACAAGCTTAATTATATTTATGTTAATATATAACTTAATATATATTTTTTCCCATAGAAAAAGTAACTTTTTTAGGGAAACAAGTTCCCATAAAACTTTTAAAGGGTTAGTTCACCCAAAAAATTTAATTATTCCATAATTTATTCACCCTCAAGCTATCTTTGGTGTATATGTTTTTCTGCATTCAGCCAAACACAATCTGAGTTATATTAAAAAAATATTCTAGCTCTTCCAAGCTTTAAAATGGGAGTGAATGGTACCTTAGATTTTGAAGCCCAAAAAAAAGCATCATGCATCAAAAAAGTAATCCATACGGCTCCAGGGGGTTAAGAAAGGCCTTCGGAAGCGAAGCAATGCATTTTTGTGAGAAAAATATCCATATTTATAACTTTATATAATCACTGGCTTCCGGTAACTGCTGTCCACGCGTTCACAAGAGAGTCAAGTTCCGGAGTACGATGTAGGCGTAGCGTAAGTGCCGGTGAGAAGTGACGAACACGGAAGCGCAGAGGATAGAGCAAAAAAATAATTAGTCACAAATTAGAAGACAACAAGGATTTTTAAAGAAAAATGTTGGAGGATTTCGATATAAGAGAAGGGGAGATGGAGTTTTTTGCCCAGCCCTATTTGTTTGAAGCGGAGTATACCAACCAGGAACTCTGGGAGATGGAGGAGGCTGCAGCAGCGGCACAAACAAACAAATCTGGTAGTCGGAGAGTACGGGAGACGTGGTGCTGCACATGCAGGAAATGCGAGGTAATACCAACAGAGGCTAAGAGTGTTTGCTGCCATGAATGAACAATTGGAATGACTGGATAGACGCAAGAACGCATTTTAAGGCTAATACAAATCTACAGTATAGCTAAAACAACTCACTTCTCACATCTACGCCTACATCATATGCCGGAACTCAGCTATTTTGTGAATGCACAGAGGCTGTTACCGGAAGCCAGTGATTATGGTTTATAAAGTTATAAATATGGATATTTTTCTTACAAAAATGCATCGCTTCACTTCAGAAGGCCTTTATTAACCCCCCGGAGCTGTATGGATTACTTTTTTGATGGATGGATGTACTTTTTTGGGCTTCAAAATCTAAGGTACCATTCACTCCCATTATAAAGCTCAGAAGAACAAGAATATTTTTTTAATATAACTCCAATTGCGTTTGACTGAAAGAAGAAAGTCATATACACCTAGGATGGCTTGAGGGCGAGTAAATTATGGGATCATTTGCATTTTTGGGTGAACTAACCCTTTCAGTTCAATGAACTTGTCCGCGCTTAAACAATTCTTAAAAAAAATCATTAGTGTTAGGCTATTATTTGTTGTAGTGTTGAAGCTGATGTCAAAAATCATCATATTTCACTACAGACTACTGAAATTTTGGTATTGTGACAATGTATATGTTGTGCATGGTAAATCTTGCTGCAATAACATGATGTAAAAGTAGATCTCATTAATAGAATTGTGAGCGCACCTGCTGTCAATGGGTGCTTTTCTTTATTAGACAACCACATAACATAACTTAACTACCATTTGACAATAACCCCCCCTACCCAGCACGGTTTACATGTCTGTCTTAGAGAATTGAGTTGATTGCATATGTATTATACTTTTAGATTGGACATCTATCGTAATTAAAACTTACAATTGAAACTTTGACATATCACTACTTGTACTATAATGTAAGCACTGCTTAAAATGTCCTTTTTTTCCTCTCCGGACAAGTAACTTTGTTACTCGGACAAGTGAATGACCAAATGTACTTGTCCGAAGGACAAGCACATCACAATGCTTAATGTCAAGCCGAGCATGGGATTTAGTAATGGCACATCTCTCCTCAACAAGCCACACAATTTGAGGTATCATTTCGCACACTGAATGGCCGCAGTGAAAACGGTTCTGCACTAAAGTTTATTTCTTTGGGTTTGGAGGGTTAGCTCAAATCCCTAACAGCAAGTATGAGCATGAGTGATGATTGCTTTAGCAAACATAGCTAACGTGGAATTTAGTGAAGTAATTGAAGAAATTCGTGAGTAAGACTCTAACTGCAATAACTTGGAAAAACACATTCCTCGTATTGATAGGAAAAGGGTAGGGCACTGTGATGCAAAGTACGAGGTGGCTCATTGTCACAGTACCACAATATTAGTGTTCATTATCAAAGTTAGTGTCACAGAGCAGAGACCAGAATAAACCCCAACAACCCTAGCCACAGATACACACACACACACACACACACACACACACACACACACACCTGACAGAAATAAACACACAAACGCACACACACTTAAACACCTCAGAAGAGCTGCCCTGGTATCAATGAGCTCTTTGTTTCTGGAAAGCTACAAAATCCTCTCATATAAGTGACATATGTGAGAATGGGATCAGAGTCGACTGACGATATCTTGAATAGAGTGGACAGAGAAAAATATGCAGCTGATAATACTAGAGGACATTACGAAAGGAAGTCAAGGACACAGAGTAAATAAACACGGAGGTCAACAGTCAAACGGAGAATCGGATGAGCTCATAAATGGGTCAAACATTAAGGAGAGCGATAGAGCACTAGTAAGAGCACTTCACATGCTGCCTTTTGACAAAGAACAAACAGAAGATTCAATGCAATACATTAAAACAACATTGACAATCTGTCGGATGGTGCTGGCCTGAAAGTGAGGGAGAAACAGATACAGTGTGTGTGTGTGTGTGTGTGTGTGTGTCTGTCTGTCTCTCTCTGTGTGTGTGCGTGTGTTTTGTGTGCGCATGTGTCTGTCTGTGCGTGTGTCTGTCTGCGTGTGTGTGCCTGCTTGAGTCAGTCTGTGTGTGTGCATCTGCATGTGTGTGTGTGTGTGTACATGTATCTGTGTGTGTGTGTGTGTGTGAGAGATGTCAAACAAGAACATGCACCAGAACATGTTGAACAGGAACAAAATCAGTGGCTAAATATAATCCTATAAAATATTAATAATACAAAAATATATTTTTTTTTTTGTTACTATTTGACATTTATTTATTTGTAAATTAATGGTTGGAATATTTTCCCATTGGTGATGTTTCTTGCTTTGTTTATAAAGGAATACTGGCATACTGCATACTACACAGTATATCGTTGCAGTCTGATGAAAATATGTATCTATGTATAAACATGTATAAACTTTTTACCATAGATGAATGCACCGAATGACCGCTTCCTACTGTTTGAATTGTGCATCAAAATGAAAAGATGTTTAATCAGGCTTTAACAAGTATCTCCAGTGGCCTTGAGAAGTGTCCATCAAAAATGCATATGTCCCACCCATATTTTTTGATATTCAGCAGTCCGTCTGAATTTTATTGAAGAGATTGCCTACATCGTGCTGGCTCTGTGATTTCCCTGACAACCAAAACCATTCATGCATGCACAATGGCAGATTGCTTTAAAAAGTAGACTATACCAGCCACATACGGGTACCAGATTTCCATCTTCGCAAAACCGCAAGTGATTCTGACATGGAAAACACATCTGGAAACCAAACTGTCATAAAACTGATTTCAACCTAAAATAGTATGTGAAAGCTCCGATTATATCCAAAAATAAATTGTCTAGCAATTGATAACATGCCAACTGATTTCTGGGAACACAAAAGTTAGACTCGAGACATTGGAACCAATAAGAAAACGGTGTATGTCCACATTTGCTGAAAACATCCACTTAAGTCCAAATAAAATATTGAACAGTTCACTGACAGATGTGTAATGATAGAATTCTATATGTGGTGCTAAAGGTGACTAATGTTATTTTCGATTCATTTTCTAAGATTGTTTGAGTTTTTCATGCTCTTGAAAATTAGTTTTTTTTTTTTGGAGAAACTTGATTTTCATCAGATGATATGCTGAAATCTGGCCACTATTTTTAAATCTAGTAGGTCTATGTTAAAAAGTATGCATTTTACAACGATCAACATTTCAAACAGCAGCATGAGAGGTGGTGGCGTAGTGGACTAAAGCACATAACTGGTAATCAGAAGGTTGCTGGTTCGGTCACCAAGGCCTCCACCAGTGTGTAAATATTTTTCTTTTTATTAATGCATATATTTCATAATTTTTTTAACCCCCAAAAGAAAAGCATAGTTTGTGGAAGTTACCTTATTTTAAAAACCATTATTGGTAATGTTTGTGAATGAAACAAAATATAAGATTCACATACGTGTCACACTTGTTATTTTTAACGTGCAATTAATCGAGTACTCATTTTTGTGGGAAAGAGTACTCGACTACGAAATTACTTGAAAATGTGCATCCCTAGGAAAGGCAAGTCTGCATTTTTTGTTACCAGCTCAAACATCTACATAAAAGCTGCAATTCTTAGAGTTAGGATAAAAAAAATTTAAAAAAAAGGTCAGCACAACAAACCATTTGGTCATGAGACAATGCTACAGAGTCAGCTCAAACAAACAGACAGCACAAACACTGCTGCAAGTGATTAAAGCACCAAACACATGGTCACATACAGTACCAAACAAAAGTTTCATCATTACTATTTCTTACATTTTAGAATACTGGTCATCAAAACCATGTAAAAGACACAAATAGAAGTATGGGAATCACTTTATGCAGTGACCAAAATGCTAAAAACATCAAAACTACAGCATATTATATATAAGCTTCTTTAAAGTTGCCACCCTTTATTTGGATTCCAACTCTGCACACTCGGTTCATTCTCACAAGCAACTTTATGAGATGCATCCTGAGATCCTTTTAAACAGTACTGAAGGAGTTCACATGTATACTGGACAATTGCTGAATGCTGTTCCTTTACTATCCGCTCCAACTCGTCAATTTCATGCAACTTTATTAAATTACAACTTTAGTTTTGTAAAGCAGTTACATTGGCACAATTTATGCATCTTCAAAACTAAACTAAATATGCATTTAAGCATAAACCTTAAGTTCTTAACCTAAAGTAAACTGTGTTCAAACTTTAGACTGGTACTGTTTGTTTGTGATGAAAGAACATGGCAGAATTTATACTCCTACAATCTCATAATGTCTAATCCCATCAGGACAGGAGAGACTGTGAGCAATAGAAAGTGTGCTTGACAGAAACATGAGAATGGCCTATTGCACAATCACCACATTCCATCAGCGTACATTCCCCCCACCTGCCCATGCCTGTCTATTATGCTGTCTTTCATCTCAAACACTTATACACCTGCCATAACTCAGACTAGTACACTGGGAATCTGTATGCACAAGAAATCGGTTCCTTTCAAGTGCAAGACACTCTCCAAGCAAAACAGGTCTGGTATTGCTTTATGAATCAACCATTTCAGATGTTTTACTGAGAAACAAACTGAACTCTTTCAGGGAAACTTGTGTCAAAACAGCAAATGAACTCTATGAGGACATTAAAAAACAAAAAACAATCTATGCATACTTTTGTCTTCACATTTTCAACTCCACGTTCAATCCAAAATGTTGTGCAACTCACCTGTTATGTAGGCAAGGTTCGGGTTTAAGGTCTGAGAGCTCGCTCCCTGTCCCATATTCCTGCCCCGTACCCCCAGGGCCGTCCCGGGGCCTGTGGCAGGGAGGACAAAACACAGTTCCACTACTCCCACCGCAGAGGTACATAAGCTATGTAACTGTAGATGGCTGAGCTTACACTAGTATGTTTGTGGATCTTTTTGTCCCTCCTTCTTCACGTCTCCGTTTTAGTCATTCTCTCTCTCGCTCCCTCTCTCTCTCTCTCTCTCTCTCTCTCTCTCTCTCAGTCAACAAGTCAGAAAGGTCCCTCCCACTCGGCAGCCCTGACTTCATAAATAAGATAGGCTGCACGTCTGAAGTATGTCAGCTGGTTGGGATGTTGGGATGTCGGTCATTCCCTGCAGCGGACTTTTCAGAGAGAATGTTCACAGGTCGTGACTCCAGAGCAGTAGATATCGGAGAGGGGTCTCTGGGGTCTTGACCTCTGCTCTAACACCTTTATTTCTCATAAATCATTAGATGGAGAGGTGTAACCTGAGGGCAGCAGCAATACGAGCTGGGGCAAGATGGAGTGCTCAGCTGCCAGGAAGTGACATCATAAAGGTCTCAAATTACAAGGAGAGAGACAGACAGTGAGGCAGTGGCATAGGTTTATGTGGCCCTGATTATTTATGTGTGTGGGAGTGAAATGAAGAACACATTCAGAGTACATACTTCCACAGATGCTAAACACCTAGGCGTAACCGAAATGGGAGGGAAAATTCCAGACAGTTGTGGTAATTAATAAGGCTGTGCAATTCAAATGCAATGTGGATGATGTAGCATTAATTTTCTCGTTTACTACGATCTTCTCACCAACCTGCTTATTTTCTCACATCTAATGAGAATATGCAAACTTATCCATTGGTGGTGCTTGCCCGTGACAAACTCGCCACCACAATCCAGGGAGAGGGAGGGGGTTTGGATGGTTGCCAGGTCAATACCATGCAGTTCCTAAGATGTACTAAGGCTTTGTGGGTGGGTTTGTGGTAGGGTTTTCTGGGTGGTTAGCAGACCATTGCATTGCAAACTGAAAGATATTCTGGTTAGAGGTTGACCAATATATTGGTTTCGCTGATTAATCAGTGCTGACAGCTACTTTTGGAATTTACCGTTTTCGGCAATAATTAATGCTGAGGGGGCCTGGGTAGCTCAGCGAGTACTGACGCTAACTACCACCCCTGGAGTCACGAGTTTGAATCCAGGGCGTGCTGAGTGACTCCAGCCAGGTCTCCTAAGCAACCAAATTGGCCCAGTTGCTGGGGAGGGTAGAGTAACATGGGGTCACCTCCTCATGGTCGCTATAATCTGTGGCTCTTGGTGGGGCGCGTGGTGTGTTGGGCATGGATGGCGCAGAGAATAGCATGGGCCTCCACATGCTCTACGTCTCCACGGTAACGCGCTCAACAAGCAGCACGATAAAATGCACAGAATATTCTCAGTGTGGAGGCAACTGAGATTCATCCTCTGCCACCCGGATTGAGGCAAGTCACTATGCCACCATGAGGACTTTGAGGGCATTGGGAATTGGGCATTCCAAATTGGGGAGAAAAGAAAAAAATGTAATGCTGATATTTTGACGATTCTGATCTGAGGTGAAATATTACCAATCACAGACACCTCAGAGGATCTACGGTGTATAAATATGTATTCAATGAAAATGAGCTTGTTTACATGGCCACCAGGAAGCAATTTACTGAGAGAACGCTGCTTAAGGTGCTAAAGCGAAGTTTGCGTTTACATGCTCTGTGTTAACGCTTTAATAATTCCATATACACGCAGCTCGGTCAGTAAGCCACATTCTCCACAGCAAAGAGGATACAACCAAATTGATCTAAGATGCTGACATTAATAAAAAAACAGGGCATCCAAGAATGTCTTTCTTTTCTTAATTTCCAAATATTTCACAGTTGTTGCTGGGGCTCGTTTCAGCATTGCACTGTAATAATGGGGTTTCCCTCTTACATCACTCCAGGATTCCCCCAGAGCACTATATGTGGACGTGACAGATAGTACTCAATATTCTAAACTGTGTGCTCTAGTTGATTATGTGTGTTTATGTGTGTGCAATTTTTTCTTTCTCAGTGTACTCCCAAAAATTTTTTAATTCTCACCATGTTGACTTGTTGATACACAATGCAGTCCTGCATCCTATGAAGTCTGTTTTAGGGCTTGATGTTAATGCTTGTCCGCTTGTCTGGGACAAGTGGGTTTTTGAAGGGGCAAGTGAAAGAGAATTCTCATAATCAAGCGTAAAATTAATAGTCATTCCTGCATGTTGCACATTCAGTATGTGGGGAATTCCCACACACATTTATTCATTTAAACATTTAGCTGAGAGTCTATAATTTAATCCAAACAAATGAACAATCAAATTAACGTCTTTGCATCAAACTGTAATTCCAGAATCTGCATGGATATATCAGCTCTTCTGCATCCATCTCTCGTGCAGCAGTTAATTGAACACTTTTTGAATTTAGAGTGAGTGCACGTAGTGAGGAAGTGCAATTTGTCGCAGATTTACTGAACTTAAGATGTTACAGATCAATAAACCTGTTACTCGACATGAGAATGACATCGTACCACGTCTCTGTAAGTGAGCAATGCGTTTAAACTATTGCTCCTGTTTTTATTCAAAGCTGTCAAGTCAAGTCAAGTGGTTTTTATTGTCGTTTCAACCATATACAGTTAGTACATTACACAGTGAAACGAGACAACATTCCTCCAGGACCATGTTGCAAGGTCAATGTTGCAAGCGCACAATAGCCTAGTTTCCATCCACTTTTCGTTTCCATTCAAATGGCCTTTTAACAATAAAAATGGTGTGCGTTATGATGTCATGCCTAAAAAACACTTTGTTGCATAAGCTTTGGTTTATCACAACAGAAATCTGCCCTTAAGCCATTTCCATACAGAAATGTGTGTTTATCGCTAATTCGCCTACCAGATGTCCCTAATTTCTTTTTTAGTTTTGGTAAAATGTGGAGAGTATTCAGACAACTCACTGAAATTAGCCAGCTTACTGTCATTTTAATTTCACAAATAAAAGCAATCAGAAAAGGAGGAATTGCAACAGTTGCCCTTCTGATAGGACTGTAATATTGGCCCTGATGTTGTGCCTATCATAGGTTGCCACCGTTTTCGACCTGAAAGTGAATTGTCATGGCCCTGTTCAAGCTGGTAACCTAGTGCGGGAAACTTTCGGTCTTAGTATGAGGACAATCCATTGATGTGTATATGCGGTGATCACAACTACAAATTACAAAGAGTGGCCATTCATTTGTTCTCCATGCACTTGTTGATGTGAATGATACGAGTTATTTGTGTTGGCATTCCTGGAAGTGTCAATGCTTGCAGCATCGGATTTATATGCCGTTAAGATCAATCCATAATAAATTTAAAATAAATTGGCATTCAAGGCTGTATACCTTGTCGTCATGATTAATACAGGCTAACGATTCGGGTAAACTCTGTCATGCGACACTACATTTTTGCGTTAATGCCAATTTCCGAAGAAATGGTCCATTTTAATCTCAAGCACTTTTAAAAAAGGTGATTTTCCAGGTATTTCAGGTATAAATATCTAAGAGCTAAATTCAAGCACTTTAAGCACTTCAAGCACCTTGTGTGAACTCTGTAATCAGCGTAGGGGAAAAAAGCAGTCGGTGTTAAAAATCAAGCAATAGAGAGATTAGGACCTTTGACAGGTCATTTCATTTATGATCACATGGACAGAAAACAGGTGGTGTTGATGTTTGATGGCAGTGAAGAGCGGGTGTGGGGTGACAGACTAGGCTTTTCAAATTTACAGTAAAATACATTCATGTCATCAGCAAGTTGTTGATTCACTACAGAGTTGGGGGATGGTGTCTTGTAGTTGGTAATGACTTTAAGGTCTCTCCACACTGATGCAGGTTCATTAGCTGTAAACTTGTTTATTAGCTTCTCATAGTAGCTTCTTTTACCACTCTAATCTCTTTTGTCAGTGTGTTCCTGGCCTGATTGTTTCTGGCCTGGTTTTGCTGTAAACCATGGTTTGTCATTGTTGTATGTTAAATAAGTCCTAGTAGGGATGCACATATCCTGACAGAAACTGATATATGATGTCACAGTATCTGTGTGCTTGTCCAGATTGGTGTCTGCAGCCTCAAGAACACTCCAATCAGTGCAGTCAAAGCAGGCTTGTAGTTTCAACTCAGCTTCATAGGTCCATCTCTTTACAGTCCTTAGTAAAGTTTTAGCTGATTTAAGTTTATATCTGTAGGTTGGAAGAAGATTAATCATACAGTGATCAGAGAGTATCAAAGTTGTTCTAGGCACAGAGAGAGATATACAACCTTTAATGTTGTGTAGCAGTGATCCAGTATATTTCTGTCTCTGGTGGGGTTCTATATTTGTAATGTGCTGTCTATATTTTGGCAGTTCATGGGTGAGGTTGGCTCTGTTAACATCACAGAGAATAATAATAAGTGAGTCCGGGTATTGTTATTCCACGTCTGTAATCTGATCAGCCAGCTGTTGTAGCACTGCGCTCACACACGCTTGTGGAGGAATATAAACACTCACCAGAATAAACGAGGAAAAATCCCACAGCAAGTAGAGAGGCTTACAGTTGATAATGAGCGCTTCCAAAGTAGGAGAGCACATCTTTAACGTTGTTACATCTGTACACCAACTTTCACTGATGTAAAAGCATGTTCCACTGCCACTCGTTTTCCCCATTAAATCCGCAGTGCGATTCACTCTGAACAGCTGAAAGCCCGACAGATATAATGCGCTGTCCGGAATGGCTTCAACTCAGACAGGTTTCCGTGAAGCTAAAGGCAGCATAGTTTGAAAAGTCCTTGTTTGTATGGGTGAGGAGATGAATTTTGCATGTTTTGTTAGGAGGAGAGCGGAGATTCGCTAGAGGAATACTCGGCAGTGCTGTTCGAAAGCCGCACTGTAGGAGCTTGACCAGTGTGCTGCCACACTTCCATTGCTTGTTTCATAGCGCACTTGAACAACACAGCTGTGCCTATGACCAGTGTTGTAGTACTCGAGGTCGATCTTTTTGAAGGTCTCAGTCTCATCTCAGAAACCGCATTTTTACTCGGACTTGTCTCAGCCTCAGACAAAGAGGACTCTGGATTTTATTTCAAGACCGGTCAAGACCACAACTGAAGGGATATCACTAAATTGCCTGTGCATTGTCTGATTTATTTGTTAACATCATTACTGTAATTGGATGAAAAACTTTTCCATTTCTAATTTGAAAATGTTGTTACTGTTAATGGCCGTCACCCCTCCCCACCCACACTCAAAGAAAGTGAATGCGGGAGACAGGAGAAGAAACTGTGGCTGTCTGACAGATTTCAGACAAATCTTCTGTAATACAGTCTGTCTACCTAAACTAGTGTTTCCCAACCAATGTGCCCACTAGTGTTCCGTGATAGATTGCCATGTGTGCCATGGAAAATTAAACTCTAGTCTGCTGTCAAACGCAACTCCTCATATGCCCACAAAATGATGCCTCCTCACACTAGTAGTAAAAACATTCAGTCAGTGAACCAAATGTATGAATAGTATACAACAGGTGTACAAAAGCACATTCTCCTGTTTTAAACAAGTCTAAAACACTGTAATACGATGTGTAGATTCTGAGGTAGGATTCTTCAAAGAGCGAGTCTGACATCTGAACTAGTGAATGGCAGCCGGGCGGCTGCTCTCGGATCCTAGTGCCTGCCAATCTAACCTCAGTGCGACTTATGTGCCTTTTTCTCTCTATCATTAATGCGATTTTGACTTGGGTGCGACTTATAGTAAGATGCGACTTTAATTCCTTAAAATACAGTAAAAAAATTATGTATTTGCTGTGCCATTGCAATAATTAATTTGCAAGAACAAATCTACAAATTGGAAAAGACACAAATGTGTTGGTTTTTCATTATTCAATTAGCGCTCTTGGCATCTGTGACCTCATTATTCAGCGTACCTTTGTTACTTGCATTTTTTTTTATAGCTGAATTTCAAACATTAAGAGTTCACGCTACTAAGACAAACCGAAAACATGGACAAGTTCTTGAAAAGGAAACCATCAACGATGGTTATGTGGGATAGTGGTGTGCCATGGAATTTTTTCATCGTAAAATGTGTGCCTTGGCAGAAAAAAAAATAAACCACAAAGAGTTCATCTGCAAAAAAGCATCCAAAAGAAAACACCCAGCAGTATATAAACTCTGCAATGCAATGCTTACCGAGACAGCTGGGACCACGTCAAACTTTTACTGGCACTTAGAAGGTAAGCATAAAGAAAGGTAAGCGAAGTGTAAGTGATGCTATCAAAGCTAGCTAGCTAACGTTAGCAATCTGCCCCTAGCTGCATTCCATTCAACTCAGAATGTCTTCTGGGAAAAACTTCCTAATGGAAATCCTAAGACATAATTTCAATTTGGAAAGTCGTGTGAAGATAATTAACTTCAAATGATGCAGGTGCGTGACATCACACAATCTTGTCGACCCCCAGGAAGATGTACAAAATAAGCGATAAACATTCACTTTTATTAAATAATATTGATAAAGGAGTCAAAGTTCCAACATTACATGATATTAAAGCTTGTTTAACAAACGTTAGGAGATTAGTAGATGTTCAAAACATGGTAAATTTTACTCTCTTTTGATAATCGTACGCCTGTAGCACAAATGCTAGCATTGCAGATTGTTTTTGAATTGGGTTGCTAGGAGACATCTCTGGACAAATACCTGCTAAGCTAACGAGAGCATTGCACTTTTGTTTCCTTAAACGTCATCTTCTGAGCATCTGGCATTGGAACGCCTTTAGTAGGAGATCAAAGATATCAGGTGGAATATCCCACATCCGATTTGAATGGAATGCAGCATCTGTACCTAAGCTCATCTTTACCCCTCATCCAAAAGATTTAGCGAGTATTAGCTATACATATTAGCTACCTATGTATTTACTGTTTTTTAGGGCGCTAGTTTCAGTTGCTTGCCAGCTATTTATCACCTAGCTAGGTGTGCAAGCTACCTAATGTAGTTAACATATACTGAGGGATGTAGCTAATGCTGTGTTAACTTTGTGAGAGATTGAGGGGACAGGGCATGTAGTGACAAACAATTGTTCCCAATTTACTTTTTGCTTGTGATAATTAATGACGAGACAGGCCACATAAAACTATGTAGCTAATTTTTTTAAAGTTACATTACATCAATGTTAGCTAATGTCAGCTCCGACATAAACGCTACATACCGTGGTAACGCTCCCCACTTGGGTGAGAGAGCTATAGATGTGACAGCATAGAGTGGAGAATGAGTAATGCGCCTCCACTTATACTTAAATAGGTTGCTTTGCTTATGTTTGTCATTCTTTGTTCTATTTTCTAGATTTAGCTATGTGGTTAGAAATTGCACACATTTACACAAGGCTTGTTGTTGGTTCAAAAACAACAAAAATCTTACTATATTAAGCCAGAAAAAAGTGAAGACTTAAGTATTGAATAATTGTTTGATATATTCTGTACTTAATTATGGTTTCTAGGGGAAGAGTCATCCAGAAAACCTGATGCAATGCTTGCACAAAAGTTTTATTGTTTTAGGTGGATGGTAAAACTTGGGAAAAGTAGTGTTGAATAAAATTGGTTAAGTTGATTTCTGATCCTTAGTGTTTGTTCGTATTTGTTTGCTCATAGAAAACAAAGGAAAATTCACACACATAAAATTCACCTCTGCAATGCCTTGTGATTATTTTATCAAGACATTTCTCATGCTACACGGATACACGCATGCACATGGCAATAAAAAAGTGAAGAGGAAACTTCATTTGTTTTCTGAGGGTTTTTTAATGGAATCTGGATCTTTCAGATCAATTTGAGGAGATCCTTTGGTTTGCATGATCCACATTTTTTGTAAGTGTGTCTGAATGGTCAAAAACTGGGAAAAGATTGCACGATATGTGCTGCCGAATGTTCCCTGGTAAAACTGATTGGGGAAAAAGAAATTACTAAACATGACAAACAAACAAAAACAACAAAAGCATTGGAGAGCTCCACGCCCAGGCTGCCATCCGCAGCACCATCTTGAGAAGCGCAAACAATGTGGAAATAGTTTTGTGCAGAAGTTTAATACTTAAGGTTCTTGGTTTCTTCTATGATGATAAACTATTTTAATGTGTATATTAGTGGACATTAGTCCATTAGTTCATGTGTCACTCTTTCAAATCAGTGATTTCTACTAGAATTTTAACTGAAGTAGATCCCTCTGAATATGTGGAACCTTGAGGAGGGACTCTTGCAGACAGGACAAGATGTGGCTCATGTTATCAGTGTGTTTGGGAGTAAGGGATAAGAGAGAGCTGGAGCTATGAGACATAGGAGGAATGAAAAGTAAAGCTGGCTGTGTTTTAGTGCCAGTCAGGGCCAGGTTTTCCACTGAAACAAACACACACACACACGCACACACGCACACACACACACACACACACACACACACAAAACCAGAGCTGTGCAGGGATAAACTCGCTCAAGCTCTCAGGAGACAAAACCCAGACTAGAGGTTCAACGCTTGTGTGTGTGTGTGTGTGTGTGTGTGTGTGTGTGTGTTATATATATATATATATATTTTTTTTTTTTTTTATTATTATTTATTTTAGGGCTGCAACAACTAATCGATAAAAATCGATTATGAAAATCATTGTAAACGAATGTCATTATCGATTATTTGGTTTGCTCATGTCACAGGGAGCGTTTACTGATGACGTCGCTTTCATGACAACACAGTCACATGCAAAATGGCAGAGTACAGATCAACTGGTGGCAGAAAAAAGTGTGTGCCCCAAGCCATCTAAGGCATGGGAGCATTTTACATTAAATGCAGCAAAGAAGATTGTAACCTACAAGTTATGCAAAGCTGAGCTTGTGTGGCACGGAAGTACCACAGTGATGCACAAACACATGAAAAGAACACACGTTGGTGTAACGGATGAAGGTGAAACATCAGCACAGTAAGCAAAAACAGTATATATCCTCACTATATGAAGATGTGAAAATGGTACAGTCTAGTTTAAGTCAATGCTATTGTGTAAACAGCTTTGTTTACCAACTTCGGAACAGTCACACTAGATCTATTTTGTCTCAAGCATCCGGTTGCGCAATCAGTTCATCACAACAAAGTGATGGATTAAAATAGCGCTACCACAGAAATGGGTTAAATTTAAACGGTGTGAACAAAGTGAAGCACTAAATATAAAGGCAGTTAATAACAGCAGCAATAATCGTTAGTTGCAGCCTTATATATATATATATATATATATATATATATATATAAAAATGAAAAAATTATAAATAATAGTTTTATGATTTAAAAAAAAAATACAATTAAAAAAAAGGAAGTTATATTTTGCATTAAGAAAATGAAGCCTACATTTAGGAAAAGACATGTTATGGCGAGGGTCTCGACCATGAAAACAATAGTTTTTTCCCTACTATGTCAAGACACTTTATTTTGTGGGATCATATCTCCCAATCAAAATGTTCTAGAGACATGGGGCAGGCTCAATTCACTTGGGCTACCAATCAGTCTTTAGATAACACCTTGGAAATGGAATAGCCACGACCTAACAACCACACCCCATTAACTTCCATTCAAAATGTCTCAGAACAATATCTTCAGAACAGAATATCACAGACACTTGGGGATTGGCTCTTTTGATTTAGGATAGTAAGCAGCCAATAATCACTCTGTTCACTGGCTAGCCAAGCCCTGGCAACCATTTAGAGCACCCTAGCAACCAGCTCTATTGATTTAAATTAGAGTGTGACATCTTCTGATCAGAATGTCCTAGAGACATGAGAGTTGGTTTGCTTTAATTGTATGAGCAATACATCTTCAAATATCATCATGGAAAATACTCAGCCACGCCCTAGCAACCATTTAGAGCACCCTAGCAACAAAACACCATTAACTTCCATTCAAAATAATGAAGATGGGTATCTCAGAATCAGAATGTCGTAGAGACTTCTGGGTTGACTAATTTAACTCAGGATAGCAAGGAGCCATGTTAATTATCACCTTAGTAACTGCCTAGCAACCAAATGGTGTTGCCTTAGCAACCAAGTAACAAATCACATATATCTGCAACAGAACATCATAGAGACTTCCGGGTTGACTTATTTCACTCAGGATGGCAAGAAGCCTTGTTAAGGTTCACCCTCATAACTGCATAGCAACCAGATGGGGTTACCCTACCAAGTAACAAATAACATATCTCTGCACCAGAAAATCATAGAGGCTTCAGGGTTCACCCTGGTAACTGCCTAGCAACCAATTTTACATTATTTTCAGGACACTTAAGCACATTTTACCTAAAATTGTCATTACCATAACATGTCCAAAGGTTTTACTTTTCCCATTGTTTTCAATTATGATTCTCATTACTATTTTTTGTAATCGTAACTGTATTACAGAAAAAAAGATGCTATCATACAATGATTTTTTAATTTATTTATTAAAATTAAAAAGGCAGCCCCAAAGGAGTACTACTATGTAGTATAAATACTTAACTACATATTAATAATATTTATTTTTTTCATGTAAAATTTAACTTCTTATTTTTTTATTTGTTTTCGGAGTAAAATAGGACCCAGATATTTTTTTGACGCTTCATGATAAGCACTTAAAACTAAGAAAAGTTAAATGAAGAAGATGTAAATGAAACTGAAATATTTAAGATTCTGCACTAAAAGATAAAATGTTCTTGTTTCCAGTGAAGAACACAAGATGCTTTTTGGATCATTCTCAAATCATGCTGGATAACAAGATCATCAGATTTTGTTCACACCGACTCTAATGCATGCTGTTATCAAAGCAAAAGGGCAACACAGATACTACGACATTCTGAAATCAAATGTTCATTTTCCAGGTTAACTTTTTCCACACATCATGCTGAACAAATAATTTGAAATGAAAAATTTTTTATTTCATATGAAAACACCAATGTTCTGAGTGGACTCAGAATAAGGAATGTTGACTATCGGTTAACTGTATCTCACATTCATTGTGAGACTCAACTCTCTATTAATGCCAAACAGAGAGAACAGCAGTAACAGCACACAGGTCTCCTCAAGCTCTAGATTCCTTCACTCTGCAACTCAAGCCAAATGATCCATCTAAAAGGCAGAAATTGTTATAGCAGATACAGTAAATCTTTGTGAATAGAGACTTATGGCATAATAAAGAACCGTTCAAGCAGAAGCATAAATACATTTGGATCCTCAGACTCCATATCTTTTGCTTGTTTAATGATACTGCCAGCTAGGAATGGGTGATATGACGGTAACATTTTGCAATGGTACAAAAGAGTCACCTGTGATTAAAAGTATACCAGTCCTCGTCAGTTTAGTCTTGAGAGAAGCAGAAGCAAATGGATCTCTTTTCGACTGAACCAGATGAGCACCAAAATCGCTCAAAACATATTTTAGCGGTTATTTTTTTTAATCATTCATCATTTGACAATGAAGATTAGTAGCTTTATAAGTAGCTTTGTGACAATAAAGTTTAAGTTTTCAAACAAGTTAGCCAGATACTAGCATTAGTTAACATAACAGCCATTCTGTTTGTATTGAAGCAATAGCAAGTTTTAAAGTATTATGTAACCAAATGATCTTGTCTGTGAACAAATGTTGCTGTATTTACACCTGTCGAATATGCACAACTTATTTTGATGTGCTACAGTGTTATTCCGGCCACTTTATTTGACCCGTCTTCTAAAATATAGTTATATTATGTACAAATATTATATGAGTAAATGTTTTGCTCTGAATTTTATTCAATATGTATGAAAGTAACTTCTGACCATTATCTCAATCCTTTTTGAATGGTGCACAACCTTGGTTGTTGAGTGTTTATTTTCTTCCCTATAGCGGAAATGCAACGTTGATATAAAAACAGGACTGAAGTTACATGATATTCATTGTTTTTTTGTTCTTTTTTTGACATATGTGTGTATTCATAATTGAACTTGAGTAACATTTATGTGATTTAAGTTGTCATTTTTTTAATAAATGTTGTGTTTGCAAAAAGGCCTCAGTTCTCATTTAACTTGTAATAGATTGAAATAAGTTAATTCTGTAAACTATAACTGTTTAATGGGGTTAGTTCTGCAGTATGGACACTGCAATTGAATATACAACATACAAACACAATTACCATAATTAATTCTACAGTACAACACATACTGTATATCATTATACAGTATGTTTTTAACTAGTGTAGATAGTTTTACACTAATGTTACTGTGGTATGAAATACAGCAACTTGCTTGCTATTTGTTGCCAGTAAGTTACTGTTGAATTTAAGTGAAATGGTTATGCCATTTATATACAATTTTTCTGGGTTGCATTTAGAGCCTGACCGATATGGGATTTTTGAGACCGATGCCGTTTTTTAAAGGGGGAATATTCAGCGATTACCGATATGGTGGCCGATATAGTTAATTTATGAGCTGGAATGAAAACAGACCTTTTCTATGTGGATTTTGCACCAATATGACCATGCAAAGCTACTCAAAAAATTTGTTTAAGAAAGCAGCCTTCTATCAAAGAATATTTGACATTATTATTTATACATTGTGAACAAATTCTAGAAACGAACACTGAAAAAATAAAGAATAAATAAAAATACAATAAATAGTTAAATAAACATCAGTATTCTTTATTATCAATGAATTGCTGACAATTTAAATATAGAATAAGTAAAATAAATAGCTAAATAAACATCAGTAGTACTATATTAATAGTGGCAGTAAATTATTGGCAGGTTTTGGCACCTGCCGAGACAAGAGATAAACAGCGGCAGTGGCGTTACACCATATTCTATTATAAAAGTTCAGGAGAAACATTCAACGGTGGAAAAATAGATTTTTATAAATGCAACAACTGGAATTGTTCGGTTGAAGGGGGTACCAAACTCCGAATCCTGAACAAAACAGTTTGGTGAATACAGGTTTACACATTAGCTTTCACTCAGCTGACAAGGTATGAAAGTAGCTATGTGGTTAGCTAGTTAGCTATAAGCTCGTTGACACGGAGAGTAAAATATGGACGTTGCTCATTTATTTTACAGCATTGCATCTCAACAACATAGCGTGAAATGAACACTCAACAGACATCCACAACCGCACTGTTTTCTGCTGAGCTGCAAAAGGATGCTCTGCTATTTACTTTTCAATCTGCTACATTGCTGACTGCATCGATAAACTATAGCTGGGTAACAGCAAACCGATGTTATAGCAACTTACCGTGAAGACACCACTCAACTCCGCACTGTCTGGGTGAATGCACAAATTAGGTAGCTGAAAATCTGAAAATCAAGGTGTCTTGCTTTATTGTGTAGGCTTAACCCTAACCCTGCTTAACGAAAATTACCCCATAGAACCACCTAGCATCCACAAAGCGGTTTTTCAGTTTTTCAGAGTTTTCCCACATCTCTTTCTGTCCTTGTTAGAGCCAGTTGTCCTTTGTCTTTGAAGACTGTAGTGTACACATTTGTATGAAATCTTCAGTTTTTGACAATTTCAAGCATTGTATAGCCTTCATTCCCCAAAACAATGACTGACTGATGAGTTTCTAGAGAAAGCGGTTTCTTTTTGCCATTTTTGACCTAACATTGACCTTAAGACATGCCAGTCTATTGCATACTGTGGCAACTCAAAAAACAAATACAAAGACAATGTTAAGCTTCATTTCACAAACCAAATAGCTTTCAACTGTGTTTGATATAATGGAAAGTGATTTTCAAATAACAAATGATCAATTTAGCATGATTACTCAAGGATAAGGTGTTGGAGTGATGACTGTTGGAAATGGGGTCTGTCTAGATTTAATCAAAAATGACTTTTTTTTCAAATAGTGATGGTGCTGTTTTTTTACATCAGTAATGTCCTGATTATACTTTGTGATCAGCTGAATGCCACTTTGATGAATTGAAGTACCAATTTCCTTCCGAAACAGCTAAATCTGTTCATTATTCCATAATTATTATTATGGGTTCACTTTTTGCTTGCAGACTGTTCGAGGTCACTTTATTTTGAAAAAGGGTGATTCAACAGACTTGTTGCCTTTTTGAATGATTCATGGTCAATGTTGCTCAATTGCTTGAACAACAAGCTTTCAGCATCAAACTACTACCACCACACACATACATGCACTATGGGTGCTCTGGGCCTTCTTTTCTGTATTTACGGACATGATGTAAAGATGCATGGACAAATGATGGCCATATGCAAATACCTGCCAAATCCATCCCGACAGCTCTAACATATAAATAATTAATATAGGCTTACCATAGTAAATCAGGGTAAGGAAAATTATTAGCTTTAAATATCATTAGTTTTAGATCTGTCAACTTCCCCAAAGTATTTGTCAACCTCCCAAATACTATGGTTTATAAATACTGTAATTATGGAATATATCAAAGAATATATACAGCAGGTATAACCATCTCACACCATCAATGTACCATTGTGCTGACACAGTACTTTTTGTCAGGCATCGCACAAGCAGATAATCAGATCTGCTGTTGCATGTACGTCTCTTTGCTTGATTACTTGAAAAGAATTAATCTAGTATTTGGTTTAATTGGATAGATTTTAGCAATGGAATAAACAAAAGAACGGTTTGTACAAATGAGTAATTTTTACAACCTATGTGGTGAGCAACTTTACAATCTTACATTTATGCTTGAGTATACCAAACAATACTACTGTAGTTATAACACTAACTCAACAAATATTCCTTAAATGAGCCACAAACTAAAACACAAGTCTAAATCAAAAGCTAAGACATGATCTCAGGAAACAACACAAATCAACTTGGCAGCGGCTAGTATTTCCGTCATCGCGATCACAGAAAAGCACTTGACCTTCAGTGGTGGAAAGCAGATGTATCACCCTGTTCTTCATTTTCCACACTATGAACTGTGGGATACTGAAAAAATGTCCTACCTGAGGTAATTTCCTCTTCTACAGAGTTAAAATCTTCCATAAAGGGTGAAATGCCACAGAAAAAAAATGCTGTTTCACTTGTGGGTGTGTCGACTGGTCAAAGCGAGATCAGATATCTCACTCGAGTCAACACCTTTGTGTCACATGGTGAGCCATCTTTATGATGATAACATTCCATATGAGATCAGTCATATTAGAAACTACAACATAGAACATGGTCAATGATAACACATGCCGTAGTGTGATTCACATTTCTCTACAATCCACAGAAGAACAAAGTATTCTGTATGATTTATGAAACACCTGTGGTCAACCAAAAACACTGAAGTAGAACAAAGCAGATGCCCAGTCAATGAATAACCAAGTATGTTCACAGATTTGTTTGTTTTTTTTTAAAATAATATTGCTTCCATTCTCTTACCATGGTTTTCCATTCCCGTGTCCAGAAGACAACAGAAGCTTAGAGGTTCCTGAAGAAATAAAAGAAGAATTCCTTGATTAATAAGATGCACACACTAAACATAATTTCACTGATATGATTGTATCATTGTATAGAAAGGTGAAGCCCTTACACTGAAAGTCAACATAGACTCGGTAAGGGATACCATACGGTCAGCCAGTCATTATCGCAAAATAAAACCCAAAACAAAAGGGTCTTCTTCCATCCTGAAGGGGGACATTTAGCGAGAAAGACCTGCTGATTGTACATTACATTATCCTACTTATTGCACAGCTACTTTCCAAATAAATTAATTAATGGCCAAATTAATTTGGTTTGTTTAAAGAAAAAAAAAAAAGAGACCACAGAGTGAAACAAACAGGAAATGACTTATAATGATCAGTAATGGGGTATAAAGATGCCCATTTTTAAATAATTGTAAAAGTTTCTTTTATGGATTGCACCAACATTTATTTTTTAATCTGGAATGACAAACGCATAGTTTGTTGAATGTTCTGCCTTGAAGGAGCCTTAAAAAAAAAAAAACTCATTCAATTCATTGTTATCCTCTGTCAGCTATGGTAAATGGAATCTACTGCCCAGCCTTCCTTTCGATTCAAAATTGATTACTTAATCTGTGCATCACAAAATCATGTCCTAGACATCTACCCTCTTCTGAATGTCAGTAAAATGCAGCTTGCATGGCAGTAAAAACAGGCATTCACATGGAAGAGTACACTGTCTGCATCACACACATGCATTTGCTAAAAACTTAAGAAGAATCACCTCGCTAATTACATTAAAGTCATCTTAGACATGTTATGCTTCAGCCTAACTGCTTTGTCAGCTGTTAAGCCAAAGTATACTTCGGTGAAGTGCTGAGCGTTCGCGTACAGGATGTGTGACGCAAATCTCGTCATCAGCAGAGTGCATGAGCATTGAACGCATGAAGCCCGATTTTTCTAACCACTCATCTTTGAACGTGCAGAATGCATATGCACCGAATTAGTGGATCCACAAGGTGGCATTGCTCACATTTGAGCTGGATGTAATAGCCGATAAATAACAGGAGACGAAGATTAAAAAAAAAAAACAACAGTCGTAGCGCGCACTCGCCAACTGCCTGTGTATGCGTGCACCGTCAAACGGAGTATACTTTGATAGGCTTGTGTTTGACTGTACGCAGACGATGAGTCATCTCATCAAAATCGAAGTATCCTTTGGGATTTACACAAGTGACTTGCAGTTCTTACGTTAAACCTCCTCTAAAAACAATGTGGAGCTAAAGGATTATTCAGCCAAAACCACAAAAAAAAAGGATTTTTAAATCTGTGCATGACGGTCAACCGATCGTGCCTCGATTCAGGGCCAATCTTTTATAAATTGCATCATGCACAAAATCCCATAAACTGCTATTCGATATATATCTCGATAATTATGTTTTTGCTCTGATTGGAAGAAGAAAAAAAAAACAACACTTATGCAATTTCAGAGGAATCATCAATTCATCTAAACAGCCATTGTAGCCAAGTAGTATTAACATTTCAAATATATTAAGAGTTTTTCACTAAATTAACATCAAGGGAGAAAGTGAATGAAAATGACTACATTTTTCTTTGTGAATGAAGGTGTGCAAAAACTTCACTTAGCCTATTTTTGGGAAACCAGATGGATATGGCATCATACTAAATTATCACTGTGGAACCAAGTCAAGTTTATTATTAGAATATAAAACTGAATTATTATTATTATTATTTTCAGGACAAGATTATACATTTCTGTCCTATTCACTTCACCCTAAACTGGGGTTTTTATTTTGACACTGCAAGTGCAGTCGTGTTTATTAGCATTTAGTAGATAGTATTTGACAGTTCTGAGTTTCGCATCTTGTGAATTGCTGTCAATCTCTCCTTTAGTGCTCCGCGTTTGTAGATTTGTATAATAACTTTATAGCGGTTACTAATGTTTGGAATTGCGTGAATGCTTGAACCTGCAGTACTTCACAATACAGGTGAACTGCGCTAAAAACACGAGTCTCCATCGTCCCAGCGTGTACACACAGATCAGCACATCACTGGTTCATGTTTATCTATCTTTAATCTCAGTCTCTGTCAGTTAAATTATCACATATGATCATATCTCTATTTTGATGTTATTTTTGATTAACTATACAGCCCTTAATGATCGTCAAGATTCTATATCTTCAGTAAAAATCATTGTGATTATATTGTAGGTATTCGATGTATCACCCAGACTTATTTCCAATCCAAATGAATTTCCACATGTTGTTGCGTGCTAGACTGTGACTGTGCAGCCGTGGCTCACGAGCTCTCTAACCAGCTGAACACCGCTGTGTGCTAACGCTTGCCGTTTGATGTTGCGCAGTTTATCCGTGAGAGCTGCAGGTTGTAGCAGTTGGTTTCTTTACTCCAATGGGAACCTCTTGTTTGGACATTTTTATCTTTTCACTTGCACTCATTCTGTTTGGACTGACAGGTGGATTACACTCCTGTTCAATATCATACCATGACTCTGGACTATTGTTGTCTCTAGCTCCATTGTAATTGTATATTGTGTTTGTTGTTTTATTGTGTTTATCTGTACTTTTATGTTCATGCAATTATATGATATTGGTGACTAAAAACAGCCATTTGGCTCCTTAATGTTTCAGTTAAGGAGTCAATTAATTAATCCCATGTAATTTCTTTAGTCTGGATCCCTGATGTTATTAGTGGTCGATTGATACATCACTGAAGGCACAGTTCATTTTGTTGTTACGTGTCATTTAAACGGCCCTCATATCAGAGCCGCGGCAGACATGTTTGAGTTTATAATGTTAAAGTGCTTGCCTGTTTCATTCTCCCTCTCTCTCCTCAACAGTTCCCTGTAACTTTACTGTCTTGTCTAATGATAAAAAGGCAAACATCAATCAAACTAGTATCATATATATATATATATATATATATATATATATATATATATATATATCGTCTGCTAATATGCACTGTGGCAGGGTGGAGGGCAGGGCCGGGTCGTGATTCCGCACACCCTAACAATTAATTATAACTCAGACCGAAGACGGCAGTACAACAGCGAGAGAGAGATTTTCGGACAGCTGTCCAACACCTGTGTGTGTGTGTGTGTCTTTTTGGTTGAGTTTTATATTAAACTATTATTTTTATTGTCAAGCCGGTTCTCGTCTACTCCCTTCCATGAATCCCTTTACACGCAAATATCACATTGGATGTAATAAACAAACCTCACATAAATTCAGCAGATCTAGCATCCTGCGGAGCACTAATTTATTACCTCTGAAGCACGTATTCTAACACAGTCTCACCTCAACAGTTCCTTGTAACTTTTCTAATGATAAAAGGCAAATATCAATAATCACTTTATAACATCTGTTAAACATTTATTGTTTAAAAATATGTAATTCACAAACCCCATGAAAATCCTGCGTTTATTTCCCGTCGAGCGTGTATTTCATTAGTCAAATTCAAAACTTCAGGATCAGGATCAAAAGTTCCTCTGATTCTCAAATCACGACGGTCAGTCCGTGACAATCCAAGCAGGTGATCCAGGCCCTTTAAATACAGGAGCGTGTGAGTGCAACTTCAAAGTAACAGCGCTTCGCATGTGCTATAAGAAAATGTCGTATTCACCATTCACTGTATGTACAATTGGTTTGATTCAGTTTTCTTTTAAAAAATGTGTTTGCTAACGTGGATATGCCATCCATGGTTGCTGGACTACTGTGTGTACTGTTATTTATTTCTTCCTAATGTATTAACAATTTGTTCATGGGCAAATAATGACTAAAATTTGATGACTAAACAGAAATCTAGGCCTACCATTTAAAATGCAATAACTTTGTAAAAAATAATGTTTAAAAATTATAAATTTTAGTGTGAAATTTAGTAACTATAGTGCTAAAAGAGTTCATTAATTTTTTTTAGCAATTTTATGTTTGTTATTTACTACATTAAATTGTTTTATATATCAGAATTGTATTAGGCCTATCGGCCACCCTGCTCTCTGAATATCGGCTATAAAAAACTCAAATCGGTCAACCACTACACTGTATATCGATACATTTTGTAATGCAAATGCATAAAAGATGCTAAAGATAATAGATTAAATATATGTAGTGTGGTTAAATATATTTTAGCACAGTTATACATTTATTTAATTTGATATACACTGAACATGCTTTAAAAATCACTCAGAGTGAAGCAGAGTAAGATAGCAGCTAATGTATTTACAAATAAATACATCTGTGGCATTTATCCAAAGAAAAGTAATTTGCAATAGTTTTATGGTTGAATTTATCATTGAATCTCGACTGGTTTGAAATATCATCAATGAATGAAACAGCTGAATAATACATCAAATATATATCCTGCAGCAGTCTGGCTGAGTTTAAATATTTATTTTCCTTTCCAACTAGAGGCAAATTTCAGCTAATTATAAAACTGAGATATCATGTTAGTGCCAGAAATATGATTTAAACAACTGACAGCCCTAAAAAATGTTTTTTTTTTTTAAATCTGCAGGTAGGAGGGCGGAATGCTGTAACCAGAAACACATGAGCTGCACAACTTCAAATACTAAAGTAGTTGTTCTAGTAGTTCATAGAAAAACTATTGATTTCTTGCAGGGCCGTTTCTAGCTATAGTGGTAGAAGTGGTTGCTTAGGGTCCCCAAGCCAACAGGGGGCCCCACAAAGCAAGTTCTTTTTAAAAAAATTTAAATATACTAAAAGCAGCAAGTAAGACTCAGGCAGCTGTTATGGCTCAATTACACTGTTAAAGGGGCCCCCCTTGAGGCCTGAGAAGGAAGGGAGGGGGGCCTCCAAATAGGATTTCGCTTTGGGCGACCATATTCCCAGAAACGGCATTGATTTCTTGTGTTCCTATGTGTGGATTACTCATTTTCACCAATATGTTAAAATGAAAGAATGTGGTGGGGGGCCTGGGAAACTACCATTCCTGGAGTCGCAAATTCGAATCTAGAGTGTACTGAGTGATTCCAGCCAGGTCTCCTAAGCAACCAAATTTGCGCGGTTGCTGAGTCACATTGGGTAACCTCCTCGTGGTTGCTATAATGTGTGGTTCTCGCTCTCGGTGGGGCGCGTGGTGAGTTGTGCGTGGATGCCGCGTAGAATAGCGTGGGCCTCCACACGTGCTACGTCTCCACAGTAACGCGCTCAAGCCACGTAACAAAATGGCAACTGAGATTCGTCATCCGCCACCCAGATTGAGGCGAGTCACTACACCACCACGGGGACTTAGAGCGCATTGGGAATTCCAAATTGGGGAAACAAAACAACTAAAGAATGTGGGAATTTCCCACACTGTGAACATGGAATGTGCAGGAATAATGAAAATTTTGCATAAGACGTGCAATCCCACTCCGAAATTCAAGTAGTAGGGTTTTCTTCCCCTGCTATTTTTTTTCCCAACACATTGGTAATAGATGCAGCAAAGACACTTGGAACAGAGAGAGGATGGTTCTAGAAAAGCATGCTCTGTGTCTGCACATTCTCTTGCAATCACGCAACTGTGCCTTGCTGCCGGTTGCTTTTTTAGACTAGTCTTACAAGTTAGTTGTATACAATTTCAGTCTTAATTTTTCAGTCAGTTGCAAAAAAAACTTATTAATAGTCTAATTTAAGACTAAAATGTAAGACAGCCGACCTCCAGGCTAACTATCGTTTACATTTCATAGTGCCATGGAAAAAACTGTCAGCTGAGCCAGTTGGGGCTTCAGTTGAGACTTTGTAGAAGACATTGACTTCTATGATGGTAACAAAATTTATTGTATTTTGTATCACTTGGGTTAAAAAAAAAAAAACACTAAATTTGTTTAATAGAATCTATTTTGAACAATTTATTCCTTTAATAAGCAACTATTTTCAGCGAATGAAAACTATATTGAGCGTCCACAGTCGGCCATTTTGTTCAGCTGTTCAGTGTCCATAATGCAATGCGAATTAGCTTGTTTCATGCAACAGGCTTTCTATGGCTTCTTTAGTTAGTGCTCCGTTAGAAGACGGTGTTCGTTCAGTGTAATTTTTGTGCTCTCTCACTTGTTGTCTGCTTGCACTAACGTTATAAGTGCAGCACTGGCCTGATTGGGTAGATGACAGTTCTAGCAACTGGCCGAATCTCTCTCACAGTGGCTCCGGGCCATCCGGCAGTCCTTATCGTTGAGCCCAGAGTGTGCAAAAACATCCATTCTGAAGTTTAATACTTAGGATTAGGGATTTGAACACACCCCTAATTCTAAGTGAAAGCAACAGTAACACCGATAGAGAACAGAATTAATGTAGTGGTAACCACTTTGTGAATCACACAGTCTAGCACAGGTTGTCAAACTGGTCTGGCCAAACCAGATGTAAAAAATGCAGTGAAGCTGAATAGAGATTGTACAGTACATGCTCAAAGTGTGCATGTTAAAACAGATGATCTGTGGGTTGAGGAAAACTAACGGTCTATGCTATTTGACAATTCTCTAGTAGTCCAGCCCATATTCAAATAATAGCTCCCTCATAAGAGTGGCTTTCTGTAGAATGCCTTCAAGTACAGCCAACATGCCTCATAATAATCATATATCTTATACAGTTTAAGTTAGAGGGAAAGTCTAGTTCAGTCATCATTTACTCACCCCATATTGTTCCAAACTCGTATGGCTCTCTCTTTTCTATGAAACATCAAAAGGAGACAAATGTAAGCCTCTGTCACAGTTCACTTTCATTGCATCTTTTTTTGTCCATACATTTAAAGTGACTGGGGCGGTCATTCTTGCCTAAAATCTCTTCGACCCTGACACTTCATGTCTTATCAATCAAAGCCCATGATAAGGTTTAAAATTCAGTGACGGTTAAGTATGCGTTACTATCTTAACAGTAAGCAGAGCAACAAGCACCTGCATTACATACAAAATGTATGGAAGTAACTCCAGACAGTAATACTTTGCACCTGTGCAACAACTCCCCCTAGAGCAGAAAATGTGAGAATAAAAGCACAGTGAACATGTGAATGATTTAAATGTCCCCCGAAAAAGAGAAACTGCAAAAGACCGACAAAAATGAGCCAGAGCCAGACTAACTGGTTGTGTAAAGTGACCCGATGCCACTGCAATATTTACATAGCACTGAGAGTTTAAAGTACAAGCTAGATTTAGATCAACTTCACACATGCACACACTCTGCAATCTTAAGCATTTAGTATTTACTCAGAGTGTGAACTCAAGGAAACACATTGTGTTGCTGGCTTGAACGGAACAGCGCCTCGTTTCCCAAAAGCAACATAAGCCTAAGTAGGTCGTAGAATCCATCTTATGATTCATTTTAATTTTAGCTGTAGTACTTGAAAATGCTTACTATAAAATGCTTCGGCTTATCATTGTCTCTTCCTCTCTGACGCCCAAAGGCGTTCTCGCCAGCACTACAAGTTGTGTAGCGCCGCACATGCAGCATTGCTGTCACCGTTATCACTTTTAGGAGTAAAGAGCAGACCTCAGATTTATTGGTGAATGTCCCTAAAGCACATCTTCTAAACGGCTCCTTATTTTGCACTGCATGATAACACGGTGAACCCCGTAATATTCAATGACTGCTTGTAATTAGCAGGATCACACACAGGGCCTCTGCTGTCTTCACTAATCCTGGAAGATTTCACATCAAGAGAAATGTGTGAAAAGGAAATATTTTACATGCACACCTGATTATTGAAGCAGATTGTGTAAAAGAAATAGATTGTTGTGCACAAAATTATTGTAAAACAATATGCTAATATGTAGTTAATTAGGTGAAATATTTAATAGCTTTGTGTGCAAAAGTTGAGTCATTATTCACTAAAAATGTTCCTCTCCACTGTAGCTCTCAAACGGTTTTCCCCCACATGCTCATACTGAGCTCAACAATAAGGATGGCCTGCTGGCCCGGGTTCAGTGTGAAAGAGTTTCAGGCCAGTTGACGAAACTGTCACTTGCCCAATTGGCCCAATGCTGTGATGTAGCTAAATGTTACAATTATTGATCATAGAAGTCTCTCTCTCCAAACCTTGCAAACCTAAATAATTGGATTTCTGAACACTGATGTTGCAAAATCTACTGATTTAAAATGATCACCTATCTATATGGCTTACATAGATGAGGTTTTGTTGAAATTGTAAAAAGGTTTTGTCAAGGTCTTGAAGGTTAAAATGGGTTGAAAATTACAAATCAATAAATAGAGGCAAAACGTTACACATTGATAAGGTTTAGACAATTAACCAATTAAAATCGCATTAAAAGGTGCACTCAGTAAGTTTATGCCAATTAAAAAAAGTTGTAAACAAAGACGTGAAAAGCATTTATTAGAAATATGTTGAAAATAATGCACACACATTAGATGAACACTCCAGTCATATGAGAAACCTAATAAAAGCTGTTTAATTTTACATAGAGCGAGTCGCCCCCTCATGGACGCTGCTATGTTGACAACACATGACACGGTGTCGTCCAAAGAGTTACTACCACAAATAATAATAACAACATGTTTATTTTACACAGCGCTTTCAGCCATTGCTCAAACATAAAAGTACAGGTAAACAAAACATGCAAACCAAACAATAGAACAACAAACACAATATACTTAAGACAGACAAAAACGGAGCCAAAGTCAACAGTATAGTCAGTCCAAATAGAATAAGTGCAAGTGGAAAGATAAAATATCCAAGCAAGAGCTTCCTGCAGGTGTCATGAAACAAACCACTACGACCTGCAGCTCTCACAGCATGTATCAAGGATAAGCGGTGCGTCATCGAATGGAAAGCGTGAGCACATGGCGCTGTTCAGCCGGGATAGAGAGCTCACGAGTCGCATCAGCACAGTCACAAATTTGCACAAATTTGTTTGGATTGGATACAATAATGTCATTATAGGGATGTGTGTAGTATGAGACGGAAAAAGTAACTAAAAAGTAACAAAATAGAAGACAAACAGACATTTTCGGCCAAAAATGGTAACCATTTGGCAGCATTTGGTAAACAAACTTCCAGTATCCACGAGTATACCATTGGTGGTCACAAGTACTGGGACCAACGGGACGAGTAAGAGCCAGCTAAAATCTTACTTAGTGCACCTGACTATTTGTTTGATTAATACTAAAAGGAACAACAACAAAAAAGAGGTAGTTTCATTGGTTTATCAAACAGGGCATGTTACGAATACACAAAGGCGCTATTAAACGTGTAAACCACTGTCTTCCTCTCCATCTAAAAGATTGGGAAATATGAAGCTACAAAGAGCACTGTGTGGGACTGTTTCATTGTAAACACGACATGTTCTGGTGCTTGACTTTAAAGTTTGGTAATAGCACAAGTAAAATCTGAACTAGCTACTGTCCTGACCAGGGCAGCAGAAAAGATCTTAAGTTAACCATCAACTGTGCTCAATGATGCTGAAACACACTTAAAGCCATTTCTTAAAAACAAAACCTTCACAACAGCTATTTCAGGATGCTCACTAGGCACGTTCTCATCCTACAGTTAAGAAACACAAACAGTGTGTATCAAGGGCTCTGACCTAATCTAAACAATCCTTCATTGTCTGACTGTCATTGTTAGATGCACAGACAGAATGAATGGAGGTTAAATGGGACATAACCAAGCTTGAACAAGGCCATCTCCCCAACTAAAATCACAGCAACCGTTGCACCAGAACACACTCCTTTCATTTATGATTAACCTGGAATGTTAGACTCATCATAAACGTTCAGATATACACCACTAAAGGAATATTCCATGTTCAGGACAAGTTGAGCTCAATTGACAGCATATGGGCATATTATTGATAATCACAAAAATTGATTTGGACTTCTCTTTTTTTCTTTAAAATGCAAAAATGGAGGTTACAGTGAGGCACTAACAATGGAAGAGAATGGGGCCAAATTTTTGGAGGGTTTAAAAGCAGAAATGTGACATTAATTTAGAAAAGCACTCACATAAACTCTTCTGGTCGAACCTGTTTATTATGAGGTGTAAAGTAGTTTAAATTGTAATTTTAATGATCGTTTCAGGGATCGTATTACGTCGTCATGGCAACGAAGTTGCAAAATCGGCAATAACTTTACGCAGAAAAGGTTAGGAAGCAATTGTATCACGTTAAAATCATGTATTGTTTATGTCTTATGGCTATACTTTTGAAACAGTGAGTATTTTAACGTTTACTGATTGGCCCTGTTCACTTCTATTGCAATGTAACCCAGATTTTTGCCTTTTAAAAAAAAAAAAAGCATATTGTGAAAATTGAGCTCAACATGTTTTGAACCAATAATTCTCCTTAAAATCGAGGCCCTGGGGATGGAATGCCAGGTATCACTTCCTGTTCAAACAAGAATAAACAACATTGCTGCGTCCCAATTCGCATACTATCCGTCCTAAATAGAATTCGAAAATAGAATTAGTATGTCCCAAATCGTAGTATGTTGAAATGAGTGTTCCAAAGATACCCGGATGGTCTACTATTTCCGGTCAGAATCCGAAGTGCAGATCGATGCACACTCTAACGGCTAATATTGCCCACAACCCATTGCGTGCGGGAGGGAGGAGCTTTGAGATGATGCAAACATGGCGGCCGGATGCGGCAGCGGAGATGCGCCCTCAGTTTTTAAGTGTAAGAACTTAAACGTTTAGCGCTAATTAGTTATATTTTATTGTCTCATAATATTAATGGATTTGTGTTGTGCAAAAAAAGTACCGTGTTTATCTTGTAGGGTCCGATGAAGACACTGAGCGCCTCATTAACTGGCGCATTGCCAACGACGATGTTTGTTTAACTGTCGCGGTGTGCGTAACTTGGCAACCACGTTCCCTTCCATTGCATGACGTCTTCGTAGTATGTCCCAGAACGTGCATACTCTTTTGCTACACACTCAAAAGTACATACTTTTAGGTCGTAGTATAAGTAGGCGAATTGGGACGCAGCCAACAATCAACAACAATGATACACTGCATTCAGTTTCACAGCAGTTCACGAAGAAAACTGGTACATACAATGTTATTTGCATGATGCGGTGAACACCAAATCCATTCAGTCAAGTCATAAACTTAACACTTACCTTTCTTAAACTGAACTTTGACTTGAAATGGATGCCAGCACCTGGCCATACTTTGTAATTCCTGCTTCTAAGTGAGAACAGTGAACAGAAAACAGACCCTCAGGTTGCTCATTCTCAGAGTACCTGAACATCACCAGTGCTTGCTGAAACACGCCTGTACTACAGAAACAATGTGTGGAATGAATGGACTTCAAGTCAATAAAACATCACACTGTCTGTAGACTTGTGTAACCAGCTTTATTTGATTTAATCATCAACTTTAATTTAACTGGTTTGTTTCACATTAATAGCGATGTGTATGTCCATTCAGAGTGCAACATCCTCATGATGTGAAATATTGGGAGTTAACCTGAATCAAACACAGCAGGGGGACTCCAGAAGAAATTCCCGCTTAAATTATGTACTCTGAATGTTTTGGTGTTTATTGTGTCTCATAAATGTGTTTAGGTGTGTAAATGTCATTATATCCTGATTCGTTGATGATGTTTGGAAACTGCAACAGGTTGTTGAGCTGCTAGCATACAACGGCTAATCATTACCACCGACCCAAAGCATCAGAAACATCTCTATATTATTTATGAATACTTACTGGGACTTGTAATAGCTTACCTGTGTGAATGTCAATACAATCCCTCCATGAAAGAAGAGTTTCAAACACAGGGTCTTCAGCTTCACCTCGCGACTGTCACTCAAAGTCTGTCAGATCCCCAAACTCTTAAAATGAGTCTGTGAGAACTAATAAAAACAATTATCCAGAATCAATAAATACGTCCTAATCCAGAAGGCTCTCATGTCGCTGTTGGTCGAGTTTGTTGTGTTGTCTCGATGCCAGTACGGGGTTCGTGTCAGGTTTTTAACTTGGGTTGCCAAGTGTCGCACCTGAAACTCCTCTCAGAAACCGGCGGAGGCTCAGGCTGATGCCTGGTTGACAGCAGGCGTCACTGGCAGGTCATGTGACCAGAGAAAGGTTAACATTCCTGAGATATCACGAGGTTGCCAAGTGTTTTGTTGTTTATCGCTCGGTTAGGTATGTTTCTTTCTTTCTAGATAGGAAAGATATGATTACTTTTTTCTTATTTCATGTTTATAGATTGTAGTTTTCTTTCTTTCTTTCTTTGCTTATTTATTTAGTATATAATAAATTCAGAATTATCGTATATGAAAAAAAAAATTATTTCCCAACATTTCTTTATTTACTTTATTTTATCTACATTACTTTTCTCTATTTCATTATTATAGATTGTAGTTTTACTTTTTTTTCTTTCTTTCCATTTATTTATTTATTTTTTATTTTTTTTGCTAATTTTTATAACAGACTGTACAAAAATGTCTGTTTAGATAAAGCAGACTACATTAGGCTTTTACTCTACTGACTCTGTTTTTAAGAATTCATAAAGGAATCAGGGGTATCGAGCATGAATGACTGAACAACACTGCCATCAGATGTGAGACATTTTTATTGGTCACGCCTGCCATCTAGTGGTGGTATTTTTTTAAGAGAGGTTTTTCTTTAAACACTCAAGTTAGAGATAACTTACTTAAATGTGCAATATGTGATATATTTACTGTACTATATATATATATATATATATATATCAGAGATTTAGGAAACATGCTAAGGGTGAAATACTGACTTCTACAGAATACAGTGCTACAGCAAGTATTCTTTGAATGTCCGTTCTGGGCAGGAATTTTCTGGGCCGGTGTTTTGGCCTGTGTGATCCCGCCACTGCCCTTTTCCCAATAGTATTTCGACACCACGGGTTGCCAGATTTGACACAAGATAGCGGAAAACAAAGCACGCTGCAGCCATGGAAGCCAGCAATACATCAAGCTAACATTGACAGAGTTATAAAAAAAAAATTAAAAAAAATCCACATGAGCTGATTTATAATTTGCAAACAATAACCCTATACGTTACCTGATCAACTTACAGAGTAAGGCACTTCACTTGCCATTGTCAGTTTGCTCGTTCCTGTTGCGTGTCCTCAATCTGGCATCCCGCGTGAGCTTGGAGTCTGTGAAGGAGGGGGCGGGGGAGACATCTCTCTCCAATATTTTGAATTTGGACTGCAGTACCTAATTTAAACTCTTGATGTCAATATTACGTATTGCTCCTTTAATGTTGCGCATGCTCAGTAAATTCTAGTGTCTCGTAAAGTATTTGGTTCAATCTTCAGACACCCAGAAAGTTTACTTACACTACTTTTATTGTTGATTTTGTTGTTACATTTGGTAACTTCTTGTTTTGTGAAGTCTGAAGTTCATTTTTATCTCAAAATTACCTGTACATGATCCCAAAAACAATTATCTGTTCATTATTACTGAATTGTTTCGTGCACCAAGTGTTCAGATCAGCGTGCACAGTTCTGTAATTTGGTTCTATTGCAGAAAATGTGAGGTGATGTTGTTTATTTGATTACAGCTTCCAGATGGAAAGTTTTTTGTTTGATAAGTGGTACGTGATGAAAGATGTGCACATAAAAAAAATATCTCAATATGAAATGTTTAATAAAATAGCCATTTGAATTTTACTTCAATTATGTAAATTCCACATGCATCAGATTAATAAGTTAACATTTTAACTGAAATGTTTATGTAACATTTACTCACTTTAATCAATATTATGTCATAGGTTAAGTAGTTTTTACTTAATTGTAATAGCATTAAAATGTACTTAAAAAACTGTGTTAGCAAGTCAAGAGTGTAGCAGTTTCGGGGGACGTGTCCATTAACCAGGTGATATTTGTCTCCCGCACTTTTCCAAGCTAAACCCATACTGAATACAAATGGTGGATTTGTCTACAGTATTCTTTATGTTTTGTTACTTTGGGCTGATTGAGCGAACATCCAGCCAATCACAGGTGAGTTTCATGAGCCGAAACCACCCTTACATAATAGGCGGTCAGCCAGACAGTCTGATCAATGGGGCTCCGTTCATTTATACAAAGTTGCCTTCGACTATGCTCATTTATCCATGTTTTTTTTTTTTTTTATCAGCATTGATGTTGATACACAAACGAGAGTTACAGTATTTATCGGCATATCGTTCTTGATTGGCAGCATTATGTGAAATGCACTGCAGAGAAAAAACAAAGGACAATCCTTTTTTGAAGCACACATTGTAAGTGGCGTTTATATCAGCGCATGAGTCTTTTTTTTATTATGTTTATGAGATAATCGTTTGATCCATTCTTTTTGCCAATTTCAGAAGATTACTAGATCTGTGTTAAATACGGAAAGGTTTTTTAATATAAACTCCTGTTTTTACCTCTATGTTGTGCGGTCAACAAACTGTAGGAAAAAAAGTTAGATCTGCTGTTCTTAGAACACTTAGAAATAGAATGAAACATTTGAGCTCAGCAGGATTCTCAGTAGTGACCCACTGTTAGCACGGTGTCACCTCACTGTTCATTTAGATCAGATGAACATTTATAGTCTGTATGTGAAGTGTTTAGGGACATCACAGACCGGAATGGACAAAGGAAGATGTATTGCACATTTTAGATGTTGAATCAAAACTGTAATGAATGCTAAAACCAATAGTTATGATGTACATTAGCATCTGGACATTGTAAACTGTCAATATATTTGCATTGTGATTTGGTATATGCTATAAAATGTTCATAATTTATGTTTCAATAAAATTAGGATTATATCTGTGTTCTCGTATGTTTTAAAAGACCAGCAATGCAACATGAATCAAACATTGATTTCCTCCATTGTGTAATTAGATGGATTTGGACATTTATTTCAAGATCATACTCTCTAACCCCATACAGAAATCTGATATATAGCCTGTAGAACTTTCCAGCAGGCATAATTTTACATAGTGTTTTATGTATGTATGTGCGTGTGTGTATATATATATATATATATATATATATATATATATATATATACACACACACTCACCTAAAGGATTATTAGGAACACCATACTAATACTGTGTTTGACCCCCTTTCGCCTTCAGAACTGCCTTAATTCTACGTGGCATTGATCCAACAAGGTGCTGAAAGCATTCTTTAGAAATGTTGGCCCATATTGATAGGATAGCATCTTGCAGTTGATGGAGATTTGTGGGATGCACATCCAGGGCACGAAGCTCCCGTTCCACCACATCCCAAAGATGCTCTATTGGGTTGAGATCTGGTGACTGTGGGGGCCATTTTAGTACAGTGAACTCATTGTCATGTTCAAGAAACCAATTTGAAATGATTCGAGCTTTGTGACATGGTGCATTATCCTGCTGGAAGTAGCCATCAGAGGATGGGTACATGGTGGCCATAAAGGGATGGACATGGCCAGAAACAATGCTCAGGTAGGCCGTGGCATTTAAACGATGCCCAAATGGCACTAAGGGGCCTAAAGTGTGCCAAGAAAACATCCCCCACACCATTACACCACCACCACCAGCCTGCACAGTGGTAACAAGGCATGATGGATCCATGTTCTCATTCTGTTTATGCCAAATTCTGACTCTACCATCTGAATGTCTCAACAGAAATCGAGACTCATCAGACCAGGCAACATTTTTCCAGTCTTCAACTGTCCAATTTTGGTGAGCTCTTGCAAATTGTAGCCTCTTTTTCCTATTTGTAGTGGAGATGAGTGGTACCCGGTGGGGTCTTCTGCTGTTGTAGCCCATCCGCCTCAAGGTTGTGCGTGTTGTGGCTTCACAAATGCTTTGCTGCATACCTCGGTTGTAACGAGTGGTTATTTCAGTCAAAGTTGCTCTTCTATCAGCTTGAATCAGTCGGCCCATTCTCCTCTGACCTCTAGCATCAACAAGGCATTTTCGCCCACAGGACTGCCGCATACTGGATGTTTTTCCCTTTTCACACCATTCTTTGTAAACCCTAGAAATGGTTGTGCATGAAAATCCCAGTAACTGAGCAGATTGTGAAATACTCAGACCGGCCCGTCTGGCACCAACAACCATGCCACGCTCAAAATTGCTTAAATCACCTTTCTTTCCCATTCTGACATTCAGTTTGGAGTTCAGGAGATTGTCTTGACCAGGACCACACCCCTAAATGCATTGAAGCAACTGCCATGTGATTGGTTGATTAGATAATTGCATTAATGAGAAATTGAACAGGTGTTCCTAATAATCCTTTAGGTGAGTGTATATTACGAGTGATGGATGTTATTATCATGTTCTGGGGTATTTGAGAAAATAAGTGTGTACATTTACCGACTTATTCCAAATGAAGTCATATTTCATGTTATATTTTATATTCTTACCAGGTTAAAGGTTTGTTTATGTTCCTGGTCTCCAGACTATGTATCTGTATATGCTTAATTAGTTACAGTGCGCTGGCGTCTCGCCTTTATGTTCATTTTGTTTAGTTGATGTTCAGGACTGGTATGCCTTGCCGGTGAGTGACTATAAAAGAGCATTGCTAGTAATTCAGGTTAATAATTAATATCACATGTTGTGTAATTTTATTATTTAATTCTGATGTTTGTGTTTCATTGCAGGTTTACAACCTAACCTAACCAACATAGTTAACGTCACTAATATCCACCTGACAGGCTGGCGTAGAGATAGCATTCAGGCTACCTGGTTTGTCGATGAGTGTTGTGTATGTGTGCAATAAAAGCTCATAAAGTGACACGAGTTGTATCCACCGTACTTGTCCTGAAACCCTTCCTGTGGGGAATTTATTGAGCTACAGCAGGTAGCCTAATAGAGGACTGGACATAGCCAAATATGAACATATATATTGAGTTATAGTTCATATACTTGTGCATACATGTATATATTCAAATTCTACTGAAAATATATGTTACATACATGAATGCGGACATTTTTGTAGTATTTTTAGATATGTGTTCCATATGTGTCCAAGGCAGCCCAATCTCCAGACCTGAACCCCAGTGAAATCTCTGGAATGCGATCAAGAGGAAGATGAATGGCCACAAGCCATCAAACAAATCTGAGCTGCTTGAATTTTTGCACCAGGTGTGGCATTAAGTCACCCAACAGCAATTTTGAAAGACTGGTAGAGACACATGAAAGCTGTGATCGAAAATCAGGGTTATTCCACCAAATATTGATTTCTGAACCACACACACACACACACACACACACACACACACACACACACACACACACACACACACACACACACACACACACACACCTGTATAACATTGACTACCGAGGTGGCAGCTTAACAAGCTTTTACAGCATTTGTGTAAGGACCAAGGTTAGAACTAGACTGTGAGGGTGAAGGAGAAGAACCCAGTTGCAGAAATGAGAGCTCAGTCAGGGAATACACTAAATGTCTTTTTTAATTAGTCCAGAAAGTAACTCCAAAACAATCCATAAAGTAATTCCAAACTGAAACTCCAAATATTTTCCAAAAAGTCAATGCAAAAATTATAAAGTAATTTCAAAATAGAAATATATAGTTCCAAGGTATCAATACAAAAAGCCAAAAAGGGTCTAGAAACCTAGAAAAGGAAATATAAATAATAATAATAATAATAAAAAAACATCCAAAAAACTTCAAGGAGAAAAATTTGGACAACAAAAAGCAAAAGTCTGAAAATAAAACAGATCAAAAGTATCCAGAGACAAAAATCACAAGAGGGATTTTACCAATCACAAGTGGGATTTTCCAAGAGACTGGAGAGGTTGGTCTCAATATATCAAACACTGAGCATAGAACAGAGGGAACATAAATACACTCACAGAAAATGAGACACAGGTGAGAACAATAACACATGATAAAATGTCTGGAAACTGAAATGAAACACAATGAGGGCCTCTAGTTGCCAAAACTAGTCCATAACCCTAACAATTTGTCCACCATACACAACATGGCTCTCGCTCAAGCAAAAATCAATTATTATTAATATATTTTTTATCTTCTGCAGCAGCTGCTGCGAGACACACATGGATGCATCATGGATTTAGGTAAACGAGCAGCACACAGAACTAACAGCTTGGACCTAATATTAGCAGTGGGCTTTTCCAGTGTTTTTGGATGTAGCATTTGCAGCCAAATCGTGAGATGTAACTTTGCAGCGAGTGCTAATTACTACTGTGTTGACTCATTTTTATGTACTCTATTTTCCCAAATCAGTCGGCAGATAGAGAAAAAAGATTCAGAATGAAATCTCAGTACATATTATTTCTTTACATAGGGATCATTTTAGATAAAACTAAACTAAATTGAAAGGACAGATTGAAATTGAAGTAGAAATAAAAAGCAAACTAAAATTCAAAACAATAATAATTCTGGTTTTAATTACAAACGTAGATTTCATTTTCTTTAGTCTATGTTTGAATTGAGGGGAAAAGTAACAAATAACTGAAATGTTATCTGAATTCTCAACATTGCCACAAGGGGCACTAGAGCGGGTTTTCTTCTTTCAATCAACAACTGTCATGGCAGACTCGGGCAAAAATATATATGACTTTTTGTCCCCAGTCCATTTAAACAAACTTGTTTTTCTCCATGTCTCTCCCCACTGCTCAACTATGGACTCATATACCACTTCTGGGTTGCATCCAAAAGCGTAGGCAGCTGACTTGCTGTCTAATCAGTTAAAGCTTAACTGACAGCTGTTTTGAATGAATGGAACTCTTAAGGAAACTGGTCTCCAAACAGTTTGAAAAGCACATTATTTTCATCCTGCCTCCGTATACAACCTCTGAAGGCAGCATTTTCCTGGTGTCAGACACAGCACTGGTTTCGTGGTCACGCCAAAAAAAAAATCTATTGCCCCATTGTGGTCTGAGGTTTGCAACTGCCAGAGCAACGTAAGAGCACATGTAATGTATGCACAACGAGACCAAGCACTTGCGTATGTTTTGGCCTTAAGAAATCGCCACTCCTGTTAGTAACCAGGTAAATGATTAACTGCTTCAAATGCTTCAACACAGACAGATCTTAAAACAAGCACTTAATGTTATTCTCTCTAAAATATAAACATGTATTTTAAATATAATACTGAGTGCTTTTACATGCACATTTTTACACCGTTTAGGTTTATTAAGCCGACAACCTGTGTGGTCATAAACCGCATAGAATAAACCGAAACCTCGATTTCGCATTGCATGCAAACACCTAAACTGGCATTCTTACCAGCTTATCCAGTGTCTGCAAGAGTTGTGCATATGACTCTTTAAAGTTTGACGTCAAACACAGAGAATAACTCAAGTTTTCTTGCTTTGTCTGATTTTTTAAATAAGCTGATTTTTGGGAGTTATCAGCGTATGGCTGTGCATGTAAACATGATATGTTAACTGATGCCACAGACTATTTAGCAGAATTGGAGAAACTGGAACATCCAACATCCGAAGTCCCACCTTACAGGTAAAAGAGCCAATCACATTTTAGCAAAGTAATCTCTTCAGTAATGAAAATACCTTTTGAATGTAACTGTATTCTAATTACCAATGATTTAAATTGTAACTGTAGTGGAATACAGTCACTTATTTTTTGTATTTTAAATACGTAATCCTGTTACGTGTTTTTCATTACTCCCCAACCCTGTATATATATATATATATATATATATATATATATATATATATATATATATATATATATATATATATATATATTTGGTGGCCAAAAGTTTTAAATAATTTACAGATTTTACTTTAATTCACAATAGTTGCATTAGACTGATCACAAAGTATAGTCAGGACATTACTGATGTAAAAAACATCACCATCACTATTTGAAAAATGTCATTTTTGATCAAGTCTAGACAGGAGGTTAGGACAGCAGTCATTACTCCAACACCTTATCCTTGAGTAAACATGCTTAATTGATCATATGGTCACTTGCCATTATATCAAACACAGCTGAAAGCTATTTGGTTTGTTAAATTAATCTTAACATTGTCTTTGTGTTTGTTTTTTGAGTTGTCACAGTTTGCAATAGACTGGCATGTCTTAAGATCAATATTAGGTAAAAAATGGCAAAAAAGAAACGGCTTTCTCTAGAAACTCATCAGTTAATCATTGTTTTGAGGAAAGAAGGCTAAACAATGCTTGAAATTGCCAAACAACTGAAGATTTCATAAAAAGGTGTACACCGTCTCTATCAAGGACAGAAAGAGATGTGGAAGACCAGATATACAACTAAACAAGAGGATAAGTACATCAGAGTCTCTAGTTTGAGAAATAGATGCCTCACATGTCCTCAGCTGACAGCTTCATTGAATTCTACCCGCTAAACACCAGTTTCATGTACAACAGTAAAGAGAAGACTCAGGGGTGCAGGACTTATGGGACGAATTGCAAAGAAAAAGACACTTTTGAAACAGAAAAACAAAAATAAAAGGTTAGAGTAGACAAAGAAACACAGACATTGGACAACCGATAATTGGAAAAGAGTGTTATGGATCTTGAACCCATTGAGATTTTGTGGGATCAGCTAGACTATAAGGTGTGTGAGAAGTGCCCGACAAGATAGTCACATCTATGGCAAGTGCTACAGGAAGTGTGGGGTCAAATGTCATCTGAGTATCTGGACAAACTGACAGCTAGAATGTCAAGAATCTGCAAAGCTGTCATTGCTGTACGTGGAGGATTTTTTGATGAGAACACTTTGATGTAGTTTAAGAAGTTCTGAATTAAAAAATGAATAAATTACATTTAAAAATTAAAAAAAAAATAGTAATTTTTTACATTGATAATTTCCTGACTATACTTTGTGTTCAGTTGAATGCCACTTTGGTAAATAAAAGTACCAATTATTTCCATAAAATCAAAATCTGTACATTATTCCAAACTTTTGGCCGCCAGTACATATATAAAATGTACAGATTAGTTAGATTAGAAAGAAATTCCCTTCAAATTGGAAAACTTCTATTATAACCCCAATTTTTAAGGCAGGAACAGTTGATGAGTTTCAGAATTATAGACCAATTTCTAAAATTCTGGAAAAGTTGGTAGCTGAACAACTTATCAACTATCTAGAAAAAAATTATTTACTTCACTCTAAACAGTTTGGTTTTAAGCCTCAAGATTAGATAATGGTAAAGTGGTAGGCAGTATTTTTAGACTTCAAAAAGGCATTTGATATTGTGAATCATGAAATGGGAGAAATTAAATCTGTTTAGTTTCTCCCACAAGGCAATACACTGGTTTAGATCATATTTAGAATCTCGAGATCAGTGTGTTAAAAAAATAAATAATCTTTACAAAATAATGAGATGGGTCTCCATCAAGGGTCAATTTTAGGTCCACTGTTGTTTTCCTTGTATGTCAATGATTTACCAAATTGTTATAAGGAAACTAAATGTCAGATGGCACAGTCACTTATGTATCAGCACAGACGCCACGCTTAGCTGCAGATATATTAACAAATGAAATGACTCTCGTGTCACAGTGCCTGCCAAACAAATGCTCAAAAACAATGTGTCAATGTGTTTTTCAATTAGCAGGAAGGAAATGAATGGTTTTATAGTTAAGATCAATCAAAAGGCAATAGAGACAGTTAATGATGTTAAATATTTAGATGTTATTTTAGATTCTCAATTGAAATTTGATGTGCATGTACAGAGGCTGTGTAGAACAATCAGAACAAATCTTAACTGTATCCCTAAAAGCAGATAAGTTATACATGCATGCAGTGGTCTTCTCACATTTATCTTATTCTGTGACTGTCTGGAGTCAGGTTTCTCAACTGACTGATGTATAAACAAACATTACACATTTTGGACAAGAAACCAAGTAGATGACATCATTGTAATATTTTATGTACTGTTTATATAATAGCTTAGCTTTGAACATTTTATACATTTGTCGCTCATTATAATGGTTTTTAAATGTGTAAATAATCTTGCTCCAGAATTAGTAAGGGGATCACTACAAGAGGTACAACTTATCAGAATTACACAGTATTAAAAGAAAAAAAAAAAAAAAAAAAAACGAAAAATTGCACAATCCACATTTTCAGTTCAAGGTACACTGCTTTGGAACAGCCTACCAGCTGAACTGAAAATGCAAAAAGGGTTAAACATTTTTCAAAGAAATCAAAAAAACTAAATTAGGTTTGTGAACACGGATGGTCATGCACAGTCTCAGGTTTCTTTTACTTTTTGCTTTTTGTGTGTGTGTGATTATTGTTTTATTGTTGTTAAAAATTAAGAAATTAAGAGTGTGGCCCTCGAGGGTACAGGGATCCAGCTTTGCAGCCCCTGACCTTTCTGAAATTGAGTAGCTCTGGACTACATAGCAGGTGGCTACAGTCATGTACTGACTGTTACTGGCATGACGTGGTTTTTTATCATTTGTTCACCAGATGGCAGCAATCTGCCTCCAATTTATGTCACATTCTCATATTTTCTTCTTGTTTCAACTTATAGAAGTTGTTCTATAACTTGAAGCTTATTTGTATATGCAAATGAATGGCAAGATTTTGAAATTTACATGTAAACAAAAATAAAAACAGCATAAAATCCCCAAAGAAATGCATAATTGTATTGTTCTTCAGGGAAGTAAAAATTATATCATTTTCATCATCATAAAAGGGCTGCACATCTAAACATTGTGGTCAAATATGACGACGAATACCAAAGGAAGGTGCCAATTTTGAGTTGGTTAATTATGTCATGGCTCCTACATTGCATTTCAAGTGACTTTCTTGTTTCAGTTATTAACAATATTTACTTTAGACACTTGCGCACTTGAGGTCAAAATGAGTTCACTTCAGTTGTATTGAAAAGCATGCAAAAGCATACATCCCTTATATGGATGTCATACCCAGACTAAACCATAACTTCATATTCACACTCTGAGTTGTGAAAGTACATGTATCATTACAAATACGTCTATACCTCCAGACATACACGAAGCATTGTCCTAGACTAAAGTAACTAGTCTCTGGGACAATATTTACTGTTAACAGTGTTTAATTTTGCACCAGTCATAATCTATGTCTGAAACTAAAGCCTATGTGACTCATTCATCCACCATCATTGTCTAAGTAGTGCCATTGGCAATATGCAAACCCTCCAATGCAAAAGTCTTATCTCTCAATACAAATCCCATTAACTGACTCTACACAAATGTGGTGACTGCAAAATAAGCCGGGGGACAGGACTTTTTGCCTCCACCACCAATGCGTCACCATTGGTCCATACTGTAAATGTCAATCTGGTGCTGAATTTGACTCATTTCTGAACATTCCATTACTTTACCCAAGGCTCAGTTTCCATTTACTCATCGCTTTATTATTCAATTTTTATTTTGTTTGCTGTGGGACAAAAAGGGTCTTCAGAATATCCGAGCAGAAGCTCAAATAATGAGATATGTACCATAAAAGTAATCTTCTATTTGTGTAGTGTTTTCCAAGTCTTTTCATGCCGTGTGACTGCTTTGTGTGAGGAACAGATACAAATTTAAGTCTTAATTTAATGATCAGCGTTCCCATCCGCACTCATTTAAACATTCAAAAATGTGATGCTTTGGCTTTTGTGTGTCTTGTGACTAATTGCGGCATGCTAATGTTTGGATATACAGTATATTTGTTAATAAGTTAGGACAGCCCTCATGAAGATTTCCAGTGATTAAAACTGTCAGTTTCAATCTATTCTTTTGGAAGACTTTGAATGCAGCACGAGTTGTTTGGTATACTTTTAAGATGATTTTTTTTGGTCAGTCTTTAGAATAAATTATTGTAATTGTACTTTTTTCTGCTTGTTACATCTTTTATTGCTGAGAATTGGTAAGGTTTAGGTCCGTTACATGTTTTACATGGTTCATAATTAGTTTAGGAATGGTGTTGGGTTAGGCGATCTAAAATTCGTTATTGCTAAACTTAAGTATTGATGAGTATAATAAAACATTGCAGTTGAACACACACAATGATATCTAAAGACTGCAGAGCCTGTGGCGGAAACCTCCAAACTGAGATGAGAACGGCATGAGAATGGCATTTTCATGATGCAGGCAAAAAGTTGCTACGGGGCCGTATTTGTCACAAGACTGACATGGAAGGGTCATTTGGAGAAAAACTCTACTGATTCTCAAATACGAAAAGATAACCCCACAGCCTGTGTTTAAATAAGAGCCCAAATGGCCTCTCTACATCCTCTTACAGATAAACTGTGACTTACGCAAAAATAAACAGGAACCTACAGATGGAGTGGAAAAGAGCATCTGATAGACCCCTGCAGTGTGGGCTACCGATACCGAAATCATTTATAATCCATGAGTGGGTTGAGCCACAGATACATTTCAGTGTGTTCCACAGAAAGTACCTGCCTTTATGTGATGTATAGGCACAGATTAAACCACTATGGAACACAATGGAAACCAGATACCTTGTTTTTCATAACAAACTGTATCTTGTGTTGTAAATCAATTTTCAAAAAAATTTAAGCTCTTGTAATTGTAAGAATCCTCTGTCATATTTTTAGCATGACCACATAAACAACAGAATACTTTCTATTTATCTGATGAAGTTCAGTGCAACAATACAGTCTATTTACATGATTTCCATTCTGTGTGATTTGTAGTGTAATATCTTTCCTGATTGGCTGTTCCCCCAAGGGTCACTTGTTGTATCACATTCTTAAGATATATTTATGGTATACTTTTACATTGTTTGTTTGTCCCCAAGAAGACAACCCAGATACTTTGTCAAAAAATGTTGTCAATGTGCATGGGAACATGTGTGGACAATTGTGTTTCTGACAAAATGTATTCATGCAATGAATTTGGTTATTTCCTGCAATTAAATAACAGACATCGACAGACCTTTTCTTTGAGCTGAAATAATATTAGTGACAGTGTGTCCCGTCGACTCTCAAAAAGACATATTAAAAAGAATTAGTATTAATAACATACGTAATAATAGATAGATTTTCTAGTGCTGTCAATCGTTTAGTTTAATCGCATATTTTTTCATACTTATAATCTGCAATTAATCAATATTTTAAAAGTACTGAAATTTGACTGTGCACTCACCACTTTATTAAGAACACTTGTACATCTACTTATTCATGCAATTATCTAATCAGCCAATCGTGTGGCAGCAGTGTGATGTATAAAATAAAGCAGATTCCGGTCAGGAGATTAAGTTAAAGTTCACATCAACCATCAGAATGGAGAAAAAAAATGTGATCTCAGTGATTTGGACCATGGCATGATTGTTGGTGCCAGATGGGCTGCTTTGAGTATTTCTGTAACTGCTGATCTCCTGGAATTTTCACACAAAACAGTCAATAAATTGTATAGAGAATGGCGCAAGAAAAAAAACATCCAGTGAGCCCCATTTCTGTGGACGAAAATGCCTTGTGGATGACAGAGGCCAGAGGAGAATGGCCAGACTGGTTTTAGCTGACAGAGATTAGAGGTTGACCAATAGTGGATTTTGCTGATATCGATAACTAATATGTTGGAAAAAGTTGATAACCGATTAATCAGCCAATAGCTTCTTTTTTTGTACAATTTATAAAATAATAAAAAATATCTTAACCTTTCCAAATATGATGTGAACAGACATTGAGGCTACAAGATTCTTAAAAGAGTAAAATCCCAAAAGCGTTTTTTTGTGCGACCAAAATCCCACTAATACCCAGACAAATTCAGATTTGATGCATTACGCAGGACTTTTAAACAAGGCCAAAATACACCAGGAACTCTTCTCTTCAGGAGTTTAGACCTATAAAGATGTCTTTATATTCCTTCAGACACATGTTATACAATTACAAGTATATCCTGACCTCCTCACACATGCTTTTGATGTGCATATCTACTGTTGTTGTATTCCCATTCATCTGCTGTTGTTTAGCACCAATTACATCTTCTTCTAGCACTTCTTTGTGACAGCAGTTCAAATGTGATTGTCTCCCCTTGTGGACACACTAATTAGTGCAAATAATTCCAGGCTATTGACATTTGGCCCCATTGCAGTGTGCCATGTGCTCTATTTGTATTTACCCATTTAAGCTTTGCATAGTCTATAAAATCACCAGATGAAGAGTTGTGTAGCTATATTTCACCAAATGAGGTTTATTAATGAGGAAAAACAATACTAATGAAATAAAAATTGGCAATTATCGATAGTTTCCAAAAAGCAACAATCGTCACAGATTAATAGGTAAAACTGATATATCAGTCCACCTTTACTATATATTCTTGTTTTCCTGTCAAATGCATTTATTTCCTTCTTAGTAAAACAATAACAAAACAATATGTAACAATAATGCTTTACACATTGTCCAAAGCCTTCCATGCAATAAACATATAAATATATTGCAACATTCAATATTTTCAAAGTCTAAGTAGGAGATTGACTAATTGAAAGAACATAGGTTGCGTATTCAGTCCAATGCGCATTAAAACTCTTAATCTTTCATCTGCCACAATATTAATCAGCCAGCAGACTGTGGCTATCTGCATTGCTACAGCAATTGTGAAGCTGCATTCACATTTCACATCAGGGCATCAAGCCCCACTTTGAACTTTTGAACTGACTTACAGACAAATGTCTCATTCTGCGTTTTTATGACTTGATGTGCTTCACATGTGGTAATTGCAAAGTACTTGATTTCTGTCACAAGTCCCATCTGGGATTGTTTTGCACAATAAATAGCATTAAGAGTTCCTTTCTCCATCACTCATAGACTCGTAGTCGTGATGTCATGTACAAAGAATCAATATAGCAGCAATCTCAACAGTTAGAGGTAGAGAATTTACATGAGATGAGGATGGGAATTTAACATGTCATAAATCAGATGCTTAGGCACTAATGCAAATTAAATAGGTTCATTAAGTTATTTTTAATATAATGTTTTTAACCTCTCTGTACTCCAATGCAAGATATTGTCATAGCAAAGCCAAAGAGTATCATATTATAATATAACCTACTAAAGAATGAACAAAACAGGCATAAAACCAACATTTGCATTCCTCCCAATGTCCTTGATTAGGCAACATTTAATCTACCACACAAACAATGTCCTCCATCAGCCCACACCCTTCACCAATGATGCACTCACTCTTTCCATTGTGTTGGAGGCTATTAATAGAAACAATCACACCTCTAACAAAGTTCTATCTTCATGGCATTTTAAAACAATGACGTGTGATTGTGGGTTAATCAGATGAGATCATAATGAACAGGGGAATGTGTCTGCAGGGTTGTCACCTGGATTATTGCAGAAGCTTGTGGATGCAGGTTCTGATAGAGTCCTCTGATAAACAGGTGAAGCAATTCATGTGATGCCTGTGTGAGGCCTGGTTGGGAGCATGAAGTCTGTAAAAATATTGCAGGTTGTATGTTGCACAACTAGAGAAGGACACATAGTGGTCATGTTATCACTATGTTTACATCACTCTGCATTGGTGCCACATGAATGAAGTCTGAAATGCTGTTTTTAGCCTAATTACATATTATATCTAGATGAAATGGCAGATTTGATCATGTGATGTGATGAAACTCAGCCTTTACTATTTTTGTTTTGAATGTGTTGCAAGAGTATAGCGACATGAACATCAGTGCATTAACATCACAAACATTAGGTATAGATGTAGTTTGAGACAATAATACTGTTCTAAGCACAATAGGTACATATCTTAGGCTTTGTTCACCCTAGTCATTGTGAAAAACAAGAAGCCAAAAATTATTTTCATGAGTGTGCTTTGTTGCTGATCTTCTAAGGTGCATGATAGCATATTAGATACGGAAGAATTACTGTATTTACACATTCATGCACATACTAAGTCAGACACCCAACTTGGTCTCACAGTATCATGTTACCATGACTACAATTTTGCAAAGTGATTTTTACATGGCTCTTTGTACATATTGCGGCATTTTCCTGGTCAAATGAACACTAGAGGCGCTACAGCATGTTCAGTTATAAATGTATCAGTTCATAAACGCATTGCACCTCACACAGTGCTATCATATTACATCTAAACACATTTACAACACTTTTACTGACACATTTGCATTACATAATCAACTACATTTACAAACATGTTGCGATCAAATTGCATAGTAGCTCAACTGATAGTGTTGCATTTGCGATGCAAAGGACTGGGGTACAAGTCCTGAAGAGCTTATGAGTCGACATGAAAGTGACATAGAAGTGCCACAAAATGACATCGGTTAGGTTTAGGTTTAAGGTTTAGGGTAGGGAGGTGAGTTTTGTTGATTTATAACTCAAAAGAGCATTAAAGTTGCACTCTGTAATTTTTGTCCACATATAAATAGTTTTACTTCTTAAGAAATGAATAGACATTTTAAAACATATGTATAAAATCATGACCACTCATGTGAGATGAAGAGTTCAGTCATATCAGTAACCTTATAAAAGCTCTTTTATTCTACATGGAGCAGGGGCGCCCTCATGGGAGCAGCCATGTTAGCATCACATACTACTCGCTTAATCTCAGTAACTGCCCTTGTATTGGACACTTTAGTTCATGGATTAAATTAATGCTGGCTACCTGTGTATAGGGAATTTCTGCAAAGGCATTGGCAACTGAAAACTACTGTGTTTGAATGATGCAGCATCCTGGCCACTAGGTGTCAGCGTAAGGAATATTTCGACATACTTCCAAAAATCGATGAGCACACCTTAGAAACCTCATGTGTCTGGGAGAACATTTAACTCACTTTTAGCTCCACACAGTTGACATTTCATCTCAGAAATGCCACGATGCGTGTCATGAACCACATAATACCATTTTGCAGAAGTGTTGCCACAGTCGTAATTTTCATGTGATCATGCTGGCTAAACTTAAGGCCGTTTAAGCTGTTTTATCAGTGCTGGATTGCCTTAATTTGTTCCTATCCATCTACAGATGTTCACAGGTGCTGCTATGGCATGAGTTGATATACATTCTTTGTCCTGTTTTAGTCAGTGCATTGACAGACAGTGCTGTTGTTTCTAATGACGCACTGTACTGATAACCAGCTGCTAATCAGTGTAAAATGTGAAGTGTCTAAATCCTCAAATAAAAATTCTGCAATAATCTGATAAGCAGAGACGGTGTCTCAGAAACTGGTGGCTTTGAGAACACCTTAATAAACTCAGGTGAACACCATAGCTATAAGTCTAACACAAACACACATAATCATACTTGCCTGCCATTTTTAGCTCCCTGTGAGCGCCTAGAGTCACCTAGAGTCACCTAGAGTCACCTAGAGTCACCTAGAGTCAATAGTAAGTGTGTGCAGCTCAGTTAGGTCTTATCAGTTTATCAGTCAGGCATATTTTTCAGGTCATGAGAACCAGTTGGAATAAGACGAAGTATTTATCTAGTAATCATTTACCTCTATCATCGTGACATTAAGGAGAATATTTGCTCGCAAAAAAAATAAATAAAATAAAATCTAGCATATTTTTATTTCTTAGAAGCACTTCGAATAAAAGTCTAAATAAAAAAAACTATAAAACTTATATAAGTGTACAGTATGCACATGTACCTGTATACTATGGAATATCTATATATCATCAAGTGATGACCCTAGTCACATCCAATGAGGTCACTTAAAGGCCACATAATTCACTTTGATTTAAATGTTATGATTTAACTTTAAACGGTAAAGTTCCCCACCACATGACAATTTCATGTAAAACATTTACCTGATTATTTTACCCTGGCCCTACTCGACAAATAGAGTTTAGCTCTTAAAATCAATGCAATCTATAAGATACAATTATTAAATTATTGGACCCCTTACTCCTAGTTCATGTCTATCTCCAGGCTGGTCCAGCTCTAGTGCCTTCACTATTTCATGTATCTGTGACCCCTCTACGATATATATATATATATGCTAATTCTGTCCTCTTCCCGAATCTTCAAGATGAGTGTTTGTGTCCCTTGACGTCCGCCACATCATGGAAAACGATAACATGTTGTCTGAGGTGAAAGCTTGTTTTATGAGCAGTGGATAACAGCACCAAATTTAGCAGATCTTAATGTCTGGAGCTTGTCATATAGTCACACAGGAAAATGGAACAATACCTTCAAGCGCCTGAAGAATCTGGGTGTACCCAATGCAAACGCTGCCTGCCAAAGCACCAAACTTGATCTGGAGGGTGTTTGAGGACAAGAGTTTAATGGAACAGAAGCACCAACATGCAGATTTAACAATAGTTCAAGAGTGTACAAAAGTAAACATTATTTTGAACAGAAATGAGAAATGAGGGCAGTCTCTGATGAGGTAATCGCATAAATGTGCATTTAGCAATGAAATTGCAATATATCATCTACTTCCACTCTTTCATAAAATGTGATGTACTTCATTTCTGATGATGCACTCCTTGTCAGGTAAACAGGTGACCTGATGGCTGCAAAAGTAGCTGGCTCTTAATAAAACTATGAGAGAGGTCAACAGAGAATGACCAGAATGCTTTGAGCTGACAAAGTCTACAGTAACTCAGATAACCACTCTGTACAATTGTGGTGAGAAGAATATCATCTCTGAATGCTATTCTGAAAAGCGGGTTGGCGCTGTTTTGGTGGCACGAGGGGGACCTACACAATATTAGGCAGGTGGTTTTAATGTTGTGGCTGATCGCTGTATACACAACACAGACTTGAAGAAAAGCAACACTGATAGTGAATAATCCATCACATCCTCTGTTTAATGATTTTGAAAAAAAATTGCCATCAGTAAGATATGATAGATATTTTATTCCATGATATATTGTTTCATAGAATAACTGATTTGTATTTATAGGTTTAGTACAGGTGTTAAATCTCTCATTAAGGGAAGGTACTACAGGTGAATAGACAAATAAAATTCCTGTTCTTCTATCCGAATGAAAAATGACCAGATGAGTATACCCAAAAATATAAGATTTCTTTGTATTGTGACTTTGAGTCCCCCACCCCCCATTAATATATGCAAATTAAGTGTTGTCTCATTAAATATGCATACATTTGCATGATAGATGAAGTCAGAACTTTTTTGGTTTGTTTTAATGTGATCAGTGGTTAGTAATCTTAAGTAAAGATAGGCGTAATGATTTTCACCTATTTATTTGCATATAATACCACATAAAAGGAAAATGACACAATAAATCAAAAAATCCCTCTGAACATGTCTAGCTATTCCAAGTAGAAATCAGTATGTAGAATTATGTGGCTTTACCTATTATGAGACATGAGTTGTCAAGCTCGGCATTTGTGCAAAATGTCATTTTGAGAAAATCGGCGTTAAAACATTTAGAAGTGTTTGAACGTGTTTTCCACAAACTGAACCAGTTATGTTGTACACTTTCATTTACAATTCAAAGATTACATGTAACATACAAATAAAACATAGCATGTAGTTCTGTACATGGGATTGTCCAAGGTTTCCAAGGTCAGAAATGAATAATTGTATCATTCTGTATTTATCTCCGACTCCCATTTCTTATTTATTTTACATGGCAAAGGTTGTATAAAAGCATAAACATTATTGTGTGCATGTTAGGAAAGTTTACAAGTTGTAGAAGGAAAAAAAAATAATATCAAAATTGACAAACTGAATAAAAATCATTATTTTTAGCTGTCTATTCTCAGAATAACAATTTATTAATTGTAGGAAAAGAGGAGGATCTTACCATCCTATCTGCCACTTCTTTATTATCAGTCACTTCTTTTCACAGTTCAAATAAAGGCAACTATGCCAAGTATGGAACACCCCATACCACATCATGTAGAGAATACCTTTCTTTAATCAGACGAGTAGATCTGAGACTTTTTCTTTTTTTAAAAACTTGTGCTACCTGAACCAAAAGAGATTACAAGAAATCGTTTGGCTCTCTTTCTGGTCAAAGCACCATCTTAGTAAATGATTCATATGCAGCCTGTGAGCATTAATATGAAAACGGTGCCACCAATGGCTTTAGGACATTATTGCTATTGATCATGTTATACCATAATGTCTGTTGTTATCAATTTGTTTTTACATTAGAAAATTCTCTTTTCAGTTTTGTAGATGCCTATGCCTGTATATAATCACATTTTTCACACATAATACTTACAGTATATTCCTAATATTTGCATTCTTCGTTTGATTTTACCATGGAGCTGCTAGTTTCTGTTTGAAATATCAAGTGTGTTTTCATTCTGTGGCTTTGCAATATGTTTGCTCGTAGGCCAATGGGAAAAGTGTGGCAGCACTGTTATGGAAAGAGAGGATATTTTCGGTAAGTTACCAAGTAAAGGTCCCTCCATGTTTATAGCTCTGATCATTCATATTAAAGGAGCATATTATATCCAGAATGTTTGAGTCACAGTGTTTATGGGAGGGCAGCTTCTGTGGAATCCTCCAAGCATAGCAGAGTCTATATTCTATATTAAAACCTCTTTATTATTCTGTCATAACTTTCATTCATTATCATTATTCTCACTACATGTAATGGAAAGCATATTTCTGCTGCAGATTAATGTCCTTATAAGGGTCTGTTTTTCAGTTCCTCCTCATTGTAGCAGGACTGTAGCTACAGCAGAAATCCCAGACACAACACACAGTCAACCATCATCCACTGTGTGTGAGTATGTACAGTGTATAGTACCATACTGGTGCATTTCTCAATAACACACCTATTCCACATTGTGTGGTACTACATAGCATTACTAGCTTTAAAAGTAGTGTGTTGTTGATATATATATTGGTAACAAAATATTCATATATAATTCATATATATAATACAACGATTCATGGCACAAATTGATGACCTGACATAAGAGCACAAATTTGCCAAAGTAACAGGCTGTTCAGTCACATCCAGCCCATCAGCTTTTATTTTGTGGCCCTCACCATGCCACAACTTATGTGACACGTCAATTGAATTCATATACAGTGATCTCAAAATGCATTTGGTAACATTTGAACACTTAAATAAAGTAATGAATCCCGTTCTATCATTTTTGCATCATGTCTTTATGAAAAATAAAAATATAAATATAACAGAAATATAGTTCTAGCGGGAAGACATCAGCGCACCATTAGCTGGGTAATTCCCAGCCAATCGCATGTAAGCCGTTGCTTTATAAGTCTGCTCACAATCTATCACATTGCTGTTTCAGTGCGCAAACACGACAACCTCCACCACCCCACCACCACCAGTTGAGTCCCGTCCTGCACGAGGGTAGGCTCCTCGCCTCTGCCACTTATCTCCGGCAGGATATGACGGTTCCGAGTACAACTTCTTCCGACCACCAGACGGGGCCTACGCCAAAGAGAGACATTACTTTTCTGTTTTGTATTCATCAAATAAATTTAAAATTAAATCTCACTCAATACTGCAAGTCTTCCACATAGAATATACATTATTCTATTATTTTATAATTTTATTTTTTTTATATTTTATCTTGAAAATGCTTTGAAAGTTTTACACAATCTGGGCCTGAAAAGACCAGAGCTATCTAATAATGCTTAGTGAAACACCAAAAATGATTATGTTTTATAATGCAATACAATTTTAGATTCATATTTAAAGTAAAGGGTTAGGGGTATATCCAAATTGTTTCAGGGGCCACTCTGTACATATAATTGTGGCCTTTTGCAGCTGTTGTGGTTTGAATATGGCCCTTTGGGCTTCTTGAGTTGAGTTTGTCTGGTTTGCTGATTTGGGGAAGGAGTTGTTTTTTTTTTTTACTATTGCGTTAGAAACAATAATGGTGTGTTCACATACAGTGTGAAGAAAATTTTCGCCTTGCATTGCTCACGTGAGTTTGACCGCTGGATTATAGATTTGTGTTTAAACTCGCGTTCGCGCGAGTAACGCGAACCCGTGTGTATTCCCCCTTCTTTTCCGGAAAAGGACAGGAGGAAGGGCTTCTACAACTTCATTCATATTAAAGTACAACCAATAGGTGGAATCAAGTAGACACGCATATTTTCAGAACTTACCGGGTAGTCCAACTTCCTCACTCACTTTCCTCCAAGCAATTACTTTTTTGGTCCGGTCTCTGTACACGTATGATGTTGTGTCATACAATTCCGGGTGCCCACACTCCGCTACAACAATTTTTTCATTCATTTTTCCAGATTTCATCTGCTACTGCATCAGTACGTCAGTGACATCTGGACAATCTCAATGCTGTTAGGCTTTCGCGACAACACGTTGTGCAGATTTTTCGCTCGAGTTGAAAAAAATGTAAACTTCCACGAATACGCAAATGAAAAGATTTTGCATGTTCGAGTCACATCATTCACTTCATTTTAGCCGCCCGGTGCGAATTTGCGTCTATTCGCATCTTTGCATTGACTTTGCATGTAATCACGTCGTGTGAAACGCACGCTTCGTGTTGTATGTGAACATACCATAAGAAGGCAGGACTTCTTACATCATTAGCACTTTCTTTGAAATGTCATTTGTTTATCCATCTATGCAACACAAACATTTCCCTGAGGAAATGCTCTCTGTCTTATGTGACCACATTGGATTTTTCCTGACCTTGATTCAACAATTGCTGCAGGATTCCTTCTTTCCACTATACCTGCAGTAATGGCTTCCCATCAAAACAAATCTGTTTGCTTCTGCTTAGAGTTCAGACCTGCTATAGGAAACAACTGCATCTGTGTTAAACAGCTGGACGTGTTTGTATCCTGATGCACCTGCTCGCAGTGAACGTGACTGTGAGCATTCAACCACAACATGAAACCAAGTAGATTCCACAGTCCTGCACCAAGTCATTGGGTTTCCTTTCAATCTCTGGTATGTGGAGGGTCAACCAGTGATGGCCATCACTGTCAGGTTTGAATGAGAAATTAAGATAAGGATCCAATGCATTTATTCTGACAGATTTGACTGTTTACAGAGCTTGCTGAATGTTGTTTATAAAGAAGCTCTGACCGTCGGCAGGGTTGGGAGTCTAGCTATCACTTGGGGATATCTGTTGTACGTGTACCACAACACAAACCAAAATGCGATCTGCATCTTGAGCTGTCAAATATGTCTCGTGTCCAGACATGATGCAGACTGTTCTGGGAACAGTGGATTTGTTTTCATGCTTTAAGAAAGGACACTGCAGGTAGGCTTGCTTGATGACTAGGTTGTCAGTATCAATTTAGAGTGAGACTTTGAAACCAAGCGAGAATGGTGAAAATCATGATAGTTCTGATCCAAACCTCAGTGAGCTGCCTAGACATCATAGACACACTCGCAATGAAAAGCCTGTTTCAAAAGGTAGACAGCAACATTATGCTACCTTCTAAGATACTTCTATTGTTCAACTTCTGAGGCAGCATTGCATGTATCCTTCACAGAGAAAGCAATCTTCGAGTGCATTGCGATAAGCTCAATGGAAAAAATAAAGAAATTTGAGGATTGATATTTAACAATAACAAATAAACATTTAAAGAGAGACCTACTGAGATTGTAGTACATTTCATCATTAAAAGAAGGTAAGTACCAGACTTTTGTCAAATGTTCAAATAAGTTTTTGTTTTTTTTTTTGCTTCAAATCAATGCTTGTAATGTTGTGATTCACCTCGGAGCTTGTTGGTTTGGTTCATGGCTTGAACACTTTCATTAAGGATTTTATGAAATCCCTATGGAAGAAATAAATGAGGAAAGTACATCCGGAATCAAGATGCCTGAAAAAGTGGGCGGGAACTGTTGCTCTCTATACCAAATAAAATTTGTTCAATTTACAGCTACACTATGTAACTTTTTGCCCTCTAGCGGTTAAAAAATCAAACTGCACGTGTCTTGCGGAAGAACATTGTTTTGGTTGTAGTTCGGCTCTGCTTCTCTTTGTGGATGAATGTGGTTCGCGGCACCGGTGTACACATGAATACAGGACATCTTATCAGAGGGAATGGACAAATAAATAACAAAAGAATGATGTCTTATGCTGCTGTTTTGACTTCTATTATACACTATGACTGCTAGTGTGATAAAGTCAAGCATTGTAAAGTTTTTATAACTGAAGGATATTCTGGCCAAATAGACCACAATAGTAACTCATTTATAGATTGTCATTGTTACCAACACATCATTTCAACACTCATGTCCTTGGCAAGCCTTGGATGAAAGGATTTGTTTAGAAGTTGTTGCCATTATAAAAATACACACATGGGCTAAAGTTCTTCACCGATTACAGTATAAGCATTGTATTTCACATTGTGTGTGTGTGTGTGTGTGTGTGTGTGTGTGTGTGTGTGTGTGTGTGTGTGTGTGTGTGTGTGTGTGTGTGTGTGATGACACAATTATGCATAAACCATATCAATATAATATCTTCCCTGTTGAGTAAGAAAAAACCATCTCTGTGTCGCTTTTAAATCCTATCAGATCTCGGTTGTCGCCACCTCTGAAAAGCCAAGCCCATGTTGATTCGGGTTTTATTACGGATTATGTCACTTTCCCTTTTTGCTTGCAGACTCTGCTCTGTTCAAGGTTTCTTTGTTTTTACAACTGGTGATTCTCTAGAGGTTTGTAGGTTTGAATGATCCATGGTAAATGTTTCTTGTTCGTTGAGACAACAAACTTTCAGTTACACACTACTACCACTAGAGTACTCCCACTCTAAAATATAAATCATTATTATAGGTTTATCAAAGTGTATTTGGGTAAAGTATATGGAAGATGGGTTTTTGATGCGCTCACTCATTACTAACATTTAGTTCTTTTTTTAACAAAGAAAAAAGTTACATAGTGTAGCTTTAAGTAAGAATGGGCTACTTTAACTAATATGTGTGTGTGTGTGTGTGTGTGTGTGCTGTGTATTGTTAATGCATATTAGAGTATCGTGTTGTTAGCTTAGCAACATGCTAATGTCAATCTCTATAGTTGCTGACTATGAAGAGTGTTTTAAATCATTCACTTATGATGTTCAATTTCGTTTTGAATATGGTGCCTAATGGGATGTTCACTCTGAATGCGTTTTTGCAGCGCGTCTGCACTGTTTTTCAATAGTTTTTTCATCTTTGACCATTGAGGAGCATGATGCTATTTTTGCAGCAAGTTTTTATACGTTTTTAGATGCCGTGTCAAGTCAAAGTACTTTTAAAGACCTCTCAAGAAACTTGCGCTCTGTTCTTTTGGTTGCACTTCTTCTAGCTTCTTTTAGCACAAGTACGCGTTCAGTCTTAACAACCCCTTAAAAGGTAAGGGCCTATATTGATGATTTCCTGCAACTGTTACATCATTGCTAGCTATTTCAAAGCCATGGCTTAAATTCTCAGGGAACTTATTGATTTAAAAAAAAAAAAATGATATTCAAAATGCACTATAAGTAGTTTTAGATAAAATAAATCATATTTATTCAGCTACAAATTAATTCACATTTTTACTCATTCACTACTATTGAAACATGATTAACTAATCAGTAATTAACAGCAAATATTTTAGCTTATCAATAATTACCGAATTTGATTTGCCTCTTTGAAAACTATCAACAAACTATAACTAATTTAAAACAACTACTAATTAATTACTATCACAACATTAACTCCTCAATGTCTAATATGTGAATGGTTCTATTTTTATTGTCAACGTGAAAATATTTTACAATTAATTTTTGTATAATAAATATGTTCATTGGGTGTATTCAAGTCATCTTTATTTAAATTGCATTTTTATGTATTTTTAAATAACTTCAAAGATCTAATCAAACATAACAATCTAAACTCTAGGTGAAATCTGTTAATAACGGTGAATAAGTGTTAATGTACTATACATACTTACTTTTCCTCTTTAATGTAATTATCAATGGAACAGTTTTAAAAAGTTTTACTACATACTTGTTAAGAGTTAACACCTTAGTCTTAGAAATATTGCGTCCCCCTGGGTAAACAAGTACACACTTGACCTCTCTGTTAAGTAATCTCAGTTCATTTAGCCTGAACGCAGACATCCTGTCAGACACAGCAAGACAATGAAAAAGGCCCGTTCTGATACTGACTTCAGTAATCACTCTAAAAAATAACAGACAAACAACAGTTGCTCAAAACAAATACATGCTCACCTGCAGACACAAATGCACCTGCGCACAGTGCAGTGCTAATGGCCAAGACAACCAGGAAACACTTAGAGAACAAAAAACAAAGCCAACAGTGACAAAAAAAATTTGACACATCGTAATCAGTTTCAGTCCTAGCCACATCGGTTCCTATCACCAAGCGGAGACGGGCCTTTATTTTTCCTCTGTTTTCCCATTTTTTTTCTCTGAAGGAATGTGGCAGGAATGTGCAAACTGCATCCTGTTTTTTCCTTGTTCTTAGTCAGCGGTTTGAAACTTAAAGCAGAGGACACTTCATCAATACTGAAAAAGGAAAGAGGGATGCTGGAAAACCACAAGATGCATTCTTGTAAATGGCCTAGTTGCACAAAATGACATAAAATTCCCAATTTAAATTTGATCTACATGGAAACTACAAGAAAATATGACACAAAATGTAAAAAATAGGAGAAGCATAGAATTTCTATGCCATTGACGTCATTAAAAAGATGTGCAAAAATCAACCCTGTCTCATGAAATCCTCTACAAAATGACAAAACTGTAAGAAATCGCACAAGACTTTTACTCCCATAGAAAAATAGCATCATGATTTTAATAGGAAAATAACTTGTGTAGAAAGCACCAGGGTATTACAGGTTATTGACATACAACAGTCATTTGTATTGCATAAACACAGTAAATATGGAATGAGTAACCAAGTATGTTCATAGAAATTGAATTTCTTAAAATAAAGTGTTGGATAGGAGGCTAGCTAAAATGTTATGCCTGTATTGAATCAATTTGAAATTCTGTTTATTGCAAATGGTTGGTCTCTATGGGAATAAAAGTCGTAACAATGTTTACGAGCCATTGTGAGTTGTCATGAGGCTATGTTGGCAAAAATAATTATTGTTTTCAAACAGGTTTCCCGAACACTCCCCCCATCTGCCAGTTTTGTCTGCCATGGGAACAATAATCATAGCACCAGCACAGTCACGACGAAGCGCCTCTTCATTCTTCTCCAAAAAAAGTTCGGAACAGCTCAGCAATGAACTATTATCTTTAGTTTGCATGCCAGGGACTATACCTTCTAGCGGAGCATGACATTTAATAAATGTGCTAAATAAACCTCCTTAACATTTGAATTATGCTGTAACCTTTTCTAAAACCTTTTTATAAATGATAATGCACTTGATTCAGCAATATTGTAAATATTGCTATTCTTTTTTAAATGTGTAATTGCATAGTAAGGTATGATACTTGTTTGTACAGTGTAGTGAATTGTGTAATGAGCAGTTGGACTTAGTGTATTGTGGAGTTCTGTTTGACATTTAACAATGAGTGCAACGTTAATAGTTTTATCTGCATATGATCAAATGAACATGCTTCAACAAAGTTCAAGAATCATTTGTTTGTGATATATTATAATAATATATAATTTATTTGAGAATAGATGTACAATGACATTTAATTATAAATTAAATAAATAAACAAATTGACTGCTGGACATAAACAGTTCAAGTTTAAACATTCAAGTATCTGTGAAAAACACAAAGTCTTAAAGTCATAAATAGTCCTTCTCTTAATATGAAGAGAAAAAAAAGACAGGTTCGGCATAATTAAATATGAAAATAGTAGTCAAAACTCTACATATAAATAAGCATAAATAGCCAGTCATAACAAGAATGCATTGAGGGTATTTTGAGACTGTAATGTGAACTTTTATATATACTGGACAATTACTCACTAGCCTGTTTGTACTTTAGGAAGAACAATCACAGCAGTTTTGGCAGGTTTTGAGCTATTGAAACTACTGGCATTCTGAACAATGCAAACATCGAACAGAAAGCATGCAGTAAATTCTTCCACCTTCACTGAAGGAAAAAAAAAATGGGGGAAGGAAGAGTTGTACAAAGAAAACAGATAAACATTCCTAAGGGCTACGGCTTTTCTTTCTTTTCTCGAAAACATTCGGATACTTTCTTGAGCCATTGATAATAGAAGCTTTAGCGCTGCAAAGCAGAGAAACATATAAAAAAGAACTCAAATAAAATGAATAATATTAATATATATATATATATATATATATATATATATATATATATATATATATATATATATATATATATACACTGCATAGAGTATATCAATGAAGCTCTGATACAGAGAAAATGTCATATGAAAACAATAAGTTAAAGTAAAGATGTTACACAAGAAAACTTGCTTTCGGCCATTAATAGAACAGTTCAGTGTCAAAAATAAAGACTATGTTGTAAAATGTTTCTTTTCGTTGTTAAAGGTGAAGGATGTTATTTCTGTGTGGCACCAAACGGAATTACATAAATAATGGTTGAACGACCCTCGTCTTCCACTGGTTGTACCAATGTTGCTTTGTCGGCCTGGTCAGCATGTTCCAAAAAATATGTTATATATTTTAACATAAAAAAATTCCAACCTTCATCATATAAGCAACCAACTGTAATGTCCTGCAAATCTTCTCAAATTGATTTTGCATACAAGTGACTGGCTGCAGTATATTCATGTAGACTACCACTTCAGATTTCAGCATAGTCCATTGGAAATGTCACCACTTCGCTCATGTAGATGATTATCTGATCTTATTCTCACCAAATAAATCACAGTGTCTTTGTCCTCAGCTGAAGTATTTCTGTCTTGAATTCTGAGAGACCTCCGCTAGGTTTGTGTCTGCTTCCTATGAGGCAGATCCCAAATGAATCCTCTTCATCCAGGATTTGTTTTGTTCAGATGCTCGTGAGTACATCAAACCCATCTCTCTCTAACTAATCAAGAGATTCATAGATCTGGATTTCTTTTTGTGCGACACAGAGTGTGAAGCTGTCATGAGGTTTTCCTTTACTGCCTTCCTGCAAATGGAAATGACATCTTTTTTAGTCCTAAAGCAGGATATTTTAATTCATATGAGCAATATATGCTAATCATGCTAATATTTATGAGTGATGGTAAATGTTTTGTTACCTGAGAGAAACGAGTAGGCGATCACTAGCTTTGTCCATGTTGTTTGACAGGTTATTAGGTTGGGTCATAATCACCATATCTGGGTCTTCAGAGCTGTAAAGACAAATAGAGGAAAAGGTTACATACTGAATTCACCAGAAAACCATTCGGTCAATTCTCAAATGCCAATCAAAAGTTTGTACAAACTTGATATTGCTCATGAGTTTACAAACTTTTTGATCTTAAGGTTTTATCCTTATATACATTCTTAAAAGAAATTGTGCCAAACTATAAATAAGTATGGATGCAAAATAATATCTGATTTGCTTAATATTCAGTGCCTAGCTCTCAAAAACCCACAGGAGAACGAATGAATGGATCCCGTTCTCTTGAAAATTACGTGATTGTGGCAATATTTTTGCTAAACTTTATTATGTGATTCTTAACTCAGTTCTGAGATGAAATGTCCAGTGTGTGGCGCTAAAAGCGAGTTAAATGTTCTTCCCAACAAATGAGGTTTAAGGTTAATGCTCTATCGAGTTTTAAATCAACAAAACCAATCACCCTAACCTAAACTTTAAACCTAAACCTAACCGTTAGCATTATGAAAAACAAATGTGAGAGGAAAAACGCAATTTCTGAAGCAACCGTGTCGATTTGTGGTGCTTCTATGACACTTCAGGCCCCAGTCCTTTGCATTGCAAGTGCAACGCTCTATCAGTTGAGCTACTGTGCAATTTGGTAACACTTAAAAAAGTTTGTAACTGTAGCTAGTATATAATGCAAACGTTAAAATGGTTTGCCTTACAAACCATACGCTACAGTAAAAAGTGTTTAGAAGTCATAAGACAGCATTGTGTGAGGAAGAGAGCGAAATCGTTTAGCAAAAATGTAGGTATAGTAACGTGATTTTATTAGACCAGGTTGAATTAAAGGAATAGTTCACCCAAAAAAAAAATTCTCTCACTTAGTGTTATTATCACTTACCCTGATGCCATTCCATATGTGTAAGACTGTCTTTCTTCAGCAGAACAGAAATGATGATTTTTAGAAAAATGTTGAAGCTCTGTAGGTCCATATAATGTAAATGAATGGGTGCCATCAGGCTGCTGGTCCAAAAGTCACATTTAACCGTTCATAAAAGTAATCCACATGACTCCAGTCGATCAATTAATGTCTTCTGAAGCAAGTCGATAGGTTGGTGTAAGAAACAAATCGATAATTAAAATTGTATTAACTTTAAAAAAAATCACTTCCCGCCTGCAGTCAAAGCATCAGTGACGTAAGCGATATGGTGCATTCACACAAGAAGTCAAAAGCACGCGCTTAGTACACAACAAAGGAATGAATGTTACGCTAAGGTTAGTTCATTTCAAACAGAATCTCAGCGCTGGCCGGAATCAACGATTTAAAGTTCAAAACGTTTTCATTATCAATTTATTTCTTACACCAACCTATCTATTTGCTTCAGAAGACATAAATTGATACACTGGTGTCGTGTGGAATATGACTTTTGGACCGTCAAGTGCTGGTACCCGTTTACTTATATTATATGGACCTACAGAGCATCAGCATTTCTCTAAAAATCTTAATTTGTGTTCTGCTGAAGAAAGAGAGTCGAACACATCTGGGATTGCGTTAGGGTGAGTAAATTATGAGAGAATTTTCCTTTTTGGGTGAACTCATTCTTTAAAGTGTCTCTCCCACGCAATCCAGGAATTCAAACACAGACAGTAGCTTACGATGACCTTGAGCAACACACAAATTTACAATACATCTTCTTTTGATGAAATGAAACTTATCCAAAAATAGTTGCCCTTTGATTTGGGGACCCTGTATAACTGTCTCATTTCCTTAGATGAAGGTCCCTTATCTTCTCCCTTATACTCCCAGCATATCAACGCTTCCTAAAAACTCCTACACAACCTGCCTTGATCTACGCATGGCTGCCTGTGGCATCTGCGACAGGCAAAATTACACGTATGTGTTTTATTTTGTTTTCAGGGTGGGGCAGGAAGGTGCAGATCTGAGCGTTTGAGCTCACCTGTTGTAGCAGAAAGTGAAGCAGGTACGGTCGGCCAGGATCGCACATTCACAACGGCCGGTAGAACGCCGACGACGGGACAGAGGACTTCCGAGACCATAGGGGGCGATTTTACTGTTGGGAGATGAAGATGAAAGAGTTAACAAAAACTGTGGAATAACAACTGCCTTCAAACAGGGTGTTACTGATATAAAACTGAGGCTACGGTTTTGGGGATTTATTTGAGGATCTAATTCCACATTGGGTCCAATCAGATATATGGGTGTTGCAATCAAAAGAAAGGCTTATGTGAATTCAGGTAAATTGGACCACTTTCTGACAGTCATTTTGAATGGCAAAATTTCACCCTCTGTTCTCTTAGACGTACTCACTTTGGTGTGTTGACCCAAATGATGTCTAGATGACAGAAATAGATGCACTCCTTGTCCAACCAGCTGCTACAGGAGCAGCGCTTGGTACGAACCCGCTTTAGAACAGGTGGATCGCTGGATGCTTCGGAAAGAGGATATCCGAACCCTAAAATGATAGAAACGTACAGAAGTTATGATGAAGGGTGTCTATAGTGACTATTTTCAATTGACTTATACACCGTTTAAAGTCATATCCTGCCATTGCTACCTTAAGGAGATATTTTTACTTGATCTAACCCTTAAAATGAGTTTTGTTGGTGTAATCTATTGTATTCAGGTTGATTCAGAGATGTTAAATAATAATTTTGGGCTGAATAAAACCAGCCGATTAGTTGAGATTACCACATGAAGCACATATTTTTTTTATCCTTTATTAACTTCTTTCATTTTTATCCAATCTACAGTATGAGTCATACGCAATGACTAGCTATTTAAACACTTGTCTCCTTGTTAATATTACAGATTTGTCAGTGCAAGCAATCAGTAGCAGTTGTACACTGTAAAAATGTTTTGTCAGGAAGCCTACGATGTGATTCAAATAGTAACAGCTAAATTAATTGGTTTTATTCAACTATAAAATAAATGACTGCACCAACCTGACTAAATCAATGTACTTTTTTAGGGTCATTATAGAAAATTAATCTTAAGGTAAAAAACCTTAAAAACCTGGTAATCTCCAATTGTTATCTATATGCCATAGTGCAATAACCTGCAGCACCTATTAATGCTGGTTCTGAGCCATACTCTTTGTATGATGCCCAAAAGTGGATCACAGGATACAACCGTAAAGAGTACAAGTACATCATTAAATTTAGACTGTTAAACATGTAGCACAAAATACAGAATTCAATGTGATCATAGTTAATTGTAATTCTTTGCACACTATAAGCTCATAAGGACAGAAAAAGTGCTATTTGCTGAAAATTCATAGATTGAAACTATTTATCCATATGTATCTATAAAGCACATTGCCCATTGCAAGTCATTTTTAAACCAATAACTATCATTGTAATTGACTTACCTTGCTGCAGCATGCACAGTGTAGCAGAAATAAACAGAGTTGTCCGCAGTGAGAAAGACATCATAGTATCTGAAGAGTTTAACAAATCTGTTAAATCCACAAGAGGTGAGTTATGGTGTACACAGTTAGTGCAAGCAGTCCACAACGCTCTATACAGGTGCTTGTGTTCACCTCAACCTGCCCGCCTTCCATTTATGCTCCCAAACGCTCCGCCCATTCCACCAGTGTGTGGAACAAAACTGTTAATCAACAGACCCTCCCACTGCATCCTGAAATTCCCTGACATTCCTGCGTTCCTCACTGGTTCAAGTGGGGGAAAAGAAAAGATGGACACGGATCAGGGAGTGCTGTCAGTAACTCTCCTTGGATCAGTAAATGTCACAAAAAAAACAGGAAACCTTTTTTTTTTTTTTTCCACAGGAGAGTCTGCATGCTGCCATCATCAGAGACAGTGTGTAATGGCATGTTTTGCATGTGACCAGGGTTACATCCCACATTCATGCAGAATAAATGCCAGATACCACTGAAGGAAAAAGCAGGACTGATATGATATGCACTCAAATCCAGGGACTACAGATAATAGATATTGCACGACTGATACATTTTATTTGCAATGTTCGAAAATTGGAAAACATGTCAGTGCAACAATACTCAGAAACATTGTCCATTCTGTTCAAACAATGAGAGATATTGTATGAAAGATAATGATAAAACTAGAGTTATTCAAATAGCATAACAAAACATTTCCAAAAAGTAATGCTATTCCCAACCAGTATGATACATTTTTTTTGACTGAAATATCTATTATATCTATAGATACACCATGTTTTATAGGATGTGTTAGAATTTTGTCTTTTTATATTGTGAGAAAAAGCACATGTCATCCAAAACACCATAATAAATGAGCAATTATTTAAACTGAAAGAACAAAAAGAGAACAGAGGGAACGTGTACATTTTCATTACAGATCTCAGAAAAGTACATTTACAAATGCATTATAAATCATTGATAATATCATCATAATCATGCTCTAATATCAGGAATAAAATGGGCGACTTTTATGCAATATTGCCAAATTATATGAGCATTTCAACTTGCATGTTATAAATGCTTAATAATTACACATAAAGCATAACATAAAATGCCCATAAATGATTAATAAATGATTTTTGTCACAATGCAGCACAAACAGACTATTATAGTGAGATTAAAAGGAGGGATTTTGTCATTTTGTGTTTACATTCATTATTATAATGTCTGGACTCACTTGTGTTGTCACTTGTCACATTGACTTTCTAGTTCTAGTTACCTAAAGTCCAGCTCTTCATGCTCATTCACAATGTATATTATATAATACAGCCTGATGACTATTAAACCTACTGAACTTTATGTATATACAGTAGCTTACTAATGTTGAATAAGTGTTATTAAGCATTAATAACAGGTACAATAACTCACAATTTTGCAAATATTGTATGAATGTCACCCTTTTTATGAATGTTGTTATAACTGATTATCAATGATTTACAATGTAGTTGTAAATGTATTATTAGTCATTGCTGATCCCCTTTACAAACCCTTAGCAAAGGTAACATTAATATAAAATGTTGCAGTGATTTTAAGATTAATTCGAAAATTTCTTATAAAATTCTTGAAGACAGCATTTTCTGAGCTATGCGATACACTTACTATGCGTCAACTTTTTCAGTTGTGTTCAATTGGTTTTGCCCCTAAAGAATTTTTGGGAAAAAAAGTTGATCCTTAAATATAAAAAAATCGGAGGATTCCATGAAGTTACATGAGATAGAAAAGTGCAACCTATGAACATTTCCTCTGTGAAATGATTTTGCAATTTGCTTGGAGTTGAGTTTATTGTTTCTGATAAAGAGTTATGTACATATCTTATACAGTACTAGCTCTTTATAATGTAACTTTTAGCTGTCATTGAATTTGAACTTTTTGTTATTTATTTAGGGATATAGAAAGTAATCTAATATATCTGACCACTGCATTAGGAAAATTAGGTAACATTCACAAATGTTATGCAAATTAGATATGTAACCCAATCAATTGAGGTCATGACAGCATCATCTTTGCCAAATGGGTTTGATAACATCTTATCAATGTACTGGGCGATTGCCAGTTATTCAATATGCACAGGTAATGACAGATTAGAATATATATATAATAGCATTAATCAACTGATTTAGTTAGCTATTTAATGGCCTACCTGTTGTGTTAAAACTATATATATATATATATATGCATATTTTTTATTTAATTATTGCAGTGAAAGAAAAGTTTATTACTCACACATGCAATTTTCTTTTAATTCAAATATTTTAAAATATTTTCTATATTTAATCATTTATTCCATAAGTACAAATAACACTTGGTGCAAATCTGTATACTTAGATCCAGTGCAACAAAAAAACATTTTGAAACTTTAGCCACACATAAAAAATATCTGAATGTCATTGTGTTATTTGTTTAAATCTCAAACCAACTGTCATTTGTTTTAAATATAGCACAAACACACTTTTCATCACAAAACGTTTGTTACATTTGTAAATGATAAAGCAAGACATTCAGTGTTCAAATGAAGACAAAGGTCATACTGACACTTTGGTTGTCAAATATATATAAAAAGAAGCATCCATATTTCAGGACACTGTATTTTAAAGATAATTTTGTAAAAATACAAATAACTTTACAGATCTTTATTGTAAAGGTTTTAAACAATGTTTTCCATGTTTGTTCAATGAACCATAAACAATGAATGAACATTCACCTGTGGAACGGTCGTTAAGACACTAACAGCTTATAGACGGTAGGCAATTAAGATCACAGTTAAAAAACTTAGGACACTAAAGAGACCTTTCTACTGACTCTTAAAAACACCAAAAGAAAGATGCCCAGGGTCTCTGCTCATCTGCGTGAACTTGCATTAGGCATGCTGCATGGAGGCATGAGGACTGCTGATGTGGCCAGGGCAATAAATTGCAATGTCCGTACTGTGAGACGCCTAAGACAGAGCTACCGGGAGACAGGAAGGACAGCTGCTTGTCCTTGCAGTGGCAGACCACGTGTAACAACACATGCACAGGATCGGTACAGCTGAATATCACACCTGCGGGACAGGTACAGGATGGCAATAACAACTGCCTGAGTTCCACCGATTTGGAGGTTGAGAGTGCGTCATGGTCTGGGGCGGTGTGTCACAGCATCATCGAACTGAGCTTGTTATCATTGCAGGTAATCTCAATGCTGTGCATTACAGGAAAGACATCATCCTCCCTCATGTGGTACCCTTCCTGCAGGCTCATCCTGACATGATCCTCCAGCATGAAGATGCCACCAGCCATACTGATCATTCTGTGCATGATTTCCTGCAAGACAGAAATGTCAGTGTTCTGCCATGACCAGCGAAGAGCCCGGATCTCAATCCCATTGAGCACGTCTGAGACCTGTTGTATCGGAGGGTGAGGGCTAGGGTCATTCCCCCCAGAAATGTCTGGGAACTTGCAAGTGCTTTGATGGAAGAGTGGGGAAACATCTCACAGTAAGAACTGGTAAATCTGGTGCAGTCCATGAGGAGGAGATGCACTGCAGTACTTAATGCAGCTGGTGCCACACCAGATACTGACTGTTACTTTTGATTTTGACCCCCCCCTTTGTTCAGGGACACATTATTCCATTTCTGTTAGTCATATGTCTGTGAAACTTGTTCAGTTTATGTCTTAGTTGTTCAATCTTTTTATGTTCATACAAATATTTACACATGTTAAATTTGCTGAAAATAAAAGCAGTTGAATGTGAGAGGACGTTTCTTTTATTGCTGGATTTATTTGGGAAAATACATAATGACAATGGATAGACAAAAATATCAGTTTAATGTTCTATTACTTCTGCTAAAGAAGAAACAAAAGACAAAAAAAAACAAGAATACATAAAAAGTAAATAAAAACTGTTGAATTTAAATGAGATGCACAACAACATTTTTCTCTGATGAACTGGAAAAAAATTAACCATTAGGAGTCACTGCAGGGGGGCAGGAAATGCCTGAGTGATGTCACAATCCAGAAAACAATGGCATTACAGAGACTATTTGTCCTGTTGAAAGTGTGGGGATCAAAAGCATAAAACAATAACTAAAGTAAATATTTGTTCTATCGCCCAGCATGAGTGGACATAAAAAGTGTTTTTTAGGTAAATCAACATAACAATTCTGACCTATATTCCCATATCATTTAACAATCCCATTTTCCCAAATGTCAAGATGGAAAATAATTCCATATATATATATATATTATCTCTAATATGCTAAGTAATATGGCTTTTTCTTTTCCTGAGAAACATAATTCTTGATTGTAATTTAATCATTACTCAGAAAACTGTCATGACATTTCAATCTCAGTCTCTCACTCTCTCTCTCTCTCTCTCTCTATCTCTCTCTCTCTCTCTCTTAGTTTCTACAGTCACAATCTAAAAATGCACCCTGATCCACTTCCTCCTGCTCTCAGCCCGGAGTCGCGCTGCAGGAATGTGCTGCTGTGTGGTGACAAACACAAAACAACTGAAAGCGTCTGTGGAATTCCTCTAAGGAATGCTCTGTTCCAATGCACTTTGAGACCTTATATGCTCCATTAGACTCAATGACCAAAAGTGGTCACTGGAACAGACAAACTGCAATAGGCGGGAGATAGAGAGGAATGGAAAGAGAAAGGGACAGGAAACAACATAGATGACATGCAAAATTTGTTGAATGATGTTATAGGGACAATAATGTATTTATAGAAGGTTGGCCATGAAATAGTGAAACCTGATTTTGCACATAAAACCATTTAAGACAATAGTATAGTAGACAACAAAATACAGTATAACACATTAAGAAATGTCAAAATAAATGACAAAGAGGTCAAATCTACTCTTAAAAAATAAAGCAAAATAGTTCATATATTGTAATATCTCAGATGCACAGGTAGATACCTGAACCTGCTGGGCATTACTGCCTCCTGCACCTCTGCAGGTGCCTTCATTTGTCCAGCTATGGGGTCATTAGCCGGGAGCCACCTGTCACGGATGTTTCGCCCCATTAATCCCAGAAAATCTCCTGGTGGTGAGGAAGACGGTCAGGAGTGCATTCAGGAAGTATTCAGGCTCATTCATTGTTTTCACATTTTGTTATGTTGAAGCCTTATGGTAAAAAGCTTTAAATACTTTTTTTAAACATCAATCTATACTCTATACCCCATAATAACAAAAAAAAAACAAGATATTTCATAACTTTTCATTTATTAAAAAGAAAAAACTGAAATATCACATTGACATATGTATTCAGACCCTTTTCCATGTCACTTTAAATTTAGCTCTAGTGCATCCAATATCTTTGGATCAACTTTGAGATGTTTCTACACTTTGATTGGAGTCCACCTGTGGCAAAGTCAATTAATTAGACATGATTTGGAAAGGCACACACCTGTCTATATAAGGACTCTCTGCTGAAAATGCCTATCAGAGCAAAAACCAACCTATGAGGTCAAAGGAACTGCATGTATTGCTCAGAAACAGGATTGTGTTGATGCACAGATTTGGGGAAGGCTGCAAAAAATGTGGCTGCATTGAAGGTTCCCAAGAGCACATTGGCCTCTATAATTCTTAAATGGAAGAAGTTTGGAACAACCAGGACTCTTCATAGAGCTGACCGCCTGTCCAAACTGAGCAATCAGAAGAGAAGGGCCTTGGTAAGAGAGGTAATCAAGAACCCGATGGTCACTCTGGTTGAGCTCCAGAGATCATGTGTGGAGATCGGAGAAACTTGCAGAAGGACGACCATCACTGCAACACCCAACTGATCTGGGCTTTATAGCAGAGTGACCAGACGGAAGCCTCTCCTCAGTGCAAGACACATGAAAGCCCACTTGAACTTTGCAAAAAAGCACCTCAAGGACTCTCGGACTGTGAGAAAGAAGATTCACTGTTCTGATGAAACGAAGATTAAACTGTTTGGCCTCAATTCCAAGCATCATGTCTGGAAGAAACCAGTCACCGCTCATCACCTGCACAATCCCAATGGTGAATCATGGCAGTAGCAGCATCATGCTGCAGGGGCAGGGACAGGGGGGACTGGTCTGGGTTGAAGGAAAGCTAAACGCAGCAAAATACAGAGATATCCTTCATGAAAAAACCTGATCCAGAGTGCTCAGGACCTCAGACTGGTCCGAAGGTTCACCTTCCAACAGGACAATGACACTAAGCACACAGCCAAGACAACGCAAGTGTGTCTTACGGACAACTCTGTGAATGTCCTTGAGTGGCCCAGCCAGAGCCTGGTCTTGAACCCAGTCGAACATCTCTGGAGAGATCTGAAAATGGCTGTGCACCAATGCTCCCCATCCAACCAGATGGAGCTTGAAAGGATCTGCAGAGAAAAATTGCAGAAAATCTCCAAATGCAGGTGTGAAAAATTTGTCGCATCATACCCAAAAAGACTTGAGGCTGTAATCGCTGCCAAAGGTGCTTCAACTAAGTATTAAGTTAAGGGTTTGAGTACTTATGTCAATGTGATATTTAGTTTTTTCTTTTTAATAAATGAAAAGTTATGAAAAATTAGTTTTTTTACTTTGTTATTATGGGGTATGGAGTGTAGATTGATGTGAAAAAATAAATAAATATTTAAAGCATTTTTAGGCTGCAACATAACAAAATATGAAAAAAAAAAAAAAAAAAAAAATAATGGGCCTGAATACTTTCTGAATGAATATATATGTTTCTTTCAATTTTGTTAAAAAAAAATCATATTTTAAAAATGTAATGTTTTGTATTTTTTTAATGGATTTTCATATTTTATTGTTGAAAATCTGGGTCTGGGACAAGGATAAAACAGTAAAAATCTTCACACAATAGGCATTTGAAGAGTAGCAAACAATAAATAATGAAGGCCTGGTGAAAAAAAGTTATAGAGAAAATTATACTCTTTACAGTATTTTATGATCCCTGTCAGAGAGGTGTGTATGCAATTTCAAACATTAAAAATTCAGTCTGTTGGTATGTTGAAAGTGATCATCAGTATGTTTGAGAACATCTAAGGGGGACAATAAGTTATGGTGGCAGACACACACACACACACACACACACACACACACACATCCATTTCCTGCACATTCTTCTTGTGTGAGCTATGGCCTGCATCACAATCAAGAACGTAAACAACATTTGAGGACTGCCATTCGGAGCTCTGACACCATGAGGGTTTGACTGATAAACCCTCACTGTGATATTAAAACACCTGCTTATCTTAAATATCTGTACTCTGATCCAGTAAACGTCTGGCGATACTATTACCCACCCAACCCTGTGACAAAGGATTGCTGTAGATACTGGTGGATCATTTTGGCGCCAGTCCCTTAGGTGACACAGTACAGCGGTGAATTCCCTTATCAGATACAGATCCTCCGCCAAGACTCCTAAACATCTATAATGATACATACTACTGTCAATACCTGAGAATAAGGTCACATCAACGCCAATAAAGAGGGTAGAGCCTGAAATCAAAGGGTTGATCTTATATATGGATTTATTAAATCTCTTAAAAAGCCTTATCTCAATTAAATTTATATAAATTATAATACAATAATGAAAGCTCCAGAACTGTTGTTTTTCTGTTGACATAAAAGTCCATTCGATCAGAATCTCACTTTTGTATTCACAGCTTTTTTATGGAATTAGATACTATAAACAGTGTATATGCAACTAACAATGTTAATCCAGTGCACATTGTTTCTGAGTATTCAAGCCGTCTAACCTAAGAAGGAACAAAATGGTATCGTCTTGAAGCTGTTTTTGGTGCTGTTTTCCTTCATGCTTTTGAATTTATAAATGATTGCTAATCTTGTTAATCGCTAAATAAATGATAAAGATACGTAAAAAGATAAATGTCTTTAAATGTGTGTTCTTTTGTTCTTTAAGAGGAACAGGAACCAGAAAAGTTGCACAATCATAAAACAAATGAAAAAGGTGAAATGTGTCGCGAGGTGACTAAACAACCCTTACAAAAAAAAAATTGTGAGTTACCGCAAACTGGCGGCAGACATGCAAATGAGATTTGCAGGAAACTCTTTATTATCACCAAAGGTTTGCTGCAGTTTCACAAATACCATCCAAGAGGTTTAAAAAGCATTAGCTGTTACTTAATGAATTTTCAGCAACTGTAAACTGTGACACACAAACTAATCTATCCAGGGGCACCAGAACCGGGGCTACTGCCCTCCCACTTTTAGCCCACACCTCAGCTAAACTTCTGCTAACTTTTCTCCTGCACTGACGGATCCCCCAGTGTGAGTTTTTAATACACACTGTAATTAAATAATGTCACCTTACACGTCACTGCAGATGCACTGGAGGACAGATATTATCAAACGCATAATGTCATTTTTAGATTTTGATGGTATTATAGCTCATATCTGAAAGCGGAAGAAGCTTTCTTTTAATTACATACGCATACGAATTAAATTACGCTTTTCATCCAACACACTGAATCACAGTGGTTAAACAAATGTTCCAGAGCATACCAGTTCATTTGCCCACTTTGACGATTGTGTGATTCGCTCACGGCAATAATGGCAGGCACAAGGAAAAGTCATAAAAATTTAATTTCTTAATGCTTCCAAGTCTCCACTGAATTATCATCATGATCATATAATTCATTAGCCTACTGATTCTTTACTGTCTGAGTTTAACAGAGAAGTAGGTCTGTAAATTAATATTAGTATTAATTATGCATTTATGTATAATGAGTGGTGAGATGGCTTATAAAATGTAAAGTTATCCAGCTAAAGAGTATTTTTCTCTAGCTACTGTCAAATTCTAGCAAAATGCAGAATCTACGCCGACACTGAAACTGAGAACATTTGTTTCAAAGTTGTTGTTTTTTGCTGGAATAGATAGTTGGATAGTTGAGCCTCGTCTGTCGCAGGACAGATCACTGTAAAAAATAGTAACCTGCAATTGCATTATTAAGGAGAACTTGATCTGACCCCTGGATTTTTGTAGTGTAACCTAATGGAGTTAAAGCTACCCTATGTAAGATTCTTTTGTTAGAAATAGAAAAAAATGTCATTAATGAGCGATTACAACAACAATCTGTCTTCCATACCATGTATTTTCCTTACCCCGATTTACTATGGTATGCCTATATTAAGTATTTATATTTTAGAGCTGTCGGGATGGATTTGGCAGGTATTTGCATATGGCCATCATTTGTCCATGCGTCTTTACATCATGTCCGTAAATACAGAAAAGAAGGCCCAGAGCACCCATAGTGCTTGTATGTGTGTGGTGATAGTTGTGGTAGTAGTTTGAAGTCATTATTCGTGCCTTTCTGAATAAGGTTTTCGCTTCGGGCACATCCCTATTAGCAACTTCTCAGAGCCATTAGAACTTCCTAAATTGACAAATGATTACTTTCTTGACTCTGATATTACTTTGGAGGAGCTTGTTGAGGTAAGTAAAGCCTTGGCAACAGGTAAGGCACCGGGGTCAGATGGTTTTGCCGCAGAAATTTTTTAGATTAGATCTTATGTCACAGAACTGGCTCCACTTATGTTAAAAGTTTACTCTGAGTCATTAAAGAAAGGTGAACTAACACCAACCAAGCCTGATCAGTCTTATTCTTTAAAAAGATTAAGACCCAATGAATGTAAAAGTTATCATCCCATTTCGCTGATCCAGTTAGATGTAAAAATATTGTCTAAAATTCTGTCTAATCAATTAAGCAGAGTAATTACATCTATTATACATATAATTCAAGAGAGATTTATTCATGGTCATAGTTCTGTAACACAGACTCAGGCTGGTTTGGATCCATAAGTGGTTTTATTGTGGTAAGTGAGCAAGTCAAGACAGGCAGGGTTCGAGGACGGCAGACAGGGCTGTAGTAGGCGACATGGCTCGTGGTCAGACAGGGTAAGATATTCAATTGGGCAGGCGGCAGGCAGTAGAGTGGTCAAGGACGGACGGCGAGTTTCACAGACAGTCAGGCGGCAGGCGATAGAGTGGTCGGGTTCAGGCTGAGATCGGTAAACAGAGAAACAGGTTTGAAGTTCAGTAAACGCTCAGTAATGCAGCCGGGGCAAACAAGACTTCGCAATGGAGGTACAGAGGAATGAGGCTTAAATAGAGGGATGAGTAAATGGAATGCAGCTGTCGGCGTGATTAGCGCTGGTCAGAGTGGTTAGAACGCAGGTGAGTCGGATCTTCGGTGATCAGATGGGAGCGCGGCTTCACCAGCGTTCATAACAAGTTCCTTTGATAATATTAGACATTTTATAACTATTATGTGGTCAGTGGCGAACGATCAGACCCCAGCTGCTGCCATCTCATTTGATGCCGAGAAGACGTTTTATAGGGTTGAATGGGACTGTAATTTTAAGATTTTGGAAATTTTGTGAACACTTTTATTGGGTGGATTAAATTATTCTATAAACATCCGTCAGCAGCAGTGCAAACTTAAATGTCCTTATTATTCCGTCTTGCCCTGCACCATTAGCTGCCACTATAGAAGGATTATTTTCCTGGTATTGTAGCAGGAGGTGTGGTGAACAAACTTTTACTCTATGCAGATGATATTGGTCTCTGACCCTAGATGATCTATGCCTAGCCTCAAACAAATGATTAATTCTTACTCCAAATTTTCAGGATACAGGGTGAATTGGTCTAAATCGGAAGCTCTTGCTCTGACAGCGAATTGCCCTGCTACGGCTTTACAACCTGGTGCCTTTCAATGGCCCATGTAAGGCATTGGGTATTTAGACATTTTATTTCCAGCCAAATTGAGAGATTTCAGTAGAGTTCATTTTGACCCATTACTGTAAAAGTTATCGTGTGATGTTGATAGATGGGCTTCACTTCATTTGTTTATGGCTGGGAAGTTCAATGTTATAAAAATGTATTGTATCCCCAAATTCAATTATTTACTGCAGTCTCTCCCTCTAGAAGTTCCTCTTTCTTATTTTAAACAATTTGATAGAATATCTGTCTTTTATTTGGAATGGGAAATTACCTCGTTTCATAGACCAATTGACAAAGGAGGTGTAGGCCTTATGGATTTTAGGCCTTACTATGCTTTTAATCTTAGACACTTGGCCTATTGGTCTCTTCCAACTGAGAGAGCCCCTCCCTGGTACAACATTGAATAAGCGGTCCTTGCCCCAATCTCACCATTACAAAGTCTCTCTATTAAATTGCCTAGAGAAGTAAAAGTGCATCCCATTATTTCACACGTCCATTAAGTATGGACAAAGGTTTCCCTTATGTACAATTCTGATACTTACCTAAATGTTTCCTCAGGCATATGGCTGAACACCAAATGATGTATTAACAAGTCCCCCTTTTGCTAGAAAGAATGGATGGAGAGGGGTATACTTCTATACTTGGTGACCTTTATGAAAACAGAGCTTTGAGATCATTTGAAAATATAACACAACAATTGGCGATTTATTTTTTCACTATGTGTGGTAGTTCAAAGCCCCCTAAAGCTGCAGACACTCTTTGTATAATGCTCACAGCCTTTGGAAAGGGGCATGAAGCTTCAGCGTACTATTCCTGACTAATGCAGAGTCTAGGGGCAGGGTTTTAACATCTCTAAAGAAGTTATGGGAGAAAGACTTGAATATAGTACTAGAAGATGGAGAATGGGGTAGGATTTTTAAAAATGTCAAGACTAGGGATGATGGGTGCTCATTCAATTTTAAGATTCTGCATCGTTATTATTGGTCTGCCTCTAGATTATATAGGCTTGGCCTTGAAGAAACACCTACTTGCTGGCGATTCCAGTTGGAGGATGGGGACATAGTCCATGTTTTTTGGTCCTGTGTTAAGATTCAATAATTCTAGTAAAGAGTCCAGAATTTTATCTGAGCTTTTAGATACTCAAATTTGATTCTGCCCCAGATTATGTATATTGGGTGATGGGGCGGTTATTGAAGTAGGTCACAAATATACAAAAAACTGGGTCCAAAATAGTGTAATGATTGGCAGACAAATAATTCTTAGAGGATGGAAGTCAATTGGTGCTCCCTCATTTTAAGAATGGTTCAACGAATTGGGCAGGGTAGCGGCATTCGGAAGAATATCATATAAACAGCTTGACAGATTAGATGAAAATAGTAAGAAATTGGACAAATATATGACCCTTCTGGAAGGCTCTCAGTGAGGGCCATGTGGAGAGAAACCTCCCCCCCCCTTCGTGTTCATATGGGACCATGGGAATTTTTGTTGAGGTTGGGGATTTGGATCCATCGATCAAAATGAACAAAATGTAAACAAGTCAATGCATTAACTTATCAAAGTTTTCTGTAAAACTGAATCGGTATAGAATGTTACCAGAATGTTGAAATGAGTACAAAATCGATCAGTTGATTTGGAGTGTACTAGTATGTAGACACTGTAGTATGTACTACATTCAGTATGTAATCTGAGGTTGTATGAACAGAAATGGCTACAGTGACATCTAGTGGCACACTGAGGGATGAACATTCATTTAGTTTTCTAATCACCTTTTAAAATTGTATTTCAGATTTTACAAACAAGTAAATTCATTTGTTTTATTAATATGTTGCTTTGATATTTACATTAGATTACCAGTAATCCTTTAATACAACTTCACTATCTATATATCATGCTTTTTCAAATGCTGTGTCTTAAGAACTAGTCATCTCTGGCTTAAAGTATTATTATTTTTAAATATATTTAGATAATGTAATTTAGTTGATATGTGGTCAAGAGACTCAATAAATAAAATGCCATTTAAAAAAATACATTAAATTGAGAAATAAGCAATGAAATGAGAGAAGAAAAAAAACTGATAATAACAAATGTATACAGAGCCCTCTTGGAAGCATGAAAGAAACAGCTTTTTAACTAGTTTTTATTTGACCACAGAACTTTAAGATATTTTACATAAATACTTAGAAATGTAATTAACAGCCTTCATTAATAAACTGTAAAGAAATCAAGATGCCTCTCCACTGAATATGTTTGCATATATTTTGACATTATAAAATTCTGACAGGACACAAGTCCATTTTGTGCATATTTTATCGAAATAAAATAAACATGGCCAAAGCAACAACTTACTCTTGAAACGATCTTGTAGTACACGTTCTTATTACTCTTTTATAATCTGTGAAAATACTCTGTCCTGTCGGTTATCATGAGTGACTCCTTTAAATGATTACACAAGGAAGAGATCTATCTCTCTCTATCTGAATACAGAACATCAGGAGGAACACCTTGCTGACACTGTCCCATATCTGAAGCAATCAACATCACAAGAACAACTGAACATCAACCAGACCTGTTCATCTTCTGAGTTTGACCATGTTCTAGACTAGTCTTTAAATTGTTGGCCAAAAATATTCTACTGACTGTCACATACAACAAAGAAAAACACATACATATGGCCATGTCTTAGAATATAGTATAAATGCATATAAAAACAAACATTTGTACAGTAGGATTTCAGTACAGTAGTAGATTTACAGTATAGAACATTAAGTGCTTTGTACTTGGAAAAAAGAATGGAGACAATTCTTGGATAAATGGTTTCATGCTGTAACACAAAATGTGAAAATGTCCATGGGCGGTTTGATTTTATTGGCACTGTATATAATTGTATTAAATACATACATAATAAAATGCATTCATTTTACACACGTAGCATACCACACGCAGATATGTGTGCATGTGTGAATTGTGTGTGTAAAAGTAGACAGCAGACAAGAAAATATACACCGATTAGCTACATAATTTATCTACACATCTGCATATAGGCTGAACCAAGCAAGAATTATTCAGGTTAGTCAGACAAACATCAGAGTCCTTAAAGGATTAGCTCATCAAAAATGGAAATTCTGTCATCATTTACTCACACCCAATAAAAGTTAAATGGACGGAACCTGCCAAGCTCCAAAAGCACCATAAAAGTAGTCCAAATGACACAATTACTATATCCATAACTATCAGGCTTCTGAAGCCACTCGATAGCTATTTGTGAGGAACAGACTGAAATATAAGCTGTTATTCAGTGATAACCCCCCCCCCCCAGCTCTCAAAACTCATTCGACTTTGCATATGGGTCAACTTTGTCCGAATTAAGTTATTCAAAAATACATTCAAATGAAATTCAAACACACACACACACACACACACAAGGAATTACTTAAATGTCACCTTATTTCTGACCTTATAAGTCATTCTGATATTTTTACGAAGTTTAAAGTCATGTATTGTAACTGTATGGAGAGAGGAAAAAACAAATAATAAAAGCCTTGATAAAAGCCGACAATTCTATGAAAAATTCAATACTGGCATCAGTAGTTTGGAATAATCATTTATAAACAACACAACAGCAACAACAACAAAAAAGCAGTTTAAGATTTTTTTTTTAATAAATTCTGATTTATATTTGAAAACTTTTGTTCACCAAATCAAAGCCAGGTAGTGTAACCAACACACACACACACAAAAAACAATTCAGACCATCATGATTATGCGTGATTTATATAGTTATTTTTACTTCAATTGGAGTACCCTTAGAACACTTCTAAAAAATTATTTTACCTAGAAAAACATATTTTAAAACTTTTCTTAAAATGAATGACTACGTTATTCAAGGTTATTACTTTATTTTCTATATTTATGATTAAAGATTTTAGCTTTCTGAAGCTTTCACGTGACTGCGCAGTTAAATTAACCACGCCCCCACATTCCAAAACCCTGCCCTCCAAAGATCATTTTGAAACCGAGCAAATGAGCAGCATTGTTTGTTATTGTGGATGCTAAATTCAACATTGGCACAATAGCGCCCTCAACAGACATATATTATGAATAATATCCTCAATGATCCGCTTCAAATACAGCGCTATGAGAATGAGCAAAATGATTGACGGTTGAAAAGCGTCATTGTCCGCCGACACTTTTTTGTTTGCTGTTTACAAAGTCTACAGAGACTGGAGAGCAATCTCATTACACTTATTACATAAGGGAGAAGGAACATTTTTTGCATACTTTTCCATGACAAAAATCGTTTTTAGCACCTTTAAGTCTTGATGGTTGCACCACGTGACATTGAAGTAATTCATTATTATTATTATTTTTAACAGAAAATGCAATAATTTTTTTTTATGTACATAACCAACATGGAAACAACTATTACATTTCTACCACCTTGATACACATGTTTTAAACTCATTTATTTTTTAAAGATTTAACATTTTTAACATCATGGAAACATTAATGATCAATGCCCCATATTTTCAATCATGGCACTTATAAGTTTGATGTCAATATTACCAAATGGCTTTGGTTGTCATGTGTTTGAATCCAGGTTTGAATAAGATTAGAGAGCTACAGTGGAGGTGAAGATTTTCAATGAAAAAAAAATTTTGGTCTGAATATGGTGGATAAGACAAATGGTGTGATGGATGAATTTTATTACACTCTAGGTTCTTTGTCACAACAGCATTACTCCCCATTCATTTTCATTGCATGGAAAAGAGAAATGAACATTCTGTTTATCACACAGGTTTGGAATGAAATTAAGCCGAGTAAATGATGACAGAAAGTTAATTTCTGAGTGAACGTTTCCTTTAACTCTTAGTGTTCATGGACGCTCTTGAACTGTCCGCTGATTGTGGTTTCTTGGGACTACGAGAATGCTTTCTCAGCTTTCCTTGAGAGATACTTTTCCAAGTCGTCATGGGAACACTCGGAACCTCCCTCTTTTTCAATACATCCTCTGATGAAGTGCCTCCATCAGAGGAAGTGTCAGAACTCTTTGAACTCATCTCCACCGACGGCTCTGTGAACACTATCAGATGATTTCTATGATGAGAAACGTCTCCTGGAGGACTCCCGTCAGCCCTTTTGTCCTTCTTCAGCAATGTGACCCTCATCTGAGCCACACTGGGATTCAGACATGAGCTCCTCAGGAGCATATTGGAGCATGGCTGAACCATCTGGATTCCTCCAATAGGAATGCTGAGGCTGAGATTGGGAATTGTCGCTTGAGGCTGCGAATGCAGAGGCAGGTGACTTAACACTCGCTGGCCTGCCCTGGGCTGCAGGTTCCTGGAGAGACGGCCGTGTGGTGGAGGCCAGGACTGTGCCATGTTCATCCTTCTCTGAGGACTGTGTGTCTAATGGATGGAAGCCAGAAAAAACAGTTTTTAGGGAAATCACCTTGTGGGGTTTCATGCAGAATTAAATTTTGAATGTTAATGCAATTTTTTAATTAGAATTGAATTTGATGGACCATGGTGGAAAACACTATTTATCTATATACTATGTTACACAAAATCTAGTTGAATTGCAATAAACAATCTTCAAAAAAGAGTCCTATACCTTGAACCAAACCAACCAACTTTAAGGTGAATTACATTACAAACCAGGAGCAAAAATAAATAAATACAAACATTTTGCATTTTGAAGTCAGTGCTTTATTTCAATAATATTAATGTTTTATGTGACAGTCAACTAATGACTGTTTTAATGAAACAAATGAATTATTAGTTAGATAACATGCATTAATGCATCATAAAAGTAGCGTAAAAGTGATGCAGGTGTGTTCAGTTGTTATTAACCTCTGGTACAAAAAAAGAGTTTTAACCGTTGTCCGTTGTGTATTTGTTTAAGTGTGGCGTCATTCATTTTTTGTTTCCCACTTGAAAGTGTGACAAGTCGTAGTAACAAATGCCCAAATTGGAGGTACGAGCATCCCAGGTGCACTTAAAGGCATGTCTTTAAGGAGAGAATGGACTACAATCCCATGAATCATTGTGAATGATGTAATCAAATATAAAAACGATAGCAAAATATAAAGCTATCGATTTAAATTTGTCAATTATACTGTAATTGTCCAATTGAGGTGGCGAGAGCGTCAAATCGACTGGAAGTCTTTCGTTTTCTATGGCAGCCATCGTCTCTCGGCGGCGAGAAGTGGCATGTCCATGGCCAGCGCATCTTGGGCGTTGTGGGTGTCAGAGGAAAGTTAAAGTGCGGGCAACATTATGGTAATGAGCTTTGACGTGGTTCCAACCTACTGGAATATTGAAGTGCTCCTCTAGCGAAGTCTAGAGAACACAACAGTGTAAACTTTGGTTCCCACCAAACAATAGTTCCGAAGGCAAAATGGAGGAGAAACTCATTTTTGCCGTGGCGGGTTTTCCCGTAGTATACAATCTGTTCCTGTTTGCTTACCGGGATATATGTATGTTATTTTGGTAACAAACAAACATCATTTTAATTACTTTCTGCCATCGATCAATTTCTTACTTTCACATTTAAAAGAATTCATGAGAATATACGCTACTTGTGATAGGTTGGCAAAAAGATACTGGTCGACGTGTCTGGTTGTTTTGCTTCCCCTTTAAATATAGTTCACAAAAGCAAGCATTCTGAACGAACATTGCCGCCTATTTTAACTACATCAGAGCGTTCACGAATCTTTGTTAGTGTTGTTGGCAGGGCAGCCAGAGCGCTCTCGCCTCCTCTGGTCTGAACGCACGGTAAGTATAGAAACAATATTCCAGTTAATTAAGTGTACTTCAAAAGTTTCAGATGTATGCAAATACATACAGTAAGTAGTTTGAGAGTGTCAGGAGACCAACACTGATTTTTTTTTTTAAATTGCATACTGATGACTTCAACAGAACCATATATAATCAACTTCGAAGGTTTGTCGTTAAACGTTTCAGAAGTCATTGTTAAAAATCAATTCCTGAGTGGAGAAAATCAATGGGATTTAGACTGCTGTGTACAGTTCCTCTTTTTATCATTCCAATTCAACATCCTGAGGGGCATGACCCATTCAATTCAAATTCCAACTCATGAATTTAAAGGGAGACAATTCTGAAAATTCAGAATTTTGCTCAATATTAGTAGTATCACCATTAGAGTAGACATCATCTATCATCACTCTATATCAGGGTTTACAGCCCCTAGAGGGTATGTGCCAGTATGAACAGCCAATTGTTGTTTGCTCTCAAACAATGAAAAGAAATAAACATATTCATTAAACCAAACTACAATATTATAACTTCAACCAATGCTTAAGTTAAGCATAGGGCTGGGTGATACGCAAGAAGTATGTTATTTATTAAAAAATATTGTTATCTCCGATTACATCGCCAACCAGGCTTATGTGGTACTATACGCATCTTTTGAAATGTCAGGTTTAAATACAACACTCAATTTTATACAATATGTAACAGGGGTCCTTGTTCCATCCATGGCATGAGAAAGCATGAAAACGTCTGTTCTAGAGTAATGGACGTTATTTCTAAACAGTGTGGTAAGCCTTGTTTTGTGGCTACTGTGTTGGAAAGCTAAAGATAGTCCTGGTTCATCCCAAATTTGTCTTTCAGACAGGAGATGGTAAACAGACAGGTTTATATTTAAGCTCAGCCATCAGTTTAAGGGTTAGTATCTAAGGTTTTGGCTTTAATTGTATGTAAAGACTGGCTTCTATTTCTAATAAAGGTGTGACGCTAAAATAATACAAGGTGCACTTTCGGCATCAGGGTATTTATTTTAGATATATTTGGCTGTCTTGTTTTCAGATGAATTGCATTTCGTGCACAAATAAAAACCATCTTTCTATATGTGGATTAATACAAACTTAGACAAAGAAAGAAGCAGCTGCATGTTTAGCTATCAAGACCAGAAATCCACTTTTAACATACTGTTCAAAACAGCTGAATGGTCGGTTAAAGTGAGCAAAACCTTACTTTGCGAGGTTGTAACCATGGAATGTAGGAATTAACAATTTCTTCTTAAAAGTTTAGCAGTAACAGTACAAATTTAGCAGGCACAAATGGCACACTTACAGTACTTGAAAATAAAAGAAAGCAAAAGATAAAGATAAATCATACGTGGCTTTGGAAAGGAGCAAACAAGCAACCATAAAGAGTTTCATAGAAAACAAGAACGCTCACCAGTTTAGTCTTTTGGTTCAGTCTGCTGGGCGAGACCTTTGTTAAATCTCTGGGTCCGCCAGCTTGGTACTGAATAGTCACACTGGCCCCAACGGTCAAGGCAAGACTCGGCGACAAAGGTAGTATGGGTGACAGGGCTCTGATGGGGGACACACGTCTCTCAGGAAACGCAGAAGTTGGACAGCTTGAAGGAGACAGTGAGGACCGACAAGAAGATGGAGAGGCACTGTGTAAAGGGGACAGGTCTCGTCCAGGAGACTGTGGCAAAGCAGGGGACATTTGCAGGCCCGGAGAGAGGCTACGGATGGGGGACGAGCATCTCCCTGTGGTGGGTTCCAGGTGTGGAAGTGTTGCTATGGATTTTGTGGTCTTGGGAGAGGCAGCTTCTCCGTAGCGTCCTGGCCTCCGGGGACTCAAACTGTCAGGGACTGTAGGATTTTGCTCCCAGCCCGGGTTGGAAAGCCCAGGGGGCTCCCGGGAGTCGAAATCGTCACTGGAGAGATGTCTGCTCACAGAGGACGAGGAGGAACGAGATGCCTGTTCATCACCCTCATCATTATCTTCAGTCTCTTCCACGTCGCTCTCCTCGGCATCAGAGAATTGATGATCCACCACCACCTCCGTCTCAAAGAAAAGCGTTCCTCTTTCACCTACAGAAGAGATTCACTGTGTTAGACTAAGCAAATTTAAAACAAGAAAAGTTATGACATTAAATGAAGACTTTTGGACATATACTGTAGGGGTATTTCTTTGACTTCGGCAAATTTTCCACCCAAAAATGCCTTCCCATATATGTATGACTTTCTTCTGCAGAACACAAATGAAGATTTTTAGCGGAACATCTCAGCTCTCTTGTTCCATACAATGCAAGTGAATGGTGACCAGAATATTGTAGCTCCAAAATCACATAAAGGAAACAAAAAATAATCCATAAGACTCCAGTGTTTAATCCATGTCTTCTGAAGAGATACAATAGGTGTGGGTGAGAAACAGAACAATATTTAATTTATTTTTTAACTTTCTTCACTTTCACACCAGAAAGTCACATGTGGTGCCTGTTCAGTTTCACATCTGAAAGTGAAAGTTAAAGTGGAGATTGATAGTAAAAAAATTACTTAAATATCTCACCCACACCTATTATATCACTTCAGAAGACAGATATAAACTCTGGAGTGTAATGGATTACTTTGTCTCCTTTATGTAATTTTGGAGCTATAAAAGGTTTGGTCACCATTTCACTTGCATTGTATGGACCAACACAGCTGAAATATTCTTCTAAAATCTTTATTTGTGTTCTGTAGATGAAAGAAAGTCATACACATCTGGGATGGCATGAGGGTCAGTAAATGTTGAGATCATTTTCATTTTTGGGTGAACTGTCCTTTTAATATACCCAGCTGTATATTACTACACTATTTAGATTTACAAGACTCGTGTATATTTTGAAAATGACACAAGGGAGATCTATAAGAGTTATCTGCTGCAGACGATTATCATAAAATGGCCAAATATCAAACACAAATGTTTGAAGACCCACCTCCATCATCTGTCTCAAGCTCACATTGGACCGGTCCAGGAGCGATTCCCTCTGGACATCTCTTCCCATGAGCTTTTGACTTCATGTGCTTAGTCAGATTCCCTGTGGACAGTGTTTGCAGAGAATTTCAACAGGGAAACAAAAGAAATACAAAGCCTGTGTACATCAAGTGCCTTGTCTTGAGAGTACAGTTGCAGAAATATTTCATCTGATGTTGTAGGCACAGGGACAGTATCTATTCAAGACCCCATGGAATGGTTGTTCAACATATCAAAGGATTGTCCTTGTTTTTAAATAGCCAACAGGCTTTAGTTTACATTTCAACTTGGCAAAACCATTTTTTTGCTACATGGTATTGCTCATCATTGGTAAGCAGGAGATTTGGTTTGACTGGTTCGCAAGGGCAGATAGTTCCTGCTGGTAGATGCCATACATCAGGGCTATTCAACTTCATCGACAAGGGGGCCTGATTGAAAAAATCTTCGGGGCATACGGGCCAAGCCAGAATATTTATTCATGAAAACCTTCTATCTACAAATATTGTGTTACAGTGGGCTATAGTATTAGTTCACTATATACTTTAAATAAAACCTCTGTTTATAGCTTAAATTTGATCATGATAAACCTTTCCACCTAGCAGGAAATTCTGAAAAAGTACAGGTTTTCATAATTGGTCCATAACAGAGAGAGTAAATCAGACTGATACTACATCCGTATAGCACAAGTTTACATAGTAAAACAATTGAAAATCAGCGCAAACACAGTGTGAACGCCCCTAAGACAACTGACAACCTCAGGCGGGCCACGGATATTTTCAAATTGGCCAGATTTGGCCCACTGGCTGCCAGTTGATTAGGTCTGCCAAACATCATTCAGTGGACAAAAAAATATAAACATTTATATAGCACTTTTTCTAGGCACTCAAATCGCCTCACCCACCACCAGTGTGCCGCATCCACAGTGCACCAGTACGCTCACTACACACCAGCTATTGATGGAGAGGCGAGTAGAGTGACGTAGCCAATTCAGAAATGGGGATTATGATAGATAAGGGCCAATTGGGGGAATTTGGCCAGGACTTCTTTACAAGAAGTGTCCGGAGATGTTTATTGACCACAGAAAGTCAGGACCTCAGTTTGACGTCTCTTCCAAAGGACAGTGCCTATTTACAGTATAATGTCCCCGTCACTGTACTGGGGCATTAGGACCTACACAGAGTGCAGGGTGAGCACCTCCTGCTGGCCTCCCCAATCCCTCTTCCATCAGCAATCTTAGTTGTCCCCAGGAGGTCTCCCATCCAGGTACTGACCAGGCTCAACCCCACTTAACTTTAGGTGGGCAACCAGGCAAGAGCTCAGGGTGATATGACAGCTGTTACATACCTTTGGTTTTGAAGGCAAAGTTACAGTGCTGGCAGATGTAAGGGCGAGCGTCCGTATGCAGTCGTATGTGTTTGCGCAGCATGCTGGGTTTCTTACAGCGTATCCCACACTCCTCACATACATATCGCCCTCTTCCACGGCCACGTACATAAACGTATTCCTCATTTGACCTGTAGCTGAAAACACAACATAAAGAGTGAGGAATTGAATGTTGTATGAAAAAGCCAAATGCTTTTGGTAAGAAGACATTAACAGATAAGAGTACAAAGGAGCAAATGACGTCCCTTCAGGAAATATGTGTATTTTTTGGTTGCATGTGTATACTGATGGAGAAACACAATTTGTGTGATGTATTATTTTTTTTTGTCTTCCATGGAATAAACAAAGTCACAGGGGTTAAGAATGACATGAGGGTGAGTACATGATGCCAGAAAATGCATTTTCCTCATTTTAAAAATGTAAAGATATTTTTTTTAAAATCTAGTTTAAAACACGTGTCAAGTTCTTAGAAATGTAAACTTTGTGTCCATGTGTTTCACAATTGTTTTTAAAACATTTATAGTATTTATTTATTAATAATAATAAATCATGTACACTTAATTATTAACCTATTAATTAAAAAAATATATACAAAATATTTTATATCGATGATTTTTAAAAAATTTTTTTTTGCTTTTTTAATATCAAGATGTTTTTAAGGGTCACTTTTATATGACCTGAACAAAATGTGTTTTCATTGAGAAGTCAAAATTTATATATTTAATAATATGACAAAATAATTATATTTTTTTAAAACTTCACAAACAGACAGGTTTCAATGTTTTTGTTTTTGAGTGTGTGGTGGGGTGGGGTGGGGGGTCACATGACAATAAAATGGATACCTACATGTTGTTACACCTGACAAACATCTCTACAATATTAATCATATTTTAAAACAAAATAGTTTCCCTGCTTTTTAAAAATTAATAAATAATAATAATAAAAGTTATTCTGCACTACTCTTGCCAACTTTCAAGAATTTCAGCTTTTAAAGCGAGTTAATACGATTTTTTTTTACTGTCTCCAAACGATTACACCACAAGCCCCAGAAGAAATATCAAAATGACTTGAGTAACTGAAGTCAGATAATGAATGAATTAATTGAAAACAAGTTCATCATAGAAGAGGTGTATTCAAGTAATCCTTTTGGGTGAATTGTATTTTTAATGTTTATTTTGATAATTATTAATTAATTAATTTAACAGATATGGACAAAAAAAATTAGGTCACTTCATTGATCAGAATAATGACTTAAATTTCCGTCTGTTCCTCACACAAAGACATCATCTGACTTCAGAAGACTTGTTTTAACTAGTTGTACAAACTACCTTTATGGTACATTAACTGTGCTTTGTTTTGTCATTTTTGGAGCTAAACAGCCTCCGTACTCACTTTCATGGCATTAAAAGATCATCTCCACTAAACTTCTCATTTTGTGATCCACAGAAGAAGGAAATAGTTGAGGAGCAAATTATGAAAGCATTTTTATTTTTGAGTGAACCAACCCTTTAACTGGCTTAAATGCATGCAACGTAATGTTCAGACTGGCAATATGATTTCCACAGTGTAATGACTTAAACAAATTGAATGGAATCTAAAAGAGCAGATAAACATTTAGGCTCACTTGGACACTGCAAGTTCTCAATGTCACCTCTGGGTTAATTAAAATACTAGCAGACCATAGCCACTGGACTGGAATATGCACATAGAGGGCTATACATTGATCTCACAGGCCTGTGTGGGAGACCTGATCCGCAATCTATAGCACCTGCACAGTATGCTTTTAAAGGTGCTGTTAAACAACTTGATATGCTTGGCACAGACCCTCTTTTAGAAACCACACACGCATATATATCCATACACCCCCTCCACCTACCCACAGACATACATACATACGTGTAGTCTGGCTGGGTGTTCACCCCGCTTGTGTCAAGAAAGTCCCAAAACGGGTACTCCACTTGACCTCAAACAGAAGGCCATTTATAAATGTCAAGAACTGGGGCCCCCCTCCCTTCTGACCCCCTTCACCACCACCCCCGGCTCAAACATGGACTTCTTGCATTGGCGCTCTGTGCCCAGAGCCTGGGCATATGTGCCAATGCAAACAGCTGAAAGGGACGGAAACCCTGGAACCAACCAGCTGCTCACAACCAATAACACGAGTAAAAATCAAGAACTGTGTGCCAAATTTCTTAAAAATAACAACGACTGTATAATGGAGTTCAGTTTTGGTGGGCTCAGGTTTTTAGTTTTATGCTGTGCAGCTATTTATTTTGTGGTGCAATATGATATATTTCTCAAATAACTGAGTAGTGTTAATTAATTATACAATATCAAATGTCCAAAACGTTCATAGGTGAAATCCAATATACAATTTAGGTGGATCCTTTGAAGACAAAGCCTTAATATTTATTTATGAATATTTTTTTTAAGAATCACAATTCTAGTTTGTGGTGCGGGACGATTTAGGTACAAAGTTTCATATTTGCACTGCAAAAACAAAACAAAACGAAACAAAACAAGACCATTATCTTAATCAGTATTTTGCCTTGTTTCAAGTAAAAATATCTAAAAGTCTGTGACGGGGCAGAGGGCGGGGTGAGGTCGTGATTTTACACAACCGGTCCCTTATCAGGCTAATCAAGCCTCCGAGAGGGATAAAGAACGACTGCAGACGGTGGTGCGACAGAGAGAGAATGTTTACGGGCAGCTGTCCGTCCTGTGTGTGTGTTTGTGTCTTTTGTTTATTTCTTCATTAAACTATTATTTATATTGTCTGCCGGTTCTCGCCTCGTCCTTTCCATTGAACTTCTTTACTTCAAAGATCTCAACAAAAAATGAGGGTAAGAAAAAAAGGTATTTTCCCTAAGTTTATTTTTCTTATTCCATTCACAAAAAGTTTTGTTTTAACCCTTAAATGTATATCTTTATTGACCTGAGACGTCCTTCAACCCCCTTTACCTCATCCATTTTTAAGAGTTATGTCACCAACTCTTTAGCATGTCCTTTCCATTCCCTTATTCTTATGAATAGGCTAAAGACTCATCTATTTATCCAGGCATACACCAAATGTATCCTTTAACTCACAATTAGGCTGCTTTAGTTATGTCTGTTGGAACCAGAAACATTGATCATGATCTATAACTCTGCTAATAATGTAATGACACCTACACTAATATTATTCTATTTGTTTCAATGTCTTAACCTCGGGATTCATATCCCATATCCAGCTCTGTTTCTGCTTGGTGTCAGACTCCACTGCTATGTGTTGCTGAGTGATGATGACTAAATGCAGCCAGACATCACTTCAGTCTATTATGATGGACTTCAGGGGATGAACTGATGCCAACTCCGACTGTAAGACATGGGATACTTCACATACCACTGCCTGAACCTTGGATTTAGGATAGACCTCACTGAACTTTACCAAAATGACCTCCTGGTTGAACATGCACCTCATTGATCTCTGCCTGCATCACCTTTGTTTATTGATGGACTACACTCTTGAAATGGAATACATCGACTATCAATTAATTGCCAACAAAAGCCTTCATCAGCCAATTAACAAGGACAATTGCATCTATGTGAACTTCTGCAGTTAATCCAGGATGGACTTCAAAGACATTAATCATTAATCTTACAGTTCAAACAAAATCGATGTTTAAACACTGTCCCTTAACACTTACTTAGTTTAATCATTTTAAACCATGACTTTAACTACACATAAGTAATATTGAGATTATATTCATGATGTTAGTCAGAGGGGAACTGGCCCCCACAGTGAGTCTGGTTTCTCCATTAATCAACATCTTATGGAGATTTGTGTTTAAAAAAAAATAAAAAATTGGAACAAATATTATTTTCTTATTGATTGATTACCAACAGTTATGTGGTCATTAGTGACGCAACAAAAAGAAATTGAACTGTGACAGGGCGGCGGGCGGGGACGTGTCGTGATGCTACACCCCTGACCGTTAATCAGGGTAATCAAGCCTCAGAGAGAGATAAAGGCCGACAGGAGACTGCAGTGGGACAGAGAGAGAGATTTACGGGCAGCTGTTCGACACCTTTGTGTGTTTGTGTCTTTTTGTTTAAGTTCTTCATTAAACTATTATTTATATCATCAAGCTGTTTCTCGCCTCCTCCTTTCCCTTGAACCCCCCTTTACAGGAATCGTTTGTACCTCGTATATGCCATAATTTTTATCAGTCCATACCAACAATATCATGCAGAGATGACTTCATTGCAGAGATTAAGTTTTGCAACCTGGTCTCACAGAATGAAAGTTACTATACCTACATTTATGCAAACTGAGTTATACGTGCTGCATTCTACGTTTTGCTGCAGTTTCTTGATGAAATGAACACTAGAGGTGCTTCAACAACTGTGCGTTTTATACACTTTCACAAAAATCACAAGTACAACAACTGATTATGACTTTATAAACACTTATTACTCGCACACTGCTATGTTATGATATCTAAACACTTTTACTATAACGCATCATTTTAAAAACAATACATTTTAATGCTTGTATTACAGACCCTCATATACAGTATATACACCAGTGGCGATTTCTTAGGGCATTATCAAGCATTACCAAGCATTCTCTGCTGGTGTAACATGCCTAATAAATAAAAACATTTCATCCTTTCATTCTCATTGACTTTTTTGCCTATGTATTTTTAGTTGCTTTCCACTCCTAGTTACTCCACAAAAGAATAGCAAAAAACAAAATAATGTATCTCGATTCTTACAAAGCAAAGTGTGACAACTGGTTCACAAATTACATGACCGAAGCCACGCTCCTTAGCCAAAGCAGCACGTGAGTCTGAGTTCCACCCCGTCAGGCCTTCAGAATTTCCACAGAATCCCTCAGCAGAGCAAATGAATGAGCAACTAAAGTCAGATTGTCAACTTCATCAGCCAATCAGATTGATTTATTTGTTCTTGGTGGGTGTGATCTTTAGGATATGTCCCGGTCGAGGTCTTCCAGCTGGCCTTGAGTGACGAAATCATGTTTTAAGTGATGTCATTTGAAAGATAGTGTGAGATCTTGCTGACGAGTTGAGAAAGAGATCCTTATGGATTTAAAAACCCGAGATGTTCTGCATGATCATGTGATTGATTAATTAAACAGGAAAATTAGTAAGTGTTTTTTGCATCGTTATTGCAACATCAGGAGTTTTCTAAGTGTAAATTAGGCTGCTTGAGCATTCAGTGTCGGATCGCCGATTATTAGAGAGCTTTCTCTTGGTATTAGACATCCTTGGTTCTGGCTTTCGTGAGTGGGTGTGTTTTTAAAATATCAGTTGGTATTATTAGTTGACTGCCAGGTAATGTATATGCATTAAGTGTATACGGTATCTTATTCATTGTGAAACTGTGTTTTCTTAATGGCATGAATCACACTGAAGACCTAGACTTAAAATGCACGGGCCGCGGCTGATATACAAACATATTCCAAAGTGATTCATTTTCGCGGTAATTCACCTGATAGAGTGTATCAACCATCTAAAATTCACATTAAAAACCTTGTCTGATCATAACACAATTTCACAAGCTTTTGCTTCACAAGTAAATGTTTCTTGTTTTAAGGATGTTTAGATATTCTTACCGAAAAAAAAAAAAAAAAGAAATACTGATTAAGATAATTATTTTTGCAATGTAGGGTAAAGGATGTGTTCAAATCCCTAACACCAAGTATGAGCAATGCTAATAGTGATATTTGCCTTAGCACACCACTGAAATTAATAACATGTGCTTTAAGTGGAAATAAATCTGTCCAGAAACCACATAATTACCCTCCACCTGAATCGCTGACTAAATCAGAGTTCTGAGCCTTCACGCAAAATCACTCCCCTCATTCATCAACTACAGCCTCAGAGCTTCCATTTTAAGATGCACAAACCACCTTAACGCCGCTCATTCTGGAGAGTCTGGTTGGCTCTGGATAGTGCAAGACAGAAATGTCTTTATTACTCCCCAAAGACAAGAAAAAGATGGTGGAACAGTACTGCCAGGTCAATTTGATGGCTGCTGTGAGCAGTATTTTGAGTAGGGTTCACTTTAGCCATCATCTCGCAGAAACGCTACATTGTTGCTAGGACGACTTGTCTTTGTAAACTGCTCTCAGTCACGACCTACTAATTCACATCATACATAACCTTGAAGAATTACATTTCTTTCTTGAAGTAGCATGTCTGACATCTATTGTGGTTCATTTGAGTATGGCTTCTAACCAGACTGATTCATAGTTTAATTTTCATTCATAATATTTAGACCACTCTCTTTTCCTGAGAATAATCTCTTGCTGTTAAGAACTTATGTTTGAAACAAAAAAGAGGAGCACACCTAAGCCAGGTGTTTACTGTACGATTGTTGCCGCACATTTTGACACCTGAGGCAAATTTCGAGAATTATAAATAATTCTTTCACCTTTCCGTCAGACAAAATCGGATGACAAATGCTCACCGACATAGATGATCACACAGGAAGTCGGCATGCTGTTTCCAAAAGTTCCAGTATCCTAGGATCTGAGACAGTGTGCCGACTCGCTGACGTGCAGCATTGCCCACCAGGCTTTTTTACATCGATTTCAGTGTGTTTACATTCCCCCGGCAGCACGTTGCATTAGCAGCATGAGAGACCCGGGTTCGTATCCACATTGAAACCAGAAAGTAATCGCGTTCACATAATCAGTGACTAGTATGAATTGGAGATTTCACTTTTCCCTCTAACATTAAATTTTTACTCCACTAATGGTAAGGTTTTGGTTTGGGTTTTGGGATACAGTCTATAAAATAGGAAGAAAATAACTCGCTTCACAACTAGCACTTGGCAACCTCACCTGGACATAAATGGAGCTCACACGTGCCTATACGCCCTACACAATTACCACTTTGGCCATTGGAGGCAGTGTGTTACATTTTGGTAAGCATATACCGATTTTTGCAAAAGAAAAGTCGACCTACTAAATCCGATTTTACTGTGTGATCAGACTGCACTCACGGCTAATTAATTGCCTTTGCCGTGAATCGTAGCTTCCGACAAAAGATCTGACAGTATCAGAAATTTTGAGTTTGCCCAGCCTCAACACACTCCAGACACTCTGACTTTGCACTCTTGATTTTTCTCCATGCAAAATATTGGTAACATTAGCACAAGAGCTTGATTAGGTTTGTGCAGTAAAATTTTAATTTTCAGTGTCAAATAGGATTTAAGAATGGCAGGACTGAAATGTAATGCCAAATGCCCAGTCAGTGCTGTCAGTCATGACCAAAGTTTTAAGATGTATATCATACAGTCTGACATAATAGACCGTCTTCCTTGGATTCTGCCCAAGATCTCCCTGGGCTCATTTTGTACAGTCTGGAAAGCAACTATCGCAAAGAACATAAAACAATCAATGAGTGTGTGCCAGGCTTCAAATCCTATGTTGGTTTTCATTAATCTAAAAACACCTTAAAACATGTGAGTGTGCTGCCTCTCGCCCATCTCACTATCCCTTCAGCTCAATGACCAAAATCATTGATGCAGTTTGGCGTAAATGGGCCCTCTGCTGGGTTCCACAGGAAGTGACCGCCAGGCTAGGTAGTTTCCTGGCTCGAACTGTGTAACAGACGGTCCGTGTTGGCTCTGACAACCAACGGATCTCCTGCAGCGGGGCAAGAACAACACTGCTCGAAATACTGACAAACTGTTGACAGAAAGCTGCTGCATATGTGAGCACAGGCCACAGTGCAGGCACTATGATAGAATAAAATGATATAGCAGACAGATCTGAGAAGAATGGGAAAAGGAAAATTATCATAGCAGCTTGTAGGTAAATATCATATAATAATTAGATTTGCATTTCCCCAAGAAAATACCAGTGCTTTCAAGGCAGCAAAAGACTAGTGTTAAAACTTTAGGTCTGCTTAGGTGTAAGGCTTTGATTCTGTGTACAGTATTTATTCAGAAAAAAAATAAATATACATACATCAATTTTTTTTGTCATCTGGAAGGTCCTGTGACTTGTAAACCAAAACGACCAAAACACAAAACTAAAGACCCCAAAATGTTTGTGCTAACAAACAGGATTACAAAAAAAAAAAAAAAAAAATCTAATAAATAAATAAAAACACTGTCACAAGCAACTCCTCACATTCTCACAAACTGACATATCATCACACACCTAGTGAAAACGTTTAGATAGTGAACCGGACGATCAGTGCATAGCAAATAGGTTTGCAGATTTTTTGTAGATATCCTTGATTGATTTTCATTAACATTAATGAATAGAATACAACAAGAATATTGTTTCACTTGTAGACAAACATATTGTTTCATTCACTCACAAATACACAGAAAAAGTTGTTTTTAAACAGATTTTACAAGGTAGTTGTTGGGATTTTTCATGAAACAAACAGAAAATTACCAAATTTTCACACACGATTACTTGCAAATGCACCCGATTAAAACAAGCCCAAATACAACATGACACGATGCTTACAACTTGAGATAATGACCCCATTTACATCAGGTTTTAAGATGCGTATCGGGTGATCCGATCACATGTGGCCAGACAAGACACATCCTTGTTTACACCTGGTAGTTTAAATGTGTCTCCTGTGTCAACTTGTGTTCTGATTTTGAGGAGATGGTCTCTTACTTCATGATGACATACATCAATCACTATGTCAGTTTGCTACTGCATGTTAATAAACCACAAAAAAGTCATACAAGACAAAGAAAGCACAAAAAATATGGTGCCCTGTTTTTCCCAGATGCAGCTGAAATTTAATCTGAGCAAAACGCAACATTTTGAGCAGAACTATCCATTATTTTAAACGAGTACCTGTGTAAGTTGAACTTCAGATGTGTGAGCTTCTCATCTGTTTCACTGTATGATGATATCAGACACAATGATGACGATCTGTGAAGTTCTCATGCTACATGTATTTACTGATCAGTCGGTTATTTCTTTTAAATCTGCTTGTATCCGGCAAAGTTTAAACTCTTGTTTAAGTGACAGGTGTGGGGTTGTGCTTTTGGTGCTGTCTGGGAAGCATTCATGATGGATACGCGTTTACACCTCAAATGTGATGTGGTAACATGCGATAACATGTTTTTTGTGGTCCGATCACAAAACATTTTGCTCCCTGTTTACACCTGTAATTAACGCTGGCCACTTGTGATCGGATCAACTGAAATGCATCTTAATACCAGATGTAAACGGTGTCAGCATTCAAGGAGTGATATGACATGGTAAATGGTTAAAGAGAAATCGGCTACTCCTGGGTGCTACTGCCTCTTGGATGCATGCAGCATTCCTCTCATTGAATAACCAGGTAGATGCTTTAGATCTTTCCCATTACACTGGTTTAATTACTATTCTTGATTGATTAAATTATGAATGGGAAATAATCATAGAATGATGAATCATTCACAACCCTAGTGGCAAACAAAATGAACTGGCACTTTTACACCCTCTGTAAGGCTGCGACTTAAACATGGATGCAACTTATCAGTGTTTTTTTCTCTCAACAACATGATTTTGACCAAGTGCGACTTCTATTCAGCAGTTGTTCAAAATATGTATCAGATCCACCATTGTCATGACACTCAGCACATTGTTTTCAGTCGGCTGTGCAAGAGAAACGACATGTAATGCAAAAATGTCTTGACAGTAGAAAGACAGCTAAAGATGCTAAAACAGATCTAAGAAAGAATAGGCCAACCACAATTCAGTATGCTAATTGAGGCAAGAAAGAAGACCAATCAAAATGGCAGAAAATTGAGAAGAGCAATGCTGCCTTGCAAGCAATATAACTAAGATATACTGTACATCTACATTCATAAAAGTGTGACTTACCCTCCCTCACAAATCTGTACCCGTGCGGTGCATTGGGAGGTAGACAGTTGATCCTCCTTCTCCTCGGTTGATTCCTTTTCTATCTCTGTCAACTCAGCTTGCTGGACTTCTTTTGTTTCTGTGGGCTGAGTGGCATGTACCTACACTCGAGAGAGACACGGTCAAGTTCACCAACCCTACTCCGGATGGCCAGGGAGACAGAGATGGGGGATGTCTCATTCAACATTTTGCTGATAGCCTTAAAACTAATTTAGCTGGCTAGGCCAAATGTAACCCTAAAACAAGACAAAAAGTTTACTGTGAGCAAATTGTCACATTTGTAGGCCTAATACCTTTCATACTACTTAAAACTCTGGTAGAGCCAAGTAAAAACAATTATCTTTCTTTGGTTGTTTGGCCAGCCCCCAATTTAATAATATCAATGTTAGCAAGCATCTCAGTCATTCAGGCAACACTGACAATTAATGCACATGTTGCTACATTTACCTCAGTAACCTTTTGTATTGGGGAGTCAGGTATCTCTTGTTTTATTTCCAGAAAGGGTGGCATTGCCGCCATGGTGTAGATGAGTTGGCTATGTCTTTGTCTACAGTGCAAGAGGGACAGCATTTCCTTGCTTGTCAGGCCAGGAGGGTATGGATTGCTGGTGCTTGTAGACCATGAGGAATAAACTGAGTTTTGGTCTTCACTCTGGATGGATGGATTGGGCTTTATGTAGTTTAGATAGCACCAGGTAAAATGAAGGCTAGTGTTAAGAGTGGCAAATGCTGGTTCTTTGTTTTCTGTTGGAAAGATGACACTTTGCTCACCCAAACTTTCCTCCTTGCATTCAATCAAAATGCCATCATGTCCCCTTTCATTTCCCTGGTTATTATCCTCCTCCTCCTCTTTCACATGTTTCTGCTGTTGTTCGCTCTCTGGGCTGAGCTCCTCACTGCTTGTGGGGGACAGCACGCGTTTGTTCACTCCAGCACTTTCTGATTTGGATACATTAAATATTGGTTGCTGCTCCATTGTTTCACACTTGGAAACCACTGCAAATGAACTGACACCAGAGTTTCCAGGTTCATGAGGCCTTGCACCAAATGTTTGTGAAACTGTGGTATAAATGGAGCCAGCATGGAGTGGAAGTTGTGAATTAAGACGGACTGGAATTCTCTGGGCTGGTAAAGGCATCAGCTGGCCAGGACTTGAAGTAACATCAAAATCAAGATGCTGATGGTGGCGATGAGTGAGGTATGGTTGGCTGACCCTTGTAGAAGAATTTCCAATGTAATTTTGAATAGGGATTTCAAGCTTGAGTCCTGTAGTAACTGGAGAATAATGAGCTCTGGCAGCACATGATGGATAAAGCAGACTTCCTTCTGTTGTGTGCTGATCTGTATGAATGAATGGAGTCAGTTGCATCACATAGTGTGGGGTATTATCTGATGAAACATTCTGTGACTGCATGATCTGTTTTTCACCAAATGAGTGCACAGTATTGCTTGAAGACAAATGTTGGGAGGTGTTTGGTCTGTGGCTTCTAGTTCTTAGAGTAGGAGAGTTGGCGTTGAAGACCTTTGAAGGTTGGTCTTCCTCCTCAGGTTCTCTTACAGCAGAATGCCTCATTAGAAGGCATTTCCTCCTTTCTTTCCAACCAGCAGGGGTCCGATCTGGGGACAAGCAACTGTAGTCAAATGACTTACTGCGAGATTCTGTGATAAGGTTAGCATGTTGAGGAACATGGGGAGCCTGCTCAGATGCAGAACGTCGCATTTCTCTGTGAGAACTTGTGGGAACTGTCAACGTATGAGTGGCCCGTGATCTCCTAGTTGGCATCACATCTGCATCAGCTTTGCAAGACTCCTCAAATGAAGCTGATCTACTGGAGGTGTGAGATAAACAACTGTCTTGACTCGGACTATGAGGCAGGGAGAGTGACTCAAAGCTTGAGTCCCCTGAGGACTGGGCAGCTTCTGCAAGACGGAGACGCTTCTTTTTAGGTGGTAACTTCTCAATTGGAAGCTGAGCCAAAGTTGGACTTCTTTGGGGCCATTGGAAATCACTGACTTTTTCAACGTCCTTCATTTTAAGGACAGTCGGAGGGGGTGATACCGCCACGGTGTTGGTGTTTGACTCTTCTGTGACTAGAATGTCTGGCACTTGGACATTGTCCTGGCGTACAAATTTATTGAAGTTTGGTTTTGTTGTCTGCTGCTTTGATTGTGAGTGAGGGGAAGAGTGACTGACATCATGACAGTGAGAGACATCATCTGGTCCTGGGGTTTTTAAGGTGCAATCATGTTTCTCAAATGAACTAGTATGCTGTATGACTGATATTCCTTTCAAAGCAGCTTCTGGACCATGTTCTTGACTTAATACAATGGTCCCTTTTATAGGCTTTTCACAAGATGTTGAATACCTTTTTATTGGTGTAAAAGAAACTGATGGTAATGAAGGATCTTCAAGTTCAAGACTTTCTTCTTTTCTTCTTTTTCGAAATCCCAAAACACCAAGACGAGAAGTGAGTATTCTTTGAGGATCTTCCACTTGACAGACTGGAATTTCAGTTTGTTGAGAGAGATGAGCTGTGCAGCAGTGTTGTTTGTGTGTTTGAAATCTTTCCCTGTCATTACAAAATATACCACACACATCACACTCAAATGTTTTTTGTTTTTGGCTGTGATCAGAGGAATGAAATGGTGAGCTGGAATGGGGTTGCTCTTCCGTAGTAATTTCAGCACCGATGGGCAATTCAATGGCAGGCTGTCGTCTTAGCATACCATGACGCCGATTCTGAACTGTTTGCTGGTCATCAAAGGATTGGCTGAGGCGAAGGCTATGAGAAGTTTCAGACACATCATTAACAGTTGCATCTGAAGGCATGGATTGACTTCTCAGAAGAGAAGCAGTGGATTTTGGATCAGCTGGTTGTTGGATACTGACAGAATGGTGCTGAAACTTCTCACAAGGTACACCAAGAGTGATGGAGCCACTGCTCTTTGAGCTCACATCTATATCTTTTGGACTATAAAGAAATGGCTCTTTAGAGTAGATCGGCTTCAACTCAGTGCTGCTTCTCCTGGAGAGTGAAAACTTTCTGGGTTTAACACTGTCAATCATACTGGTGTCTACTACTGCCTCATTGATGGTGATGAGTTTAGTGATGTGGTCAATGACTTGCCTTTTGGGTACAGTGAATGGAATTCTCTTCCCTTCTTGCCCTGCAGGATGGACATGCTGTTGATGAGCAGTCCTTTGCAAGTGGCCAAGGCGACCAAACTTTCCAAGGATGACCTCTGCATAGCTTTTGGCACTTGTGTTTGTCGGACTGTCCTGAGAGACTTCCATGCTCTCAGATCGAGAAAAATAGCCAGACTCTGTGCTTCCTTTGCTGCTCAGACCAAATGAGGATGATGCTTCATCAGATGATCCTAAAGGTGTACGTCTTCCTCTGCTAAGTCTCATTGCAAGTCTCTTTTTAACTGCATGGGAGTCATCTAAACCTTGTGACTGTCCCTCAGAGCACCTTTCTGCTGTATTTGGCCTTTGAATGGACATCCTTTGTTTTCCTAAGATGGAAGAGGAAGATGGTTGGCTTTCTTCATCTGATTCTATAACTGGCTCCTCTGAACAACTCATACTTGGTCCCTCCCTGTCACCAGTCAGACCAGCTTTCACCATATGAGTGTGGGACTTCATGTGCTTGTAAAGGTTACTTTTAGTCTTAAAGGAAAAGCCACAAGGTGCACAAGGGTAAGGTCTCTCTCCAGTGTGGGATCGGATGTGTTTTTGAAGCACACTGGGTTTAGCACAAGCTCGACCACAGTAGGAGCACACATACTTTCCAGGCTTTTGAGGTTTACGCTCGCGTTTTTGTCTAGGCGTTCCTTCCACAGCCTCGTCCATGGAACAGGATGGTGCACCTGAAGTTCCAGATGCCATTCCACCAGCCTGCCTCATGTTAGCATCAAGACATTCAGAACTACCAGATGCCCTTGATGACTTGACCCTTTCAATAGTGTCTGTCACCCGAGCAGTTTTTCTCTGTAACCGGAGACGTTTTCTCTTAATATTAAGTAGTTTCGGCTGTTGTTGATGGTGCTGCCTCGTTGTGGATGGTGTAGCCTTGTTCTGTTCATGATACAGGGGTGCTGACCGTGGCTGGGAGCTTTCCAATGAAGACTCATTATGAGTCTTTTCTAAACCTGTAGATTGTTCCCCTGTGGTCAACTGGCAATGCGAGGTCTCCATAAAATGGGGAAAAAGCCGGAGTACAGTTTATTCCAGACTTTACAAATCACCAATAGACTAATTAATCTAGAGTTTCATTGATTTGTATTTTATTCCATTTGTGATATATGAGTGTTGTACAAATTTGTCACAACTGAAGTACTCTGGACACATTATTGCTTGATGTGAGAAGTTTCTTTAGAGCAATGCAATGAATTACCACTACAACTTGTAGGTTTATTAATTACAGTAAGTTTTGCCCCATTTCTTTCCTTTTATTTGTTTGGAAATCCAGATCATCCATGTTTACTTTTGCACTGCCTGGTTTTAAAGGTCTTAGGTTCAGCATGTGGTTTAAGTTCCATCTGGTTCTGATGTTCATCCACTTCAGAAATTCTGTGAAAAAACAGAAATAAATAGAATTAATTGGAACTGTCTTTTCAACGTGATTATAGCAGATAGAATACAATACAACTTAAGTGTGGTGGTACCCAAAACCTCTAACTATCTTATCATATCTTATCTTGGAATACTGAAGGGGATATGTCAAATTAACTAAAAAAATAAATATGAAGCAGCTTATTCCAATAATGCTGATTTACTTTCAATTAAATATTCAAATGATAAAAGTTAATAATTAAGTCATTTGAAATGGCTAAATGATAAAAGATCTTAGCTTAACATACTTCTGGAGTAACTGGTAATTCAATTGTAAGAAGTAAACAAGTTAAACAATACCTTAAATACCTTTGAGTAATTGTGTGTGTGTTTGTGTGAACATGTTTACACTACATTGTGGGCACCAAATCATTAAAAATCATTAGATCTGTATAAAATCCATAAAATGCATGGAAGTATATGGGGTGTCCTCACAATTATATAAAAACAAGTGGCTGTTTAGTATTCTTAACAAAACACAATTATAAGACAATATTAATGTTTTTGAATATAAACCCATGGACACTGCTTTCACTACAGCACAGTAAGGAATTAGGCATCCCACTCACTGACCAGCTGGTATTGGCACCCACACTTTGCTTTAGGAGGCGGTTAGGTGTGGATCTACGGATCATGCTGGTATATATCCAAATCACTGCCAACTATGCATTCCAGCACAGATTGGATGGATCCAACTCTAAGTAATCACAGACGTCCAATAATGATGAGAATAGAACATATTGATGGGCATATTAAGAACACTGAATTTGTTTATACACCATTTAGGGTAGAGAACATGATATGTGAATATTACTTTCAACTGTTATTAATTCTCAATCAATGGATTTATGGTAGATTGTCCAGTGTCATTGGAATTCTAAAAAAATCTTTGAGGCAGATACTCTTAACAGTTGCATCACATTTGTGCGGTTTCTTTGTAAAAACCTGTGTCCTATTCACCAACTACACTCAATTTAGTTCAACCAGGTGCTAAGTGCATGATTCAGGAGTCTGGATCAAAATGGTGGAGTGATTCTGAACAGTCCCAGTAAAGAACGTCAGAACTAGGGATGTGCATGAGTAAAAATACTATTCGAATTTCGCAAAGTTTTGCTTTGCTGGCCATATATACAGTGAGATGCATGTGAAATCCTGAACACACAAACTAAAACTGGCAGTTATAACAGAATGCACTGGGTTGCGGCTATTAAGTGTGGACACAAGTTGATCACATTTGTTGAGCAAACGGTTCTGTCAGTACATTCAGATGGACACCAAACAAATTGGGTTACTGTGAGAAAGCTGGGTTCCTGATTAAATGTACTGGATAAGCGGTGTACACTTTACTCTCGTATATGTGCAGCTCATCAGAAAGCAGCATCCCTGTAGCAACGTAATCCCCACGACGCTTCTGTAAACAACAAACATGGCATCTGAGAAAGACTATGCTAGCTGAGGTAAGGGACATTCAATCATTTAAACTGGTGTGTATAATCGAGTATAGTTTTCTGAGCTTGTTTTCCTCAACAAAAACATGACATGAGATACAAAATAAACATGATAACTATTATATGCCGAGTGTTTATAGTCGTCCTGTACGTTACCTGCGTCAGTCTACTTCATTAGCGCATTTCTTTTTCTTCACTTTGTGTGAGTTTAAATGCTCTCATTCTATTCTTTTTTTGTTTTCATGCATTGCTTGTTTAAATATAAAAATGATATAAGCTTGTTTTGATTATAATTAGAAACTTTTTAACCTTTATGACTGAAAAAAAAATATTTACAACGTCTCTCTCATTAATTACCATCATTTAATCATAGAAAATTGGAATATTCGTTTTTTTATGAGCTAAAATATTCGAATACCATATTATTGATGAATGCCCATCCAGTAAAATGCATTCAGTACTAAATTTGAGTATTCCTTTTTGCCATCTCATTTGCATAATTCCTTTAGTAAGTTATAGCACTTAATAAAGCAGACAGCATGTTAAAATACATGTCGCTTTCAGTAGGCGCAGTTCATCCAATGTGTATTCCACCTTTTGTGTTTTAAAAAAGGGTATATTGATTTGAAGATTTTAAAACAAAAGGAAAAAAATGCGTGCTCCCCTCTGACAACCCAAACGGTGCTGCGGTGTACATAAATATAAAGTATTCTTCGCAAGTGACAGCAGTGTATAGGACATTTACTTATTTCTTCTTAAAACATAAAGATCTGAAACAAAATTTCTGACCTTTCCGTAGTTCCACCACGATAAGATAAAACTACAACCCTGCTTTGCAGTCACTATTTGGTGTTCATCGTTCTTTAAAATATGTTTGGTTTGGATAAGTAGGTCAGACGGATAGTGTGGGAGGCCTAAAACAGGTTGTCTGGACTTGGATGTGAGTCAAGCAAGCATTCATCTTTCTAGAACCACCTGTTCTGTTCTCCCACTTAAAAAAACACTAGTGACCTTCAATCACATGATAATTTAACTCATTTAGCTCAAACACAGCTCTACAACTGTTCCACAGTTCTGTACTTGAGCTACACATATTGCTTCTACAAAGAGAAAGATAAGTCTTCTAAAGTCTGGCTGCTTTCTGAGATGGACAGAATGTACAGCTATTTTTCCAAGCGTGTTCTTGATTATGAGTCAGAATTAAGATTGAACTCAAAACACACAAGGAAGTCTTTTGAGGTAATCTCATAAAATCTGTGCAGGTAATCAACTCAAGCCACGATGGTAACCTTGACCTCAGACATTCAGTACACGTGCAAGTTAAAAGGCATTGTGGCAGAAAACTTTACAAATCATGAATAATGTTTTAGTTTAATATGACAATTTTAGCCATCATGGCAAATGCACATTGTCATTTAGATGTACCCAATGTTTGCAAGTAACTTTAATTTAAAAGAAACCACTGCCAGGCAAGGTTGACATCTGAGTAAATGATGAGATGAGGTGAGATGAGTACAGTTTCACAATGTACGGTCACTGGGCACCTGTGAGCATTTTTAAATATTTTCTAACGAGTTCAATGATGAGTGTTACCAAACAACAGCACAATCCTGCCAAGCTCAGATGGTTAAAAACTGGGTATAAAGCTTTGTCCACTGTTAAAACCACAAACACACACACAAAAAATAAGCTTTACAGTACACATAACCATTTCGAAAATATGTTGTTTAAATACGTTTGAGAAACCTCGCCAGTTTTCCCCCTCACTCTCACTAATGGGCACCCAGTGGTGGTTTCTATGGCAACGGCCCTAAACCATGCAATAGCAGATGAAAGCCAATCTGGAAGGCTAAAATTATCTTCAAGCATCCTCCCTGATTACAGAGTGAGCGCCTGACTAGTCAAGGTGCCCGTTCCCTCCAAAAATCCTAATAATTTTAAACAGGTGGTGATGGACATCAGGGAATAAAAAAATTAATAATAAAAAACAAATAAATACATTGTGTGTATATATATATATATATATATATATATATATATATATAGTATTTATTTTCATGTTCAAATACAGATCATAGAAATAAATCATAATGACTAATTTTAGCTCAAACACGGCTCTATAACTGCTCCAAAAATCCTCAGGTGGTGATATTATGTGCAAGCAGCATTTATTTTCAAATACATCATGTTTAAATAAAGATAAAATAATAGAATAAAATTAACTATAAAATTAAATAAAAATAAAATAAAAAATATAATGAATAAGTTTAGCTTCACAGCTGTGGTCTCTCAAATAAAATAAAATAAATGCATAAAGTGTAATTTCAGCCATAACATAGCATTTAGTTAATTGTTCTAGACAGGTGGTTATGGATATTTATTTTCAGATAAAATAATATAAACATGGAACTTCAAACAAATTACAATTATTACATCATCACTAAATAAATGTGGATGGGAAGAGAAAGTAATATTGTAATTTCCGGCTCATTTATAAAAGAGAAATGATGCATGTAAGAAAACATACACTGCATCCGGAAAGTACTCACAGTGTTTCACTTTTTCCACATTTTGTTATGTTACAGCCTTATTCCAAAATAAATAAATTATTTTCCTCAAAATTCTACAAACAATACCCCATAATGACAACGTGAAAGAAGTTTGTTTGAAATCTTTGCAAATTTATTACAAATAAAAAACGAAAAAAATCACATGTATATAAGTATTCACAGCCTTTGCCATGATACTCAAAATTGAGCTCAGGTGCATCAGGTTTCCACTGATCATCCTTGAGATGTTTCTACAACTTGACTGGAGTCCACCTGTGGTGAATTCAGTTGATTGGACATGATTTGGAAAGAAACACACCTATCTATATAAGGTCCCACAGTTAACAGTACATGTCAGAGCACAAACCAAGCCATGAAGTCCAAGGAATTGTCTGTAGACCTCCGAGACAGGATTGTGTTGAGGCACAGATCTGGGGAAGGGTACAGAAAAATTTCTGCAGCATTAAAGGTCCCAATGAGAAGAAGTTTGGAACCACCAGGACTCTCCCTGAGCGATTGGGGGAGAAAGGCCTTAGTCAGGGAGCTGACCAAGAACCTGATGATCACTTTGACAGATCTTCAGCATTTCTCTGTGGAGAAAGGAGAACCTTCCAGAAGAACACCATGTCTGCAGCACTCCACCAATCAGGCCTGTATGGTAGAGTGGCCTGACGGAAGCAACTTCTCAGTAAAAGCCTGAATGGCAAGTGTCATATTTGGAGGAAACCAGGCACCACTCATTACCTGGCCAATACCATCCCTACAGTGAAGCATGGTGGTGGCAGCATCATGCTGTGGGGATGTTTTTCAGCGGCAGGAACTGGGAGACTAGTCAGGATCGAGGGAAAGATGAATGCAGCAATGTACAGAGACATACTTGATGAAAACCTGCTCCAGAGCACTTTGGACCTCAGACTGTGGCGAAGATTCATCTTCCAACAGGACAATGACCCTAAGCACACAGCCAAGATAACAAAGGAGTGGCTACGGGACAACTCTGTGAATGTCGTTGAGTGGCCCAGCCAGAGCCCATATTTGAACCCAGTTGAACATCTCTGGAGAGATCTGAAATTGGCTGTGCACCGACGCTCCCCATCCAACCTGATTGAGCTTGAGAGATCATGCAAAGAAGAAAAAATTAAAAAAAAAAGAAACTGCCCAAAAATAGGTGTGCGACGCATGTAGCATCATACTCAAAAAGACTTGAGGCTGTAATTGGTGCCAAAGGTGCTTCAACAAAGTATTGAGCAAAGGCTGTGAATACTTATGTACGTGTTTTTTTTTTGTTTTTTTTATTTATTTATTTTTTTTAAAATATATTTTTAATAAACTTGCAAAGATTTCAAACAAACATCTTTCATGTTGTCATTATGGGGTATGTTTGTAGGATTTTTAGGAAAATAATGAATTGAATCCATTTTGGAATACGGCTGTAACAAGGGCTGGGCGATAAAACAATTTCAATATTTATCGCAATAAATAAACTCCATGATATCGACGATAAGCTTTTGAGTAATTTTCGATATTTAGTCTGTGTTCTACATCTAGACATGCGTGTTGCTAAAATCACTAGCAGTTTGGCTTTCTTGATGTATGTTTCCACTGGCGCATGCGGAGCGAATGTAAGCAAGTGCTTTCAATACCTTCCTAGGGAAGCCGAGCGTCAATCTCGCGAGGTGGATTGTAGAAGTGACAGCAGCATGGGGCAATCGGTTCCCTAGCGTTGGGAGTGGCTTTGTGCGGAATTCTTCCGCATCAGTGGAAACACAGCCTCAGGCTGTATGAAGTTGCTATTACCCCCGCTATGCAGGTCACCGCGTTCCGGATCCAGACCCCAGATTGATTCCATCTTGACTGCAAGATATCATGATGACTCCCTCTCATCGTTTCTAGTGAGCAGCGCAACAAAACAACAGCTTTGGTTACATCATATCTGACCTTTCTGCGCTGTATTATTGAATATTTTTCTCTAGCACTGAAACACGCTTCACTGATGCCCTGTGCCGGGCCGCACCCGCATTCTCTTTTCCCCACATGTGAGTAAACATGAGGTGCATGAGGTTTCCAGAGTGCAGTTTTTTCTTTCTAAATTTATTTTTATTAATCAACATGTTCCAAGCCTTTAATAATAAACAAATAGATTTCCGTTCTAATTTTGTGAAATTATTCAGATGTCATCATCTCTGACAAGGATGAAAGACAAAACAATTACTAGTTTGTAGCCTAGTCTTTCTCACTTTAAAGAAAATAGAAAAATGGTCCATTCAGACTTTAACATTTTCAAAAGTTTCTCACTGGAGATACCCCTGATCCCCCATACAGTATCATTCCTCAGTCACAAGGGCGTCTATGCCCCCATACTTGGATATCTGTATGTAAAGAAATATGAAAATAATTTTAATATAACATTTTGGAAATTCAAAAAAATTTGCAATGTGCAAATGTGATTCAATATCGTGAAAAATATCGATATCGAATGGCATGAAAAAGAATATTGTGATAATATTTTTTTTGCAATATCGCCCAGCCCTAGCTATAACATAACATAAAATTTGGAAAAAGTGAAGCGCTGTGAATACTTTCCGGATGCACTGTAGGTGTGTCCACCTATCGGCCCAAGGATGGAATCCAATAGTGTGGCTGAAGGTCTCCTGCGTGTTCTGTCTTATCGTGCGCATAAAATAATACTTTGATTATTTGATTTGAGTTCCATGTTTTATTAAACTTATTTGGGTCCTGTGCCAGCCGGACACAGATCCTTTAACTACAAACAGATATTAGTAAGTTTAGATTAAGTCCCTATAGGTTCTCGATTTTACCTGTTTAGTCTTATTTGGCTAAGTTCTATCATAGATTCTCAACTCACTGTTTAGCCCCAGTCAATTAAGTTCTGTTTTACAGATTCTATGTCCAACTCTTAGTATTCCCGTATAATTCTACTTGGCTAAGTTCTATTATAGGTTCTCGGTTCACAGTTTAGGCTTTTACTTAACTAATGGGGTTCTTCTGAAGTAGCTTAGTTAAGCAAACTCTGACCATAGATTTGTAGTTAATAACAAATATACTAAAAAAACAGTACCACAGGATGAATTAAAAAGGTAACAATTTATTTTACCAGGTAATAGTAATACAAACAATCCAATTATTAAATAATAAATCAAACTCAAAATCATCAATGAATAATATAATTAAAGTTGCATTCCATTCAAACATTTACCAAACATAAGACATTTGAATTGTAAATTCCTGATAGAGAAAAGCTACACACTTTGTTTGTGTGGGTCAATCTGGCTGCACAGAGACCCATTATTAAAAGTGCACACATTAATGTGTGGGATTGTCTGACTACAGAGAAGCATGAACAATGTGTCACATTTCCTTAAATACCCAAACCATAAACAAAGGGAATTTTGGGAGTGGTTAGGTTTGGAAGTCCTGGGGTCATACCTCATTAACAATTATACAGCATTTTCAAAGACCTTATAACTTTGTTACCATTACTTTTATCAACATGGGAAAGGGACCAGTATACCAGTCGCATTGAGACATTTTAAATGATTTCAAACATGCCTAGTCACATTATTTGTATACATCAGATATGATATTTTGTTACATGCACATCTTAGGTGAGTTTGAAGTGATTCTGAGCTAAAGGGGAAGGAGTAGAGGGGGGGCAGATGTTTGTGAATTTTTAGGAGAACAGGCCTAAAATGGCCTGAGGTGAGATAGAGGTCAGATGTGAGATTTGTGTTTATTGTCCTTGCTCAGTAGGATGTGTTGCCTCAGGTGAAAATGTTCTTCTGTGTTCTCTTCAACTTGGTTCTCGCAGAGTTCTGTGACTTTTACGACATCTTGATGTCAGCCTTACAGAAGTTTACATACACCTAGCCAAATACATTTCAACTCAGTTTTTCACAATTCCTGAAATTAAATCATAGAAAACTTTCCCTGTCTTAGGTCAGTTAGGATCACTAATTTATATTCAAAAAAAAAAAAAAAATGTGAGAATAATAGTAGAGAGAATGATTCATTTCAGCTTTTATTTCTTTCATCACATTCCCAGTAAGTCAGAAGTTTACATACACTTTGTTACTATTTGGTAGCATTGCCTTTAAATTGTTTTGGGTAGCCTTACACAAGCTTCTAACAATAAGTTGCTGGAATTTTGGCCCATTCCTCCAGACAGAAACAAACAGAGTCAGGTTTGTAGGCCGCCTTGCTCGCACACACTTTTTTAGTTCTGCCCACAAATGTTCAGATTTGGGTCAGCGCTTTGTGATGGCCACTCCAATACCTTGACTTTGCTGTCCTTAAGCCATTTTGCCACAACTTTGGAGGTATGCCTGGGGTCATTGTCCATTTGGAAAACCCATTTGCGACCGAGCTTTAACTTCCTGGCTGAAGTCTTGAGATGCTGCTTCAATATATCCACATAATTTTCCTTCCTCATGATGCCATCTATGTATAAGTGCACCAGTCCCTCCTGCAGCAAAGCACCCCCACTACATGATCCTGCTACACCCATGCTTCACGGTTGGGATGGTGTTCTTCAGCTTGCAAGCCTCATAAATCTTTCTCCAAACATAACGACGGTCATTATGGCCAAAATCAGAAGATCCAAGACCAGAGGACATTTCTTAAACATGCTGACATTTCTCTTCAAAATCCTTGTCTCCATGTGCACTTGCAAACTGTAAGTCTGGCTTGTGTATGGTGGTTTTGGAGCAGTGGCTTCTTCCTTGCTGAGCAGCCTATCAGGTTATGTTGATATAGGACTCGTTTTACTGTAGATATAGATACTTGTCTACCTGTTTTCTCCAGCATCTTCAAAAGGCCCATTGCTGTTGTTCTGGGATTAATTTGCACTTTTTGCACCAAACTACATTCATCTCTAGGAAACAGAATGTGTCTCCTTCCTGAACACCATTATGGCTGTGTAGTCCCCTGGTGTATATTCTTGTGTACTATAGTTTTTACAGATGAACATGGTACCTTCAGGTGTTTGGAAATTGTTCCCAAGGATGATCCAGACTTGTGGAGGTCCACAAATTATATATTTTTTTAAGTCTTGACTGATTTCTTTTGATTTTCCCATGATGTCAAGCAAAGAGGCACTTAGTTAGAAGGTAGGCCTTAAAATATATTCACAGGTACACCCTTCAACTGACTCCAATTAGCCAAACAGAAGCTAATTAGCTAATTGCTAAAGGCTGAAATTTTTATATATTCAATTAAAAGTGAAGCATTCTGTCTGTAAACATGCACAATGTAGATAAACGTCTTGCCAACACTATAATTTGCTAACATGAAATCTGTGGAGTGGTTAAAAAGTTAGTTTTAATGTCTTCAACCTAAGTGTATGTAAACTTCTGACTTCAACTGTATATATACACACTGTACACACACACACACACACACACACACACACACACATATATATATTAGAGCTCGGTGATAAAACGATATTTCAATCACAATAAAGAAAATCCACGATAAGCTTTTGAGGAATTTCTGATATTTACTGAGTGTCACTAAAACACAAGCAGTTCGGCTTTCTCAGGCTGCGTTTCCACTGGGGCGTTCGAAATCCGCTCAAAGGCGCTCACAGCGGTAGGAGAGAGCTTGCTCTACACCGCTGCCAATCCTACAATCCACCCTGCGAGCATGATGCTCGGCTTTCATAGGAATGAATTGAAAACGCTCTCAGCTTCGCTCACAACGCACCAGTGGTAACGTAGGGTCAGACTGGATTAACTTGCTAATGCTAGCTGCCTTGCTAACAATTAGGTTATGTTGGACACCGGATTGATTCCATCCGCACCGCAAGACTTCATGACAACGGTTGCGCCCTCTCATCGTCTCTAGTGAAGAGCGCAACAGATCAACAGTGATGTGAACAACAGCTCTGATCTTTCTGCGCTGTAATCTTGAATATTGTTCTCTAGCAACAAACATGCATCATTTATGCAATGTCCACTCCGCACGCATTGCCTCTTTTCCCTGCATTTGTGTAGACATGAAGCACTGCATGATTTAACGTGGTTTCAAAGCACCTTTTAGACCATAAATTTTTTCCCTTCTAAATGTATCTTTATTAATCAGCATGTTACGAGCCTTTAATAATAAACAAATCGATTTCTGCTCTAATTTTGTGAAAATTAATTAGATGTCTGGAATGGATAAGGAAAGACTAAAATTACTAGTTGGTAAACTAGTCTCTCTCTTTAATGAAAGTATAAAAATGTTTTTTTTTTTTTTTCAAAATGTTCTCTCGGGACACCCCTGAACCAACATTCAGATTACACAATTAATCGCGTTTTAACTGCGATCACGATTTCTGCCTCTCACGGTTAATTAAGCATGACCGTCTGCTATATTAGTGAGTAGGCAATAGCAAGCAGAAATTATAGACAGGTAAAATTGTAAATTGTTGTTCATTTTCTTTATATTTTCATTATACTTCACTGTGTCTACAAATGATAGACCAAATCACAAGTTCTTTTGAAGTTCATTGTTGTTTTCAGAAGTTTTCCACTCACCAATCACAGTTTCACTTTTGATCACGCTCTGAAATACAGAACCGCAGATTTTTACGAGTTTCATTTGTTTTGTATGTGCGCTGCTTTGATCTGTGTATTACTCATGAGGCTCATAATGCTGTGTTTTCAGCGGTCTCAGAGTGCTTCTGTGCTCGATACACACAAATTCCATCTCATGCTCTGATTATGTGTTTAACACAAAACAGCTGTGCTCTAAGTTCGGATCGGTTTGCGTGCGTCACTTAAGTGCGCTGATTGTGTTATATTTAAAGCGCTCCAAATTTGCTTCAATTGCACACATGCGCATTAACATCACTGCCATTAAAACATTATCTAAAAAGGACTCAAGCGAGAAAACTCATATATTGGCAATAAAGCATTGGAAAAACATGACTTCATTTTGGTCAAAATTAAACATTTACTGGTTTATAGTTTTAACATCTTGTTCAACACGAGAGATGCTGATTTATGTATGTTTTATTTATTTTCTTTTAGAATTGATATCTAAAGCTTTTTTTCATCCTAATCATGCGCCTTATAACATATTTTTTCAAATTACAGAATAATTGTGAATTATAACCGTGATTCAAATTTAGCAAAATTATCATTTTAAACAATATCGAGCAGCCCAGTTAGATTATAAATATAAAAAGAGCCTACATTTACTGTATCAGATACATTCTGAAATATGACACAAACATTTTCAAGCAGATTAGAAACTGATATAGAGAATGTTCTGTCTGCAGTATTTTCATGGCCATAATAAAACATCTCCATAACTTTTATTATATAAAGCATTGCTCATTCAGTAAGAGATAAACAACACAATGCATCTAAGCTCTGCAGTCATACAGCCTCTGTTGATGCTCTAGAAACCGCTCTTGTGCATTTTTTGCTTTCCCTATTAATCCATTCTCTGTCTTCCCTAAACCAGATGCTTTTTGAACAAAACATCAACTTAATCACAGCGACTTCATCTACACTGTCCGTGTCCATCTCCTGGGACTTAAATTTCACCTCTTCCCAAAGGCAGAGCCCCGGGCCACTCTGGGCATCAAGACTCATTCATACGGTAGCAGCATAGAGGGGGACGCATACGCAGTACAGTCAGTTCATTCATTCTTGCTTGCATTCTGTACTGACAGCCATTTGAAAAATACACACAAACGCTATGGGCAGCACACAGCCTCCCAGACTCATCGCCAGCCAGAACGCACTGTACGACCAGAGATATACCTCTCACAATTGATTATAAAGCAACACAAGTCATTCAGATAAGCTGAGCAACCTTAAAGACAAACAACTTTATAATGAATGTTACAGACAGCCTTCAAGAGGTCGGTGCAAGTGGATATGTGTGAAATCTGATAATCAAGCAGCTAAGACTAGCAATCATCAATGTGTTTTACCTGTTAGCTGCAGGTCTCCTCTCCAGCCCTGCTAATATGAGAGAGCAGTCAGGCTTTAAGCGAAGGCTATGAGTGAGGGCGAGTGAGTCATAGAAAGAGAGAGACCGAGAGGGAGAGAGAGCGAGAGAGAGAGAGAGAGTGAATGTATGAATGAGCTGTCGTAGATGAGCGCAGTAACCGTGAGGCAAAGGGGAGGTGTGATTCTGCTCTGTGGATGGTGGACTGACAGGTAACATGGTCTACTGCATTAATGTGGGGAGATTCTTGTTTTCTCACTTTGCTAATTTAAATTTTTTTCTACAACTCCAATTCCAAACAATCTGGGACAATATGGATAATGCTAATAAAAACAAGAAGGAGTGATTTATAAATTCTATTCACCCAGTGCTATATTAAAAACATCTAGCTTACTGTTGTAACCCCCATTCCCTGATGGAGGGAACAAGACGTTGTGTCGATGTAGTGACAATAGGGGTCTCTCTTGAGAGCCTCGGTTGCCTCTGAACTTGAGAAAAGGCCAATGAAAATTTTTCTAACAGAATTTGCATGTCCCTTTCCTGGACATACAGGTACAAAGGAGGGTGCAAAGGAGGGTGCGACATTCAGGTTTTGCACTGAGGAGCCGAGAAAAAGGTTCGGCCATTACAGCAGTTGGTACAGTGTTGTGGCAAGAGGGACACAACGTCTCGTTCCCTCCATTGGGGAACGTGGGTTACAACAGTATTCTAGACGTTCCGCTTCTGTCACTCACTCAACATTGTGTCGATGTAGTGACACTAGAGACCCTATCCAATTATGCCATGACACTGAACCGTGTTACGTGAACTGCTGATGCAGGTGCAAGCAAGCTGTTGCGTGCCAAAGGAGCAGACAGCATCAGGCTGCACGTAACTTTCCCCAATGCCCCATAAGACGTCATATACATTCTAGAACACGGGATCCCTGGATGTGACAAGCATGGGAGCAGGCCATCTCTCTCTTCGTTTTCTCTCCATTGAGTGTTAGATGCGGCTGGGGCCATCTAACGCTATCACACGCATCGGGGAAAGTGTTCTTTTCCAATCCTATTCTTTCAGGGGGAAAACCCCGCAGAGACCACATCCTGTCCAGGCTGGGGAGGTCAACATGTGGCAAATACGTCACATGGGCTTACAAGCCACACATGGAAGTGGCGTTTTTGGTAGGACCTGCCTAGTGAGGGAGGAGCTCTACAAAGACAGCAACCGGGGGCAGAGGGGACTGGCCAAGGGAGACGTGGGTCTGCAGAGAGGGGGATCGTACCACAGAAAATACGACACAGGGGGATACCGTGATAACTGACACCTGTGGAGCACCTATTCCATTACAGAGTAATTAGTACCCATACTGGGTCTGGTTGGGAATTCATCTGCCAAATTCGCGAGCCAGAGGGCTAGGGAGGAAGGACATTCAGGGAGCATGAGTTTTGTGGGCTCACCTGTGAGTAAGAGTGCACGTGTTTGCCCCAGAGGGGGGAAAAGTTGTTATACGCAAGCGGTACACCCGGTCAGCTGTTCCGTATTACCGACTTCTATGTGCTTGGACCTGAAAAAACACGGGACGAGACCGACTCAACCCGGAGATTATAGAATCTTGCAAAGGTATTAGGTGTTTCCCAGCCCGCCGCTCTGCAGATGTTTGCTAGAGAGGTGCCATTGGCCAGTGCCCACGAGGATGCCACACTCCTTGTAGAGTGCGCTCGAACCCGCAAGGGGCCGGGCATGGCCTGGGTTTGATAGGCCAATGCAATGGCATCGACGACCCAGTGGGAAAGCCTCTGTTTGGAGACAGCGTTCCCTTTCCGCTGTCCGCCAAAGCAAACAAAGAGCTTCTCGGAACATCAAAACCGCTCGGGTCTGAAGAATTTTTTTGAATGGACAGCCGTAATTGCGCTCTCCTTTGTTCCCGTATGTCCGGGGAAGGGACATGCAAATTCTTTTCGCCAATTTTTCATTAGCCTTTTCTCAAATTCAGAGGCAACCGAGGCTCTCAAGAGAGACCCCTAGTGTCACTACATAACGTCGAGTGAGTGACAGAAGGGGGAACACTACATCAATTTTGTGAATTTATTTAGTTTTTTGAAAATATACACTCATTTCAAATGAGATTATTTGAACATGCACCAAAAGTCGGGACAGTTGAGTGTTTATGTGGTGACGGAGGCGTGGTTGAGCGATGTCTGTGGAGAGCCGAGACAGAGTGAGTGAGTGAGTGAGTACGGTAAGGATTTTGTGTTTGCAGTGAGAGCAGAGAGGGATTTAAAGGGCAATCCAGACCACCAGAGGAGAGGAGAGAGAGCCGAGCCTGAACTTGTGTGTGTGTGTGTGTGTGTGTGGGCTGAAAAAAAAAAAAAAAACAGAAACAAAAAAAACATTTGACTCACGCTGAAAAGCATTTTAAAAATAAAGAATTACTAGAACTGTTCCCCTGGCCCCCACTTCCTCCTTGAGAGAGTGCAAGAACCTTGTCACAGTTTACCACTGTGTAATCACCATTTCTTCTAATAACACATATTAAGTATTTTGGCACTGAAGACACAAGTTAGTTAAGTTTAACAAGCTGAATTTTCCCCATTCATCCATGCAGGTCTTCAGCAGCGCAATTGTAGGAGGATTTGTTTCCGTATTGTACACTTCATAATGCACCATACATTCCCAATTGGAGACAGGTCAGGACTGCAGCAGGCCAAACTAACTTCCACACTATTTTCTTACACATCCATGCACTTGTAATCCGGACAGTATGCGGTCCTGCTGGAAAATGCAGGGACATCCCTAGAAAAGATGGCATCTGTATGGCAGCATGTGTTGCTCCAAATTTTTTACACATCTTTCTGCATTAATGGTGCCCTCACAGATGTGCACATTACCCATGCCATGGGCCATAACACACCCCCATACCATGACAGACACTTGAATTTTGACCAGACAGTGATAATGTAACAACGACGAGGGTATGGTGAGTAGAAGATTAGAACCCAAGTGCAGAACTTTATTTATAATCAAGAAAACCAAATCTATAAAGAGTTGAACAAACCAGAATTCATACAAAATCAGAAACATCAAACAATGCAAGACAAGAGACAGGGAGAATAGGAGGGCTATATATACAGTACATATAGAACTAATGAAACATACGATGATGAGCTAAGACAAGACAAGAACAGAGAAATCAACTTCAGAATAAAAGTCATAATTCCTAGCGACCTCTACTGACTATTAGGGAAAGGACGCATACATTACATGTATCAGCTTGGATGCTCCTTCACTCTCCTTGGCATGGAGAAAAGAATGGCTTTTTTAAATAATTTTTTTACTACTCGTTGGTAGCACAAAACACGATTCCACTGTTCTACTTTCCAACTAAGTGATGTCAAAGTGATCAGAGATCTTGCACATTCAGAAGTGGTTTAACAGCAGGACAACGGAAAACCACATACTTCCCAGATTACAAGTGCACGGCTGTAAAAGCGGAGAATGCGAGTGCTAAATTGGTCTGCCTGCAGTCCAATGTGTGGCACATTATGAAGTGCAAAACACACCAACAAAGGCCCAAACCCCATATATATAAATAACAATTCAATTGATGAAAAATTGATTGAATTGATTTAATTTAAATTAAAATGACATACATCAAACATACTTCCCTATTCAGCTTTCAGCTTCTCCCTTCAGCCGTGAATTAACAGGAGATGGAAAGAATCAGGCAGCACATGGAAAATGGGGGTCAAGTTTGAGAGTGGCTCTAATGATCGCCCACATGTCACTGGCCCAAACTCTCTAAAAGGTCTCAAATCCAGCTGAAATAAGACCAGGAACTTGACATCACCATAGTTTTCTTTTCCTTTCCATTCACAGAGTTTAAAAGAGAACGAAACCCAGCAGATGTGTGCAAGAGAAACTGGCTGGTAGGAAAATGGGGCAAACACATCCTTCCTGTAAAGTCCAGTTTAGACCAGAATTCATTAAATCAGACTAGTTGTAGCTTCTTATTCCTGATCTGGTTTATCTGTTGGACCAGCATAGTCATGCTGTTCACTAGGACATTTTCCGACAATGTAAAGAAAATCTCCACCATTGAGTCTAAGAAGATGAAAAAGGAGACATGGTCATGTTCTGCAAGGCCTGTAGGTCAATACAATTGTGGCCTAGTCTCATGGAGCCAGACTTTGGAGTATCAGTAGGGCAATCACAATTAGTGTGTTTGGCTGATGATTAATTGTCAAACAAATAATTGTGATTATGACAATTTATTATCTGTTTTAGTGTTTACACGATTATGTGATTAATGTTCTGTTTCAGGGCTTTTACGATTATGACAATTAATTGTCATACAAATGTATATATTAAGGTGCATGTGTGCTTCACACACCTTCAGAAGTCATTTGTTCATATATGGGAAATATGATTTCCTCTTAAGGCTTTAAAAACGTGAAAAATATTGCACAGGGGTAGAATGACATGAAAAATTTTATATTAAATCTTAAAATATTTCCAAATACTTAAAATATGTCTCTCTTTTTGGTCAGTTTTATCCTTGGTCCATCTTACATTTACACTTTTTTTTTAACCCATCAGCCAACCTGAATCGTTATTATAATATAATAATAAAGTATAATATATTAAATTATGCAATTATGCAATAGCAAAATATTTCTGTCCTAAATTACTCACTTTCACAAGCTATTTTAAAGCTCTCAGATTAAACCCATGCGGTTCTATTTGGTATGAAGGAAGACCTTTGAAATTGTGTTTTTGAAAATATATTTTCTTCATTCTATCATCTCCATGGTGATAAGAAAAAGCAGACATCTCCTACTCTAAACATCTGCAATTACGTGAACATTAAATTAAAATGAAACTGGACCACTTTGTGTTCACTATAAAAATCCTTGTTTATATTTTCGCGGGCGCAAACCTCTGCATAAGAGCACTTCAGAAGCGATTAATCTCAGCACAATAATAGCACATATAGTTAAAAATAGTTACAAAAAAGTAATGTAATCTGTGAAGGTAAAAAAAATCCCCTGAAAATTAATTCCAGAGCCAAATACTGATATTAAGTAAAAAAAAAAAAACTTGAACTTAGTTTCATGTTCCTCCTCCTTCCTTGGTTTCTACCTATTCCTCATTGTTCTATCGCCCCAAATAAGGGAGGTCAGCCATGGTTGTCAAAACAATGCTACTACAAAACAAGCCTCTGTGCCTCTGAGGCAGTGATAAAACAGACAGCTTTTGTCTCTTTATAGAGACTTTATAGCAGACAAGACTGTCTTGGTGTTTACTTCCCTGAATCTAAAGCTAGACAATCATGTAGCCTATATTGAACAAGCACAAATCTAGTGTTTTTAAAAGCAAAGTGAAAATATCATAAAATGCTTACAAAAGCATTTTAAACTAGGGATGCACCGATCTGATACCTGGATCAGCATCGGCTCTGATACTGATGGTTTTAGACAGATCGGGTATCAGTCCGACGAGCCCGATCCAAATCTGATCCTGTGTGTTAGTCATGTTCTTTACAGTCAAGCTCAAAAAATGACATAAAATAACAATTAAAACACAATTACAGTAGTTCATATGACTCGTGCATTTTATTCAAAACCACTTGAAGACGTGTGATAGCTCTGTGAATAACAAAAGGCTGTTTAATAAGTAAATATATAGTATGTACACACAGAGCCAGCGTGTCAGTGAATTGTGATGCTCTGTTGACACACACACACACACACACACACACAGAAATATATATATATATATATATATATATATATATATATATATATATATATATAAACACGTGCAAGCCACTAGCATTTGCTGCTCTTTTTAGTCTAGCAGTGCGCAATATTTGAGCGCTACTCATGAACAACATCTTAGGTACAGACGCTCAATAGTCCGGTTCACACTCAATATGCATTTAGAACAGCACTGGAGGTGCTTTTTTACCAGAATTTGAATGAGAAATGAATGAAACTACTGTGAACTTGCTTACAAACAGACACATATAGGACTTCCTGGAGAGTTCAGAATGTCAAAATAAAAGCCAGATGGTTTTAAAGTTAAAGGTGAGATATATTACTATATATTACTATTAGAATATATTATTATTTGTTACAAATGATAATAATATTTAAGTTGAATGGGTTCCAAAAAATAACTGTTTGAATGAAAAGTGAGCTGATGTCTTACAACTAAAGTGAACAAAAAAAAATAAATCTGAATCCTTTAAAGTCCAGATACAAGCTGAAAACATTTAGCAAAAAAAAAAAAAAAAAAAAAAAGCTTCTTTTCTACTAATGACTTATACTGGAATTACTGTTAATTTTGCTGCTACATTTTCCAGTAGACTAGTTAAAAATAAAGTGTTTCTTAATAAACTCTACATTTATATTGAAACAATGTGTAGTTAGAGGTTTGTGTTTCTTTACATATTAAAGAGTGCACACAATTAGTCCACACAATAATGTAAAGATATTATAAACTGATTATGCAAAAAAAAAAAAAAAAAAGCCAATACTGAGATTTCTGATACGGAATTGGAAGAGAAAAAGTGGTATCGGTGCATCCCTATTTTAAACTCCACGTGGTTACAACAATGCATAAAAAGGGTGAATTTCATGCAATACCTGCCAAAAAGTGACCCATTTACCTCATGTTTTAAAAGCTTAAGAAAACTTTATACAAAATAAAAGAACAACTGTGTGTGATGTCCAAAAATAAGTTGTTTTTGAGTTTGTTTGGGTGGTTTGTAACAGCTCGCCAGTGTGACCTTTTAGGAAAACTTTTTACAGGCTACTAAACATGTTACTGCTATTGGTCCAGGTGTAACCTGGGGCTCCAACTACTTTGAGGTCAACAGTTGATTCCCGTTGCATGATCAGTAAATTAAGATCAGCCAACATGAACTCACCGGCATGCAGAGTTAATAGTGAGACCGGTGCAAGCAGGCTACTGTTTCCCCTAGGTTTACAGCTTTGGGGGGGGGCTAAAAGCAGCAAATGCTATTGTGAAAAGTTTGTATTACCCTGTTCATGGTTTGCAGTCCCTTTCACAGTTTACACTACTGACTGGGACCGTCAGAGCAATTAGTCTGAGCAGACAGTCAGAACAAATATGTGTGTGATTGAGCATTAAGGCCTATATTATTTTATTTTTTCTTTCTTTGAATTAGTTAATTATATTAATTTAAATCTTTTGATTGTTCATATCTTAATTTTTAAAAATATTTGTATTAATAGATCCAGCTCTTCTGATATGCGAGCCGGCTCCCAGCGTTCACCTACAAGAGTCGGCTCTTAGAGCCGACTCGTTCGCGAACGACCCATCACTAGTGACTGGACTTTTGCTTCAGATGTCTTTCCGCCATCCGCCGAAGCAGACAAAGGACTGATCAGAACATCTAAAGCTCTGCGTGCGGTCCAAATAGATATGCAAAGCACATACTGGAGACTGCAACGAAAGGGCTGGGTCTGCCTCCTCACAGGGAAGCGCTTGCAGGTTCACGACCTGGTCCCTGAAGGGGGTCGTAAGGAACCTTAGGCACGTAGCCCGGTCGCGGCCTCAGGATAACGTGAGAATGTTCCGGACTGAAATCCAAGCAGGTGTCGCTGACAGAGAACGCTTGCAGGTCCCCAACCCTCATGATGGAGGCTAACACGATCAGGAGGGCCGTCTTCAGGGAGAGAGCCTTGAGCTCAACTGAATCAAGCGGCTCGAAGGGGGTCTCTGAAGGCCCAAGAGGACCACATAGATATCCCAGGAGGGGAATTAGCTAGGCCGGGGAGGGTTTAGACTCCGGGCGCCTTTCAGGATAATCAAGTCATGCTTACCTAGGGACTTGCCATCTACTGCGTCATGGTGGGCTGCGATAGCAGCTACATATACCTTCAAGGTGGAGGGGGACAGCTTCCCCTCCAGCCTCTCCTGCAGGAATGAAAGCACTGACCGAACTGCGCACCTCTGTGGGTATTTGGCTTGGGAAGAACAACAATTCACGAACAATTTGTGCCACTTTAGGGCGTAAAGTTGCCTGGTGGAGGGAGCTCTGGCTTGGTTGATCGTGTCTACGACTGCAGGTGCTAGATCCACTAGATCTTCCACATCCCGTCCAGGGGCCAAACGTGGAGGTTCCAGAGGTCTGAGTGCGGGTGCCAGAGGGCGCCCCGTCCCTGAGAAAGAAGGTCCTTCTTCAGGGGAATTTTCCAGGGAGGTGCTGTCATGAAGAGCGTAAGATCAGAGGGGCCACCAGGATGACCTGTTCCTTGTCCTCCCTGATCTTGCACAGCACCGGTGCAAGAAGGCTCACTGGGGGAAATGCGTACTTGCGCAGCCTCCGGGGCCAGCTGTGTGCCAGTGTGTCTGTCCCAAGAGGAGCTCCTGTCAGGGAGTACCAGAGCGGGCAGTGGGAGTTGTCTTGGGAGGCAAAGAGATATATCCTTGCCTTGCCGCATTGGTCCCATATCAGCTGGACCACCTGGGGGTGGAGCCTCCACTCTCCGTTGGGCAAAACCTGCCGGGACAGCGCATCAGCCATTGTGTTGCGGTTGCCAGGGATGTGAGTGGCATCATGGCTGACTCCAAAGGAGGAGATGACTGGTAGTGACAGTAACTCTCGAGAGTGAGCGAGGATGAGCCAGTCGTCGAGGTAGTTGAGTATGCGGATACCCACTTCCCTTAGCGGGGAAAGAGCTGCCTCCGCGATCTTCGTGAAGACGCGAGGGGACAGGGACTGGCCGAAGGGGAGGACCTTGTACTGATAAGCCTGGCCATCGACCGCGAACCATAAGAAGGGTCGGTGTCGAGGCAGAATGGAGATGTGGAAGTACGCATCCTTCAGGTCTACCGGAGCGAACCAATCTAGCTGTCGAACGCAGGTAAGAATGCGTTTCTGCGTGAGCATTTTGAACAGGAGTCTGTATAAGGCCCGGTTGAGAACTCGCAGGTCCAAGATTGGTCGCAACCCAATGCTTTTTTTTGGGTATGATGAAGTAAGGGCTGTAGAAACCCTTCTATATCTCGGCTGGAGGGACGGGCTATACCGCATCCTTGAGGAGCACGGTTGTGATCTCTGCTCGTAAGGCGCTGGCTTTATTGCCACGCACAGAAGTTGAGCGAACACCGCTGAAACGAGGCGGGAGCCGGGCGAACTGAATTGTGTAGCCGAGTCGGATGGTCCTGGCCAGCCAGCGCAACGGATTGGGACATGAAAGCCACGCATCCAAACTCTGCGCAAGGGGCACTAACAGGACGATTGCTTTTGACATACCAGGCAGGGTGTCGGGAGGCAGAAGAGCGTCCCAAGGCTTGGGTGCTGAGAAAAGACTCAAAAGCACTTACCTTGCTCCACACACCCGGCAGGGGGCGAGTTAGAGACTGAGGAAGAGGGCCTAGAGATGTGTCTTCGGAACTCATCAGAGCTGGCCTGCCAGGGCTGAACAGTCCTGGGGCCGGAGGAGAGGGAACTGTGTCTGGGGAGCCAGGACTGAGTTTTGGGGCCGGGGTGCCGTGAGAATGACACGCACTGGCTGGATGAACCAGGAAGTGAGAAAAATTGCTCTTTATTGAGAATATGGGTGCCGCAGCCCAAAGGGGGTGCGGCAAATGAAACAAGGATTCTCCTCCTGGCCCTCCACCGGGGGACGGATTGGTCTTGGTACCAGCTCCGGAGCGAACGTCTGACTGCCTGGGTCGCCTGTCTCAGGAGCGCTTCGGAGCTTTCCTGGTCCTGGAAGGGGTCCTGGAGACGGTGGGCGTACGCCGACCACGAGGTGCTCGACGCTGGGGCTGAGAGCTGGGCCCGGGTTGAGGAGGAGCTACCTGTTGTTTAGCAGCAGGGGGACGCCCTCGGCGAGCAGGCGGCATGATCTGCCAAAAAACTGCAGGGCGAAGTCATTGACGGTGTCGCCAAAGAGGCCCAGCTGGGAGACGGGGCGTTGAGAAAGTGTGCCTTGTCAATGTCGCGCATCGACCATGTTCAGCCAGAGGTGATGCTCCTGGACCACGAGCGTGGCCATCACCCGCCCGAGTATTTGCGCTTTGACCTTCGTGGTTCTGAGAGCGAGGTCGGTGGCATAGTGCAGTTCCTGCAGCACGTCGGGGTCGGAACTACCCCGGTGCAGATCTTTGAGTGCCTTGGCTTAGTGAACTTGCAGGAGAGCCATGGCATGCAGCACGGAGGCAGCCTGTCCGGTGGCCCTGTAGACTGTTGAGGTCAGTGATGACGTCATTCTACGGGATCTGGGGGGTGTTATATGAGCGGTGCCCTGACCTGAGGAACCGGTCGAGTAGCGGTTAGCGGCATGAGGTGGGGACAGAGGTTTCCAGTCCAGCCTCGCACTCACGGCGGCCCGGTGAAACAGAACCCGTCATCATCCCCAAATCGCCTTCACCGCCAGCTGGGTCGTCCTCAATCCCGTGGGAAGGAACGAACAACGCAGGGGGCGGTTGAAGTGGCTTTCTCTCATGAGAAAAGAAAGCCACGACTGCAATATTGCCATGGCTATGTTCTCGTACTGAGAACATGAACCATTCATAAAATGCTGCCTGCATGTGATCGCAGCCCAGGCATGCGAGGCAGCTTTTATGACCGTCAGAAGTGGAGAGAAATCAACCGCATCCAAGAACTACACAGACATCTTTAACAAGACGCGTCCTGAAAAGGACGTTCAACGTCTGCTGTGTATTGCTCTTTTATGAGTGGGAACTCAAATTCTTTGAGGAAATAAACTATTTTTAGGAGGAGAAACACTCTTTCAGGCAATGAAAGCGCTGTCGAAGAGCCCAGGGGTGTAGACTGCACAGCGTGAGAGAACGCCAGCTGGAAACGCGCCATAGATCCAAAAGCAGTGCTTATCACCAGTAGATTTGAGTGAAACAGTGGTGAACTCAGTTTGCTGTTGCACAACCGTTCTGCTCCGAAGAAAAATTCTGACTGGCACTCGCTGCCCGCTTCCCATTATTCCCGTATGTCCGGGGCGGGGCATGCAAATTCTGTCTGCCAACTTGACATTGGCCTTTTCTCAGGTTCAGAGGTGCATTTGGCATCCCAGGAAGACCCCGTCAAGTGATTCGAGTAAGTGACAGAAGGGGAACTCCTATTTAAATGTTGAGGATTTATGTTGTCAATTAAATAACTTTATTTTGATGAGAAATTATATTACTCATATAAATAATATGCATTTTTTTCCCCCAAAAAAAGAAAGAAAAAAAATCTGCCATACTTTAAGTGTTATCATATTGAAACAAGATCATATCGAATCGTGAACCTCATATGTACATTTAATATGATTTAATGTGCATTGCAATGAATAGTAGCTCTATCATTCAGTCAACATCCCACTTTGTTAAATGTTTAATATTACTTGAATTGGTGCTAGTTTAGTGAATAGGCTAGTCTTTCTACTGTGGAGTTCAGAAAATGTTAATAAAGCATTATTGTTACATATTGTTTGTTTTATTGTGTTGTTCTTTCCAAAGATGAAAATAAATATATTTAGACAAGAAATAAGCATAGAGTCAAATTTGAGCACTTTTCAAATCTGAGATTATTGCGATTAAAATTTGTAATCTACTGATATACTGTATTTGCATATATAAACACTTTGACTCGAATATGTTAATGCTCAGACCAATTCGGCCCTCGACATTAAATGAGTTTGACACCCCTGGTTTAATTGGTGTGACGGGTACCTGAATGTTCGCCAAAAATAAAATAGTTTTGAACTTCCTTTTGGGTCTGAGTGAAGAACGAAGAAGCACTTCACTGTGAGTGTGCTGGGGTACTTACTCAACATCAGAAACCTATGAAAATATACCTTACTGTAAAGTGATATGAAAGTATGAAGAATTTACTTTGAAAACATTAGAAATCTATGTACATACTGTTATTTGGTATGGTTTAATTGTCATTGCTCTTTATTATTATACCTGCTGTAAAGGAGCATGAAGAGCTGAGAAGTGTTTTTGCAATGGAGTTTAGGACTACATAAAACCAATTATTGACATCAACGTGACAAGCAAAGTGACAACACAAGTGAGTCAAGACATTACAATCATGAATATAAACACAAAGCAGACTGTAGCACAAACAGCATAATCCCTCCTCTCAATATACAGTAATATTATATTTATGCATTGTGATGTAAATCATGAATTAAGTTATTTTATGTTTTGATTAATATAGATATGAATTTGTGTTTATTATGCATTTATAACAGCAGATTTTAATGCTAACAATTTGGCAAGTATTGCATGTAAGTCACCCTTTTGATTAATTTAGCTATAACTGCATAGCAGGTCATTTTAATGCATTTGCAACTGACTTAGTCATTAATGAACCCCTTCAAAAAAAAAAAAAACCTTAAAAGAGAATACTAATGTAAAGTGTTACCATATTACATTTTTAAAAATCCGTTTAAAACAAGTCCTTTGTGATTTGTGTTTTTTGTTTCGAATGACCAATTGGACACATTACTCTTTGGGTATTTACATAATATACTTTCTTGTGTTCAAGAACAGCTAGACAAAGCACAACAGAATGGAACAGTTTTCTTTTTTAAGTTTGACTGTTTATTTACTTTCACGTCTGTACCTTAAAATAGATGTGATGCAACGGCCAGTCACATTCATCTGAATATGCATAGTCATAGCAGCAGGCCACCTCTCACAGCAAAATCAAGGATAACAGCACAGTAGGACAACAAACAGGATACAGTACATCTTGAGACACTCAACCATTCTAAAAATCCCGGCGATGTCCTTGTCAAAGATCACATTCAAACTGTCTTTGCCTGTCATGTCACATTAGACTAGAACATCAGCCATTAGATGAGTCTTACCAGTGTCCTCCAGGTTTTTCTGTCTGAAAATCCCATTCTCTGCACCAAAGAAGAAAAATCGAAACTCAATGTCACCTGCCAGACCAGAGAAAGACAATCATTCACCTAGTCTAAATCAAAGGCTAGATGCACACCTAATGAATACTAGTTAGTAAGCCTGGGTAAAATCCATTTTCAGATAAATTGTTCCCAATATCGATTCTTTAAATCTCAAGATTGATCTTTTACTCTATACCAAATAACATGGTATGAGACTAAAAATGTCAGTCATTAGCCACTGGCTGGTAAATTTTCAGATTCACTCGCCAGTGATTGAGTAGTATAGTGGTGAAGAACTGAGATCCTTTCACTGTGTGTTGAGAGTGCAAATTTGGTTTGACTTGTTCTGTTTGTCCAAAGACGAGATCCACGCAATCCATGTGCCATCAAAATTTTTTCAAATTTTATATCTTCTCTGTTGTTAATAAAAACAACACAAATAGAAAACCTAGTCTCATAGAATGAATGTTACTATAACTAAATGTTTGCAAATTGAGTTGCTGCATTCTACGTTTCTCCAGTTTCCTGATGAAATGAACACTAAAGCTTAAATCTCTAGTCTGATAACGACACCATTTCACTCGTTTTTGGTGCCCCAGCTGAACATTTCAATGAAACCCTGCAACAAAATGTGTATTGACATACATAATTTAGTTTTGCAAATATGTTGCCAAAGTCACGTAATGTTCATGCGACCAAGCTGCAAATAGAAATGTTTAATTCTAATCACACCTATCTATCTATCCATCCGATCTGCGCGATAAATCGTTAAAAGATTGTGATCTCGATTCAGACACCCACACAATCTAATTTCTAAATGACAATGATTCTGCAATGTACATTAAAGTTAAACTTTTAAAAAAACGCATCTTGGTGGGAATTTCGAATTGAAATTTGACCGCCTTACAAAGGCATGCCACAGGAGCATTCCTGTGGCATGCCTTTGTAAGGCGGTCAAATTTCAATAGACGCATCTTATCACAAGGCTTGTTGAGCACGTTACTGCGGAGACATAGCGCGTGTGGAGGCTTCACGCTATTCTCCACGTCATCCATGCAGAACTCACCAAGCGCCCCACCAAGAGCGAACCACATTATAGTGACCACGAGGAGGTTACCCCATGTGACTCTACCCTCCCAAGCAACCGTGCAAATTTGGTTGCTTATGAGACCTGGTTGGAGTCACTTGGGCGGCTGTGGCTAAGGTGGTAGAGCGGGTTGACCTCTCATCGCAGGGTTGGTGCCGGCCCACATGACTCCACATTCCAAAGTGTCTTTGGGCAAGACACTGAACCCCAAGTTGCTCCCAATGGCAGGCTAGTGCCTTGCATGGCAGTTCTGCCGTCATTGGTGTATGAGTGTGAATGTGTCACAGTGCAAAGCACTTTGAATACCGTTTAAAATAAGCTTATTTGAATAAGATAAGGTTAAAAAAGCACTATATAAGTGCAGACCATTTACCATTTACTCAGCATGCCCTGGATACGAACTCGCGACTCCAGGGGTGGTAGTCAACGTTTTTATTCGCTGAGCTACCCAGGCCTCCAAATGTTGATCTTTTAAACTTTATATGGCATCGTGCTCCTGCATGAGATTCTGAATAAGCCAAAACGCAATGGCCAAAGATGCACAGTGGTTTACAAACTGCAGGGAACATCCACGATTAGCAAGGAGTGTGACGGAATCTCTGTTCAGTTCAATATTCTAATAGCCACCGATGCTTAAAAGAAATGACTCAATGTTTTACCCGTGCACTGTTTGATTACAGCCGGCTGCTCTCAAACATTCACATGCGTGTGTCTGCCCGTGCCCTTGGGTCTCGTGATGAATGTAACGCTCCTGTAATGTTATATATTGTAATTATTTTTTTGTATTTAATTGCAACTTTTTCTGAAAACCTTAAAACTTTGTTTATTCTGTTCTTTATTTATTTGCTGGCTCTTGAATAATTCATATAAAAACTTTAAGCTATTTTTTTTTTTTTTTTTTTACAAGAGAAACACTGAAGGCCTCATTGTTTTTATTTAAATTGTTAATATTTATAAAACAAATGTTTGGGGGGTAAAATTACAGTTTTATTGCATATTTGCTAGTTAACAGAGTTAAAAAACAAAATTAACATAGAACTGTTAATGAAGCTTGTTTCTACTTGTTTTTTTCTACTTGCGTTTTACATATCACGTGAAAAAAGGCTAAATAATGTTATTTTTTTTACGCATTTTTAACTGGATTTATTTTATTTAGAATTTTTTATTTTTTTTTGCAATAATAACAAGGTGTTGTGTGTGTATAATAAATTCATTGCGCCCTCTTGTGGACTTATTGCATTTTTGCATAGAACCTCTAGTAAATTACTTTGTTTAGTACCCTTATGTCCAGGTCTGTCTATCTATCTATCTATCTAGCATTAAAATGAGAATGAGCACAGCGAATGAGGGATTTTCTGTAAAGTGTGTGTGTTTAAGAGTGAGAGAGTCTGTATAAGTATGTGTATGTGCCATGTATGCCCTATAAATGGGGGTCTTTCATTTCCATGTGAGCATCCAGAAGGGCCACCTGAGGGGGTAAAAATAACTACCCTGAGCGGGGGGCAGCAGTCACCCCAACACTCACACACCCTTGTCCATAAACCACACCTATATACACTAATATATAACATATGTACACACACACACACACACACAAACAGTTTTGAATCAAGGGAACTGATGGTCCTTCCAGCTATTAAAAAAAAAAAAAAAAACTTTTTCCACTCCTCCAAATAGAACTGAAAATAGTAAAATACAGGAGGACATGTAGGGTCCCTGCACTTCAAACACACATATTAGCAGCTGCAACGTACGGTGTGGCAGAGTTTTTCTGGTAGACGTGTTGTTAACTGTAAAAACAACGGTATGTTTGCACAGTAAATAATACCATAAATGTGTGGCAAATAGTAATACTGTAGTAGTTCATATTGGAAAAACTGGGGTTAGAATATTATTGTGACAGCTTTTATGTCCATTTCTTTCATTTATTTTAGTCATGAATTGCTCAACAAGGCTAACAACAGTTATCCTAATTCATCATTTAATTCAAAGGGAAGACTGGGGCTAGTTGTCACATGGGAAGTGTTCAAAAGGGCTATTTCTCGGTAACAATAAGTTTGGACTTAAGTGTAAAGTTTTTTGTTTTTTTTTAAGTTGGTTTCAAACACCTAATTTTGTTAAATTGGAACAATTTTGGTCAATTTTATCCTCCAAATTTTTGTATTTTTGTATTGCTGTCGGGAAAAAAAAAGAGCACACAATAAAACCAAAACCAAATTAAGAGTAAATGTTAAGAGCTTATATTTAGAGTTTACCACATATTGCAGGTGGATTTTAATTGAAAGGTTGAACTGTGCTCTCAGTACACAGGTATTTTAAATATCACGTCAGGGCAAGTTGGCCCATTTCTATTGGTGCACTTGTAGTGGTATGTTTTTGAAATATTATAAATGTAATTAATTGATTCACTTTTCATTAATAACTTTCTGTTTAAATTTAGCTGAAAGCTTATAATGATCTGTTTAATGGCAAGTTCTATTGTGACAGCCAATATAGTGTTCCAACATGGGGCATGTCGTCACAAATTTTCAATGTGTGTTAAATGATCTGTATTTTTAATTGTGACCAAACATGCCAATCTAAATCAAATGTTGTCAGTTCACTCCATGAAACTTTGTTTCTGTATACCTATTTTATACTGCTGTACAAACAGGACCACAAGTATGTATCAAACCAAGATCCAGAGAGGGCAGGACAAATTGCATCGCATATGAGTCACCTTGCTTCCAGTAAAGAGCTTTGCTTGAGTTACCTTACAGGATAATTCCTGACTTACCACTCGGTGGAGTATTACTGCTTTCCATGCAGCTTACTGGAAAAGGCCTGGTTATTTTACCAAAAGATGCTCAGTGGGTTAAAATAGTGTACAAAGTTATAGCACCACAGCCGACATTTAGCAAGGAAATCATTAAAATATTCTTGGAAATCAAGAAACTGTAATAAAAATGTAAAAAAACATCGTAAAACATTTAGAAATGGTAATTCAATTTGGCAATTGAGAAGTTGTGCTTCAGAGAGAAAGAAAAAGAGACAACACGGAACAGGAAAAAGGACCACATTTTACAGAAACAGATACTATTCAAAATGAGTGGGTGAGGTTTAGAAAGGAGGTTTGGATACTGATTGAAAAGATACAAAAGCACACATTCACATTTTGACAGAAATCTAGGAAGCCCATGTCATCCGCCTTCAGCATGACAACAAAGACCCTCACGTACAGGTCATTTTGTGTAATTGTAATGACTGAGAAACTGATTTTTGTTTGAACTATGTGGTAAAAAGATCAAACAATTACTTTTACAGGGGAAATGTCACACCATGACGTGGTTGAACAGAAAACTAATGGACAACTTCCTCCTCAATTTGGAAAGCCCAGTTCCCAATGTGCTCTAAGTCCTCGTGGTGGCGTAGTGACTCGCCTCAATCCGGGTGGCGGAGGACGAATCTCAGTTGCCTCCACGTCTGAGGCCGTCAGTCTATGCATCTTATCACATGGCTTGTTGAGCGTGTTACCGGGGAGACCTAGCGTGTGTGGAGGCTACATGCTATTCTATATATCCACGCACAACTCACCACATGTCCCACCAAGAGCGAACCACATTATAGCGACCACGAGGAGGTTAACCCAACCTGGGCAATTGGTTGCTTAGGAAGCCTGACTGGAGTCACTCAGCACACCCTGGATTCAAACTCTAGGTGTAATAGTCAGCATCTTTACTTGCTAAGCTACCCAGACCCCCGCTCATTTAATATTCTTGAAGCAACATAACACTTGCCAGCGCCAGTCAACTGTGTGCTTTGTACACTGAGAAAGAGACCCCACCACATACAAACACAAATATACACACTTTCTCACAGTGACATCACTGCACCTTTTGTTGCACGCAAAATAGCTCATATGCAAGATAATCAACATATTCCTGTTATAAATATAGTTATAAAAATGGGTTTTTATTTCAAATAAAAAGTTTGATATGATTATGGTGAACTGAAATGGGTTGCGGTGGCGCTTCTTACAGAATCGCTCATTTTCTCTGCACTGTGCAGGTCTCTTCAGTCATGCCTGTAAACAGATCTGCTTACTGCGCTTAGCACCAAGATAATTTATCTTTGGTAAGACAAGGTTTCAGATGTTTGCTCAGTTTACAGAGATTAATAAAAGTGACACAAGGAGTGCATGTAATGGGAATGTACCCGAGGAGCATCACATCATATGACATAATAAGGGGATCTCACAGAGCCTGTGTTGTTTCTTTGGCTGGAAACTGAACAGATGCACAAAGAACAGGACTAAAATGACAGATATCAGTACTGAATACTCAGACCTTTCTAAACAGAATAAAGTGAATCTCTCATTGCACACACACTCTAACCTCCATTGATAAACATATTTTATTATTTATTTAGGCCTATTTACTTAGGTTTTAAGCTGCAGGGTCACCTTACTCACATACAGTACTGTGCAAAAGTCTTATGCACTTCAGACGTTTCACAAAAGCATTTGTCTTAAGATGGTTATTTATATCTTCAGCTTTAGTGTGTCAATAGGAAATAGAAATGTTAGACTCCCAAACATTACTCTTGCAAATAGAAAAGATTAGAAAAGAAGAACAGGGATCCCTGCAACAGATGTCATGTCCCCCACAGAGACCCCCAATGAACATCGAGTCAGTCTGGGATTACATGAAGAGACAGAAGCCATTGAGACATCCTAAATAGATAGAAGAACTGTGGTGAATTCTCCAAGAAGCTTGAACATCCTATCTGCCAACAACCACGAAAAACAGTGTCCAGGTGTAACTAGGAGAATTGGGGCTGTTTTAAAGGCAAATGCAGTCACACCAAATATTGATTTAGCTTTTTTATGTTTACTGGACTTTGTATGATATTAATTGATTAATGAAAACTATTTATGGCATTATTGTTTTAAGAAATCCTCATTTTGAAAGTTTTTCACAAGTGCCTAAATCTTTTGCCCAGTACTGTATGTATAAAGAAATCTGTTTAATAATATAATCTTTCTATTGCTATCACAGTTATGATTATCAAATAAGGCCAATAAAACATTATACTCTATTATGTGTCATGTAAATGTAGATTTATCTTTAGATGTAATTTAGACCTATCGTGTTGCATGCGTAGACTGTGGAGACAGCCAGTTGATTTCAATGCGATATCTTCACACTTTTTTATCCTCTACAGTGTATAATGGCTTTCCAATTATCAAAATATATGAATATAATTTATTCAATGTCCCTTTGTATCTATTAAAGGAATAGCTCAAACAAACATGAAAATTTGCTGATAATTTACTTACGCTCAGGACATCCAAGATGTATCTTGGAGTTTATTTCTTCATCAAAACAGTATTTAATATTTTTAGGATTTAAAAATAATGCACATAAAATGTAACATTATTTGCATGGGTGCTACCAAAGCAGGTGCTGGTGCCATTTTCAACAGGCCCATTGAGGGCAAAAATAAACTGTGATGTGGCCCAGGCCACAAATTGAGATTGACACCCGTTTTAATCTATTCTTCGACCAACACTTGCTAATATGGGTCCGGCGATGCGGGCTTGTGGACACGCGCACAATAGCACCGCTGATGAAAAAAATCCAAGGGGAAAGACTGAACAGTAAAAGTATACATTTTTAATTTAGGTAAAATATACAGTATATATATTTATATAACTCATTGCTTAATTTGAGAAATGTTTATAAGAGAGCAAGATGCAACGGCCAAAGACCTCCATCAACTATAAGGGGCTGTTCACACCGAACACTTTTGCAACCATCCATGTAAATGCTTGTTTCCCTATGTTTTCGTTTATTCACCGTCTCGTGCAGGACCGCTGTTTTTTAGATGATGTGTCTAATTAAAAAGAACTTTAAAAGCATATTGAAACACCTGCTTTCTGTTAAACTGTATGTGTTGAGCAGTGTCTAGCCTTTTTTAGCACAACAATGTGATCGATCTGCTGTCATCGTATTACAGAAAGGATGAATATTTTTTATTGATATCAGATGCGTTTCTGATTTCTTTGTTTCTCTTAGCTGCATTAACATATTCATTTGCTTTCTAATATGTAACTTATCTGGCTAACTAAACGTGACCAGCTGGATATAAACAAATGCAAATAGATGGTAATGGATGGTAACAATCGTAACATTTAAACATTTGGATAGGACTTGCGTGTATTTTTGTCATATTGTTCTGACCGCTTGAGGTTAGCTTTAATGTTAGCGTCCTCTCAGCCTTGTCGGCAAACATACTGCTGTTCTCTACTAATGCAGCATCTAGTCAACAAATTAATAACTTTATAATGATATGACAACATACTGTAGTTTAAGGTATACATACTTTTTCATTGTTGATGTTTTAAATCTGCACCTGAAGTGTTCCGCTCCGTGCAGAGTGTAGTCTCACATGTCAAAATAAACACCACAAGGCATCAGTGAAGTGATAGTTTTATTTCGCCTCTAGAGGGCGCTCTCATACTGTATAACAACAGTGGACCCTTTCCAGCCGCTCCAGCACTGGATGCAACAGGGAAAAACTATCGGTGTGGATTTTTGCCAATAACCGATAGTTCCAGAACTCCGTAATCGGTGCCGATTAATCGGCAAAACCTATATATTGGTCGACCTCTACCCATATCCCATTGCATTTTTGTTGTTTATTAAATATTTCATATATCATCATGCATTCAGCTACCAGTAAGAGTTTAATACTCTATATAAAAAGAACAAAAAAAACATAAATGTTTCTCCAAAGATCAAGAAAATGTCCACAGATTCCATCTAGGCCCGTATATAATCTTTGTTGCGGTGATGAATGGGAACATACAAATTGGCCAATATTTAGAAGGAAAATGTAATAATACAATTATGAAATGTTATATACAAATTATTTTTTAAAGAGGCCCAATTATGCTTTTTGGGATTTTACCTTTCTTGTTGTGTGTACTATAGCTGTTTGTGGACGTAAAAGGTCTGCAAAGTTACAAAGCACAAAGTCTATGCCAAAGGGAGTCTCTCTCACAGAAAACACTGTCCTGAACTGCCTGAAGCGGCTGGTTTGCACTTTAGCCATTACTTCCGTGATTTAGCCATGTCATTATGTAACACATCTGCATAAGCCCACCTAAGGGCTATTTGGGTTATTGCAAGGGCCTTTACATTTCTGACACATGCTCTAAACATTTCACAGATGACCAATCACAACAGACTGGGCCATCTGACCAATCAGAGCAGACTGGGCTTTTTGGAAAGGGGGGCTTTAAAGAGACAGAAGCTTAAACAGAGTTTCAGACAGAGGGTGAAAAGAGGTGCTGCAGCAATGTACAGTATGAGTGTTTTTTGAACATTAAAGCATGTAAACCTATTCTAATAGACACCCAAAAATAAATTATGACCTTGTAAATGTATATGGGCACTTTAATTTTTAACCTTTAAGTTCAGTATGCTTTAAATGATCTGACAGTTTTCTAAGAATGACCCGAACATACGACTAGAGAAGAAGGGAATATTTGCGTTATACAAAAGTAATATATTTCTGTCCTGTTTACTTCACCTTCTCAAGGAGCTTTTATTTTGACACAGAAAAAGCCATGTGTATTTGACAGATTACAATGTTCTGTGTTTCCTGAAATGCTGTAATTTCCCTTTTTTCTGTTATTCTGTGCCGCGTTTGTAGATTTGTATAAAAACTGTAGCGTTATTTATGTTTGGAACATGAACTGATCTGAGAGTGCTGTCGAGCATGCACACAGATGACCGCATCAGCGGTATCCGTCTTTAAATCACAGCTTTTGTGGATTAATAATTGTGGGTAGGCAATGACGGAAAAGTACTCATCGCCTACATATATTAAGTGTTGACTTTATAGTAACTTTTGAGTATCTGTATGGAGTAAAATATTGAATAATTAGATTTGTGCAATGTGGTTCACAAAATCATAAAAGTAAAGTAGGATTGGGGTGTAAAGGCAACTTTTAATGCACAGAGTTAACCACAAGAGGTAGCATTCTGAACACGCTCACTGTATGATGCTTCAGATGGGGCGCTGAATTGATCGATGCTAATGGTTTTAGGCAGAATGCATCATCACTCCGCTAATGTTAAACTGGAGGCAAAGCTCTGCGTTCGCTAGGGCAAACATGAAACATGACCAGCACAGAGGTGACCTAATCCAATGACTTTTGATATTAGCAACAATTTAAATTGATGTGAAGGAGCTACCGATTAACACTCTAAAAATGAAACATTCTCAATCTTTCTGAAATTGCTCCAAGGCTCTGCAGTTGTTTGAATGAGATTACTTTGAATTAGAAAACATCAACACAATAAGTGAAAGAGTTTATACTAGATGATTCAGTCTTTTTGAGAGCTGAGATTATGGAAAGGGAGGAGGTTTTTGTATTGAAATTTGTATTTGTATTATGGTTCCTCCCCATGAGAGCAGCCTCGGAAAACAGATCAGTTTTGATAGCAAAGTGATGTCATGTGGAGAGAGACCAGATACATGTTCTCTCATTTCACCCACACCGAATCAAGAGACAGGCAAAGGCACATTTCCAAATCCCTCCTGTCCTAAAATCTATAGCATTCATCCTATAAAATGGAGAGATGAAGAGAGTAGGGGGTGGTAGGGGTTTGATATGTGTATATAAGTGTAATCATGAACACTATGATTGTTTCACTCTGGGGTTACTGAAAAATGTGTTTTTCAAATGATTTATTTTTAAGATTTTAAACAAATGTTAGACAATGAACAAAATCAATTCTGTTATTATGAAATCTAATTCCACAACGCGAGTGGATGTGTGTGTGTGTAAATGTGAACTTTTGTCACCTTTCCTTCTGGCTAACAGCCTGTTCTGTCTGAAATAGAGAGAAATACAGAACGAAAGCTAAATATGCTTTGAAAGTTTGCAGATTAGATATTGTGAGGTTAAGCTTTCTGTACACTTGTCAGCGTTGCTCATGGTTCCAAACAGGATATGCTTCAGCACCATGGACAGGGGCGAAACTGGCAGGCCGAGGAAACAACGTGTACGGAAAAGCACTCATCCCTCATCACCATCAGAGAGAAAGAGCAGCTGGCTTTTGTTTTAAGCAACGGGCACTCTGAATCAAGTCTTTACGTCCTGATTAATCATCTTGTGAAGGCTCAATCACATTTACCTTTGCTATGCGAAGTTAATGGGCAAAATAGTCATTTCAATGGGAATCTGCGTGAGATTTCAAGCTTGGTGAACTTCGACAACCAAATTCGCCGCACTGACTAATAGGAAGTTGCTTGGTTTGGTATTGACCTTATTGTGGCTCGTGCTTCGTACATACAGTAAAGCCAGTGTGAATATTCACAATGGACATGGGAACCATTTTAGCGGTTAATTTCTTTAACTTCACTCTTCCAGAGTATAAAGTGCCATATAAAAATAGGCTGCTTGATAAGTAGTTTTTGTGCGTTACATGCACCCATGTCTTCACAATTTCGCTGTGCAAAGGTAACTGTGGCTGAGCCTTAAGAAATAAAAGTAGTCATTGGATTAACAGCAGATGCTTTATTCCAAAGCGTGCCGCAAGGACAGTTTAAATGGATTAAAGAGTGGTTGAACACCTTACTCAAGGAAACAATGTTGATAGTTCATAGATCATTCTTTGCCAAGATCGAACCAGCAACCCTCTGGTCAACATTAACCACTCGGCCATGAAGCTCTTCTTGCCACATCTATGGAGCAATAAAGCAGATTAAGGAAATGATCCAGCACCCAAACCACTCTGCCATACAGCTTATTGTGGGACTGGATCGTACAAAACAGTAGTTACACAGCTAGAATATGCTGTAAATTTACGAGAACACTTCACAGCAAACGCACTGAAATGTAGTTTTATAGTATTTTGCAGTAATAGGCAAATGCTAGGGCTTTCATGATTATGAAATTTGGCTGATGATTAATTGTCAAACAAATAATTGCGATTATGATGATTATTTGTCTCTTTTATGGCTTTCATGATTAATTGTTTTTAACTGACATATTTCTTAAGATACATATGTGCTTCACACACCTTAAGAAGTCATTTTTATGGTGCCTGGGTAGCTCAGCAAGTAAGTTCGAATCCAGGGCGTGATGAGTGACTCCAGCCAGGTCTCCTAAGCAACCAAATTGACCCGGTTGCTAGGGTGAGTACATTCACATGGGGTATCCTCCTCGTGGCCATGATTTAGGGGTTCTCGCTCTCAGTGGGGTGCGTGGTAAGTTGTGCGTGGATCGTGGAGAGTAGCACGAGCTTCCACATGCTGTGAGTCACCGCAGTGTCATGCACAACGAGTCACGTGATAAGATGCACAGATTGGCAGTCTCAGAAACAGAGGCAACTGAGACTTGTCCTCTGCCACTTGGATTGAGGTGAGTAACCGCGCCACCATGAGAACCTACTAATTAGTGGGAACTGGCCATACCAAATTTGGAGAAAAGTGGATGAATCAAATGAAAAAGAAAACAAGAAGTCATTTTTACATATTTAACTTCAGAAATATAAATCAAATATTAAAATAGGGATAGAGGATTTATTTTAAAGACTTCAAAATTTTTACTTTAACACAGTTGTTTTTTTTACTTTACATTAGGCATTTTTTTTTTTAGAAAAACTATAATATATTTTTTTTATATTTTTGTATATATTATGCTTCTGTTATTTAGTTTCATAATTGTATCACTCCACAGAAATAGAGTAAGCATGTGCTTTCCGTTCACTATCAAAGTATCTATATGTTTGTTAATATTTTCGCAGGATTTTGGCGAGCCTCTGCTCATCTGAACACTTGAGGAGTTCCAGGTAGGAGCTGCTCTGGCTGACATCCATGAAATTTTCCTTATTTGAGCATTAAAATGTAATTGGAATTTGAAGAGCACAATAATCATGGTCATCTAAAATAACAGCATTAAATCAAATAACCGCAATCAGACTATTATTTAATAATCACGACAGGCCTAAGCTGGCCAGCCAAATCACTGACAGGTGAAGTGAATAACATTTATTATCTCATTACAATGGCACCTGTCAAGGGGTGGAATATATTAGGCATCAAGTAAACAGTCAGTTCTTGAATTTCATGTGTTGGAAGCAGGAAGAATGGACAAGCGGAAGGATCTGAGCGACTTTTCTGAGTCAAATTGTGATGGCTAAACGACTGAGTCAGAGCATCTCCAAAACTGCAGGTCTTGTGGGGTGTTCCTGGAATGGAGTGGTTAATACCTACCAAATGTGGTTCAAGGAAGGACAACTGGTGAACCGGCGACAGGGTCTTGGACGTTCAAGACTCATTGATGCATGTAGGGAGCGAAGGCTAGACCGTTTGGTCCGATCCCACAGAAGAGCTACTGTAGCACAAATTTCTGAAAACTTAATGCTGGCCATGATAGAAAGGTGTCAGAACACACAGTGCATTGCAGCTTGCTGCGTATGGGACTGTGTAGCCGCAGCACGGTCAGAGTCCCCATGCTGATCCCTGTCCACTGCCGAAAGCACGTGAGCGTCAGAACTGGACCATTTAGCTATGAAAGAAGGTGTCCAGGTCTGATGAATCATGTTATCTTTTAGATCATGTGGACGGCTGGGTGTATGTGTGTCGTTTATCTGGGGAAGAGATGGCAGCAGGATGCACCATGGGAAGAAGGCAGGCCAGTGGATGCAGTATGATGCTCTGGGCAAAGTTCTGCCGGGAAACCTTGTGTCCTGGCATTCATGTGGATGTTACTTTGACACGTACCACCTACCTAAAGATTGTTGCAGACCACATACACCCATTCATAGCAACAGTATTTCCTGATGACAGTGGCCTCTGTCAACAAGATAATGTGCCCTGCCACACTGCAAAAATTGTTCAGGAATGGTTTGAGGAACATGACAAAGAGTTCAAGGTGTTGACTTGACCTCCAAATTCCCCAGATCTCAATCCGATTGAGCATCTATGGGATGTGCTGGACCAACAAGTCAGATCCAAGAAGGCCCCACCTCACAACTTACAGGACTGGAAGGATCTGCTGCTAACGTCTTGTGCCAGATACCACATGAAACCTTCAGAGGTCTTGTGGAGTCCATGCCTCGACGGTTCAGAGCTGTTTTGGCAGCATGAGGGGGACCTACACGATATTAGGCAGGTGGTTTAAAGTTGTGGCTGATTGGTGTGAATATATAAAATTATATATATATATATATATATATATATATATATATATATATATATATTTACACATTCATACAAAATATTTACACAAACATACATACACATTGATTTGTAAATGTATTTTTACATTTACAAATCAATTTAAAATGTGTATTAACCACATTTGACCTTTTTTATATGTAAAAATTCCATGTAGTTTCTCTTTCCTTTTTTATTTGATGTGCTCTTGCAAGTGTAATATGACTTGGCAGTGCTTGAATTTTCAGCTACACTTTTAACACAATATTTGCAACATTGGAACCTAAAACGTTTAATGCAATTCCCACATTTCAACATTTAAGTGCTTGTACTACGTAACGAAATGCTTTGTGCCTTCTCTCAGCTGTCTAAATATGACCTGCAACCTCTGGTTTACCTCTGTGGCCATGGGAAAGTGAACATATACAGTGACAGCAAAACACTTTGATTACATTTTTCCCGTTTTGCGCCAAGAAATGGATCGGCTTCTTTCAGCTTGTTGAGCACGTATTTTCATTTGGCCATTTCGAACTTGTGCAGGCTGATGACAGAGCATCAGTGAGCTCCAAGCACGTGGCATCGTTGTCATGGTAACCAGATATATTGTAAGTGGATTGTTGTAGACTAGAGTGAAAGTCTCATCATATTAACATTCAATGCAACAAAATAGGCAAACATTACCAGACACTATAACTAGAAGGACGTCGAGGATATTTAATTTAAAAGAAAAAAAACAGTGACTCTAACAGCTGAAACCGGGACATAATTAAATTTTTCAGAGAATCGTTGGGACACTGGGACACACCACGTAAAACCGGGACTGCTCCAGGTAAACCGGAAGGTCAGATGTCTTTTGACATTTCTGATAATTTCTTGAATTAACAGCTTGGAATTTAGTGTATAATTAGGAGAGTGCAGTTGTATCCATGCCTGTGTGATTAGGGAGTAATGTTTCTTACCTTTTTTTTTTTTGTTTGTAACAACTGTAAAGGACACAAAGGACATAAAGGAGACCAGCCTTTTACACCTAAGCCAATATGCATTGATGATTCCTGCTTGCAACATACACCGATCAGCCACAACATTAAAACCACCTGCCTTATATTGTGTATAGGTCCCCCTTGTGCCCCGGAAATAGCTCTGAGGCATGGGCTTCAAGGCATGGGCTTCACAAGACCTCTGAAGGTTTCATGTGGTATCTGGCACCAAGATGTTAGCAGCAGATCGTTTAAGTCTTATAAATTGCGAGGTGGGCCTCCATGGATCAGACTTGTTTGTCCAGCACTTCCCATAGATGCTCAATCGGATTGAGATCTGGGGAATTTGGAGGCCAAGTCAACACCTTGAACTCTTTGTCATGTTCCTCAAACCATTCCTGAACAATTTTTGCAGTGTGGCAGGGCACATTATCTTGTTGAAAGAGGTCACTGCCATCAGGGAATACCATTGCTATGAATGGGTGTACGTGGTCTGTAACAATCTTTAGGTAGGTGGTACATGTCAAAGTAACATCCATATGAATGCCAGGACACAAGGTTTCCCAGCAGAACTTTGCCCAGAGCATCATACTGCATCCGCTGGCATGCCTTCTTCCCATGGTGCATCCTGCTGTCATCTCTTCCCCAAGTAAACAAAGCACACGCACCCAGCCGTCCACATGATCTAAAAGATAACATGATTCATCAGACCAGGACACCTTCTTCCATTGCTCCATGGTCCAGTTCTGGCGCTCTCGTGCCTATTGTAGGCGCTTTCAGTGGTGGACAGAGGTCAGCATTGGCACTCTGGCTGGTCTGCAGCTGCGCAGCCCCATATGCAGCAAGCAATGCGCTGTGTGTTCTGACACCTTTCTATCATGGCCAGCATTAAGTTTTTCAGTAATTTGTGCAACAGTAGCTCTTTAGTGGGATTGGAGCAGACGGGCTAGCCTTCGCTCCCTACACGCACCAACGAGCTTTGGGCACCAGTTACCCTGTCGCTGGTTCACTGGTTATCCTTCCTTTGATCACTTTTGGTAGGTACTAACCACTGCATATAGTGAACACCCCACAAGACCTGCAGTTTTGGAGATGCTCTGACCCAGTTGTATAGACATCACAATTTGGCTCGTCAAAGTTGCTCAGATCCTTCCGCTTGTCCATTCTTCCTGCTTCCAACACATGAAATTCAAGAACTGACTGTTTACTTGATGCCTAATATATTCCACCCCTTGACAGGTGCCATTGTAATGAGACAATAAATGTTATTCACTTCACCCATCAGTGGTTTTAATGTTGTGGCTGATCAGTGTAGTTACAAAGTTTCTTTGTGCAACTGTTCTATGCATGGACGTATGACATACAACATTCTAGAGCAAGAAAAAGAGCTTGTTCTCTTCCCTGGAAGAATCTCAGAGGAGTTTCAGGGAATGTTACAAGTAGAGTCACTAAAGAAGCCAAAACAGCTTGGTTCAGACCTCCTGTAAAAGTATTAAATTAGTCAACACAATCTGTGTGGTTGGTTAAGGTCAGGTTCATTTCTAGCCTAGACCTAACTAATGGCTATTGGCAAATGCCTTCCTCACTGCATTCAGCAATGTAGAGACATTGACAATCCTGGATTCTGCTGTTCAGAGTGCAAGGACCATCTGCCACATTGCAGCACCTTATGGATACTGCGCACTATCCCTACTGGAAGCATACAGATGTTTTCCAGGATGATGTGGTCAGCCACTCGAGAGCTGGGGTGAGATCTGTACATTAATGATTATGCCACAGGAGAAGGAAAATAGGTACTTATCATGCACAGTTTTATTATCAACAAATAAAAAAGCACCAGTGTGCATTATTTATCACATCACAATATAACACGCACTGGGGTAGTAATGGGTCATTTTTTGAAAAAACATAAAATTTGTTCTAAAACAATTATTTATTTATTTATTTTACTTTTGGGGTTTTCTATTTCTTATTTAAATTTTTTTTTTTATAAAACATTGTCTCAGCTTTCAAATGATGTCAATGTTATTATACAATTCATTATACAGATGTTTTGTTTTTAAATGCAGTGTCACTTCACAATGTAAAAAAAGAGCGCTGCATTTAGCATTTCTCTGATCATTTACCTCAGGGAAGTTATCCAATGCCCATATTTAGTTAGCTTGAAAAACTGAACCCTAGAGAAAAGAATTTGGCAAAAATATATAAATTCCATTACTGTCACAAATGCAACAACAGATGTGGAGTAGATACAACTCACAGCAGAGTCAGTGGAAGTGCAACATCTGCATGGATGTGCAATTTCTTTGTGGATGAACCAACTCCATCAATAGCTTAAAGATGTGTGTGTTTGTGTGCACAGGTGAAATCACTGATTATTGATATAAGGAACAAAACAGGTTTTTAAAATTGAGGTTGTACTTTTTTAATACTAAATTAATTTGAAATATATATATTTGTAAACAAAGGTCTCAGCTAATGAACCATGTAAAGAACAGGTTTTTTTAAATTAAAAGTAAATTTTTTTGTACTTTTTGACAATTAGGGCTTTTGAATAAATGTGATAATTTAGTGTGATTAATTATAAACAATAATGCATCCAAAATATCTATGCAATTAATCATACCCCCAGACCCATATGTAAATTCCATTATATGATATATTTCCACTATCAGAACAATTCAAACTTGTAATATACCACAGGAACCTCGCCAAACACACTCACTAATAAAATGGCTGACATTTGGTATTTTTTAAATATTGGCATTGACCGAAAATTTTTCCCACTAGGTTGTTTAGTTTAACAAGTCAAGACGCCACAAAAGTTAACACATGGGCATGGCTGGGGAGCTCACTTTTTGACTAAAGTGGTAAGATCAGTTTCTTCTATTGTACTCATCAAGCGAAACAACTTTCAAAATCACAGTCATTAGCTCCACCCCATAGGAAGTCGCCATTTTGTATTGAATGTGAATTTTTTGAATATTGCAGGCCCTGAACTTTTGAATTCTGCTCCTAGGGGATTCATGTGATTGTCACCAAATTTAGGCAACATTATGCCAAGACACTGATGATACTAAATTGTGAACGGATTTTTGATATATTGAACGGTATTGCCATGGCGCAGCAATACATTAAGGGAAAAAATGGTAAACAGGAAGTTCCTTATATCTTCTGTGTGCATTGTATGATTTTTCAGAAAATTCAGCAGTATGTTTGGTAATGGGGGCTGATCACACTTATGTGGCTATTATGGGTCACGGTCATAGAGCCACCAACTGGTAGCAGGAAAAATAGCACTTTTAACAGACTTTGAAATAGCCCTAAATATTTACATGAATTGCTTCATAATTCTTTAGAATAATATCAAGACACTGCTGATGTAAATTTGTAAAGGGATATTTGATATCTTAAATACTGTTGTAATGGTAATGCACTATTTATTTTTTTCCTTTCTTCCTATATTTGGGTGTTTTTAAAACACTTGGCATGCTTAACATTTTTTGATATTTTGCAAACTATTTGGTCAAAAGTTCATGCATGGGTGTGTGTGTGTGTGTTTGTGAGTGGGGGGTGGGGGGGTATGTAGTGCTCCCGTTTGTAAGACTGCCTATGTAGCAACCCCATATTCACCTACAGTCACCAAAATTGGTACATAACAATGGTGAAATATGGGAAACAGGAAGTGTCTAATATATTAAAAAATTTTGATGTTTGAGTATGTTTAGTCTTGGGGCTAATCACACAGATTTTACTATTTCGGGTCACGGTCATAGCACCAACACCTGGCAGCAGGAAGTGTGGCTCTTATAACAGACTTTAAAATAGTCCTCTTACATTCACCCAAATTGCTTCAAAATTGTTTACAATAATGTGAAATGCCAAATGCATGTGTCCACCTTGCATTGTTTTCCGAAAGCCACCGGGTGGAAATGGACCAGTTGTGCTTTGGTCCGTCATTGCTGCTTGAAGCTATATTTTCTATATACTAAGTATATATCAAGTTATATACTTCTTCCTTTTGCTAATGTTTTAACAATTGCTTTATGTTTGAATGAATTATTTAAATGGGATAGCTAAACAGAACCAGGAAAAGCTGCTATCTATCATGTAGACTGCACAAAAATCATATTTTTTAATGAATTAATTTTTAGTTTTGACAGGTTGAAGTTTTATTACATTTGAAATTTTGGTATGATATTTTGAGTAAATTAATAATGCTGAATAAAATTTGACCCCAGAATGGAGGTTTCAAGACAATGTTTTTCCAAGACTACTATGGATAGATTGATATATAGATTTTATTGTAATATTTAACTACAACCAACAGAAGAAAAAGGATACATTTTTGAGAGGTCACTTCACAAATTTTAATTTGTTTTTCTTTGTACATGAGCTAGACAGATGTCTTTGAAACTGTTTTTTTTTTGCATCTCTTATAGGAGTGCTGCATTTTTAAACTGCTGTGCCAAGTTGAAAAGAACTTAAACTGTTAAAAACGTGTCTCCGGACACCTCTGTTCCATACGTTGCATTGTGTTTAGATTTTTTAGCGCAAGAACGTGTTTGGTGTAAACGGCCTCTCTTTTCAGTCTTTTAGAAATAATTTAGCCTGCAATTACATGGATGCTACACAAAAAAATATTTAAATAAACAAACAAAAAGCTTCTCTCTAAATCATCAGAATTAAACACCTTGGTGTTGTTTTTGCCAAAATTGTGTCCCGGGGACCATACCCACGGGTCCCTCTAGACAATAAGGGTAAGCCTACACTTGAGCATACCCTGAGATGAAATCCTGCTGCTGCCCATGATTTTATTGGGGTCATGACATAAACTTTTTTATAATTGTATTATCTTCCCTGATGTCCACATATAATGTTTGTAAAGTTTTCTGCACAAAAATAGTCATAATTTAGTAATACTTAATCATTTTCCACCCTGTCTTTGGCACCCTGTCTGAAACCCCTGTTTTAAGCTCTGTGGCCCTGTAAGACTTTAAATGTAAATGGCCACTGTTATGATTGGCTAACATTGTGCAGTCCCTCCAATACAGCCATATTTGATACGGAATCATAAGAAAATGAACAAGCTCCACAACATTATAAAACTAAATTTCAGGGTTTACACAGAACGTACACCCAATACTTTGCATCCAAATACATTAAGCACAGCGGCACCTTAACTAAAAAAAAATATACAAATAATATTCAACTTCCAGGCAGGCCGCAAGGGGTCTTTAGAGGCCCCTGGCACTGGCCCCACTGACTCAGTTCATAATCCAACCCTAAATTTTGGTATTGTGACAATCCTAAATGCAACCTACCTGGCCAATCATGTAATCACTCTCCAAAACTGATTGACTGTAATTTCCTCAAGCTGTAAACTAATGCAGAGTCAGCAATTAGGCCAGAGCTTCATCATGGTGTGCATCACCAAATATGAGTCATGTTGTCATCACTCATCAATACTTATCAAACAGCTAATGGACTAAAGCAGATTTGGCCCTTGCTTGGCTCTTACTTGCCTGACTAGATTGGGTTTAATTCCTCCTGAACTGTGCTTGTGTATCATGTATCAAGAAATCAAACTCCATATTGGCTCTGATGACACTCCTTCAGAGTGCCATTTGGGCTCTGGGCCTATCAGTTTCACAATCGAAGCTTTATTCCTCGGGACTATAACAGCTGAGACTTTAAGTATGATTACAGAGGGATTGTCTTAAATAACCACAAAGAGAGAAGGCACTGTAAGGTAAATCTTACATTGGCAGAACACATTTAGCAAAGAGGTGAGCTGTGTTACATCTGGAGTTACGGGAAGGACAGTTAAGCATCAGGTTTGGGTTTAAGGGAATACTCCAGATTATTTGAGGTAGCCATTGAGCGATGTAAGAAAGATCTGTATATTTAGTTACATAACCATTCAATTTACACACAACTTAAGGGTGGTATTAAAACCTGTTTCTTCTCCTTGGTATTCTCTATTTCTTTAATGTTGGACTCACTTGTACATTTAAGTGTGCCAGTCATTTATACACTTTGGCTATGACTTGGTTGGCATATTGCATGTTGATTTGAGCTAACAACTACCGGCCAACATAAAAAAAAGGAGCTTAATCTTTCCTAAAGAAAAGGTTCACCCAAAAAGAAAGTTCTTTCATCATTCACTCACTTGCATTTTGTTCCAAATCCATATGACTTTCACTCTTTCATGGAACACAGAAGATGACATTTGTTTCCATATAGGCTAATCAAAGTGACTGGGGACTGGGCATTCTAAGCTCCAAAATGACAGAAAAGCTACACTGAAGTATCATAAAAGTAATCTATATGACTTATGCTCAACATTTTTGAAGCCACACACATATCGCTTTGTGTGATGAACAGACTTGTTGTTCACTGACAGTCCCTCCTAACTGCTCTGCAATGGACCACAAAAGTCATATGGACTACGTAACATGGCACATCGATGTACTGTAAATGATGACAACATTTTTATTTTGGGGTGAACTATTCCTTTAATCATCATTCATTAGCAGTTTGGTGCTATAGACAGAAAAGTAGTCTTTGTGAGCCTAGGTCAATCTTGAGCAACATTGCGCTTATGTCCTCTGGGGATGTCTCTTAAAAAAGAACAAAGAGATAGAGAGATAAATATGAGAACAGGCTTTCCTGAGAGCCATGTTAAGGCATGGCCTGTTAAAACCCCACTTCTCCATGGAAAGTGAGTAGAACTGCCTTATCTGTATGTCAGCATACCAGAGACCGTCAGAGAAACAAGGAAAGGTGCCTTTGTGGGTGCTGCAGTGAAGATCTGATTCCATCACACCCCATTCCTGCCCAGTTCCTCAATAAGGCCAATAAGTTCAATTAATAACTGGATTGCATCGGATGGTCTCTGAATCTTTTTTTACTCATTTATTAATTATGTGTATATTGGGTGTCACATTAAGCTGATTTTACTTTAACAGGATATTGTACACCAGAGTATCACAGTCAAAAAATTATTATGTGTTACGGTAACGAGAATCATCATTGGTAATTATGGGAATGTTTAAAGTCCGGACGCGTTGCGGTAATGAAAATTGGAGGTTAAATGCGCTTAAGTGTCCTGAAAATAATGTCACAATTGGAGGCAGACAAATATAATAGGGCTGCGCAATTAATCGAAATAAAATCGAAATCACAATATTACCTTGTGCAATTGCTAATTATCACTGTTTTATTTTATTTATTTGTTTGTGGCAGAAGTAAAAAGGTCTGAGTTTGGTTCTTTATAAAAGGACCCAAAGAATAGCCTGTCTTTTTATTGGCAGAAGAACATGGGCAAAACATTAGCCAATTTTGTTTAAAAGGAATCACTTACTTTTTTTTGGTTTATCATATCGCAGTTCAAATCGCAATTGAACATTTTTCTAAATAATATTTGTCCAAATCGTGCAGCACTATAGTTGCTGATAGCTTCTATTTTTTGGGATTCGCTGTATCTAAATCTTTCATCATTGACAGTATCCATCCATATTTTTGTCATCACTTCAATGCATTTTTAGTTATTTTGATTAGACGGTCAAGTGTTCTAAATTGAAGCCATCGGACATTCAAAGAAAATGTGCCCCACCAGCATATACATTGTGTTTCCAACTTAATTTCTGAATTAATGTAATATAAATAAAATGTAAATATATATTTACAAAACCCTAAATATATAGGCTATAAAAAGCTTAATTTGGTAAAGACTTATAGAGCATTGTAATGGATCCAGGTCTCCGTCATTTCAAAGTAAGAGCCCTTTGTTTCTTTTGGGCTTGTTTACAGTTAAAAGTCCCACGTTATGCAGCAAATCTTGGCTTGTTTTTTTCTGGTTATTATTGGGATTTTGGTTGAACAATAAACTGCATCTGGGATTTTATTCTTTTAGTACTCTTGTAGCCTCTGTATCTATGCCTGTCATAGTAATGAATCATTAAGAATCATTTTTGACATTCTATAAATCGACTTAAAAGAAACTATCGGCCAATTAATCGGTTTTCAGCCTTTTCCACCACCTTATTCATCTGTATTTGCAAAATCTTTCAACCTCTATTCACAATGTAAAAACTGTAATGGTTCTAAATTTAGGCCTAATGTTCTTTATGATGAATATAATGTTTGTTTTAGTACTGATTTGTGGTTAAATATGACCAGAACCTTTTCTTGACAGGATTGAGAATCACCCATTCTTACAGCTATTGGCACTGTCATCAATAAAATTAGTTAACCAATATAGTTATTACAACCTGGTCTCACTTGAACTTACAGTGTTATTATATGTTTCTGTGTAACAGTAATGGACAATGTCCATAATAGGCTATGTATTTATTGTTTTATTATTTATTTTATTTTGCTGGAACTATATTAAGTTACACATTGGTTTATGGCTCTTGTGATCAATGATATTATTGTGTGATATGATGATAATAACAGCAACATTATCGCTGTTATCGAAGACCTCAGCTGTAACATGAAACAATGAATTCAACCAAATACTGCATGCAATTAACATGTCTGACTCCGAAAATCTAAGCATCTCTCAAAAGCAAGGAGTGGAAAAATTCCAAGCACAGTGCCAGATCGCATTTCCAAAAGCTCTGGCCCCAAGTCTCAAGATACTCCAGTACACTCTTCAACCTGGAAATGTCAGCTAAGATCAGCCCCTTATAACAACTGGGCCAAAACCTGCTGGTAAAATAGCAGAGATATAGTGTAGAATTGTTCCTATATTGGAGATGACCTCGGCATGAAAGTCCATGTCTCAGTTTCTTTCTGGATCAGTTAGTAATACTCATATTTCACTACTGAAAAAAACAAATACGGTTTACTTTTCCTCGAATATCTATTATTTGCTCATATTGTGATCATAACGTGTCCTTGTTCAGGCTATGACTGGAAATTACAAAAAGATGGACTATAATTAGGCCACATTAACTTTAGATCAAAGGCGCTGGTGGTGCAAGCGACGCGAACATGACGGAACGCTCCCATTCTATATTTAACGAGGCTGATTAGGGGGCGTTCACACAAGACCGGTACAGGCGAAATGCTGGACAGAGCGCAACAGAGTGAAAACAGAATGTTAGGGCTTTTGTGAATTTGAACGTGAAAGGCCGTCTCAAAAACGCAGTCTTGTGTACAACAATTAAAAACAGCGCAGACGGAAGGCTATAACGCGCCCTGTGTGAACGCCCCCTTATAGCTCCGTTGTTTATATTGGTAGCCTATGTTGTAGTTTTCGCAGTATGGATGAGGCGCTATATGTCTAGTGCAAAAAGACTCGTGTAATAATCACTGTTTTCTATATTGTAACGCTCGCCGCGTGCCGCTTTCAATGCACGTGCGTCTATGCAACAAAGGCGGTTAATAAACGGCGCGACGCATTCATTGATTGATTGATCAGCAAAACGCGGCTGTCATCATGAAGTGACATTTCACATCTTTCCAGGATCGACAGGATCGTAACAACCCAATCCCGCATTCTGCGATTATGTAAGATTATTGATGATTTCATCTCACTGTGAACAATGCCGGGAATACTGTGCCTGGATACTCCAACCGACAAAAAAATCCCTTTCACCCTTTGCCGTGTTGTAGATATCAACATTTGACTTCACGCATTTGCAGTAAATAATATGCGTTCGTCCACCATTGCATGATATATTTGAATTCTTCGCAATCTTGTGAGGCTGTAAAACCCGGTGATGCTAAGCTACACTTCCGATAACGATAGAAAAGCCTCTTTTTCACGACATCATCCGATGATGTCATTTTACTTCAGTTACGCTATATTTACGTTTCCTCCCGTTAACACACAGCGACTGATCTTGTGCGTTAAAATGGCTTTCAACGAGAGGACAGATTGGAAACACATGACTTCAGTTAAGTAGTAAACATATTTTGTGCCCCCCTTTAAACCACTGACAATGCAACATTTACCCACCCTGTGATTGGCACTCAGGGTGATGCCCTGTAGAAGCACTGAGCTTTACATTTGAAATAACTGCAAGCATCTCGCATGTATGTCCTTATTTAAAGGGGTTTTAAACAACGCATTTCACTTCATTGTAAGGGGGATTTGGCATATATGTCATTATTTAAAGGCTATTTTACGCACAAAGCACCAGTATCACTACGTACACTCAGTGTAGCTTGCAGGACATATGGAAGTAAACTGCTCGTGCGATATCAGAAAAGACATTTACCTGACGACTTGGCTGTTGCTTTTCCATTTATTATTCCACGATGAAACGGACTCCCGATTACCTAGTGGCATTTAGGTCCAGAGATGCAGGTTTGTCGGATGGTGGTACACATGCCTCTCCTCGCGTTGGCCCAAGCTGAACTGCAATCGCGCGCAGAACACGCTGCCTCGATGAGCGCAAGCGCCGCGCGCACCACGCTATCCCGCACGAGACCATTGAGCGGCCCGCGCCACGCCTCCTTCAGTGAACTGTCATCAATGGCAGTGCAGCAGCACGCTTGTCATGCAAATCCGTTTGTTACACAGTAAGGTTTCAGCTGTGTGCATGCCTACAGAGACCCCAGGAAAAGTAGGACACTTGAGTCACACTTAAAGGAGCAATATGTAATATTGACATCAAGAGTTTAAAATGGATACTGCAGCCAAATTCAAAATATTGGAGAGAGATGTCTCCCCCGCCCCCTGGTTCCCAGACTTGAAGCTCACGCGGGATGCCAGGTTGAGGACACGCAACAGGAATGAGTAAACTGACAATGGCAAGTGAAGTGCCTTACTCTGTAAGTTGATCAGGTAACGTATAGGGTTATTGTTTGCAAATTATAAATCAGCTCATGTGGATTTTTTTTAAATTTTTTTTTATAACTCTGTCAATGTTAGCTTGATGTATTGCTGGCTTCCATGGCTGCAGCGTGCTTTGTTTTCCGCTATCTTGTTTCAAATCTGGCAACCCGCGGTGTGGAAATACTAACGGGAAAAGGGCAGTGGGCGGGAAAACACAGGCCAAAACACAAACAGAACTTCCGGCCCATAACAGACATTTCAAAGTAGAATATACCGACTGTAGCATTGTTTTCGGAGAAGACAGTATTTCAATTTTGCATGTTTCCTAACATATTATGATATTTTTACACTTTATGTAAATGTCATTGCATTCGGCTCAAAATATCAAATCAAGAGTCATCTCAAACAAAAGAATAACTTTCCTTAGAACTAATGTTACTTTTTAACCATTTTTACAATGACTGTAGACCAACCAATGGATACGAAATCAGTTCCCCTCATGTTTGTACAGGTGTCCTAGAGTAAGTACATTTACACACACACACACAAACAAACACTAAATTAAAAAATACTAATGGAACCAATTGGGTTGCATTTATTAGCATTAATTAACTACATTTGTTAACATGGACTTCTAACAAACAATACTTAAACAGCATTTGATCATCTTTTTCAATGTTAATTTCAACATTTACTTTATTTCAACATCAACATTTCGTTTTTAAAATTAAAAGTTGTTAACATTCGTTAATACAATATGAAATAGCGTGCAAACATGTCTTACATACAAAAGTAATTTTATTTTAAAAAGAAATCAGGAAATTCATAACAATTAAAATGCTGGAAAAGTTTAATCTAAAGGAAATGTGTATACGCAGGGCATTTCTTACTTTGAAGATTGTGGGATCAATTTTGGGATTTTAGTTTAGTTTATAGAGGCATCTTCAACTGAGAACAAAAATGGCTCCAGTGTACAAAACATGGTTAAGAATTAAAATTTTATATATAACATTTTGACAGTAAGATGCAAGTTATGAAGTGAATAAATGTCAATTTTCAGAAAGAAAAAGCATTTTTATAAAAACCTGTTCCCTTACATCATTCGTTAGCTGAGACCTTTGTCTACAAATATATCCATTTAAAATGTTTTGTATTAAAAAATAAAAACTCTTATTCTCAAGAATCAGTAATTTACTAAACAATAATAAGTCAGTAATTAAGGCTAATTAGTTTTGGCTTTACAAAGTTGTTACTAATAAATTATTAAAATCATGACCTCATATTCTAACCTACTCAAGTTATTGATTTATTTTGCAGGTCCTATTCAAGTTTATTTAAATATATTAAAGAGATAGTTCACCTAAAAATGAAAATCCTCTCATTATTTACTCACCCTCACGATATCCCAGATGTGTATGACTTTCTTTCTTCAGCAGAACACATTTGAAGAAAAACAGAACAATATGTCAGCTCAGTAGGTCCTTAAAATGGAAGTGAATGGAGATTTCTCTCTCGAAGCTCTAAAAATCACAGACAGTCAGCATAAATGTCATTCATACGACTCCAGCTGTTAAATTGATGTCTTCTAAAGCGAAATAATCGCTTTTGGTGTGAAAAAGATAAATATTTAAGTACTTTTTAACTATAAAGCAATGCTTCCATTAAGCTTCAAGAGAACGCTGAGCGTGTTGGCATGTTCCGGACATTATCTCACGTTCTTCTCTCGGTTAAGTCATCTAGGATGAGCACATAAACACAAAATTGTGAGTAAACAATCAGATACAAATACAGATCTAAATCAAAACCAACCAAGCTTCTGTACAGTGTTCTTCCTTCTCACTTGTAAACAGCACTGCTCTTCCGGCTGTGTCTCATGTGCGTCAGTTCTCGCGTGTCTCACGTGCCAATGCGATTATGTTACACACGCATAACACTGCAGACCACAAGCGTTGGTTTATAATGAAAAAATATTGATCTTTTTCACACATATCGATTACGTTTATGCTGACTGTCTGTGATTTTCTGAGCTTAAAAAGAGAAATATTTATTCACTTGCATTTTAAGGACCTACTGAGCGAAGATATTTTACTATTTTCTTCAAATGTGTTCTGCTGAAGAAAGAAAGTCATACACACCTGGGATATCATGAGAGTGAGTAAATGATTAGAAGATTTTCATTTTTAGGTCAACTATCCCTTTAAGACAGTAATTATGATTAATTATATTTTTTACAAAACAAATTACTTATTAATTGCTTAAAATAAAAACAATTAGACTCCCTGTCCCAAAGTGAAACATCTACTTACACAAGTTATTATTTTTATTATTTAGGTATACAGTATTTGGTGTTTACAGTATTTGCTGTAAATGTAAACATGTTCAGAGAGTTTTAGTGCAATTGAAATGTGTAAAACAAACAAACTTGAATAGGTAAAACTTCCACTTTAGAACAGGGGATCAAGCTGTCTTTAATAGAAGATTTTAGTCATTTATTAGTAACAGCTTTGTAAAGACAATATTAACTAGCCTTAGTTACTGCCTTGAGATTGTTTAGTAAACTTGATATATGAACTCTGAAATAGAGCATTCATTACATTACTTTCTACACAAAAACAAGACATTTCATTATGTTTATTTCATTTGCAAATTATGGCTATAAGTTTGCTTTAGTCAACATTTATTAAAGTATTAATTACTGTCTTATTCATGCCTAACTAGTGCATTATCGTGGACCCTTAAAATAAAGTGTTGCCAATTTTATTATTATTGTTATTATTATTATTATTATTATTATTAATATTAATTTATTTATTTATAACATTGTGTGGACCAGTTTTATTTGGCAACTAAAGTGGCCAAAATACACTATCTTTATTTCGAAAAACTATAATTAATAATCTATTACATGATGAATCAAATGTTTTGCTTGACAAGTGTGCTTGTGCACTCTCTTAAAAAAATAAGTATTACAAGTATGTGACTTTTTATGCAAGTGAAAACCATATATATATATATATTCATATGGTTTTCACTAAACCAATATATGTCAAGTTGATAGTAACCTAATATAAACAAGAAATGCATAAGGGACACTGAGTTTGAGTCTGTGTAAAAGAGGGCCACTAAACATCATTTATAAAACCATTTCCATGCTGAATGCTTTTTTCGTCTCTCCCCTGGTAGTCTAACCACACTGTAGAGCCTAAAATGAGTTCCAATGGACAACACAATGAACAACATTAGGAGCAATTACTGTTGTTATGGAGCAGGTGTAAACGGTTGCTGTTTTTCCAGCTATATAACCATGGCAGCCTCCCTAAACACCACACTTGAGTCTCAGAGGCAGGGCAGCTGAATCTTTAATTACCCTGTCAGCTTATTCACGCATCTGAGGAGGGTTAATAGTGTCCCTAACCTGTGCATCAACCCCCCCTGTCTGCTGCTTCCTGAAGGGGGGGCTTTTGGTATTGTGAAAAGCCAGTGTTGGGCCGTCAAAATGTATCATGTTTTTAGGATCTTCAGATATATTTACTGGAAACAAGATGAAAATACTGATAAAGAATTCTGACTTTTTATGTTTGTTTGTGTTTTGCCACATACACACAATCTCTCCCTATTTAGACTATGTTGTGATGCAGTTACTTGTTATATAACAGAATTAGATGTGCCTACTGCTCCCTGGAGAGAGAGCGAGAGAGAGAGAGAGAGAAAGAGAGAGGGAGGGAGGGAGAGAGAGAGAGAGAGAGAGAGAGAGAGAGAGAGAGAGAGAGAGAGAGAGAGCACTGTTTACATGAACCCATCAGGAGTAACAACAAGACTAGAGTTAGTACCCACAGAGGGACAGCCAGTGGGTTGAAAGTGAGATAGACAGCATGAGGTCACCGTGAAATGATGCATAAATGAAAGAGGATTCCTTGGTGTAGAAACAGAAGTGATACATGGGTTGGGAAACTCCATGGAAGCAGAGGCAGCTGATGACAGTGTGTTTGTACTTGCCAAATATTGAGCCATGTTAACTTACACTGCGTGCACAATTATTAGGCACGTGAGTATTCTGATCTTATCATTATTTTCATGCACATTTTTAAATAAAAAGATTTAACTGACACTGAATAGTCAACTGGGGCGGAAAAAACGCATGGAGAAGAAAAGATGCAAATTAACTACAAAAGACTTGAGAAGAATTAAACGTGAAGCTACCAGGAACTGATTATCCTCCAGTGCTACTATATTCCAGAATTGCAACCTACCTGGAGATCCAGAAGTACAAGGTGTCAAGTGCTCAGAGTCAAGAAGACTGAAACAAGACCACCACTGAATACATTCACAAGTTGAAGCTTCAAGATTGGGCAAAGATTTTTTCAAAGGTTTTATGGACAGATGAAATGAGAGTGACTCTTGATGGACCAGATGGATGGGCAGGGAACCACTTCGAGGCAGGTGCCTCAAGTTTGGAGGAGGGCTACTGGTATAGGCTGCTATCATTAAGGATGAGGTAGTTGGACCTGAAACGCAACTCCCAAACCTACTGCCAGTTTCTGGAAAGTACTTTCTTCACGTAGTGGTACAGGAAGAAGTCCTCAGCATTCAAGAAGGCCATGATCTTTATGCAGGACAATGCTCCATCACATGCATCCAAGTACTCCAATGCTTGGCTAGCCAGCAAGGACCTCAAAGATGCCCATATTGACTTGGCCCCCTTCCTCACCTGACTTAAATCCTACTGAGAACTTGTGGGTCCTTCTTTACAGTGAGGGAACTTACACCTCTTTGAACAGCATTTGGGAGGCTGTGGTTTCTGCTTCAGTGAAAGTTGATCGTGAACAGATCGAGAAACTGACTCCATGGATGGAAGGTTCATGGCAGTTATTAAAATGAAAGGTGGCTATATTGGTCACTGAATATTTTTGAAAGGCCAAAAATGTTATTGAATTGTCATTTTATGTTACATATTTGTTGCACCTACTCTAAAAATTGAGAATAAACAGTCGAGTTGGGAGAAATTAGTTTTGTAATTTAGTTTTTTGTAATAATTGTGCACACTTCTATATTCCTCTGAGAAAGACAAAATTCACTTTTTCTTTGTTAAACATTCAGGTTTGAGGTTCAATAACATTTTGGATTGACTGAGAGCATTGTGTCTGTTCAACAATAAAATGAATCCTGAGGAATACAATTTGCCTAATAATTGTTCATGTAGTGCACTTGTTATAAATGCTTAATAATCACTTATTTACATTATTATTAATCAAAAACATAAAATGTCCTAATTAATAATTCATGTCACAGTGAAGCAAAAATAGATAATAGCTAGAATAAAAGGAGAGATTATGTCATTCTGTGTTTATATTCATGACTGTAATGTCTTGCCACTGATGTGAAAAGAATGGTGCTACTCTACCTAAAGTCCTCTATAAAAACACTTTTCAGATCTTCATTGTCATTCACAGCAGATATCATATAAGAAAGCCTGATGACCATTAAACCTACTGAACTTTATGTATATAGGTTTTTAAAGTTGGCGACTCCTTAATTAATGCTTTATATGTGTCCACTTTATATTATGGGATATTTTCATGGGTTTCTAATGTTGAATAAGTGTCCTTATGCATTTATAACATGAAAGGTAAAACAGCTCAACATTTGGCAGAAATTGCAAAAAAGTCATCTGTTTATGCAAGTTTTTATAACCGCATATCAGTGATTTATAATGCATTTGTAAATTAATTATTACTCCTTAATGAACCCCTTTATAAACTCTTAACAAAGGCAGCATTCATGTAGTGTTACTGTTTTATCCAACAGGATGAAAAATACTGCTATCTTAATACAATACAGTCACAACACAAACATTATTCACGTTAACATGATTTTAGTGTGATAAATTTGCTCATAGGGTGATTTTATCACACTAAAATCATGTGAACAATATTATGTTTTTGTCTTTTGAAACAGTATTTTAATGTTTATGGATTGGCCTCACTGTAACTGTGATTGCTTCTTTATTTTTTTTTACGAGGGACAAGTCAAAATATTATTAATATTTTGTGGTTATCAAAATTATGCCACAAATAATGTTGATTATGCTAATCTTGTCTTGAACATGGAACATTCCTTTACATTATTAGATTTTTATATATTTAAAGCTGGAAATAAAAAGCAAGCACTGATAATACAATGCATTTACTTTTTCCATTAGAGCAATTCAACATGTTTTTATGCTTTAAAGACTTTAGTCATGAATTTAGCTCCATACAGCTCAGATCAGATGATTTTCCACAACTCGTGTTGTCTGGAGTTCTTTGTGTAATTAATGTTCATGGATTGATGATAGTTTCAATGTTTTGTCAGGGTTAAAAAAAAAAAAAAGGAAACACTTCAAACTGCAGAACAGCCCAATGAAGAGACTAGCGTCAATCCCTCACAGCCTCAGTGTCTTTACCAAATAAATCAAAGATGGCGCTGTTGTGAATTCACTATCCTCAGACATGGACGGTATAATCCTGTAAACAAGACTTCCACCGAAGCAGTTAAAGAGACCACAAGTCCTTATAGCAAGCTAAGAAAAGTTTGATGCAACAATTAATGAATAAATAAAACGTAGCCACAAAACATGTGTAAAATTTTAATAATCATTTTTAAAAGAATGAATAAAAGTACAAGTACAAACGATTGTCATTTTATGATGCTAACAGATCAAACTAAAAAGTGTCATAGTAAAGCTCCAAAAATAAAGCTGCAAAAAGGCAAATGTATACAGTTATCTAAATAAAGATATTGAGGATACGTAGGCCTATAAGCAAATCGTCATCAGTTTCCACTGAACAATTAATATTGATTTGATCAAACATAGTGCAATTTGGAACAAAACTGGACCCCAGGCAGTAATAAAATGCCATAAAATATCCAAAAACTGATGTGAACTTGTGTTTGATGTCAGCACATGTGAAGTAAAGTGTACTACATAACACAAAAGAAGTGTCCTGAATATACGTAATTGTCTAGTTTATTACATTTGTATTTTGAAGGATTTCTGAAGTGAATTGCAGGTAGATCCAATGATGTCCGCTCAGAGTTTAAGACTATATAACAAAATAAAAAATATATTAAAAGTGTCTTGTGAAGGCTTACTAGGTTACATAGAAGAATAACAATAACTGTTGTAATGTGCTGTATGAATAAGCTCAGCATATGACAGAAACTTGGGCTGCTTCCTTCAAAATAAGACTCCTTATGGAGGCTTATTGGCGTTTAACTGAAGTCTCGGTCAGTCAGGATTAGTGGAGCCACAAGAGTCCATAGGTACAGCCCCAGTCCCAGCCAGCTTGAGCAAATCTTCACCCACACTGATGGCATACTGGTTTTCATGGCAGCGTAGTCGGTTTCAGGTCTGAGAGGGTGAGAGAAAAGGGGAGGGTAAAAAAGACATGTTTATATTCATGGTGGAATAAAAAACAAGAACCGATGTGGCTGAAAAATTGCACAGCCACTGTGGCGCACTATTTGGACATTCAGACACTCACTGGTACCAGTTGGTCAGGGTCATCATGATGTAGAGGGAGGCAAGGAAAAGTGAGAAATGGAAGAATGAGTAGCTGTATGTCACCCCATCCTCTTCATTATCCACCGCTCGTCTCACGCCATCCTCCGAGAAGCCATCGTTGGGGTCAGCAGCCATCAGACCCTGAACTTCCTCTGTCTGCATGAGCTTATTCACCTGACTGTTGTTAGAGGAGCGGATACTACAAAGAGAGAAGCAAAAGGTCTGAGCTGCTGTATATATATATATATATATATATATATATATATATATATATATATATATATATATATAGATAGTGAATGTTTACTTTATGAAATAATCTGAAAATATTTACTTACAGTACTCAATATTATTTTGTAATATAATACAAATATATATATTAAACAACATTGTGAATATCTCGATTTTTATGTTTTTTTATATAGCCAATACATTTCTTAAAAACAATGGCAGTAGTCTCCTGAGTTTAAGGGCACCAACACAAAGACATTTTAATAGTGTCTCCTGATTTAAACCTCAGTTGCGAAATCTTTCAAACTGTCTGTTTAAATAAATCGGCACACTCGTTTCTTCTGTATACATGCGGTTCAGTCAGTAAGCAGCTTTCTCCACTTTATTATTATTTTGATAATCGATTAATCTAACGATTATTCTGCATATATTGCAACGATTAATCATTAGCTCTTAACCGATTATTCTTGTGCCTGACTTAAAAGGTAGCGTTAAATGTGCTTGCTAACAATAAAGCAGACAAAATGATCTTTTAAAAATACCTCTAAATGACATTCACTGAATTAAAGGGAAAAATACTTTTTAAGTTTAATTCAGTAAAAAAAAAAAAAAAAAAAAAAAATCACTGCAAAAAAATCTATTGTTATCAAGTTTTTTGTTTTCCATTCAAAAATTGTTTAAAAATCCTTAAAACAAGATACATTTACTTGAGAAGCAACATATAAGATATTTAGACTTGCTCTAAGAGAATGTATCTTAAAAATAAAAGTGTATTTTTCCTCTTGGTTATAAATCTGCCAGTGCAGTAAAGACCAAATATATTCATATTCAAGATCTATTCTCTAAAAGCATGAATTAATCTTTTAATAAAGGATTTTTAGATATTTTCAAATATTTGTATTATTAATATTATATTCAACATTCTCAGATAATTTTTTCTTCTGCAGTTTGGCTGATAAAGAAAATGTACATTGTTTTAAAGGAGTTTTAGATATTTATATTGGAAAATAAGCCAAAACAAAATCAATTCAAAAACATATTTTGTTGCAGTGTATAAGGGGATGAAGACTTCCTCTCACCTTTCTGTTCACTTCAATCCATCTTTAACTCATTAAAAAAATAATCTCCCTCTTATTAATAAAGCTGCATATTGCCAATTTTCTTCATGATAATTAATGCACAGTAACACATTTGTTATGAATCAATAAGTCACGAGCCATCACGTTATATTCTAGCTGCATTAAGCGTGCACGCTCGAGGGACGAGCATCCCCATCCTTACATCGGGACATTTGTGCAACTCATAGAAGTGGCGCTGACTGAACAGAGAAATGCCAGTTTCGGAGTTTGTAGTTATTTACATGATCTGCTTCTGTATTATTTGAACTTTAATAAAGCTATAACACATTAAATATAACTGCATTAAAGATGTAACACCTGGTGTTTCCTTTAAAGAGCTCCAGCTCCAATTATTCCACAACGCGAGTGCTTCTGTATTTATTTATTTGGCATTTTTGTATAATTCCCCAATACTTTGTGATCTACATCACCTGAAGCTGTGAGAGTTTAGAGTGCATCTGGACTGTGATCTGTGTAATTCTTCCTCTCCTCTGTCAGGTGCAATCTGCAGTGCTGCGCTCACGCGTAATCTTCATATGATCTCGTTACATTAAATGATATCAAACGACTATTCGGCAATGAACATTTTTTCGACAATTTATTATTGTCGATGTTGTCAATAACGTCAAATAAACGTTTCAGCCCTACTCCACAGCTACATAATTTCCCTGTGACGCTTGTGGAAATAACAAACATGGGACCCGAGGAAGACTTCACTATTTTATTCTCTGTTGCTTTGCTTTATTTACAGATATCCCAGAGTTGTTGCTGTGTTTGTTTCCTTCACTTTCTATCATGACCTGCAGCTGAATTGCAATGTAGTATTGGGGTTTCCCTCTTACTTAAAACTCCTGGATTGCCCCAATGTACAAGCGCTTACACGCAGACGTGAGGGACAGTCGGTATTTTACATTGGTGTGTATAAATGAGTAAAGTTTATAGTGTATGTGATTTTCCCACTGTGCTCCCAGAAATGCTGAATTCTTTCCGTTGTGTTGACTTGTTGTTGGGCTCCATCCTATGACGTTTGTTTTCCGGTCTATTCTACGCATGTGCACTCTTCAAACACCCATCAGAATGCCACTTATGCATTTACATGACCACATTAAGCCGTGTTGTCCGAGAGAAACCTTAGTCTGTTAAACCGCTTTCTTTTAATGCCATAAATGGCATAAGGAAATCAGCGTTCTAGTTTACATATTGTTTCAGAATGCTGCTTTCTGCTAAAACCCTAGAATGAAGGTGCATGTAAACGTGGTCACTGATTATATTTTTGTGTTATAGACATATTTTCTTTGTTACTTTGCTTGAAAAAGATCTGGAGTTTCTTGAGGAAAGTTTATAATAAACATCAACATCATATCAGATCAAAATGTGTTATAATGTGAAATTGAATATTATGGTAAGGTTGATTTAAAACCAAGTGTTTTTGACTGTTTTCAAGTTCTATACAAGGAGAAAATGATATAAAAGGAAGTACTTTTCATATAAAAGTATTTATAGTCCCTGAATACTCCATTTTCCAAAAATAGGCTTTACGATATTATTATTTACTATGTTAACCAATTGTTATTCGTTTTCCAGAAAAAAATTACTATATCGCTATATATATTGTTATCGTAATATACAATTACTCATCATATTGCCCACCCCTATATATATATATATATATATATATATATATATATATATATATATATATATATATATATATATATATATAGACACACACACTTTTACTATAATATACTTTATAACAGTTTGGTTGCAATTGTGGTTTCTTTGAACAAACTAACAAACAAAAACTTATTAGGCCATTTTTAAAGCAAATACATTTGTATTGTGATATTGTTAAAAGGCTGAAAAATATGATAATTTATATATTTAAATATATAGTGAATGAATTAAATTTTTATATATATATATATATTCTAATAATTTATACAGCATATTATTGTATGTTTCCAATATTATGATAATGGTAAAAAAAAAAAAAAAAATCCTGTTTTTGAAAGCCTGTAATTCAGGCTCTGTTTGCTCTATGTCCCTGTTAAAAGTACTCGTTCATTCCACTAGATGGCAGCAAGTACTAGGAAATAGAAATGTTCCTTTATCACTTTCCATTACAATATACAGATGTGAAATGCAGGTGGCGCTCTAACTCAACGGAGCACTCATCGTGTGTTCGTCCATAGACATCCAGTCTATTCTGTGATCTCACACACCTCCCCAACTGTATTGTCAAACATCTCAAATCTTAGTCTAGGTGTCATTAGAAAACTGAGACCTTAAACTTTGGGAAGATGTAGAATACTTCATCAATACTCAACAAATGTTGGCGATAATTTGTTTAACATGCTGTTTTTGCTGGACTGCATATATTGTTCTGGCCATCTGAGACAAATCTGGAGTCCTGTTAAAAGTGCAGATTTTAAGCTTCAAATAGTACCACATTAGACTTTAGTTATTTCACACTCCTGGCTCCACACACAGAGTTTATGGGGATAATTAATTTGCATTCATGGAAGTGTTTTGATATTAAATGTTTCTCTGTCTGTGACATGTCACTGATGATGATGATGATGATGATGATGATGATAACTCACCTGGCATACAGAGTGCACAGGAAGAAGATAACCAACCCCACAATGCTCTGGGCGTCCCACCACTGAGTATGGATCCCGGGGGCACTGGTGGGAGTGGGAGCGGTTGTTCCACTCTTGACAAGACTCAACAGACTGGGGTTACACTTACGGTCTGTGCAAAGAGAGAGGTACCACACATGGGAAATATTTTATTCATGAGCACAACAATAGTGTAATACACCAAAATAGGTACTGATTCTGTGAATTTTTATTTTACACACATTACAGGGTCTATAATGTGGTGGATGCGAGTGTCCTATAGATGGTCACAGAACTTCCATACTGTGCTACACAGGAGAATGCTCCTTAAAAGTTTCATTGCATTACATCATATTGCAATTGGCTTGGAGGTTACTGAGGTATGTCATTTGTTCAGTTCAAGCAACACCATGTCACCTCATTTCCCAGCATAACCTTATGTAAACAAACAACTGTCTTCCATGAATTTTCCAATGTCTTTCCGAGAATTACTTTGTTGCAGGACATTTTTTATCAAGCTACACCTAAACTGTTTTGGTGATGATTGTGTAGTTTATTGCCAGACCATCAACTTAGGAAATACATAAAATATATGGTAAACAAACAATATGTTAAACAAGACAAATTGTTTGTTCTCAATTTTTCAATTTTCCGTTTACATGCACAATTATACACGGATGAGCCAAAAGCAGTTGGGCTTCCGTGTGCACCAAAACAGTACCGACCCGTCGAGGCATGGACACTACAAGAAGGTGAAGGTTTCATGTGGTATCTGGCAGCAAGACGTTAGCAGCAGATTTTTCAAGTCCTGTAAGTTGCGAGGTGGAGCCGCCATGGATCGGACTTGTTAGTCCAGCACATCCAACAGATGCTCAATTGGATTGAGATCTGGGGAATTTGGAGGTCAAGTCAACACCTTCAACTCTTTATGTTCCTCAAACCATTCCCTAACAATGTGTGTAGTGTGGCAGGGTGCATTATCCTGCTGAAAGAGGCCAATGCCATCAGGGAATATCATTGCCATGAAGGGGTGTACCTGAAACAATGTTTAGGTAGGTGGCACGTGTCAAACTGACATCCACATGAATGGCCGCACCTAGGGTTTCCCAGTCGAACATTGCCCAGAGCATTACACTCCCTCCACTGGCTTGTTGTCTTCCCACAGTGCATCCTGGTGCCATCACTTGCCCAGCTAAACGGCACACACATACACGGCTGTATACGTGATGTAAAAGGAAATGGGACTCATAGGACCAGGTGACCTTCTTCCACTGCTCCAAGATCAAGATCTGACACTCAGGTGTAGGCACTTTCCACGGTGGACATGGGTCATTATGGGCACTCTGACCGGTCTGCAGCTATGCGGCCACATATGCCCAACAACCTGTCACTGGTTTGTGGTTTGTCCGTCTTCGGACCACTGTTGGAAGGTACTCACCACTGCTAACCGGGAGCACCCCACAAGCCTTGCCATTTCATAGATACTCTGACCCAGTCGTCTTGCCATAACAATTTGGCACTTAGGTCTTTACTCCTGCCCTTTTCTCCTGCATCTAACATGTTGACTACAAAAACTGATTGTCTGCTTAACATCTACCCAGACCTTCACATGTGGCCTTGTTAGGAGATAATCAATGTTATTCACTTCACCTGTGAGTGGTCATAACGTTTTGGCTCCTCAGTGTATATAATCTCACCATGGATGTGTAATCTGGTTGTTTGTTTGAGACTTACTAGGGTTGTTACTCATAGCAGACCATGTGAGATACATTGTGTAGAGAGAGATGAGAGATGCCTGCAGCAGACCAGAGCTTGGTTGAGCTTCCTGTAACAAAAATACATGCAATATTTATACAAACATATGTTTATATAATGTATATAATATTTAAAAGGGTTATGTTGTTTTAATTGAGGTTTTAATTAGAATATAGTCATGACTAAAACTAAAGGCCATGCTGCCTTTTCACTGCATCCAGCAAACGACAGACGATAGACCATAAGTCATTAGTTTCTAATGGAGTTGCATAAGGGGCTGCATGGATGCTGAATTTACAGATCTGATTTGAAATGTTGAAATATTTAAACTTGTGCGACAACAGAAGTCCTCCAGAATGGATAAGAGTGCATAGTAAGACAAATCAGCAGTTTTTGTCCTGAAAGTTATTCTAAAGGCCTGCAACTTCAAATACATACTTGTTTCTGTATATGCAAAACTTTGATATTTAAATCATATGTATGCATTTGTACTATATGCTGAATTATTATTGTTGTTATTATCATAATAATGACCCTAACCCTGGCCTGGTTATCAGTGTGTTGTTGAAGATGTAAAAGCACATGTTCTTTGAGAGTGCAAAAGATGAGCGCAGAGCATGAGTGTAGGAATGACCTGCACTTTGGGGAGTATGGCCACCACTGAGATGATGATGCAGAAGATGAGGTTGAGACTGATGAAGACCTTGTGCTCAGTGCAGTCATCCGGCTGTGTGTAGAATATATAGAACAAAACCACAGCAGCAAAGGCACATATATAGTGCACAAACGTGAAAGAGAGCAGGGCTGTGGACAAAACATGCTAATATTCAAGAGTAAGCATACAATGAGCATTACAATCTATTGTCTGATCATGAAAAACGCAATAACAATGAATGCCCCACATAAAAGGAATAATCTAGACTAATTTCCAGAAAAAAATATTCATAACTATAGAGTGGCATGTCATTTTTCTATTCATGCTGAAAGTGAAAAAGCAATCGCATTTCATTTTTAATATACAGTGTTGTGACTGAAATGGAAACCAAGCAGTTAACAGAATGTCCTGTCATGGTCGTGGCTGGTTAGGACATAAATTCAGATTAACATGAGATAGCTTTCTTTGCATCACACCTAGTTAGGACCCTGATTAACAATCTTAAGAATCAATCATGGTTTTCCAAATGACTTGCACGCTTCTGATGCCATCCGCTCTCATCTCAGTCAGTTTTAAAGTTTACGGTGCTGGTGTGATGTTGTTGAACGTACCTGCATACCAACATTTATTGTTCCCGTTTTCTGCATTTTCCACCCACATCTGGTTCCAGGTGTGAGCGAAGTCCACCAGCAGAATGAGCTGGATCAAGATGAAGATGAATGACCCAACCACACCAAAGTAGTACCACACTGCAATGGAAAACATTTAGACCAAGATTAGAAATGTATCAAATGTTGGAAGTTGCCATGCAGATTAGTGCCCGACCAATTTACTGGTCGGCTGATATTATCATTTTGCACATATATCGGTATCGGCATATATGTTTTCTGATATGCACGGATAAGAAAACTTTTTTCATAACATATAATGCAGAAAACAATGCTTTGGGTGATTTAGAATTGGTGTCATAACGTAGTTATGCAGAGAGCGCTACAACTCCATTGTTTACAGAGCTGGTTACGGTGGTTCTGCAGACAGTGCAGAGTTAAGCAGTGTCTTCACGGTAAGTTGCTAACTAGTTTGAGAAATACATACTGGAAAGTTAAACAATGACCCCATCATTTTCCCTTTTCAATATAACTAACATAACATTAACCCTCTCCCTGACAACCTTGTCACTCATGTTTAACACATCTGTTTGCTGTTAGCCAGCTATAGTTTGTCAGTGCAGTCAGTAATGTAGTAGATTGAAAGGTAAGCATTGGAGCATCTTTTTGCAGCTCAGAAGACAGCAATTCTGTAAAGTAAATAAACAACATCCATCTTTTACTCTCCGTGACAACAAGCTTATAGCTAAACTAACTAACCACTTTCATCTGTGAATTTTCCCCCTCTAAAATCGGTATCGGTTGGGCTATAATGCAGCTGTAGGACCCTGTTTATATGTGGTTTTAAAGGGATAGTTCATTCATCAATTACTATTGCATGCAAAAAAATTGTCAAAAATTTGAAGCAGAATGCTATTTGTTATTAAAGGGATAGTTCACAAAAAAATTAAAATTCTCTCATCATTTATTCACCCTCGTGACATCCCAGTTGTGTATGACTTTCTTTCTTCTGCAGAACAAATATTACGATTTTTAGAAGAAAATCTCAGCTTTTTTTGATCAATGCAATGCAAGTGAACAGAACTTTGAAGATCCAAAAATCACATAAATGCAGCATAAACGTTTTAATTCTTGTCTTCAGAAGCAATATGATAGGTGTGAGTGAGAAACAGAACAATATTTAAGTCCATTTTTACTATGAATCTACTTTCACACAGCCCTCATATGCACGTTCAAGAGAGTTCTGTTTTTTGCTGATTCACAATCTTTGTGAACTACTAGGCTGTTACACAAATATGATTTATTTATTCATTTCCTTTCCTTTATCCCTTCCATTTTTTTATTTCTCCTCCCTGCCCAGTAGGTGGCGATATGCAAAAAGAATGTGAATCAGCAAAAAAACAGAAGAACTCTCTTGAACTTGCATATGAGAGCTGTGTGAAAGTAGATTTATAATAAAAAGAGTCTAAATATTTAACTATTTCTTACCCACACCTATCATATTGCTTCTGAAGACATGGATTTAACCACTGGAGTGATATGGATTACTTTTATGCTGCATTTATGTGCTTTTTGACCTTCAAAGTTCTGGTCAGCATTCACTTACTTTGTATGGACCTACAGAGCTGACATATTCTCCTAAAATCTCTGTTTGTGTTCAGCAGAAGAAAGTCATACACATCTGGGATGGCATGAGGTCGAGTAAATGAATGAATTTTCATTTTTGGGTGAACTATCGCTTTAAGTGAAATTTGCATGTGCGTGCGGCACATGTTCTGTGTCATTATAAGATAATGTCAGGCATACTGAAGACGTAACATTAAGTTATGTTACTGTATATCAAGGTTCTCTCTCCTTTTGACCAATCAAATTCCTTGAAGTTTTCCAGTCATTCATGATAACTGACTGGACACAATTCTTTCTACAGCGATTGCATTCATAAAGGGAAACTTACTGCCAATATATTAGATGTATACTATAAAAACAAACTCTATTCAATAAAGACATTTCCATTGCTTTTAAGAATGCATTAATTTCCACAACTATTCCAGTTCTGAAAATCACAATTTTAAAAATCCATAAAGCAGTTTTCCATAACTGAGGGAAGCCTAGTGTTTGTATGAGCTTTTCAAAATGTTTCTGATTATGTTCTTCATGTGAGAAGAAGCTCCTTCATTGTTGTCCTGGACATATCAGAACGCATTAATGTTGACACTACCAATGTGGTCGCATGTATTTTTGACTAAACCAAAATGTGGTTTCAGTCATAGGAACACAAAACATTTTGGATAACCGTTTACAGTGTAGTGTATTTATCACTGGCCACTTCATTAGAGACTAACTGTAAACAAGGCCTAATGTTGACTGATGATGATGCAAGGCTGGTGCTGAATCTGCTGATTAGCGGGAGAGAGAGAGAGATAAACAGTTGTGGTCTGGTTGGTTTATGGCTTACAGCTCTTATGAAAAGATAATGAAAACCTTATGAATGAAATGAATGGAAAAAATACTTCTGGAACCAAGACAGCTAAAAAAGTGGGCAGGTCCTGTTGCGCTCTATAACTTCTAAAGGTTTAAAGAAAATGTGTTAAAATTAGTAAACCAAAAATCAGAAATAGATTTGATTTGATTTGTTTTAGTTATTCCTTATTTTCATGACTTGCTGAAGTACAGCAATGTACCTGAATTGAATGTTCCATCTGGAATGAAGAACGCTCCCACAGTGAGAGCTACCAGTATCAAGAACTTGAAGAACCAGAAACTGAAAAACACACAGTCACATTGGCATGAGTCATTACATAAGGATTCCAGGACAACTTCTTGTGTGAACAGATTTTCTACATTTAGAAAACACTTCCAACTTCCACCAGCAGATGGCAGGACTGATGTAAAAACAAAAAAAGGAAAAACAGAACAAATGTAAGAGCCCATCTGTCCATGATTTCAGTAGAAAGGTGTTTTTCCCCCCCATAAGATTACAGCTCCCAGTAAAAAAACACACCCATTTTGAATTGCAGCTCGTGGATCTTTGCTGCTCCTCACACGGATCATGATGATGGAGAACAGGAAGAAGAAACAGGCCATGGCGAAACACATCCTGTAGACCGATTTATAGCCAACAATGATATCACAGTTCACTTTCCCCTTGATGCCAGGAATAGACAAACCTCCTTCACAGAAACCAGGAATCTGTTCACAAAATAGTCTGCTGTTTAACACTGAAGCCAAAACAAATATATATATATATATATACACACACACACACTCACCTAAAGGATTATTAGGAACACCATACTAATACTGTGTTTGACCCCCTTTCGCCTTCAGAACTGCCTTAATTCTACGTGGCATTGATTCAACAAGGTGCTGAAAGCATTCTTTAGAAATGTTGGCCCATATTGATAGGATAGCATCTTGCAGTTGATGGAGATTTGTGGGATGCACATCCAGGGCACGAAGCTCCCGTTCCACCACATCCCAAAGATGCTCTATTGGGTTGAGATCTGGTGACTGTGGGGGCCATTTTAGTACAGTGAACTCATTGTCATGTTCAAGAAACCAATTTGAAATGATTCGAGCTTTGTGACATGGTGCATTATCCTGCTGGAAGTAGCCATCAGAGGATGGTACATGGTGGCCATAAAGGGATGGACATGGTCAGAAACAATGCTCAGGTAGGCCGTGGCATTTAAACGATGCCCAATTGACACTAAGGGGCCTAAAGTGTGCCAAGAAAACATCCCCCACACCATTACACCACCACCACCAGCCTGCACAGTGGTAACAAGGCATGATGGAACCATGTTCTCATTCTGTTTACGCCAAATTCTGACTCTACCATCTGAATGTCTCAACAGAAATCAAGACTCATCAGACCAGGCAACATTTTTCCAGTCTTCAACTGTCCAATTTTGGTGAGCTCTTGCAAATTGTAGCCTCTTTTTCCTATTTGTAGTGAAGATGAGTGGTAACCGGTGGGGTCTTCTGCTGTTGTAGCCCATCCGCCTCAAGGTTGTGCGTGTTGTGGCTTCACAAATGCTTTGCTGCATACCTCGGTTGTAACGAGTGGTTATTTCAGTCAAAGTTGCTCTTCTATCAGCTTGAATCAGTCGGCCAATTCTCCTCTGACCTCTAGCATCAACAAGGCATTTTCGCCCACAGGACTGCCGCATACTGGATGTTTTTCCCTTTTCACACCATTCTTTGTAAACACTAGAAATGGTTGTGCGTGAAAATCCCAGTAACTGAGCAGATTGTGAAATACTCAGACCGGCCCGTCTGACACCAACAACCATGCCACGCTCAAAATTGCTTAAATCACCTTTCTTTCCCATTCTGACATTCAGTTTGGAGTTCAGGAGATTGTCTTGACCAGGACCACACCCCTAAATGCATTGAAGCAACTGCCATGTGATTGGTTGATTAGATAATTGCATTAATGAGAAATTGAACGGGTGTTCCTAATAATCCTTTAGGTGAGTGTATATATATATATATATATATATATATATATCTCAATCATTAAACACTTCATTACAAGTGACAAAAATGTCCCTGATATTTATTTTTTTGCTTTCTTATATAATATCTGTACTGTATAATTTTAGTAACATATATCTTTGATTATACATATATACATATCTACAGTGAGGAAAATAAGTATTTGAACACCCTGCTATTTTGCAAGTTCTCCCACTTGGAAATCATGGAGGGGTCTGAAATTGTCATCGTAGGTGCATGTCCACTGTGAGAGACATAATCTAAAAAAAAAATCCAGAAATCACAATGTATGATTTTTTAACTATTTATTTGTATGATACAGCTGCAAATAAGTATTTGAACACCTGTCTATCAGCTAGAATTCTGACCCTCAAAGACCTGTTAGTCTGCCTTTAAAATGTCCACCTCCACTCCATTTATTATCCTAAATTAGATGCACCTGTTTGAGGTTGTTAGCTGCATAAAGACACCTGTCCACCCCATACAATCAGTAAGAATCCAACTACTAACATGGCCAAGACCAAAGAGCTGTCCAAAGACACTAGAGACAAAATTGTACACCTCCACAAGGCTGGAAAGGGCTACGGGGAAATTGCCAAGCAGCTTGGTGAAAAAAGGTCCACTGTTGGAGCAATCATTAGAAAATGGAAGAAGCTAAACATGACTGTCAATCTCCCTCGGACTGGGGCTCCATGCAAGATCTCACCTCGTGGGGTCTCAATGATCCTAAGAAAGGTGAGAAATCAGCCCAGAACTACACGGGAGGAGCTGGTCAATGACCTGAAAAGAGGAGTCATGGGAGAAAGTCATGTGGTCAGATGAGACCAAAATAGAACTTTTTGGTCATAATTCCACTAACCGTGTTTGGAGGAAGAAGAATGATGAGTACCATCCCAAGAACACCATCCCTACTGTGAAGCATGGGGGTGGTAGCATCATGCTTTGGGGGTGTTTTTCTGCACATGGGACAGGGCGACTGCACTGTATTAAGGAGAGGATGACCGGGGCCATGTATTGCGAGATTTTGGGGAACAACCTCCTTCCCTCAGTTAGAGCATTGAAGATGGGTCGAGGCTGGGTCTTCCAACATGACAATGACCCGAAGCACACAGCCAGGATAACCAAGGAGTGGCTCTGTAAGAAGCATATCAAGGTTCTGGCGTGGCCTAGCCAGTCTCCAGACCTAAGCCCAATAGAGAATCTTTGGAGGGAGCTCAAACTCCGTGTTTCTCAGCGACAGCCCAGAAACCTGACTGATCTAGAGAAGATCTGTGTGGAGGAGTGGGCCAAAATCCCTCCTGCAGTGTGTGCAAACCTGGTGAAAAACTACAGGAAACATTTGACCTCTGTAATTGCAAACAAAGGCTACTGTACCAAATATTAACATTGATTTTCTCAGGTGTTCAAATACTTATTTGCAGCTGTATCATACAAATAAATAGTTAAAAAATCATACATTGTGATTTCTGGATTTTTTTCTTTAGATTATGTCTCTCACAGTGGACATGCACCTACGATGACAATTTCAGACCCCTCCATGATTTCCAAGTGGGAGAACTTGCAAAATAGCAGGGTGTTCAAATACTTATTTTCCTCACTATATATATATAGTCAATGATGTGATATTTTTGTGTAGGGAAATATTAATTTAAATATATTAAAAACATTAAAAATAAAATGTATTGGGGGGCCTGGGTAGCTCAGCGAGTATTGACGCTAACTACCACCCCTGGAGTCACGAGTTTGAATCCAGTGTGCGCTGAGTGACTCCAGCCAGGTCTCATAAGCAACCAAATTGGCCTGTTTTTTTTTTGTTTTTTTTAAATTTCCTATGAAATCCTATATTTACTGTGCACACTGAGAATAAATGGGATTATCCATACACTGAGAAATGTTGCTTTCAGGTGCTATTTATGGATTTAGGATGAAAATATGGTGTTTCGAATTAAATTTCGAACTGTTCCGAGACCAGTGCCGACAGAGATTCTGAAACATAAAAGTCAAATCAAGTCAAATCATTTTTATTTGTGCTTTTCCCTATACACATTGTTCCAAAGCAGCTTTACAGAAAATCAGCTGTAATGTCTGTAACATCTCAAAAACGTTAATAACCAACACTCCTGGAAACATTATAACAATTTAATTAAAAAAATAACAACAAAAATGTCTTTCTATTGCTTGGTATCACTTAAAAAAAATCAACAACGTTAGTCTTGTTATCCACATTCACTACCGGTCAAAACTTTTAAAACACGACTAAAATGTTTCTCATGATCAAAACATTTGACCGGTAGTGTATGTGGACATCAATGTTTAGGAAAACTTTTTTCTCTAGATAATTTTTTTTTTTTATTGCATGTTTATTAGGTGCTACTAGATACAAATCAAAAAGAGAAATGGAAAATGCTGTCATGCTCGTGTCTCAGGAGGATCATTTGTTCAATACCTGATTGTTTTTATGGGGGAAACAAGGTTGGTGGTTTACATCCCAGGCGACAATAATGCCTGCACCCCATGAGAGCCACCACTGTTTAAATACCTTTTTCAGCTGTGTTTCCATGCCCGGCAGGATCATGATGATGGACACTATAGTGCCCAGCAGCAGGAAGAAGGAGAAGGCCAGGCGGGTCACAGTGGAGTTGAACGATGACGAGCAACATCTTGATAAAATACAGGGCGCAGATCCACAGAGACAAGATGCCTGCAGGATGAGAAAATACATGAAACCACAAACTAACACAGCATTGTGTTAGCATAACACATAAATGCTAACATAACATTTACCTGCCTTAAACAGGGAACAACCAGACTAGACCTGTAACTGTAGTGACTTTAACCATCACTTAAGCTCCTACATAAAATAAGTATTTGAGAATCCTAGAAGTAAATAATAATCAATAATAATTATAATCAACAGAAATATTTGTTAAATTGATCTGGTTAAACTAAATGTTTTCAGCTTCGAGTAATCAGAAGCGTGAATTGTCATCACAAAATACCGAAAAGTTTTACAGATGGATATTATTTACAAACACGACATTAATAATCACACAAAGCATACTTCTACGCCTTTAACGTAGTAAAGTCATGCTTTAAATCATTTCCCTTGTGTTTTCTCGAAACGGTCTCTACATAACCAAAGTCTCTACGTAAACAAAACGAGGAAACGCCCCCCAATTCAAAGTTGTGAAAATGTATTGATGTCTTTACAAGACTTTAACCAACATAATGAGAGAAAAAAGTACAGTGTAAAAGAATATTATTATGGTCTTACGCAGCTCGCCAGAGAGCACAAGGCCATGCAAGCACCCATGATGACGGAGAAAACACCGAATCTAAAGTTAAAACACGGAAGTCAATCTTTCCTCTTTCCTCTTTCCTCTAGTTTCTTACGAACTGAAACCCAATTGACTGTGCAATGATTGGCTGGGAGACTAATCGCTGAATTCATACACCAATCATATGAAGGAAAGACTAATCGCAGAATGCATTAACCAATCAGATGAAAAGAAAGACTAATCGCTGAATTCATACACCAATCAGACGACAGAGCAGATTTCACAAGCGTAAGGGTGGCGGTACAGACTATTTAAAAGTTTACCTGCGTCTGTTATCCGCAGCTCGATTTCTATTGAAATACATTACAATTAATGTTCTTATCAAAGCAAATTTTCAAACCAAGCGATCAGTGAAAACATTTTAAGCTTTTACTGTCATGAAGAACACTAGATGCCGCAAATCACCGGTATTTACCCTACCTAAAACAGACTTCAAATTTATGGATCGTAGGCTATAAACATTTTCCTGGATTTTGTTTTCACAAATTGGTTCTAACTGAGACAAAAGCAAAGACTCATACAGCTTTCTTACTAATGTTATTGTGAATTGAAGACTAATACTTACTATTATAATGCATAGTTCAAAGTAACACTAAATTATGTATTTTAATTAGAATTAAGACAAATACATTCAGAAAATGATCATTTATGAATATTTTATACTGCAGGTAATGGTACATACAACATTTTAACTTTTCAAAGATTTTAGTGAGTGTGGGAAAATAATTTTTACATTTTCTTGTGTAGCTTGAATGTAAATATGAGACACAATGCACCTCTAGACTTTAAGTATACACATGACTTCACTAGCAGAGGTTTCTCACAATGGCTCAAAAAATGGTCAAGTAATAGCAATATAGCGTAAGTTTCAGTACTGGACATTTTTGAGAATTGCAAAAAAAATTAAAAATGATTTCGGTGCTCTATGAAATCAAACCAAATTGTATTAACACGTTATTTCTATGTGACTAGTTATTATTTTCTGACTGTACCCATGAGTTGGAACTGTGCAAGTTAAAATATTTTTCCCTACAGATATTTATTTAGATTTATTTATTTATTTATTTTGATCTTAATGATTTAAATGATCTTTAGGAATATTTTAGGTCAAACAAGTCTAGTTAATTTATAAAACATTCATAAAGAACATATATTACACAGGAAAACCTTGTCCTTATTTTTTCCCATATATCTTGGTGGTCCAGACTTTAAAGCCCTTTATTTACTTGCTCTTATATTTACAATGCAATGCCATAAGCACAGGTAAGACCAAGGATATTTCCTTATGACTGTGGTTAGGGGCTGTCTACCCTTTTGAGATGTTTGATTTCCTCCAAAGTGTTTCAAACTAAATAATTCTGAGTATAATTCAAATGGGTCGTGATAGTTTTATGGTAAGATCTGCCACCAAGACATCAAGGGAAGCCCTGAAGACGCATGCGCTCCAGAGATACAGTAGGAAAGAGCAGAGCGCATCACACAGTTGGATTTGTGATGACTTGGGGCAACACTTCTGAAAACCATGCTGAAATCGCATGTTTCAGATGAGATGAGGAAACATATTTAGTGTGTATAAAATGCCGAATGGCAGATGAATATCATTGAATTTGCACCGCTGCAATAAACAACATATATTTTACTCCCGCTTCAGTTCAAACACTCACAATTCCGAACAAAAACACTCAGGGCTCATTTTGACGTAGCGATACCTTGTAAATCAGGCTTAATGCAATGCTGCAGGTACCATGAGAATCCCCTTTTGTGAAAAATTTCCACCCCCAGAGGATTTGATTGGTTTTGGCAGTGATTCAGACCTATCTTTCATTGCATAAAAGTGGTGGGGCATCGCCACTGTAGTTTGAAAAATGCTGGGTCAAATGCCAGCTCACCCCTGTTGCTCTGGCACAAGAACATTCAGTGTACATAGTCTGTTTATAATCTTTCCATTAAGTTCCTTTCATTATTTTCAATGGCTTTTTCTGTGTATTGTGTAAGTGTAGAGTGTTAGATGGAAAGGTTTAGGCAAATAATAGGGTGTGCTTTATACAGGTAAGTGAAGGAAGGTATGTGCTGATACAGTGTTGAGTGTGGTTTGTGGTTGCAATGAGGGCTGACCAAGTGTTTCATATGTAAACACATGTCTTGGCTTCCTATCTCTTGTAGATTGTTTAACTTCAGCATGGCTTTCAGAAGCAGGATGACTTCTCATTACATCAGGCTGAGCACATCCATCTTCACCATCTCCATCATGCTCATCTAATGCAGGTTATGTCTCAGGTGTAGCTTCGTTGCACAAGGAAGTAACATACGACTTGAAACTGTGGCCATACAATCTTTATCTCGCTGGACGAGGTGATATTTCTCACTTCATTAACGGATCCGAAGGAGACCGCCGAGCAATCCGCATCTTCATCAGTTTGCCTGCAGAAGTGAAGAATGAAGATTTCTCTTCCCTCTTCAACCAAGTTGACATCGCTGATTTCTCCGCCAGCCCGCCGAGAATCAGCAGCCATACCAGCCGCCGACAAAGCGAGGAAACGGCCTCCCATCATCACCCGAGCCTCGAGGAACCGAGTCGGAGTCAACCGACCGATGAACACACATTCTACCTGCATCCTTATGCTATCCAAGTAAGAGGTTTACGTCTGGGCAGAGATAGAATATTTGAGTGTGTTATTCTTGTGTATCAAGGTTATTGCTTGTACAGTTTACAGACCGTTGAGTCTGCTCATTGTTGCTAATAATACTCAAGGTATTAATGTAATGTACTGTTATCACGAATGAGATTTTGCTGTGTTGTATAACTTGGTGATAAAGCTCTGCTTTGTCCCCAAGCATAGACACGTGGTAAACGGGCAGACGCCATTGACCGGCTTCTGTCTGTCCACTTTAGCGGCCATATTCTAAGGCAGGAAATCTCGCGTGACGTACTCTCCATTAGCGTCACTCCTTTCACAGACACGCCCGCGCACACACACACACGCACACACATACCTTCCTCATGTGTTATAGGCTTATTTTGGTTATCTATGGTAATTATTAATAAGTGTTAATAACCAAACCCGCTCCTAAACGTAGAGCCTTACAACTCCTTTTGTGATTTTTCAATTTGTGATATTGCCTCATCAGTGAAATTGTTGTTGGTAAGCAATGGTTTAAATTCAAAGCTAATTTCTTTATGTTTGTGTCCTAGACCTTGATATATGGTATGCAGGAACACATATTAAACAGTGACTGGATGGTATTTTACATCAGCGTTTGTCTGCTTGGCAGCAAAGAGGATTTTCTGCTCGAGTCCAGTGATGTTCTTGAAACCATCTACATATAAATCCTAGATTATATTCTAGAATTTAGATTATTTACCTTTAAATGGGTATTAACTTCCCATTAATATGCATATAATACACTGTAACACAAAATACATCTGTATTAAACATTTCAGACTGTTCTATTAACTACACCACGTGACTGGTGGCAAACGTGCCGAACTGAGAACTCTTAATTAACTTCAATAATGAGCATACAGTATACAGATTGCAACATTGGCATGAAAAAACATAGGGTTAGAAACATCATCTAATGGCAACTGAAGCTTTATAAGTACACTGAAACATTTGGGAGTGCACACAAATCACCACTACCAAGAAAATTAGTCATATTTCCACCTTTGTCACAAATAAAATGGTCTGCACTCTTAATACAGTGAGATATTTAAAGTATCCATCAGATTTACAGTGTTTTGTACATGATTTTTCACATTCATACTTGTAAAAACGGGAAAGGGGAGATTGCCCTACCCACCGTAGGCAAAATTTCCAGTGAATATATATGTTATAATACCATTACCCTGATGGGGTGGTCCCTCTTGAACGATCTGACCGTCTTAAAAATTGGCAAATCTCGTCTCATATTTATTTAATATGGCAAACTTAATTTCATCTTTAAATGCAAGATGATCCCATATTTTACAGGACAATCCCGTATTTTACTGGACAGTTGTCCGCCCTAACGTGGACCCTTTACATTGCAATTCTTTGAGTGGCAGTTATGTCTTCTTCCATCAGTTTTGTACCTTTCTTGGAGAAAGAGGGAATTACCAACTTGACTTTTCTCTCAAACGTCCCTTTTGTTGAACCTTATGTCTGCCAATTACTAAATCTCCAGGCAGTAAGAACTTCAAGATTCCTCAGTCCATGATAATGAATAGAAATAGAACACTGCAGTGCCCACCATATGCTCCAAAGAACAGCACGTGGGGCCACAGCAACAATATATTTTACTGTATTGTGTAAGTGGTAATGGCTGAATGACTCTCCTCTTTAATTCAAGTTCTTGTTATTTCATTTAATTTGTTGGACATTGGGATGTTTAATAGTCAAAAAAACGGTCTCTACACATTAACAGAAACCCTAATTTGAGTAGTGTTTTTACTTTTCAAACTTTTAAAGCTGAAAGAGTACTCGATTAACCATTTACTCGGCAGCTCCATCCCTAAGAATTGAATTAACAGCCCTAGTCCAAATATTTTCTGTAAATGTAGTATTTCAGAGGAATTAAACTAAAAGTAAAATATGTACTAAAATTTTGCTGTGATATTCTGGAGTCATCCCTTTCTCTGTGATGTTTGTGTGGTGTCTCTCTTTTATGCTGTGATGTACTTTCATGACAGTTATTGTGTTTAGAGGTAATTTCAGTTTCTCTATTGACAGAGTCATCTCTATATTCAGGCTTTGCCTTTGTTAACAAGCATGTTTGGCCTTCACTATGTGTGGGTGTCTGTGTGTGTGAAATCAATGCAGGTAGAATGGGTTCCTTCAATTAGTTTTCTCCTTTTCTTGTAGAAAATCAAGTGCTTTCTTTAAAAAGAGACCTTGATTTGAAAAATAACATTTCTGTGCCAAAAAGAAAGTACAGGGGCCTCATCATCATGTATAAAACTTGGCATAGATTTTATTCTAAAAGTGTGCGTACACACAGAAGTCAGATTTTGCATATGCACAAAAGCTTTCAGATGTATAAAATCTATGTACACCAGAAACTGTGCAAAATCCCTTTATAAATCGCTTAGCGGAATATTGTGCGTACATGCACATGCTTTATTCCCCACCCTGTCCCCTCCCTTATATAACCATATATGGAGCATACACCTGTTTTTACTATGCATAACCTCATCTACATTTAGTCACCATTTGCATATTGCCATCCAGACACATGATACTGGCTCGTTTAATAAGAGAAAGAATACACACTGATGTGTACATGTTGGATGTAAAGACATGCTGTGAAGCATGTTTGTAGAGAATATATCTTATATATTATTATTATTATTTAAGTGTCTTATTCTCGCACCATTGGGAAATTATTTTTATTGAAATAAGCATAAAAGCATAGACTACTTAAAAATTGTTTTTTGGATATCTTTATAGATCCTTAAAGTTAGATTTTTTTGTTCAATTCAATTTATGACTAATAACTATTTGATGAGTTAAAATAACAAGGCGATGTGAATGGGAGATGTTCAACAGTTGAGGTGATTGTGTAATAGTGTATAAGGAGACTCCAAAAACAGCGTAGACCTTCAAGAGCAAGAATCATTCAAGACTTGTAAATAATCCAGCACTTTGAGAACAATGTTCCCCAAAGACAAATAGGAAGGAGTTTGGGCATTTCACCCTGTACAGTGAACAATATAGTTAAAAGATTCAAGGAATCTGGTCAAATCTCAGTGTGTAAAGGGCAAGATGAAAACCACTTCTGAATGCCCGTGATCTCTGATCCCTCAGACATCACTGTCTTAAAAAACATCATTCATCTGTAATGGATATCATCACCATGGGATTGGGATTACTTTAGTAAACCTCTGTTAGTCAACACCATTCGCCACTGCATCACTGCATCCACAGATGCAAGTTAAGACAAAGCAGAAGCCGTACATCAACACTGTCCAGAAGTGCTGCCGACTTCTTTGGGCTCGGTCTCATCTTAGATGGAAAGTAGAACAGTGGAACCGTGTTTTTCGATGAGTCCACATTTCAAAAAGTCGCAATGAAGACCCCGTACAGTTGTGCAGTTGAAGACCTGAAAAAAGGATGAATCGGGGAAAATTCCACTTTCTAAACTTAAACTTGTGTCTTCGGGTAAAACAGAATATAATGTGTAGCTGTAGTGCTTTCAATAAAAGTGCAAAGGGTGAATCAAATTTACAAATCACAAATGTTTGTTTTTATTAGCATTTTTCATACCTTCCCAACTTTTTTGGAATTGGCGTTGTAGAACACAATTTCAAGCGGATGGTCTTTGGGAATCATAAAAATATCACGAGCCAAGGAATTCTTGCTGTCATTAAAAGTCTTATAAAAGCAGCACATCCATTAGCCATATTTCCTTTTTACAGCTTATATTTGAATATGTTTTTAATTTATGTAAAATGAATATAACCTAACATATAGGCTGCATAACATTACTTATTCAAGTGCTTAACTCCTTATTTTGGACATTGATTATGTGCAATGTTTTTAAAGTATAGCCAAAAGAATTAAACATTATGATGTTACAAACATACGTTTGTGAGGAGCTTGTTTATATAGGGTTGGCGGTTCAATTTCTAGCCCACATGACTCCACATGCCGAAGTGTCTTTGGGCAAGACACTGAACCCCAAGTTGCTCCCAATGGCAGGCTAGCGCCTTGCATGGCAGCTCTGCCACCATTGGTGTATGAGTGTGTGTGTGAATGTGTGATTGGGACACAGTGTAAAGTGCTTTGGTAACCTCTAAGTTTTAATAAAAGCACTATATAATTGCAAACCATTTAATTTTCTTTTCAACAGTAATTCCTGAAGTTATCTTTTGCTCCTTCCACTGGGGTATCAACAATATTACCTTACTTCCATTCTTTCCACTGGATGGTATGCAGGTTTCTTTTTTGCTTTCTTTATAAGTGTCTTTGCATAATTTTTAACAGATGCCAGGCATTATAATTGTTCCACATTGCATATGTATGCCATTCCAAACACAGTATTCTGTTTTCTTATCAGACGTTTGCAGGTGTTTTTTGCCCCATACTGGCATCAGTTTATGTCTTGGCATATGTGTCAGCATGTTTCTGTTATATTTATCAGTGAGTGCTGCATTTACAGTTGTCGCAGATGTCTTAATGTTCCTTTTACAAGTGAGTCTGCATATTTGTCTACTACATTTTCCACATGTGTGTCATGGCACAATCCATGTATTTTTATGTTACCATTAATTCAGAGAAACTCAGCAAAAAAAAAAAAAAAACGTCCCATTTTCAGGACACTGTATTTTAATGATAATTTTGTAAAAATCAAAATATACAAATACAATGTTTTCCATGCTTGTTCAATGAACCATAAACAATTAATGAACATTCACCTGTGGAACGGTCGTTAAGACACTAACAGCTTACAGACGGTAGACAATTAAGATCACAGTTATAAAAACTTGGATGGCTACAACAATTGCCCGAGTTACACAAGGAACGCACAATCCCTCGATCAGTGCTCAGACTGTCTGCAATAGGCTGAGAGAGGCTGGACTGAGAACTTGTAGGCCTGCTATAAGGCAGGTCCTTACCAGATATAACCTGCACCAATGTTGCCTATGGGCACAAACCCAACTTCGCTGGACTAGACAGGACTGGCAAAAAGTGCTCTTCACTGATGAGTCACAGTTTTGTCTCACCAGGGGTGATGGTCAGACTCGTGTTTATCATCGAAGGAGGGAGCATTATACCAAGTTGTAACTCTGGAGCAGGATCGATTTGGAGGTTGAGGGTCCGTCATGGTCTGGGGCGGTGTGTCACAGCATCATCGAACTGAGCTTGTCATCATTGCAGGTAATCTCAACGCTGTGCATTACAGGGAAGACATCCTCCTCCCTCATGTGGTACCCTTCCTGCAGGCTCATCCTGACATGATCCTCCAGCATGATGCCACCAGCCATACTGATCATTCTGTGCATGATTTCCTGCAAGACAGAAATGTCAGTGTTCTGCCATGGCCAGTGAAGAGCCCGGATCTCAATCCCATTGAGCACGTCTGGGACTGTTGTATCGGAGGGTGAGGGCTAGGATCATTCCCCCCAGAAATATCTGAGAACTTGCAAGTGCTTTGATGGAAGAGTGGGGAAACATCTCACAGCAAGAACTGACAAATCTGGTGCAGTCCATGAGGAGGAGATGCACTGCGGAATTTAATGCAGCTGGTGGCCTCACCGGATACTGATTACTTTTACCCCTCTGCTCTCTGCTGGCATCACTGCAGTGATGCTGTACTCGACTTCTGCTGTAGCCACGGAAAACCCTTCTATCTGCTAATACTGCCGCTGGAGTATTTTACCATGCTTTTGCGGAAGTCCTTTTGTCTATGCTTCACCACAGCCTCAATGAGCCCAGACTGCAAGTGCAAGTTCCTGCAAGTCCCCTTCTTCTCACCAATGCATACATACTGGTGCCATAACTGTGAAATCCTCTTGGACAGTGCGTCAAAGCCTCGTGGCATGGCAGCCATGGTGCTATTGACTCAATACACCTCCTAAACAGCAAAAATCTGCTGCCAAATTGCTGCAACTGTGGCGTGTCTTCTACTTAACTGTTTAATATTTTGACATCCCTATGACCCCAAGAGGTCAAGGAGGGTATTTCTTTAAATAGTTTTGCATTTAATTCCCTTGCAATTAATTTGGGTTTTCCTGTATTATTACTTTGTTGTACTATGAATATCATGGTGAAAATATTATTACTAAAGTAAAATGGTACATTTTGTGACTACTATTGTAGTCCCCCTTTCACATAGAAGTACCCCCCCTATCTGTTATGTATGCTATTTGTCCACTGGTTATGCAACACCGCTGAAGTGTGTGTCTGTTTTTGGTGTTGCATAGTGCAGGACTGACAGTCTTTGTACTCATAAACTGCTGAAACAGCATTGGCTAACATTACCTCAACATGAAGTGGCAGGCAGCCAGAATTTGTCCAGAGTTAGTTGATTAATTCCTGGGTTGTGATCACTAAACATCATTCATTATAAATGACAAAACTGTTCTCCAGCTCAAAGGTCACATAAAGTAATGTTAATGTTGTGCTATGTTAAAAAGCTGCAGAGTTAAAGCTTAATGAATAAACTCAATTTAGTTAGTAGCCTACCTCTAATCAAAGGTCATGAAAGTCAATTTAAAGGTAATTTTACTGTGTACATTCTATGCTGCTCTAAACAAATTTGTTCTGCTTGCTCTGTTGGTCACTATATCACAACACCATTGTGTCAAAGTAATTTTTTTATTTATTTCATATATTAAACATGAATTACAATATGCATGATTCTCCAATAGGATTTACATAATATAATGAATCCAACCATTACCCAAACAAACCATATCCACCACCAACCACAAGAACATTTTAAAATGTTATTCAAACACAAAGTCAGACATAGTCTTTTAAAAACGGAGCATAAAACTCAAATTCAATACCCAAAAGAAAAGGGATAGTTCACCCACAAAGGAAAAATGTATAATTTGTTTACTCACCCTCATGTCATACCAAACCCTAAAGACTTTCATTCTTATGTTGATTTTAAAATACCATTGGTTTTCGCATGTCTGGTTACCGATCTCGTTGCGTCAAGGTTTAAAAAGTGCCAATGATTCATGTGTCTCAATAGTGACCCCAATGCGTCAAGGTTTTCAAATGCCATTGGTCTTGCGTGTTATATTGTCAATCATGTTGCGGCAAAGTTTAAAAAATACATACATTTTTAAAGTCTTAAAACCATTAAGAACCATTGGTTCTTGCGTGTCTTGTTAATGATTGCATTGCACTTAAGTTTAAATATGCCATTGGTCTTACTGGTCTCGGTAGCAATTGCAATGCAGCAATGTTTTAAAATGCCATTGGTTCTTGTGTGTCTCAGTAGAGATCGTAAAGTAGCATGGTTTAAAAATGCCATTGGTTCTTGCGTGTCTTCTTAATAATCACGTTACACCAAGGTTTAATTCCATTGTTTTATGCATGTCTCTGTAGCATTCGCAAAAGTTCTTGTGTCTTGTTACCAATCGCATTATGCCAATGCTTTAAAATACCATTTGATCTTGCACATCTCATTACCAATCATGTTGCACCAAGGTTTAAAAATGCCATTGGTTCTTTACTGTCTCGTTATCAGTTGAATTGCACCAAAGTTCATAAATGCCATTGGTTCTTGCATGTCTCGTTGCTAATCATGTTGTGCCAGTGTTTTAAAATGTCATTAGTTCTTGCATGTCATGTATGAATCGTGTTACGCCAAGGTTTCAAATGCCATTTGTTTTTGTGTATCTTGTTACCAATCGTGTTATGCCAATGCTTTAATATACCTTTGGTTCTTGTGTGTCTCATTACCAATCGCATTATGCTAAGGTTTAAAAATGCCATTGTTGTTTGAATGTCTTGGTAGCGATTGCAATGCACAATGGTTTTAAAAAGCCAGTGGTTCTTGTGTGTCTTGTTACCAATCAAGTTATGCCAAGGTTTTAAAATGCCATTGATTTTCATTACCAATCATGTTGTGCCAGGGTTTTAAAATATCATTGGTTCTTGCATGTCTTGTTACCAGTCGCGTTATGCCAATTCAAAATTCCATTCATCTTGAATTTGTGTAAGTGAGCTGCCGCAGATGGAGGTTTTTCTGTGAATAATGGCTTTTTGGAGCTCAATAGCCTCAGTTCTCATTCACTTTCATTGTAAAGAAAATAGCATTGTGACCTGATAAACTTCTGCATTTATGTTACACAAAATAAATAAATAAAGTAAAACAAGTTTAGAGCGACATGAGGAGGATGACAAAATGATAATTTTTTGGCTTAAAATATTTCCACCGGGACATCTGTCAGCATGGAAATTTACATTTAATCAAATCTAAATGAATAGCAAATAACAGAGAGAAAGAATGTTGCTAGTCCTTGCTGTTTTGCTGCCTTTAAAAATTATGCAGGAATTGAAGAATAAATCTAAAGCAAAACTCAACAATGCTGAGCTGTTATGAGGTACAATCACATAAGCCACTGCTCTTTTTCTTTACTGAAATGCTCCGCCCACTTCCTGGTGAGCTCCAGGTAATAGTCTGGCTGATGAGGTTTATAGTCCAAATACAGACGAGCCACAGTCTTCTTAGGTATTGCCCTTTCAATTTGAGTTCCCTCGTGCCACTCATTAAATGATGTTATTGTGATGATATCAGGCCTTACAGACATTGCCGCTTGCAAAGAGGTTTCGTAATATCGTCCATTCACTCTGTTGCGTGTGTTGTGGTTATTCCACGGCCGAATAGCGGTGTCCATATAACCAGGTCCAGCGCTTGGCACAAACAGCAAGTTGTTCTTGTCGCAGAAATCCTTGATTGCTTTCCAGTTCTGGTGAGAAGATCCAAAGGAGAAACCGTTGGAAGCAAAGTAGGTGTACATGCCGTCAAAGCCACCGGACAGGATGTCGTGCTTATGAAGCTCTTCCACTATGAGAGCGATGAAGATGCCATCATACAAAGTTCCACGGAGACTGTGAGACCCTTGAGCTGTAAGTAGCTCAGCCCAGGCCTCAGGAGGTGTCAGGTATGAGTCATACACATAGAAGAGTGGAAGAACCTTGCCTGTGCTGGACTTGAATCTGTAGAAAGCACCATGTTTGCCATATCTATGAAGAGATTTCAGATATGATTAATTATACTGCCTTACTGAAACCGTTGTACACAATAAAACAATGATATTTCCATTTGTTAAGTAAGGAAAGACAACATAATTGCTGCTGCTCAGGTGAAAGAGGATGAGTGTGGAGGACTGTGGAATGTTTACCAAAAGAAATAAAAAGTAGGGGAGGCAGGGGGCAATGGACCCTTTTTTCACTGTGATGATGTATTTCCACCTTAAACATCAGCATAAATCTAGCAAACTTTTTTTTATATTTGCAATTTTCAATTATTCATTGTAAATTAATAACATTACACGTTATATTACCCTGGCATTAGTAAAAAAAAATAAAATAAAATTAGCTAATACAGATGCAATATGGTTTCTAATACATCTGCTGTTACACCCATTAGGCGTATGTCTTTTGATTTCTCTCTGTGTGTTTTCTGTTGCAGGAGACTGCCCCCAATGGTTCCTCCATTTGCCTTTGTTCCAGCCAATCACCGCCTGTCTTGTGTGATCAGCCAAGTCTATAAAATCCAAGATGGCTGTGATATGAGGAACCTTGTTTTGTATTGCTTGTGGTTTTATTGACAAGCCTCTCAGCTCCTCTCAGTTCTCTGTGCTTTGTTTTCTTTTTTTCAATTTTGTAAGGTCCTTGGACCTTTCAGGAATCATGTTATATTTTTGAATTGGGAACATGTAGACCTTAACACTGTCTAGTAACACCAGGTAAGGAGTGGTTGCCAACAATTGTAAGTTTTTTGTTTTAGCTAGAGTAGGCAGATTTATTTTGTGTTTGTTTTCAGTAAGCCTTTTCTGCCTTTGGTTAGTTGGTTTTCCTTGTTTCTTTTTGTTGGCAACACTCTTGTTCCATTTTCATCATCTTTTGTATGATCATATGTAAATACATCTAAATATTCTCAGTAAAGCCTGCTTCTTGCGCTTCAAACCTTGGTGGTCTGCTTAAGCTTCTTTATTTATATAAGGTTGTTCTAGTTGGTTCTGTTCTAGGTCCCTTCGATACCCCTAGCTTAATAGGGACGTAACATCTGCTAAGGGAGTGACAGAATATTTGTCTTGTCTTACTGCTGTAATCCTGTGCTCTCTTTTGTTTCTTCATTTGGAATGTTGCGGAAACTTACTAATTGAGTTATGTTGCTTTTGGAGCAAATGGGTAAGCAAAAATTATATTTAGCATGGTCTCCTGTTTACTGCTATAGAAGTTTACCCTATAGTCCTTTACATCAGTGTTTTAAAACCTGTAAGTTTAAAAAGGGTCCATTGAAATGTTATTTTCCTGAACAGCTCACATGCTACTACAAATCGAACAGTCGCCTTTTGATATAAAAAAAATAGTGCATCCGAAAATTATTCAGAGCTTCACTTTTTCCACATTGTTATGTTACAGCCTTATTCCAAAATGTATTAAATACATTATTTTCCTCAATTCTACAAACAATACCCCATAATGACAATGTGAAAGTTTGTTTGAAATATTTGCAAAATTATTAAAAACAAAATCACATGTATTCACAGCCTTTGCTCAATACTTTGTTGAAGCACGTTTGGCACCAATTACAGCCTCAAGTCTTTTGTGTATGATGCTACAAGCTTGGCACACCTATTTTTGGGCAGTTTCTCCTATTCTTCGCAGGACCTCTTATGCTCCATCAGGTTGTATGGGGAGCGTTGGTGCACAGCCATTTTCAGATCTCTCCAGAGTTGTTCAATCAGGTTCAAGTCTGGGCTCTGGCTGGGCCACTCAAGGACATTCACAGAGTTGTCCCGTAGTCACTTTGTTATCTTGGCTGTTTGCTTAGGGTTGTTGTCCTGTTGGAAGATGAACCTTCACCACAGTCTGAGGTCCAGAGTGCTCTGGAGCAGGTTTTCATCAAGGAGGTCTCTGTACATTGCTGCAATCATCTTTCCCTCGATCCTGACTAGTCTCCCAGTTCCTGCCGCTGAAAAACATCCCCACAGCATGATGCTGCCACCACCATGCTTCACTGTAGGGATGGTATTGACCAGGTGATGAGTGGTGCCTTGTTTCCTCCAGACATGATGCTTGCCATTCAGACCAAAGAGTTCAATATTTGTTTCATCAGACCAGAGAATTTTGTTTCTCATGGTCTGAGAGTCCTTCAGGTGCTTTTTGACAAACTCCAGGTGGGCTGTCTTGTGCCTTTTACTGAGGAGTGGCTTCCGTTTGGCCACTCTACCATACGGGCCTGATTGGTGGAGTGCTGCAGAAATGATTGTTCTTCTGGAAGGTTCTCCTCTCTCCACTGAGAAATGCTGGAGCTCTGTCAGAGTGACCATTGGGTTCTTGGTCACCTCCCTGACTAAGGCCCTTCTCCCCCAATCGCTCCGTTTGGCCGGGCAGCCAGCTCTAGGAAGAGTCCTGGTGGTTCCAAAACTTCCATTTACAGATGGAGGCCACTGTGCTCATTGGGACCTTCAATGCTGTAGAAATGTTTATGTGCCTCAATACAATCCTGTCTCAGAGTTCCACAGACAATTTCTTGGACTTCATGGCTTGGTTTGTGTTCTGACATGCACTGTTAACTGTGGGATCTTATATAGACAGGTGTGTGTGCCTTTCCAAATCATGTCCAATCAACTGAATTCACCACAGGTGGACTCCAGTCAAGTTGTAGAAACATCTCAAGGATGATCAGTGGAAACAGGATGCACCTGAGCTCAATTTTGAGTGTCATGGCAAAGACTGTGAATACTTATGTACATGTGTTGTTGTTGTTTTTTTTTGTTTTTTTTTATAAATTTGCCAAGATTTCAAACAATCTTTCATGTTGTCATTATGGGGTGTTGTTTGTAGAATTTTGAGGAAAATAATGAATTTAATCAATTTTGGGCTGTAACATAACAAAATGTGGAAAAAGTGCTGTGAATACTTTCCGGATGCACTGTACATGGGTGTTTCTTCATATCAGTGCACTTTTAGCACTATGGATTTCTAGAAGTAACGTTTTTTTCTGCAAACAGTGTATGTACGTATATGCATCATAGAAGATTTATGTAATTTTTTTTTTCTTTCCAAAAGTCATGAAAATTCTCACCACAGTGTCATTTCCAGCACATCTTAAATTCTGTTTAGTGTTTTAAAGAAAGCTGTAGTGGAAATGACATTGTTAACATTTAAAATAACAATAATAAAATGGCTGACTCTTTTGTCTTGCTAAAGCTAACTTCATAGCTAATATTTTGAGCATCCAAATACGTACAATAAAATATTTTCAAACTTTTTGTGTAATTTGGCTAAATTTGAGCTTGATTGGAAATGACGGCCAATACAAATATTCAGCTCACATATGATATTTACCTTGATTTTTTTCTGTGTTTTCTTCAAACAACCTTTACATACATACATACATACATACATACATGTATGTATGCATGCATGCATGCATGCATGCATGCATGCCAAAATTGTTTGGTGTGGTTGAAATGATGCCACAAATCTGACTGATAATTTTCATATTGGTTTGTTTATCTATAAAAAATGTTTACGTATCTTTTACAAGATACTTGAATAAATAAAAATAATACAATAATAAACACTAAGAATATTAATAATTAAATTTTTCAATTCAGATTATTAAAATCAGTGGTCTAAAAAAGCAGTTTTATTCTACATATAGGATATATGAGAACATAATGGTTTGAACCACAGAGTGCAGTACAGCTGTCTGTATTATCTGATACTCAACCCATGTAAACCTACACTTTACTTCGCTTGTCATTACATAACGTCATTCTTCATTAGCCATTCCAACTGCTAGAAGAGAACAATTCAAGGCTAAACAACTTTAATGAATCCTTTAATGATGCTTTCATTAACACTTCACTCAACATGTTACAGTCAAGGGAAGGTTGTTCTAGTATTATAGATTAACATGTTTCAGCTATTGCTCTCTTGAACCTGTATCCTGAGTGAGTTATGTGCAAGACCATCAGGTCATGTAATACTTTCTGTTTCATGAATCATTTAAGGAAGAAAAGTACTCTATTTTTAAAACACCACTCTCTCTTTTCTTCAGGCCGGGTTGAATTTCACCTGCAGCTCTTGAGTACAAAGCAAGCCGGTTCATCAATGTGAAGAGAGGCTATGACTTTAGGTTAGCAGGAAGGAAGACTCTTTAGCGTTGGAAAGATGTGGGAGGTATGGACAAGGTTTGAGGAGGTGCTACCTACTTGTCAATGATGTATTTGATGTTGTCATGCATGGTGAGGTCTGTCCGGCCTTTGTAGGGCTGAAGGTGGAACGCAACCTGGAAAAGATTGAAGGTTATTAAGTAGGGACTAAAACATTACTACAGCGGAATCAACTCTTCTGACTATCTTTCAGGCACACAGCACCAGCCTAAAGCATAAGATAAATCCTTGTAGTGGCTCTTACTGTGTAGCATAATCTCTTGGCTTTCATTAAGACTTTTCCATGGTTTAGTAGTTTGCTTCTTAAAGCCTGTTTTATAAAATGTTGTGATGATAAATGGCTTTATAGGTCTTTTGTAAAAAGAGGCTCAGCACTGAAACTACACTCAGACTTATACTAAGCACTTGCTACATAGCACTGCTTCGCTTACACAGGCAGTGAATGTTGTAATCTGTTAATACTGGCTCCAGTAACATTTATTCCATAATTTACTGAGGTAGCTGTTCCTTAAATACAGATATGATGAATCTGCCAACCTTCTACCGCACTATAATCCATCATGTTCACTACTTTTCAAAATTCTGGTCTGATGAAAGTACCTAGAATATTAAAATCCACTAAGGGAAGCAGATATTTTCCTGTTGTTCCTAAACTATAGAATAGTCTTCCAAGCATTGTTTGGTACTCAGACACACTCTCACAATTTAAGTCAAGACTAAAGACAAATCTCTTCTGTAATGAATGCAAACATTAGGTTTCAAAGATTTCAATATCAGTTATACATACTCTAACAATGAAAATGATTATAAATATATACTGTACAGCCTAATGAATATACAGAGCGTCTATTTGCATCTTGGTGTAAGAGCAGTTTATTTGACACAAATCTGTACATTCCTCTGAGCAGGAGATGTCTTTAATATTTTTGGTCCAAGACTTTAATTTGTTAATGCGTATATCTGTTAAAACTAAGTAATTTGGTTAACTTTTAAGAGAACATTATCATAAAGATGGCCTTAAAACAAATGACTAAAGTCCCTGTGACGAGGAGGACGACGTGGCCGGACTGTGTTCCATTATGGCCTGACCATGCCCTCCTCCTCGTCACATTCCCATTTTGATTTCATGGGGTCTTTGGCAGGTTCAGATAATAATTTAAGTAAGGAATAATTGACGATGGACCGTGGCAGTAATGCGGTCACGACGTGCACCGAATTGACCGTTGCACCTCGGGTATGCATTATTTTTCAACAATTCAACAGCCGGAGTCAATTATTCCACTTATACGACGTTTAACACACATTAAGACATTGTTCAGGGTTTTATCTCATGACATTTTGGGGTTTTTGTCCCTAAAATGCTCTTATGAGAGGAACTACTTTCGATCTCCACGGATTCAGCGTCTTGCTTTGATACAGTCTGAGCCTTCGTTGCTAGTTCAAAAACGTCACTTTAGAACTAGCAATGGAGGATAGTGAGGCTTGCTCTGTTTTACTCAAGGACTTACTGGATAACGCAGCAGTCCGTTTGTGCTTGTGTGTGTGTGTGTGTGTGTGTGTGTGTGTGTGTGTGTGTGTGTGTGTGTGTTTGAGGGATCGAAAGAGAGAAACTCCCAAAATGAGAGAGATCACTTCTGGGATTACCTTTTTTGTTGCAGCTCTCGTCGGAAGTAACATCACTTCAAAATCACCAAGATGTAACTTTAAGCAATTTTCAGCAGCAGCGTGTCACCACATTTAAACCGAAACAAATTTTTTCAACCCTACTGAGATGCATGTGTGGCTGAAATGACGGCTGGCATGTTTTGCTCTCGTGAGTAAGTGCTTGCGTATGCATATAATGTCTGTGTGTCCACGTGTGTGGGAGTGTGTGTGTGTGAGAGGAGGGGGGGGTGTGAGGCCGTTTCCCACAGCTATTTCAGAAAATATAGAAACTGTTGTATTGATCAAGTGGATCTAGCTCTGATACAGCTCAAGCCTTCATTGCTAGTTAGAAAACGTCACTTTAGAATTATCAAAGGAGGATGCGCTGCTTTCAGCATTGGAGTAACAAGGTAGTGCGTGTGTCTGTGTCTGTGCTTGTGTGTTTGTGAGCGAGAGAAAGAGAGAAACTGAGAGAGATCACAAGTTGAATTGCCTGTGTTTAAAGTGGCTCTCATCAGGAATAAAATTGCCAAAGTGTAAGTTTAAGTCTCAGCAGCAGTGATTGTCGCCATTCTTGTATATAGCTTTTCTATTGCTAAACAACTGTTTACAATTGCAGTGAGTTGAGGGGGAGCACTGACTTTGCTATCAAGAGATTTTGTGTTAGAGTGAAGGAGAGAGGGAGGGGTAGCGCTGTGCGTTTTTCCACTATAGCTATGTGATGCTGATTAGAGTGAAATACATATTTTACATAATATTAAAATGTATTTATGATAATAGAAACTGTATTGATCAAGTCACCGAGAATGCTCGAGTCTTATTGTGTGTGTGTGTGTGTATGTGTGTGTGTGTGTGTGCATGCGCGTGCATATGTATATGTGTGAGCGTGTGTAAGTGCAGGTGAGATGAGGGAAATCGAGGGCTCTTTTTAACCTTTTTAGTATATTTTAGACATTGTTTGACATTCTTACCTGATCAACTTTAACCAATGTCTTTGTTTTAATTGGTTATTTTGTTGTGGTAGCCTGTAAGGCTCTTTGAAATAACTGAAATAATTTGCAGAAGTGATATGGAACTGTTATGCGGTCAAGACCTGGAACTACTTCATAGCCATACCTTTATTTGAAAAATAATTGCACACCTTACCGTGCGTTCAGACCAGAGGAGGCGAGAGCGTCAAAATTCGCCCCGGCTGCCCTGCCAACAACACTAACGAAGATTCGTGAACGCTCTGACGTAGTTGAAATAGGCGGCAACGTTCGTTCAGAATGCTTGCTTTTGTGAACTATATTTAAAGGGGAAGCAAAACATCCAGACACGTCGACCGGCATCTTTTTGCGAACCTATCACAAGTAGCGTATATTCTCATGAATTCTTTTAAATGTGAAAGTAAGAAATCGATCAATGGCAGAAATTAATTAAAATTATGGTTGTTTGTTCCCAAATATATATATATATATTCCCAAAATAACATACATATATCCCGGTAAGCAAACAGGAACAGATTGTATATTACGGGAAAACCCGCCACGGCAAAAATGAGTTTCTCCTCCATTTTGCCTTCGGAACTATTGTTTGGTGGGAACCAAAGTTTACACTGTTGTGTTCTCTAGACTTCGCTAGAGGAGCACTTCAATATTCCAATAGGTTGGAACTGCGTCAAAGCTCATTACCATAATGTTGCCCGCACTTTAACTTTCCTCTGACACCCACAACGCCCAAGATGCGCTGGCCATGGACACGCCACTTCTCGCCGCTGAGAGACGCTGACTGTCATAGAAAATGAATGACTTCCGGTCGATTTGACGCTCTCGACGCCTCTGGTCTGAACGAACTATTAGAATGTCTGTGAACCAATCAAAATCAAGCATTCAACCAACCCGTGATATAAATTTCATTAACTAGTACAACCAAGAACTGTGAAATATTTACATGTTTAGAACTAGTTTAAAAAACAATAAGATAACATGCAACTATATACCCAAAGTGTCTGTGTAAGTAGATACATTTATGGAATCTCTCACCAGTTACCTTGATACTGTGTCTATGGGCAGCATCCATAACAGCTGGAACTAGATCTTCAGAGGGTTTGCCATGTTCATCTGCCACACCAGGTGGGTACCAGGACAGAACCACCACACCTGCCAGTGGAAATATATTTGTTTAAAAGCAGCAGAATGTGCCTCTTTTAATGACTCCTAATTCATTTGTTACAATTCTGATCCATTTGTTGCACATTATACAGTGACCCTAAAAAGTATGTGAACACTTATGTCATTTTATCAAGTTTCATTTATTTTAACATTTACAAGCAAACATTCGGTCTTTAGTGACCCGTGACCTCATTCCACCCCCTTTTCCTCATCTTTTTTTTGGATGGTGTAACAATAAAAAATTATACAAATATAGAAAAATATATTACCAAAAGTGTATAAGGTTGTTAGTAACCAGTGATATGTAATAGTGTCACAATAAATATATTCACTTTCATAAATCATATTTTAATAATTTATTCATTGTAGATTACAAAAAATAATATATTTTTTGTTTGTTTATTACAAGACAAATGAGTAATATATTCATACAAAAGACTACTGTATCATATAAATTATACTTACTATTTGTTCCTCAAGGTGGCGCTGTGGTATCAGTGATTGATTTGATTTAAATTTGACATTACTATTTGACGCAGAAGCAATGTGGTAGTAAACTATAGCAAGTACAACACATGAACAGCATGATATGGCTATTGATATTTGGGTGTACTGCTGCAATTCTGTTTTCAGTAGTGAATTGTCCATCTATTTAGGCTCAATATGTGCCTGAGAAAATACATATACACCGATCAGCCACAACATTAAAACCACCTGCCTAATATCATGTAGGTCCCCCTCGTGCTGCCAAAACAGCTCTGAACCGTCGAGGCATAGACTCCACAAGACCTCTGAAGGTTTCATGTGTTATCTGGCACCAAGATGTTAGCAGCAGATCCTTTATATCCTGTATGTTGTGAGGTGGGACCTCTGTGAATCAGACTTATTGGTCAAGCACTTTCCCATAGATGCTCAATTGGATTGAGATCTGGGGAATTTGGAGGTCAAGTCAACACCTTGAACTCTTTGTCATGTTCCTCAAACCATTCCTGAACAATTTTTGCAGTGTGGCAGGGCATATTATCTTGTTGAAAGAGGCCACTGTCATCAGGAAATACTGTTGCTATGAAGGGGTGTATGTGGTCTGCAACAATCTTTAGGTAGGTGGTACGTGTCAAAGTCCACATGAATGCCAGGACACAAGGTTTCCCGGCAGAACTTCATACTGCATCCGCCGGCCTGCCATCTTCCATGCTGCATCCTGCTGCCATCTCTTCCCGTGATAAACAATGCACACGCACACGGCCGTCCACATGATCTAAAAGAAAAGTGATTCATCAGACCAGGACACCTTCTTCCATTGATTCATAGTCTAATTCTGACACTAACCTGCCCATTGTTGGCGCTTTCGGCAGTGGACAGAGGTCAACATGAGCACTCTATAACTGTTCTGCAGCTGTGCAGCCCCATATGCAGCAAACTGCAATGCACTGTGTGTTCTGACACCTTTCTATCATGGCCAGCATTAAGTTTTTCAGTAATGTGTGCTACAGTAGCTCTTCTGTGGGATCGGACCAGACGGGCTAGCCTTCACTCCCCACATGCATCAATCAGCCTTGGACACCCATGACCCTGTCGCTGGTTCACCTGTTGTCCTTCCTTGGACCACATTTGGTAGGTACTAACCACTGCATACTGGGAACACCCCACAAGACCTGCAGTTTTGGAGATGCTCTGACCCAGTCATTTAGCCATCACAAAGTCTCTAGTCAAAGTCGCTCAGATCCTTCCGCTTGTCCATTCTTCCTGCTTCCAACACATGAAATTCAAGAACTGACTGTTCACTTGCTGCCTAATATATTCCACCCCTTGACAGGTGCCATTGTAATGAGATAATACATGTTATTCACTTCACCTGTCAGTGATTTTAATGTTATGGCTGATCAGTGTATGTAGCTTATGTGTTACTGCATGTGTAGCTCAATACGTCTTACACAATTTCAGAGTAGAAGTAATGAATCCTGTTCAAATATTTGTTGCTTATCTCTTTCACATCTAAAAATAAATCAATAAAACATTACAGAATATGTTCTAGTCTACAATTTTGTCAGGAAAATGCTTTGAAAATGTTTCAGTATCTGGGATTTTGTAGATTCTTTCTTGTTCGATATACATGCCGTAAAGTCCTTATACATGGAAAAATGTTTGGCGAAGCACAGGTGCATTTAAGGGCTCAAGACAAATAGCATGCACACTATTCAAACAGAACACTCACAAGTGTGCAAGGGTTTGAAATGATCAAATAAACAGATATGTATCTATCTATCTATCCAGTATATATATATATATATTAGTGACACTAAAAGTATCAGCATAACTAATGATTTGTATTTTTGCTGTAAACCTGCAGCTGCAGCTTCGATTTGTGCCATGTGGGACTCAATAACATCTGGATCCTTGGAGCTATAGGGTCCAAGTTCAGGGAAATAACTGGACGCCATGTCGTCTGGCGGATTGTGTCGTCCTTTAGGGTGACTGGCAGCTATTTTAGGGTCCCAATGTGGTACCAGTACATGGTCCCAGTGCACATAACTCCCGTCCATCTGTGGTGAGCCATACCATAAATAATAGAAGATGTGAATGTCATAGAATATGCTGTGGTCAGGACCAGAGTTGGAGAAGACTATTTTGGTGTCCCGCCCAACACCAATTTGACCTGCTGTTTCCATTCCAGGTTTGGGTCTCTGGTCCATTCTCTCTCCCACTAAAGGCATCAACTCCATTCCTGGAGCAAGATCCGAAAATCCGTCAGTGGGCTTGAGGGTTCGTAAGCCCATCATGGTGCCAAAAATAAACAGGGTGAACAATAGAAGAGCCACGCACGCTTTCTTGCGTAACCTGTTCATGGTTGCTCTCCGTGGTGCTGGAAATGCAGTTCACATAGAGGGTTATACGGCTCAGGCCGACGAAAGTGGCCTTTGAAATTGTTTCTTCTATTCCATCTTGCACAGCCTATCAGACCTCATTTTGGCACTCGTCCTTTGTGGCAACCATCATTTCCACATTAGCAAATTATGAAGCATTTGCATTACAGCACGTGTGCAGATATTTCTAAAAAGGCATCGATGATATTAAGCTTCACTCCTCATCACGACCCAGCCAACATTATTTATAACTGCATACTGGTATTGTGACATTCTGACAGCACATGCTATATTACTAACTCAACAATGATTATATTCCTTTCCGTCAAAGACGCGAACCCTTTGCTTAAAAGAACTCAAATGAACCTAAACCAGACTGTAAGCTGACAGCTTCTGGTCCAGACGTCTGTCTGTTTCCCAATGTGAGGTCGCACGCGTCCGCATTAAATCGACGACAAACGCTTCCATGCAATCATGCATTTATCACATGCACGAGTACATCCGTCTCCATCATTTCATTTCTGTTGCGACCGACTCTCCCACGTGTGGATCTTTACTCTACAATGTACAAAACATATTCACATCAGTTGCACTGGCCTAACAAAAGATTCCTGCGTATCTGTCGCCAGTGTGCTCATGATAAATTATCTTGTTACTGGAAGGTGGAGCCTCGTGGGTGTCACTGTGCACGCATGCTCAAGCAAGGACACTGGCTGTGTCTCATATGGCGCACATGCGTACTGCATACCGAACAGTGTCAACTGAAAACGTCCTGCTATAGTAAGGGGCGTTCACACCGAACGTGTTAATAATGTTTTTTTTTTGTTGTTGTTGTTTTTAGCACAAGAACACATGTGAAGGGCCCCTAAAACATTTGCCTACGTCTTATTTAATGACAAAACTACATTTCAAAAAGCAGTATGCTACAATGTTGTCACACAACCTCACTATTATTGTTTAATTCATCACGTGGTGTCCGGTTATCATCTTTTGTTATTGTTAAAAATAACAATTTTGTTTAAACTGCCTTAACTCTTGGCAGTCTGGTCAAATAATGATTATAAAAATCATCAAAGACAAAAAAAGGTGTAAAAATTAAGTCTAATGAAAGTGCAAATGAATATATAAACATAAATGTAGAAATTCCTTGTATCATTGGCGTGGCCTGAACCTTGTGTATTTTAAAAGGCATAATAGTAGTAGTAGTAATAAAAATAATAATATAAATATATATTGTGTTTATGGAGGTTATGAATTGTTACCTGTTCTTTTTTTATATCCAAAGTGCTAACAAACCCCAAAAACCATGTGCCAACCAACCCCCCTCACACTTTTTTCATAACTAATGTTAGCCAGCATACTGTACTTTCAAACATGCTTACAAACCTTATTTATAAATATATCTGATACTCATCAACATGAACTAAATTTATATATAGATATGTTAATCTGTATATTATTTCTATGATATTTTTTAGCAGTGGGGATTTATTTCGTTTTGCCATGAAATGAAAAATTTTCATAATTTTAACATATTTTAACATTCAAAAGTCCAGAAAGAATCAATTGGTGTGTGTGGTACAAGAAGGTGAACATTTAGATGTTACGCTTTAGTAAAATTCATAAAAAAAATGAACAAAAATCATCTCTGTGCCAATCAACCTCTGCCGTGTACAGAGAATCACAGTAGAGTGGTCTGGCTGTACACAGCAAATTTAGGCAAATATAGTAAGACATCCATGTATCCTGTGCAATGGAATACACACACACCTGTACTGCACACTGTTTACACACTATATATGTGCAAGATGTTGCTTTTTTGTGGTCATAATTATATGATTATTATTAACCCTGGATAATCTAGTGTTGTGTAACAATAATTAAATGTGACAGAAGAGTAAAGAAAGTTTGTTAAAAGCACAGGCTTTATTCATGGCATGATCTTGGATGTATGTAAAACATCTCTTGACATTTGGTCAAATCAGTTATTACCTCACAGCATTATGATTAAAATTATCAATATAAAATAGTTTTATTAAATAATAGGGCAAAGTAATCATCAGAATACACATTGCCTTTTGAAAGGTTTTTAAAGGAACACATTGTTTAGTTTAACTTGAGTAAATGTAATGTCCTGCAGGGACATCTAGTGGAGATGAATGTAAAGATGAGGGGTGCTGTCCTGCAGGTGGTGAATTAGTTCAAATCCCCTTCATGCAACAAAATGTATTTTGATCTCTCGTTATTATGTTTGATGCTGAGTCCTCAAGTGCCAAATTTGGACAGTGATTTAACAAGCAAAATAAAAGTGATAAGATGTTTATTTACAGTATATTCACTACCAGAAGACTGGATGAAAGGTAGAATCAAGGTGTAAATGTGTAAAATGTTGTTGGAAAAAAAAATATCACGTGTTGTTGGAAACTCTTAAAGGAATATATCACCCAAAAAACAAAATACTGTCATTATTTACTAACCCTAAATGTGTTCCAAACTTTGTTCCATATGTTGTTTCTGTGGTATAACATCTGGGGGCACTCTCTCATTGCAACCCATACAATTTTTGTTATTTTTTTATAAAGTTTTATTTTTTATGATATTATCATTAATAAACATGGAAATAAGCATGATCGCAAATTCAATAAAATGCAATAAAAACACATCTGAGTTTACATAACTACACAGTAAATGAACACGTTAAATGTTTGATTATGGCATTTAGTGAGTTGGGACTGTGTTCTAATGGACATATAATGTTTTCAACACAGTGATTCATTTTAACACTTAATAAAGCGATCAAAAATGGCATTAAAAGTAAACGTATAGTAAAAGCATAAAAGTGAACACTAGGAATAATCCATACATCATATTCAAAACTTATTGGTTCTTGCACACCTTGTGACCAAATGCCATGATGTCATGTCACAAGAACCAATGAGGTTTCTTGTTATTAACATATTGCTATATCTGGGTCTGTATAGATAAGTTGATCACTCGTTTGATTTGATATGTGTGTGGAAAAACAACTTATCTGTTTATCATACAAAGTGAACAGATGCCTTCAGAAGACTTAGAATATGATGTATGAACTATTTTATGACACTTCTGGGTGTATTATTAAGTGTTAAAGTGAGTCATGTACTGACATTGTATTAAATTCAGCCAACATGTCTTGCATTATATTATCATTGAAATATCTTATTATTATTCATATCAGTTACAACCTTAATCAATAATTACTGATATACACTGCCTGGCCAAAAAAATAATTTGCATACTCTATTATTTCATTGGACTGCCTTTAGCTTTGATTCCGGCATGCATTCGTTAACCTTATGCAACGTCACAACATTGATTTCCATCCAGAGTTGTATACATTTTTGGCCGAAATCTTGTATTGATGACGGGAGAGTCAAACCATTCCGTAAAGTCTTCTCCAGCACATCCCAAAGACTTTCAATGAGGTTAAGGTCAGGACACAGTGGTGGCCACTTCATGTGTGAAAATGATTCCTCGTGCACCTTGAACCACTCTTTCACAATTTGAGACAGATGAATCTTGACATTGTTGTCCTGGAATATGCCCGAGCCGTCAGGGAAGAAAAAAAATCCATTGATGGAATTATCTGGTAATTTATTACATTCATGTAGTCAGCCTTGACCTGACCAATTGAAGCAACCCCAGATCACAACACTGCCTTAAATCCAAACGGCAACTTTTTATTTATTTATTGGCCAGGCAGTGTATAGTCCTTGTGACAAATTCCCCATATGACAACAAGTCTCAGTCTCTCTACCACAGATCTGTACTCTGATTGGATGCTGTTTGCACTTGGCTCAAGTAGGTGGAGCTCTGAGAATAATAAACAAATCTGATTTATTTCTGTCCTCCCCCTCAGTATGCTGAAGTTGGTGCAGTCTGTTATTTGCCTCCATGCTGTGTGAACTGAATGACACACGCGCGCGCGCCAGCCCGCCCACTGTAGATTTCCTGATACACACCTGTTCTGTTCAAGAGAAACATGATGCACAGAAGCATGGAAACCATCTCTCTGTAGGGCTGCCCATTATTGGTAAGTGATGTGGGAATTGTAAATATTATATTAAATATATGCATTGCTATGGATATGCTTTATGCACTTGAGAAGCAAACATATGAATTTGCATTTGATTTTCAAATATATTACAAACAAGTTTTATTTTATTCGAAAATCAGTTGACACAAACAGACAATCATGTTAGAATGTCAAATATTACTGCAGTATTAGAGCCATTTGATAAATGTGTTTATTATTACATTCATCGACGCTGTCATATGTCATTGTTTTTGAGAGTATGAAGTCAATTGATGCACATTAGTTGGAAAATCTACCTTTAAAAACATTTTTTAGATTCATTTAATAAGAAAATCTACACTGTAATTCTGATGTGCCAAAGTTCAGTCTTTTCAAGAGCGAGAGCACTTTATCAGTTGTAAAACCATTATCATTAACATTAAACTTGATCAGTAAACAAATATTACTTTGAATCTCATGCTTCAGATAAGAAATGTTCCTCACTTAGCAATGTTTATTTGATCTATAAAACATTCTATACCTCATGTCATTAGACGCATTATCTATAATGCAAAGTAACTTTTTTTTCAGCCATGATATAAGGCCTGTTTGGTTTGCTGTGTACTTGCCTTATAGAAATGTCATCATGACTCATATGACATCATGCTGTTTGTATTTTGTCATGTTTGAGTACAGGAGACCTAAAATGGTGAAGTTGTCACAAGGCCTATAACTCAGTAAAGATAAGGTTTCGAGTCAAAAGTCCAATCACTCAGATCCTTTTTTTCTCTAGAAGTGATCTTTTACCTTGGTTTAAAACACTTAATTCCAATTAGAGTAATCGTTTTTGAATGAAAATTGTTACATTCCAATATCATGATGTTGGTCAAGTGAGCACATTAAAAGCACACTAGAATACATTGAGTCAAGTCGACAATATAATGAAGGTAGATTTTAAGTTAAACTGTGTTCAAAGAAGAAGGGCATGTTATCTCAGGTCGGGGCAAGTTGTCACATTTTTCTTGGGTCAAGTTGTTACATGAGTTTTAAATGTTTATACCACTTATCAATGGCCCGTTATCCTTCCCATTTGTGCTGTTTCATGAATTATTTGCATGACTGTTTAAATTTTGCCATTATGCTATTTAATGCCAGGGTCCCACTGTGACAATTTACTCCATGTAGTGTGACAACATGCCTCTCTATAGGTTAGCATGTGTCAGATGAACTGTATCTTTTATTCCTGGGAAATATTCTGTAGCGTACCTGTAGCCAGTATTTTAAGGTTTGTGTCTATTCTGAAACAGACACTCAAAAATAAACCTACCTACATTGAAAAATATTCACTGGAGTAAAAAAGTGCGACAAGTAACCCCTGTTTCCCATATTTTACATTATTGTTCTCTTTGTTAAGGGTTTATAAATGGGTTTATAAATGACTAATAAGTCATTTACAAATGCATTATAAATCATTGATATACAGTTATAACAACTTGCATAATAAGTGTGACTTTCATGCAATTTTTTTCCGTGATAAGATGCGTGGATTGACGGTCTCAGACGCGGAGGCAACTGAGATTCATCCTCCACCACCCGGATTGAGTCACTGCGCCACCATGAGGACTTAGTGTGCATAGGGAATTGGGCATTCCAAATTGGGGAGAAAAGAGAGAGAAAAAAATGTCATCTGCAAAAATACAGATGTTTATAAGCATTTATAACACGTGAGGTAAAATGGCTCACTATTTGACAGGTATTACAAGAAAGTCACCTTTTTTTGCATTTTGTTGTAACTGCATATTATTGATTTATAATGCATTTGTAAATGAATAATTAGTCATTAATGAACCCTTTATAACCCCTTTACAAATGGAATATTAATTAAGTATTACCTGATATTTAAATATTCCTTGGGAAAAATGTCAGCCTGGGTTGAGTCACTGTAGAGCAAAATCCCATCATTTATTGGTTCAGTCTCATCTCAATTCACCCGCACTGTGTTCCAGGATGTATAGCTAGTATGCTGTGCATTGGAGAGGAGTGAGATGATAAATGTGTTGTTTGTACGTTTTACTCCCTGTAACATGGTCAGTTGTGTAAGATGTCTCAGAATGGTATTCTGTGTAATTCAGCTCAGTCAGCCCACGCTTTTCCCTGCATTCGAGCTGACTAGAGTCACTCCATGTTTACTGGCTTTTGTGGTCACATTGACTAAACATTTCATAATATTTCAGTCATTGGCTGCCAGTGGTGGCTCAGTGGTTAAGGCTCTGGGTTACTGACCGAAAGGTTGGGGGTTCAAGCCCCAGCACTGCCAAGATACCACTGTTGGGCTCTTGAGCAAGGCCCTTAACCCTATCTGCTCCAGGGGTGCTGTTTCATGGCTGACCCTGCGCTCTGACCCCAGCTTAGTTGGGATATGTGAAAACAATTGTATTTCATTGGCTCTGTACCTGTACTCTGCACAATGACAAAGTTGAATCTTAATCTTAATTACAGTTGTAATAATAAAGTCTTAATTAGCATTATGGTTATTTAACATATTGAGATATTATTATTAAGCACATTTTAGCATTTGGTTACATTATGTTTTGTGATTTCTGATACCTTCTTTATATAACATTCATCCCTTGCACACTCTTGGCCTCTAGCAGGTGAGGCTTTTCAGACAAATAAACAGCAGAACAGGGCAAGGAAGTACAGTACAACACTGTGACGAGAGTGTTACCCACTACGACAGTTTATTTTCAACAAGAGGGGCGAACGGTTACAGAACTTAATGCTGGAGTACAACACCGAAATGATGAGGATTGATTGAAGTGGAGAGCTCATCTGTGCGTGTGATGGTGTGAGAAACTGGATGGTGGGAAAAAATTTATGTTCAGTGAAAAGTCAAAAGAAGATCGCAATGTCTGTAATTGTAACTATATCAGATATTATTAATAAAACATGGGAACTTGTTGCGTGGGCATTTTTTTTGCCCCCATATTTTGAATTTTAGGGATATTTTTGTCAATTTGGGTGGCATTTTGGTGCTGAGTTCCCATCAATTTCCGACACTATTGGCATTGTATCTTTCTAAGGTATTGAAAAGTTTGTTTAGACATATAGTAGCAAGTAATCAAGATATCCCACATGTATGTCAAACTACTGTACATTGTGTTTATGTTTGACACAGTTAAAGCATATCCTACCTTAAGAACAAGTCAAGTTTGATCGGTGGTTAAACGTGTTCATACGGTTCCCTTGTACCTGAATGAAAGTTTTTCCAGAATAAAATGATATATGCAGAAAATCACAGTATTACAGTGTAACGTAGTTCAATGGAAAGGAGGAGGAGAGAACCGGCTTGGCAATATAAATAATTCTGGGGAGGGGCGTGCCTTCCGCCCCGTCTGCCGGCAGGTCATCCCCATCTACTTGGATGAGGGACGGGACAAGGGGAGGGAAAGAGAAATAATTAAATAGTGGGGGTTCTACCTGTAATAGTGTAGTACCTTTCAAAAAACACTGAAAAATTTAAAAGAGAGGGAAAAGGCCAACGCAGAGCAGTAGTGAGAGAGAGAGTAGAGAGAGATTAAATAAAAAAAAAAAAAACTTACTTGCCGGTTCTCTGATACACCGTTGCATGGTCCTCGATCACTCCTCCACCCTCTCAGGCAGATGACAGCCACTCCCCCCCGGCGGATTGGAGGCAGTCCTTCAGCCCCAGGCGGACAGAATGCCCTGCTGCGTTCTCGGGGAACAGAAGGGGTCTCCCCCGCCCCTGGCAGCAGTTCTCCCACTCCAGGCGGTCGGCAGTGAGCCCCTCCCTGCTCACGGTCGCCGGTCTCAGACCCCACTGGGTTTCAGAGGCTGGTAGGGGACTCCTACCGTTCCTCCGCTTCCAGGCGGCCGGGCTCCTCATCCCCCAGCAGATGGCCGTGGCTGCTCCGTTGGGGTGCACGGTAGTGGCAAGAACTCTATTATGGCGTATCCCTCCTCCTTCCCGGATTTAAGCACCAGTGTAACGCAGTTCAATGGAAAGGAGGAGGCAAGAACCAACTTGACAATATAAATAATATTTTAATGATAAACTTAAACAAAAGATACAAACACACACCAACCCGATATCACGCGGATGCGTGTCGGTGTCACGCTTTGCCTCCTCCAGGCGTGTACATGACACGCGCGCGTCTACGTAGAATACCGGCAGGGGGCGATCGTTTCCTCGACGCCAACAACTCTCCGCGCACCAAAGAGGAAGCGATACCGTTGTCGTCGCGTTGCACGTTCGTGCGGGCGGGATGCCGGCCAATTTCGCCGGTTACTTTCACTTGTGACCATATGTGACAAATAAAGGTTCATTACAGTGCTGCTTTCATGAAGAAATCCTAACGTTGCTGTAGCCTAACGTTGTTATATGTGTGTGTGTGTGTGTGTGTGGGCTGTCGAGTATCTTGTGCTGATGTAAATAAATACATAAATATATATATATATATATATATATATATATATATATATATATATATATATATATATTTTTTTTTTTATTTAAAAAGTGTATTTATGTACAAAAATATATATCCCGCTAACCGGAACTGGAGAACGCGATATATCGCTTCCTCTTTGGTGCGCGGACAGTTGTTGGCGTCGAGGAAACGATCGCCCCCTGCCGGTATTCTACGTAGACGCGCGCGTGTCATGTACACGCCTGGAGGAGGCAAAGCGTGAAATAGACACGCATCCGCGAGTGGACCGGCGTGTCTATTTCACGCCTCGGCGTGATACCGGGTTGCACACACATGACGGACAACTATCTCTCTCTCCCACACCATCCTACACAGTCGGCCTTTATCCCTCTCGGAGACTTGATTAGCTTAATAAGGGTGTGTAGAATCACGACCTGGTCCCGCCCTCTTCCCTGCCACATACAGTTCTTCTTATTAGAGCTGCTGTGCTCATGATGTTGTGCCCTGCAGGCTTCCGTCATGCCGTGCTCAGCGCAGTTTAGTTTATAAACAGATTTAGCGCTTATAACTTTCTTCTTCCCAAAAATTCAGAAATATGATGTATTTTTAGGTACTTTGTAATTGTGGTAAAAAATAATTGTAGTGAAGTTGAATTCTTATTTTTTAATCAACTCAAGTAAAAGTACTATTATTTATTAATACTTAATTTACAAATTTACTCAAGTACTGTAATAAGTACTTGAGTAAGTACTTACTCAAGTAAATTGAGTAAGTTGGAAATTAAGTTGTTAATTTCCACCTCTGGTCATAAGTAGAATTAGGCACATAAAACTTTAACCTTGAGACCAGGTTGAAAAAAGGGGTTTAAAAAATCCCCTCATAAACGTGAAGAAGTGCTAGTGCTGCATCCAAGAATGAAAAAGATATCAGATAAAATCTGAAAAAATAACAGCTAAATGAATGGATATGAAAACCTCAAGCACAAAGCACATTTGTAAATAGTTAGTTGACCATAATCAGTAATATACAGTGTCCATTACGGTTTTATTATAATTATTATTATTAACATCAAGACTTTAAATTAAGATGTATGTGAATGTGTAAGGGAAAATGTATAGGTGACTTTTCAACATTTTGAAAGTGTTGTCTCTCAATAAATATGAGCTCATAACCCATTTAATACCAAATCTTCCCCAGCTAAATAGGCATTTGAAGCTTAATCCTTGGAATGCCCAGTGAGACAAACTGCATTCCTTTTCTGTTTTCTTTTTTAAGTTAATAAAAGTATGTGCTTTATTCTTGGTCACAATTGTAACCCGTGGGAAACAAATTTTGTACAGTTCCCAACAAGACCCAATAGCCAGCTACCCAAAAGTATGTTTTGATTGTGATTGTTTTATCATTGTATGCATAAATTAAAATGCAAAGAAAGGAAGTTTTCATGTAAATGGCCAGTTAAGTCAGAGCTAAACATTTCCGCTCATGGGGATGATACTGTGGCGGTTGCCATGGAAGTGGCACAGTCTATTAATAGAGAGACAGTAATTAAAGACCTTTCAATGAACCATTTCCACATAATGTAATCCTGGAGCAGTTAATAATCAAGTTACAATTCAATTCCTAGATTTGAAATGCATAGGAATTGTGGTAGCAAACAGGATGCAGAATTGCATTTTGAAATTAATTTGTGCTATTTTATCTATCTGATTTTTCATTTTGTTTGTTTTTTGGGGGGATTAGACCACTGGACATTTTTTCTTTGACTACAGTTTATAGATTAATATTACACTTTGCAAAATCAAAGCACAGACACTGCATTGTTACAATTTGGAACAAAAGGGGGGTCTAGTTGTCATCTATCGAGGGGATATCAGAACTGTTGTGACTGAATTTAGTAATGTTACATCCTTTGAATATCTGGTTTACAAGATTGTTAGTCAAACTCGATATTTATTTACCGACCTCCAAAATCTCAGTCCCATTTTTCCCTAAAATCTGTGAATTGCTCAGTCTTGCTTGTACCATGTTTCCCCATGTATTCCTGCTTGGTGATTTTAATATTCATGCTGACACTGACTGTACCAATGCAACTGAACTCATGTCTGTCCTTAATTGCTTCAATTTAATACAGAATGTGTATTAAAATTGCTTTTATTCAACATACATTCAAAAATATATCCAAGAGACTTGCAAATAAGTAATTTGCAAGAACACAAGTTCTTCAAGACACATGTATCCTGAGAACAGTAAAAAGTTACAAAGTTAACTTAGTACAGAGATGAAGGACTAAGTTAAAGACTAAGGAATAGTTCACCTGAAATTGAAGATTTTAATCATTTACTCTCATTATACTCATTATACAAACCGGTATGACTTTTTAAACATAAGATGTTTAGCAGAAAATCCTTCAACCATAGCTCTGAATTCCCATTCCGGAAATATTCATATATGGCACATGAAGATGCCCGGTTTTAAATGCATGATGGCAAATGCTACTGGTTCTTGCGTGGCTTATAAGCGAAAGTAACACGGCAGTTTCAATATGCAGAAGTATGCTTCAGATTCGAGTGCGCACAAATCTATTCAAAGTTTTTTAAGACTTGGAATACAGCCAGTGGTCATATGGACTATGTTTATGAAACTTTTATGGTGCTTTGTTGTCATTTTTGGAGCTTAACATCATGAGTTCACATTCACTTTGTTGTTTGGGAACGAGCAGTCTGAGCATTCTGCTTAACTTCTTTTTGTGTGTGTGTGTGCCTGTTTAGAATAACACGAGGGCAAGTAAATGATGACAGAATTGGGCAAACTAGTCCTTTAATGATTGTGAATCAAGTACTCATGGTAGAGTTGTGTTTTTAAATGTTTCTTCAGGATTGTGAGCTGATCGGTTGAAGTAGTTTGGAAGATCATTCTACCATTGAAAGTTAATTGAAAATTCTGGAAAGTGATTTTGTGCCTGCTTTGTGCCTGCTTGTGTTTTTTTTTCGTATCAGTCCGTCCAGTCTGATATGATGCAGTTTTTGGCCCTACTCTCTGAAGCCACTATAAATGTTAACAGTGGATAATTGCAACATGTTTTGTCTGATTCAACAGTCAAGAAGAGACATGAAATCTCTGCCTGCTCCTTACAATGCTAAATATAGCATCTCTCTAGCCTGTGAGGTAAATGCAAAATGTATCTGCACTGTCAGTAATCCTTCAGGAAGTTTTGTCTGCTGTTGTGCCCCTGAGCTGTGGTGTGTGAAATCCCTTTTGCAATTAGAGGAAAATAGAAAAAATATTTCTGTTTGAGGGGCCAAGTCACTAGCTTATCTTGTGTTTGAGCTGGGACAATAGACTGTTATCATTTAGATAGTCATCATTTACTTACCAATTTAATGCAAGTGGATAGTGATCAGCACAGCACTATTAAAGCTATAAAAAGCACAGACAATCGAATTAAAAGTAATCCATTCAACTCCAGTAGTAAAATGAATGTCTTCTAAAGTAATATGATCACTTTGGGTGAGATCAAATCATTATTTAAGTCCTTTTCAATATAATTGTTTAGTCACTCAAGTGGCAGCGTGAACTGATTCCCATCATGGACACACATTGGAGAGCAATGAAATGGCCATCCCTTAAGACAGCTTTCTTCCTGATTATTTCTGTCCATCAAAGCTGCTGTAGGTTATTGCTAGAGGGTGTAAATTTAGCCCTGCACTGTAATCCAGCATTCCTGATTAAAGTTCTGTCTCAAATATTGAACCAATCAACTGAGTTTTGCCTTTTCTCCTCTCACAATAAGGTGAAGGAGCTGAACAGCAGCAATCACTGCTTTGTCCAGTGAGAATCCTCTCTGTGTATATGCAGCACATGCAGGTATTTATACAGACTGGCCAGCTGTTTGTATGTTTTAAGACAATGTTTGTGCTAGCAAATATCTAAAGGGAGGGCTATCACGTTGAGATAATATAGCTGGATAATATAAACAGATGGATGGACCACCACCACCAGGCTTGAAAGCCCACTCAACAAGAGGTTATAATCTTTGGGCTTTGCTGCATGTCTGAAGGAGATTTGTCAAGCTGCCACGTGGTCATCTCCATCTAAATTCTAGCAATTTATTGTTTCAGCCAGCCACTTTTTTAGAGAATTTGTGCTGGGAGAAACTAGAATTTAGCTTGGTCATCCTGGTTGGGACTCATGCCGGCTGCATTGTCTCTTGTCAGCTTTGCATCTGGTGGACTGATTATAGTCTCTCCATCTGGTGAGCCCTTGATAGCATCTGGCGTCATGGCGCAAGGCAGAAGAATTGCATCTGCCAGTATTGATAGCTGAGGCAAATGTAAATAGTGTACATAGTTCGGCTGGTTGGTACCTATTATTTTGTGTCTTCCTGTTTTTCATGGGGAGCAATTTCCAAACACCTGAAGGTACCACATTAATCAGTGCAAGTATAAACACCACGGGACCACATAGCCATCATATCTCTCAGGAAGTCGACACATTCTGTCTCCTAGAGATTAATTTAATTTGGTGCGAAAAGTGAAAATCAATCCCAGAACAACAGCAAAGGACCTTGTGAAGATGCTGGAGGAAACAGGTAGACAAGTATCTATATCCACAGTAAATCAAGTCCTATATCGACATAAACTGAAAGGCTTTGCAGCAAGAAAGAAGCCACTGCTCCAAAACCGCCATAAAAAAGCCAGACTACAGTTTGCAAGTGTGCATGGGTAAAAAGATCTTACTTTATGGAGAAATTTCCTCTGGTCTGATTACATTTTTTTTTTTAACTTTTTGGCCAAAATGACCTGCGAGGCATAATGGCCTGCAATCCGAAGAACACCATCCCAACTGTGAAGCATGAGTGTGGCAGCATCATGTTGTGGGGGTGCTTTGCTGCAGGAGGGACTGGTGCACTTCACAAAATAGATTGTATCATGAGGAAGGAAAATTATGTGGATATATTGACGCAACATCTCAAGACTTCAGCCATGGCTAAAAAGCCACTAAAGCTCGGTCGCAAATGGGTCTTCCAAATGGACAGTGACCCCAAGCATACCTCCTGAGTTTTGGCAAGATGGCTAAAGGACGTCAAGCCATCACAAAACCCTGACCTCAGTCTTCAATCAGTTCTTCTGGGCATACCTGAAAAAGCGTGTGTGAGCTAGGAGGCCTACAAACCTAACTCATTTACACCATTTCTGTCTGGAGGAATGGGTAAACATTCCAGCAACTTATTGTGAGAAGCTTATGGAAGCCTACCAAAAATGTCTGACCCAAGTTAAACAATTTTAAGTCAATGCTACCAAATACTAACAAATTGTATGTAAACTTCTGACCCACTGTGAATGTGATGAAAGAAATAAAAGCTGAAATAAATCATTCTCTCTACTATTATTCTGACATTTCACATTCTTAAAATAAAATATTAATCCTAACTGACCTAAGGTAGGGAAAATTTTCTACAATTAAATGTCAGGAATTGTGAAAAACTGAGTTTAAATGTATTTGGCTAAGGTGTATGTAAACTTCTGGCTCCAACTGCAGTCTCTTCATTCCAAGAACAAAGGTTATATTGTAACTGAACATTCTGCCCATAGATTATTCATTGCTACTAAAAAGGACATTTTGACAAAGGCCCACCAGACCTGAAACTCTTACGTGAGAGGCCAGAGCGGTAACAGATGGTTTGCTATCAAATTAAGTGTCGATGTGTGTACTGTTGTGTTCATCTTTCTGCTCTTCTTAAAGGTGTATTATGTATTTTTATGTTAAAAATGTTCCCTATCCCAGCTACACACCCAGATATAATAATAACAATAATAATGATTGTTCCTAACATCCTGTAAATGTAGCACTTTTCTGGACACTTAAATCATGTACATGCTTTTACCTGCATAACACCCTTCTCTATCATTTGGTCATTATTTAAAGAATTACTGCTGCCGTCATTGATTTCATGAGTGTTAATCGCAGTAGTGCATGAGGTGCTTCTGATTATGGAGAGTTAATAAAGATCACCAAACAGAAAGAGAGGAAAAGAACAGAATGACCGCATACTTGTCCAGCAGTGGTTATTTTTACCCATTACCATAGAAACAGCATTTCTGCTTTGATTGTTTGTTCTATTATTCAAGTAAAAAATGCTGCAGGGATTAGGGTGTGCACATTCTGATAATACCTTATGCGATTAAACATTAAACAAAAGTAAATAATTTCCATACGCACTTCACTTTGTGCACAGGGGCCTTTCTACCACAATTGTTTGTCTAAGGAGTTTACATGGTTATTTTCTTTATTTAATGCACCTTCTATTAATGGGTGTTGCTGAATAAACAAAACCTGTTATTTGTAGGGAGTTTACGCAAACAGATGTCCTTCCTGTTGAAGTAGCTCTTTGTCTTTGTTTTATTTAATTATTAAATGTTTCTTTCTCTGTATCTGTGCAGTGGTGAGATGACGGAGGTGAAGCCAGTTTTGGATTTTTCTTCATCGGGTCGATCAGGCCGACGGAATGCTCTGCCTGACATCCTGGGCTCTCCGGCTGGTGTGAACCCCTCCAACCTGCCACTCAATCTATCTGAACTCTCCCTCACAGGTCTGTAAAGTACTAGTTTCACCGCTCACCACAGTCACTGTTCACTGTGTAATGCATAGTGCACACAAAACATCTTAGTTTCTGTTGTAACCTCTGTTCACTGATGAACGTTGTGACCGTCTACATTGAGACGTTGTGTCAATGTAGTGACACTAGGGATCGCTCTTGAGAGCCCCGAACACCTCTATTCATTTGACAAAAGGCCAATGAGAATTGGTTAGGAAATTTGCATACCACTCCCACGAACATATGGGTATAAATCAAGTCAAGTCAAGTGGTTTTTATTGTCGTTCAATCATATACAGTTAGTACAGTATACAGTAAAACGTTCCTCCAGGACCATGGTGCTACATAAAACAACATAGGACAAACACAGAACCACATGAGACTACACAGACTAAATAACATACCTATATAAAGTGCACGTGCAAACGTGTGCAAAAAGTACGGGACAGTATAATAAATTACTAAAAATGAACAGGACAATAGACACAGTAAGAGACAGTGCAGCGCCGACCAGTACACAGTAGTGCAAAAAGATGACAGTTTCTAAAAATGCCAAATGTAAATATAACATACTATGAGATATACTGTTATTGAGGTAGCAGCCAGGTAAAAAGTAACAATAATTAAAGTGCAACTCAGGACACATGTGTGTACTTGTCAGTCCAGTCTCTGAGTATTGAGGAGTCTGATGGCTTGGGGGAAGAAGCTGTTACACAGTCTGGCCGTGAGGGCCCGAATGCTTCAGTACCTCTTTCCAGATGGCAGGAGGGTGAAGAGTTTGTGTGAGGGGTGTGTGGGGTCATCCACAATGCTGATTGCTTTGATCTGGTGATGCCAAGTCGAGGAGCATTGCTTTGTCCCGAGGTGGCTTCGCTGAGTGGAACTCAAAGCACTTACCTTTCTCTGCATATCCGGCATAGGGCAGGTTAGTGACTGAGGAGGAGGACCTCTCTCCTCGTTCTGGAGACTCGTCACAACCGGTCGGTCGTAGGTATGGTGCTGCCGTGAACACCATTATGTGACCCAAAAAGTAAGGAAACCACTCTTTTTTGGACAATTTGGGTACCGCAGCCCGTTCAGAGTGCTGTGAATAAAAAAGAGAAGGACACAATAGATGTACCTCCCGGCCCTCCTCCAGGGGATGGAGGGTTCTGGATTCCAGCTCCGTAGTGGACGTCTCGCTTCCGGGTCCTCATGCTGGCCCATGAGATGGGGGGCATCAGCTTCCTGCGGGGGACTACCCACATGCAGTTCTTTTAGTGTCTTTGTGTACCTGCAGGAGGGCCATGGCATGCAGGGTGGAGGCTGCCTGTCCAGCTGCACTGTAGGCTTTGGTCGCCAGAGATGACGTAGTCCTACATGCTCTGGAGAGGAGCGTTGGACGATCCCGCCAGGTGGCGCTTTTTGCAGGCGCAGGTGCATCGCAACCACCTTGTGCACCCGAGGGACCTCAGTGTACCCATGGATCGCCCCGCCGTTGAGGGTAGTGAGAGCGGACGAACCCGGAAGTCTGTTTCGGGCAGCGAAAGGTGCACTCCACAACCTCGTCAGTTTGTCGTGGTGTAACCCAGGAACCAATCAACAAGCGCGAGCACTCAGGGGAGGGTGGAGGGTTCCAGCCCAACACGATACTCGCAGCGGCCCGGACAAGCATGGTGGTCAGCTCTGCATCATCCTCAGGCTGGGCGGGCAGACCCGAAGGTGGCAGCCCAGTCGAGTCCTCAGCATCCGACATCTATAAAAATGTGTCTATAAAAAGACGTTCAACGTCAATGCGTGTGCTATAATAGAGAAAATATACTCTTTAGCAGGAATGTACACTCTTTTAGCACTGTCGAAGTGCCCAGGTGCGAAAGCTGCACTCGTCGTGCAGAAGGAGAGAAAGCTGCTGGAAATGTGCCGTATATCCTACAGAATACGCTTCTTAAGAGGTGAATGGAACAGCAATAGTATTCAGCTCGCTGATAGTACAAACGCTCAGCTCCAAAGAAAAAATCTGAATGAGTGTGGGCAATCTTTCTCCTATTATACCCATATATCCAGGGGAGTGGTATGCAAATTCCACTCGCCAATTCTCATTGGCCTATTCTCAAAAGAATAGAGGTGTTCGGGGCTCTCAAGAGTGACCCCTAGTGTCAGTGAGTGACAGAAGGGGAACTGGAAAGCATTTTCTCAATCTAGTAAATTCTTATTAGACTGGCTGATTTTACACAACTTTTCCTTAGCAGACAGGGTCTGAGTTCGGAATAGCATACTTCCCATTCTACTCTTACTACTTCTGCCATATGCCTCTATGGCAGAAATAATATGAGTAGTATGGCAGTATACAGTTACGAACTAAAGTTAGGTTTGTGGTTAGGTTCTGGATTGGGGACAAGGTAAATTTATCATTAACAACTAAAAACACAAATCACTCTTGGCACCACTCTGTAGACATTTCACCCAGAAACTAATGCAAGTTACCCCTTGTCTCTTATATTTCTTCAGATAGTCCTGGAGGGGCACAGTCTCCAACAACACAGGAAGTCCCGCCCCATGCAGAAAGCTCAGAGGAGAACCAGGGAACCTGAAAACTCTCTCCACATCACTAAGTGAACAGCTGCTTTGCATCACCGATGTAGGGAAACAGAATTAGAAAGGAATGGAGAGAGAAATAGAAATGTAAATGTGGCAGTTCAATTAGCCTGTGGTACTGAGATTGACCTTCAGTGATGGCTGTGCAGACTAACTTTAGCCTTTCACACACACATTCTCTCTCTTCGTCTTTCACACACATGTATTCACAAACACACAGTTACATTCATAAAGGCCACAGACTACGAATCTCTGAAGTGAAGGGACTAATAATCCAACAGGTAATTTGTCAAAAACAACAATGAAATTAAGTTCTTCACCACTAGGGTCACCAAACAAAATTGCAGTTAAGGTTATTATAGTTTTGAATTTTTTTACTTTTCCTTTCAATTTAGTTTAAAACTGAAGTGTGTAATTTTTTTATGTGAAAATACCTATCCCAGTTTAATATAAAGAGACAACTGTAAGTAAGCCATTCATCTGCTGATTTACTCGAAAACTGTTAACACTGTCTCTTTGGCGCTACAAAAATAGCTCTGTTTGTTTGAGCTGCCCAACTGCCCAACACAGCAGCACTGACAACCAATAGTGTGCGTTTGGGACGGGACTGTTTGTTTGACCATTGGCAAACAGCTTTTCAAAGCTAATGGAACAATTTTGAAGTAATGAAAGTGTATTTTTTTTTTCAAGTGTGTTAATTTTAGTATTTTTATTTGTGTTAAAAGAAAAATGTAGCCTTCATTTAAATTTTTTTTGCTTAAATTGACATGAATTGCACTCTTTGTTTGAGCATCCCAAACAATGGAAGAAGCAGGGAGTGTTTGAAAGCTATATGAAAACAATCATTATTTCTGGTGCAGAAAAGGTAATGCAGATAAGGCATGTAAGAATTGGACTGTCATTTGAAAGAGGCAGTTTACCTCTAACATACAAGTCTTTAAAGTATTTGTGCAGTGAATGCTTCGTATGGGTATATGGACTCATGTAATATGTAATAATTCACATCATCACTAGTGTGTGTCATTAACATATGTTAGGGGAGCTTGCACTGTCACATGTGTTGCAAACACAAAAGGACACTTCTGCAAACACAGCTTTCAATGTCACCTTCTGCCACCCAGCAGCTTGAAATGCGTCATCTGTTCACAGCTATTAGCACATTGGCTGACATGCTACAGAGACAACAGCATCAAAGATTGCCAAAATGACCTCAGATGTCTGAAACAAGACTGTGAGCTCGCTGAGATGAGCCATGGTTCATATGATCCATCTCTATAGGAACTGTCAGTTTTTATATAAAGTGTAATATTGTGCCAAGATTGAATGTATTTCCTATGTGTTTATATTCAATATTTTACAAATGCGTCAGGTCCCCTTTTGACTCTGTTTTGACAATTTATAGTGAAATCATCAAAAATACAAATTGTAATTCTAATAAACACTCATGTTGAATATCATGCAACAAACTGTACCAATAATGTTTGTTTAATAGAATCTACTCATTCTTTATTATTACTATTTTGCACATAAAACAATATTAGTGAAGTCATCAAAACTATTAAATTACACAAATGAAAGTATGTGAATTATGTTGTGGAAAACTTGACTGCTTTATCCATTCCAACTCATTCATTTAAGAAGAAATTAACATTTATTGTTTCAGAAATTCATACATTTGTCTGCAAAATTAATTTAAAGCATTTAAGCTTAAGCATTTATTTCAAAAGATTTTTAAGACATTGAGAAACACAAATTCAATCAAGTGTCCACGCTTTTGACTGCAAGTGTACTTCTAAATAGTACTGAAACTGTGGTTCCCCATCTGTCGATCACTTCGACGTTGTGTCGAAGAAGCGACACAAGGGGTCTCTCTTGAGCGCCGAATATTCCTCTGATCTATGAAAAAAGGCCAATGAGAAGTTGGCAGACAGAATTTGCATGTCCCGCCCCTGGACATACGGGTATAAAGGTGGGGAAATGCGTCTGTTTCATTCAGAAATTTTCTTCGGAGCCGATGGTCGTGTATGCAGCAAGCTGCGAGTCACACACTGTTCCTCTCATCTCTGAGCGATTGCTGTTGGATCTATGGCGCATATCAGCGGCTTTCTCCTTCTCTGCACTGCAGTGCAGTTTGCTCTTGGGCACTTCGACAGCGCAAAACCTAAAAGAGTGTTTTGTTAAAAGAGTGATTTTCTCTAAAAGTATTTTCCTCTAAAAGAGCAATACACATCGGCGTTGAACGTCCTTTTCAGGACGTGTCTTTATAAAGATGCCTTTCTGCCCCTGTGTAGTTCCTGGATAAGGTAGAGTGCTCTAAGCTTCAGACGGCCACAGGCGCTGTCTCGTGTGTCTGGGCTGTGATCACACCGAGGCAGCATTTGTGGATGGTTCATGCTCTCACTGCGAGAACATGACCATGCCAACGTTGCGGTCGCGGCTTTCCTTCAACCAAAGGAACGCCACTCCAGCCGGTGGCGCTGTAGGCTTTGGCGTCCAATGACGACGTCGTCCTACAGAGCCCCCCCGCATCGCTCCTTATTCCCACGGGATTGAGGACGATGCGGCTGGCGATGGAGGCGATCTGTGGATGGCAGCGGGCAGTGGCCTGGAACCCTCCATCCTCCCCACAGCCGTTGTGGCTGGATGATTGGTTCCTGGGGTTTGTGCGCCGCTCACAGCCACGCCCCCCCCCCCCCCCCGCACGAGGGTAGTCCTGATCCTGACGTTCTGCAGGAACTGCGCTCAGCGACCGACCTCGCCCACAGGGCCATGAAGGCCACAGCGCAGTCACTCGGGCAGGCAATGGCCACACTAGTGGTTCAGGAACGTCATTTGTTGCTGAACTTGGTCGAGATGCGCGAGACGGACAAGACACGCTTTCTTGACGCCCCTGTCTCCCAGTCCGGCCTCTTCGGTGACACGTTTGACGTTTGATGTGCATGTTATTTCAAGATGTGATATTTCTAAGTATTAAACTATGTTTAACTTGACACAGCGACCTAAAAATAGTATGTTTGTGATGCGACGCAACCAAAGTGAGATGTTCCAAAAGTGTTGAAAGTAGGTTGAAAGCATTGTTTCTAAAGGGAAAAATGTCAAAACATAACAGCGTTGAACAAAAATTTAAGTACAAATTAGGATTTATTTATTTTTCAGAAAATGCATAAAACATTTTTAAAAAACATGCAAACAGTTGAATCTATCAAAAATTCTGACTAAGTTTTATACTGTCCTTTATATTGAAATATTGTGATATATTTAGTAATGTGAAGTGATAACGTGAGCATCACTATTGTTATTGCTTATATTTAGGGCTAGGGATTTGAACAATGCCTAACCCAAAGAATTACTTTTGCCAGATGTTCTATTGCCTTGCAGACAATAAAATGAGCAGGAAAACGTCCATAGACAGAAAAATGCAATAAGCAACCGATTAACAACACACTGGCAAACAACCGATTTACAAAATGTGATTGGTGTGGTGATGATGTCTTTATGTATTTCCCCTATTTGTACTCTAGATGGAGACTTTAGTCTTTCTAACACACCAAACCATGTAAGCACACGCTACAGCAGCAGTGAAAGGAAATGCTAGGAAGGAGATAAAGTGACAGCTTTATAAGTCAAATGAAATTTGCATGGATTAAAAAAATAACATTCGAACACACCCAGGAGTGTGTACTTTAATGTATTATGAAGTGTGTGCGTGTTGGATCAGTGGTTGATTCGGTGAGACACTCCAGCTGTCTTTTTAGAATAGTATTGTCTAGACTTTAGTCTCTTGTGACATCTCAAATACACTGAAATCCTGTTTCAGTAAGTGAATAATGCAAATCACAAATCAAAACACTGCTAATAGGAGGACTACCCTAAATCACAAATGTAATCACTTTGAAATCAAAAGTCTCAGTACCAAGACTTAGAAGACGGAAATAAAATGTGAATGATTGTAAATGGAGAAAAATGGAGAAGTAATCTCACATGTCTCTTCTAGAGTTTCAGATGAGATCTCAAACATTTCTCATCAAATTCTTTCAACACTAAAAAGCCTGTTCTATCATATCCACATTAATTGCATCACTACACTCTCTGTGTTACTCTTTGTCAACAAATGACCAATTTCAGACTATTTATAGTCATGATTTCCATTTATGAATAAACAGCTACATGCTCTGTCCCAATAGACTGCAGTCAGGCAACAGCAATATTTTAAGAAATCATAAACTCTTAATAGAATTTGACTTTTGTTTTTATTAAAGGATAGTTCACCCAAAAATGAAAATTCTCTCATCATTTACTCACTGTCATGCCATCCAAGAGGCTATGACATTCTTTCTTCTGCAGAACACAAACAAAGATTTTTAGAATAATTTCTCAGCAGTCTCATATTCTCCATACAATACAAGAGAATAAGGGCAATATAATAGTATTCCAGATGATCCAAGCGATTTAATCCATGTCTTCAGAATTGATATGATAGTTGTGGGTGAGTAAAGATTCTTTTTTCTTTTTCTAAAGTTCTTTTTTACTATAAATTGTCCTCCCTGCTCAGTCAATTTATGATAGGTGTCTCTTTGAGAAAATTACACATATTTTGGGGACATTAACATGTATTTGTAACACTTTACAATAAGTTTATAAATACAACAGTTAGTACAGGTCCTCGGATCTGATTGGATGAGTGATGTTCCATGAGTACTGATGGTCTGACACCATCGGCACTCGGTCGCTTCACTGTGTGTTTTACTCGGCTTGTGTTCGTGCTGTTCTAAACTAAAGTGTAAGAGTAGTGCATATGTGTTAAGAGTTACTGTATACTGTCTCTTCCATGTATTTTTTATTTAACTTTTTACATTACATATGTTAGTCAGCAGGTGGTGGCAAAAGATCATTTTTGTGTGTACGTATATGAGCAGTTGGTGACGTGAAGTGAATCAGTCAGTCATTGTTTACATAGAACAGCGCTCCGTGATCGCTGGTATTACTACTACAAAACTACAGCTAGAAAATAGCTTTAAAGGGCTTTAAACTAACAACTTCAGCATTAAGGCTCATCACAGCTAAGAGACACAACAGACTGATTAATTACACAACTCATTACTTACCTTACTGGAGTTTCCACATAGGAGAAAAAGTACTGTTCAAAATGGCGGAGGACATTAAGGTTTCTATAGTGAAAGACTCCTTCACCAGCTACTCGATCTCCAGAAAGCTGATCTCCAGAAAGCTGACAGCATCTCTGCTTGGGTGTGGCAACAGGAGATCGCATCTCTCTCTCTCTCTCTCTCCCTCAATCTCTCTCCATCACACACACACACACACACACACACTCAATTACACAATTACACACACACACACACATACACACACACACAATCGTGCTATATGGCCCTAAATCAGCACTGCTGTGATTACCTGTGGCCGAATCACAGCAGTGTTGATGTAGGGACATATAGCACTCTTGCTCATGTGATATTGCTTAATTATTTCCTTTTTTTACATTTAAGTAAATACATTAGATATCATGACATCATGCTTGATGCTAATTTCTAAATATGCAATTGTTAATTGTTGTACTAATGTTAACATATATAAATAACTTTTAATATTAAGAATGTGTTAGTTGAAATTAACATTAACCTGTCTGACCTAAATGTTCTGTACTGAAACTTGATAATTACTTTACAAATAAATAAGTAAATACAGTGCATTCAGAAAGTATTTAGACCCGGTTTAGTATTTATTTTTTCACATTTTGCTAAGTTGCAGCGCAGCTTTATGCTAAAATGCTTTAAAGTATTTTTTCAATCTACACCCATATACCATAGTGACAAAGCAAAAAAAAAATTTTTCATTACTTTTTAATTTTTCAATTTACTGAAATTATTCACATTGACATAAGTATACAGACCCTTTGCTATGACACATGAAATTTAGATCTGGTACATCCCATTTCTCTGGATCATCTTTGAGATGTTTCTACACTTTGATTGGAGTCCACCTGTCACAAATTCAATTTATTGGACATGATTTGGAAAGACACACACCTGTCTATATAAGGTCTAGGGGTGTAATGGTTCAAAATGTTCATGGTTCGGTCTGTATCATGGTTTTAGGGTCACAGTTTCGGTATGGTTCTGTATTTGCTATGTTCAAGGGAAAAAAATATATTACTGCCAAACGCAAAGTAAGAGTACAGGAAAACACTTGAAAAGGTTTGCCCTTAAAAAAATTAGATCACGGATTAACTACTACAGTAACCATAGTTTAATCATGATATTTTTTGTAAAATCATAGTAACCACTAAATCAACATGGTTACTGTCACGGTTACAATATATAGTAATATAATGGTTACTCTATGAAACTACAGTATTACTGTTGTAAAACTGTGGTTAATTGTATCATAACCATGATTTCTGCTAAGAAAACCATGGTGACAGCAGTCATTGTAATTACAGTCATGGTTATTACAATATTAGGCTACTTTCTCCCCAATTTTAGAATGCCCAATTCACAATGCACTCTAAGTCCTCATGGTGGCGTAGTGACTCGCCTCAATTTGGGTGGCAGAGGACGAATCTCAGTCGCCTCCGAGTCTGAGACTGTGAATCTGTGCATCTTATCACGTGGCTTGTTGAGCACGTTACCGCTGAGGTGTAGCATGTGTGGAGGCTTCACGCTATTCTCCGCGACATCCAGGTATCAACTCACCATGCCCCCCACCAAGAGCCAACCACTTATTAGCAACCATGAGGATGTGACTCCATGTGACTCTATCCTCCCTAGCAACTAATCAAGAATTGGGTTTTTCCTTTGACATTATGGTGTATGGAGTGTAGATTGATTAAAGCATTTTAGCATAAGGCTACAACAAAATAAATGTGAAAAAATGAATGGGTCTGAATACTTTCTGAATGCACTGTATATGATGTATAAACAATTTACAATTTTATATCTGTATTTTTTTTTTCTTTACAGTAAAGGGGGGGGGGGGGGGGTGTTCTAATGAAAACAATAGGCTTAATCTTCTTTCTAAATCTCAGTTCTACATAGGCTTCATTTTATTTATGAAAATATTAATTATTTATGTTTATTTAGGGCTAAAATTTGACCTAGTCATATTTTTGACAAGTTTAAGGGGAGACAACACAATCTTTCCAGCTATGATAACCTTGCCAGTCATCTCCCTTGTCTTCTAACTGGACAGTAATAATGCAATGCTGTGGTTTCCTCACCACTCCTCATCCTAATATCCCTCCATTTTGTTGGAGACATCATATTCCCAGGGTTGAGGTGTAATGGTAAAATTGCCTGATTCAGCAGCATCCCCCTGCTTGGCCCCACCCCGTTGCTGACTCTGTTTGTATGATAGTATTGATTTGTTAACAACCTACTTTCAACAACTTCAAGAGGCATTCCAGGGAAATTCTGTCATCTTCTTCGTTAAATGTAGAACACAAGTAAAAATGAGAGTACATTACTTAAGGTCTTACTAGTATTTTTCAAAAAAGAAATATGCTAGCCCAATTTTAATTCTACAGACATAAATTGTGTAGCTATTTGCCCAATTTTCTGTGTTGTTCCAAATGAACAGGTCAGATTCTGCTTTTGGAAAGAAAAACAAAACAAGATTCGTATTCAACTTGTCGAGCAGCACACAAGAAGATAGTGTTGCTGTGTTGATCTGACTGCACTGAGAGAACTGAGACAATGAGCAATTGCTAGGAAGCAAATGAAAGCTAATGTGTTTCATTAATCCATGTGAAACAGCACTGCGGTTCATGCTCAGACAGTATATGTATCTACCAACGAGATCTAACCATTACCAGCTGTACACATACGAGTAAAATACAGGAAACGCTCATGAAAGTCAACTGTATTCACATATGTGTTTAAGAGCCCCCTTCATCACATCTGTTAATAATATACTGTTTTAGACTCATGTAATTTGTGTAAAAACACCAGAAAATAATTGATACATGAAATGCCTCTTGCTTACATCCATTGACTTGAATCAAATGTATTAAGCAAATAACAGGTGGCCATTAGATGAGCATATTAAATATAATCGAGAGTATAATGTATAACATGATTACTTTTTAGGGCAGATGGAGAATTGTTTGACCAGTGGCCAGGCCTGATATGGTGTGAAGACTGCAAAAAGAATTCTACTAATAATTTGATGAATATTAAAATGTGTGCTGTCAGCTGTGGTCCTATTATTTTATACAGATTATAAATCTAATAAACCTTGACAACACAAAGCTCCACTTCCTTCCAACAAAAGCTTTTTCCAGTGTTTCCCAACCACTAGTGTTCCGTGAAAGATTGTCAGGTGTACTGTGGAAAATTATGAAATTCCACAATATAAAAGAATAAATAAATAATAAAAAATGTATTTGCTGTGGCATTGCAAGAATTCATTTGCAAGAACAAATCTACAAATTAGAAAAAAACGAATTGTTATTTTTTTTTTTATACAAATGTTGTTTTTTTATGTAGTTTTTTTTAATTACGCAATTAGCGCTCTTGCCACCTGTGTAGGGAAGGGAGATTCCGCCAATTTTAAATAAATTATTAAAAGCATAAAAATTAAAATGAAAACCTGATTAACCATTTCATTATTAAAAAGTGTCCGCAAAATATGTGCAAAAAATGAAAATAAAATAATTCGATTTTCATTTTAATTTTCACTTTAAAAATGTATCATCCATCAAGTTAAACATTTAAAAAAAATTGTAAAAGATTTGACATTTCATTTTCATTACAATCCTCTACAAATTTTTAAATGAAAAGGCAAATGTGAATAATATTTCTTTTTTTACAAAGCTTTGTCTTAATGCTCACGCAATAATAATGACATAATTTTAAATTCAAATGCAAAGTCCAGTTATCATTTTATTTTTAATTTTGTCTTTTATTTTTCATTTTCACGTTTCAACATGTAAATTCTATGTTAATGAGTGGGTAGTGTTCAAGAGAGGATATTTGAATACAGTGGTTCTCACACTAGAGGGCACATCTAGCACATTAAAACCCCAGTATCCCCTCTATCACACTATGAAAGCTAGAGAAGGCATACATGAGTGTTTTGAAGCAAGCTTAATAAGTAATATTTGTCTTTCCTAACACAGTAACATGAAAATGAAACGTTTGATCTGCTTGGACCTGGCATATGATATAATCATGAGCATTCTGCACTGGCAAGTTTTAAACTTCCTTTTTCATAATTACATCCATATTTAGCCAATATCAATAAGCATCCCAATCGAAATGAGACCACTGACTGGTGAAAATACATTTATCAGACACATTTCTTGAGTTTGAGACTCTCTCTTACCACTCGATTGCAGCATGACATTGTCGATGTCATTCATTTTCATGTTACTGTGTTAGGAAAGACAGATATTACTTATTAAGCTTGCTCTTATAATAAAACAAATCACTCATATATGCCTTCTCTAGCCTTGATAATGTGATAGAGGGGATACTAGGGGTTTTAATTGGCTGTGATGGGAAACAATCCATTAGACAGAATTCACTTTTTTATTTTACCTGTAACATCTGCAAAATAAAGTTTTATTTTTTTAATTTGACAGGGATGATTCATTGTTATAGTGAAAATTACAATTGCAATCAAATCATTTAATTTTGGCACATATTTTGCAGACACCTTTTAATAATTAAATGGTTAATCTGTTTTTCATTTTTATCCTTTTAATAATTTATTGAAAATTGTCAGAATGTGCCTCCCACAGGGATAGTGGTGTGCAGTGGGATTTTTTTATTATTTATTTTTATGTCAGAAAAAAGGTTGGGAAACACTGCCTTTTTCATCAGATCTCCATCGATTGCAGTTAATTGTTACATAGTACCGTGTATCTTACAATGCAACATAGACATGAAAATGGACATCAACAGCATCAGGAAAATAAAGTCCTTCCTTATTATGCCACTCAGGCAGACTACTGTTACTGCCTGCTGCACCAATTTGCCACGATGTTCTTTTTTTTTTTTAGGTTAATTGTCCTTCTAGTTTAGCAAGCATTGGGTTTTGTTGGCTACATGTACTGGTAATTCACTCAAATGTTATTTATGTACTTAATTTTCAGTTGCTTTCAGAAAGAGTCTGCTAAGAACATAAATGTAAATTTATATCAGACGTACACATTTTTAGTAGTACATAGTACACCCCTCCAACCTCTTTTCTCTTATGAATGCTTTATTTTGTCTTACACAAAGTGTGTGGTTTGTTGGCATAGAGCTCCTCAACACCATCTGTTCCACCACTGCACATGGACACACTAATGGTGGTGCGGCTATCAATATGAGGACTCTCCATAGACATAATTATTTTTATACTGTACGAACTATAGATTCTGTTCCCTAAACCTAACCCTCACAAAAACCTTTCTGCATTTTTACATTTTTTACATCATCATTTAGTATGTTTTTTAAGCAATTTGAATTATGGGGACACTAGAAATGTCCTCATAAACCACATTTATAGCATAATACCCTTATAATTACCAGTTTGGTGTCATCGTGTAATCAAAAATGTCCTGAGATTGCTGGTGGGACTAATGGCAAACCCCAAGAAGTGCACAATTGGATAGGTGGAGGTACGGTATCTGGGTTTCCACTTGGGTCACGGGCAGGTGCCTCCCCAAATTACTACAGCGGTTGTGGCCTACCCAAGACCAAGAATGAGGTGAGACCGTTTCTGAGGCTGGCTGGATATTATAGAAGGTTTATGCCTAATTATTCGGACGTCACCAGCCCGCTGACCGATCTCACTAAAAAGGGAGCCCCAGACCCAGTCCAGTGGTCGGAGCCATGCCAACAGGCTTTTATGCAGGTGAAAGCTGTGCTTTGTGGTGAGCCGTTGTTACATGCTCCTGATTTTTCTTTCCCTTTTGTTGTACAGACCGACGCGTCAGACAGGGGGTTGGGAGCTGTGTTGTCCCAGGTGGTCAAGGGGAGGAGCGCCCTGTGCAAAGTACAGAAGAAGTGTCTGGCCATCAAGTGGGCAGTCCTCACACTTCGGAACTACCTCCTGGGACGGGCTTTCACCCTATGTTCGGACCACGCCCCCTTCCAGTGGCTCCATCGCAAGAAGGATACCAATGCGCGGATCCCCCGTTGGTATCTGGCTCTTCAGCCTTTTTAAGTTCAAAGTGGTCCACAGGACAGGGGCACAGATGGCTGTTGGGACTTCCTCTCTAGAAATGGGGGAGTGCTGGGCAGGCTGGATGGCTGCCTGGCCTGAGTCTGGTGGTGGGGGTGTGGTTGATACGGTGGCTTGTGAATGGAGAGCGAGATCAGGAGATGAGAACTGTAAGGATAATCACCTGGCAATGATTGTCTCTAACAGCTGTATGTCATTGCAGTGAGAGTTGGAGATGGATTTAAGAGCGAGCCAGATGCCAGTGAGGGAGAGAGAGAGAGTTACCTCACACACACCCCGAGACTGTGTTAAGCTGTGTGCGCTGAAAAGTGTGATTAGTTAGCGAAGTGCAAAAATGCCAATTTTTGTATTATAAAATAATTATACCTTTTGAGATGGATTTGCTGTCTCCCGCTTCCTCCTTGCAACCCCATTATGAACTTTGTTACATCCCGCCTTGATTTGACCAGCAGTTTACCCCTAAGAAACCTGTCATGGCTGTCTTCAGCTTGGTGTCAGCAAAGGTGGGCAGAGTTAGTGTAAATAACCTTTGCCAACATTATGGGCAATTTGCACTTAGTGTAACTAGACACGCTGATAAAAAACATTTTAAACAAATCATTAGCAATACTGTATATGTTGATGACTATTGATAAAGAAACGAATCTAGATTGCTACAGGCTTCTATTCCATTTAGAGGCAGAGATATTGACAAAACATTTTGGAAGCCGCATGAGATCACAAAATAGACTGAATGTCTATGGAAGAGCACATGGTATGTGCTCAGCTGCAGTAGAGTGCCACCTGCATTTCTCACCTGTATATTGTGATGAGGAAATGTATTTTTCCCAGTACTTGCTGCCATCTAGTGGAATGAACTAACACTGCAACATAGAACAATCAGAGCCTAAATTACAGACTTTCAAAAACAGAACAATAAAAAAGTTTTAATTATTGATTTATTTTTTATTATTATTTTTTTACTCTACTATATGTGTGTAAGATGATCTGTTACATTTAGGCATAAAGAATGCAGGTGGCAGCCAAATCCTGCAGCAGAGTATAAGGGGTTCAACTTCAGTGTTTAACTCCATACCTCGCCACTTGAGCTACTGACATGAATGGTACCTCAAACCATGCAAATTGTTGAGGAAAGGTGTGCTAATCATTTTTTACGTAATCAGATGATTTTTGCCTAGTGGACGATAAATCAGGCAAAATAAATAAATAAAAATCCCATAAACTTACACTGAAAGGTGCACTTGAGCCATATCTAAAGATCAAAATATCATGTAATAATAAAAGTGACAGTGTATGTTTAATAGTGAGAGCACTGGTCAATGATGACCAGAATGAGGATAGCACAAACACTCAGGATGCAATGCCACATGTTCAAATTAGTCAAAAAAAAAAAGGACATCAATAGACTATAATTACAAAAATCAGTCAGATGAGACCACCTTTGGATACATACACCAGTGGGGATTGTGTTGGATTAGTTCTGTGAACAAAAGCAGGACCCAAATATAAATCAAGAGTTTTACAGTTTACAATCTTAACAACTGACAATGACAGCACAAGTGCATTATGTGCTGAGGCAGAGAACAGGAAATGCTAAATTTATCCTCACATTAAATAACGTAGTCTAACAAAGCTGAAAAGCTTTCATCCTTCACTCCCAAACTTTTAAGTAAGAACTGTCAGTCAGTTTGAAGGGAGTAAGAGTAATCTCAAGCTATTTGGCCCGTCTTTAGCAAAAATGCAGTCACAGAGGCCACACAGAGAATACAGTACTAACATTCAGAACCTATTCATATGTAAATTCAGTTCAATTAAGATATATTTGAACAGTTTTTACAGTAGTGGATATTTCAAAATAGTTTGAGGTCCAGACCCCCATGTTAGATATTAATGCCGTTTATTTGTTCAAATGAAAGTGAATGGGAACTGATGCTGTTGAGCTCCAAAAATGACCAGAAAATAAATATAAATGTACCACAAAACGTTCAAATTAATTGTGAGCTATATTCCAAGTCTGCTGAAGTGATATGATAGCTTTGAGTGACAAAAGTTAATCTGTTATTCACTGAAAATCTTCCAATTTGCGGTAGCTTTTTAAAATATATATAAAAAGATATTCAATATAAATGTGCATGAAAACAAAATTGTTATTTATTTATTTGTTATTTTTTGGAACTCAAGTCCCCATTCACTTTCACTGTATGAAAAGAAGCAGCAAGTGCTACATGTTTGGAATGACATAACAGTGAGTAAATGATGACAGAAGCTTTATTTCATTGGTTAACTATTCATTTTAACTTTATGCTCAGGCAAAGGTTTTACTCAAAATCACTGTGCTGGAATTATTTCATGTTAATGCGATGAGTCATTTTCTCTTGCCCTGCGACATTGTGCAGTTCTAAATGTGGGAAATGAGGTAGCCAGACATTGCTGAAGACACTGCCTGGAAAAACAGATGGTCTGTGAAAAGACATGAAAGAAAAATTGTTTATTCGGTTTCAATGATCAGTTATCATATTTATTTATGTGTGATATATGAGTCTTCTGGCAATAAAGATGCTTGTCGCATGATTGATAGTCTCTACTATGACATCACTTTATCTGACCATATTGACTTGATATTGGATATGATATTTGGATGGCATTAATCATGGAAATCATTGTCTGCTTGTAGTATTTTTGAAAGTGTCATATAGGCCAGTAAATCCAGAGACAGGTGTGTAAAGAAATGGTTTGCAAAACGTCATGGCTTGCAATTAATTTTGTGCCCAAAGAACCAAAAGTTGTAATGATTTGACAGAAAAAAATAAATAAAAAAATATATTTTCAATTTATGAAACAATAGAGAAGAATAGTGTGTAAATGTAGAAATGGGTGGTAAAGCATGCTGTTGACATGACAAATTACATGCCTATTGTTTATGTCTTATGGATATACTTTTAAAACAGTGAGTAGTTTAATGTTTACAGATTGGCCATATTGACTTCCATTGTAAGTGCCTCAATGTAACCTGGATTTTTGCCTTTTTTTTAAACATTAAAAAAAATAATTTCTGTTGTTTCAACATTATGCCACAAATGTTGTCGAGCATGACTTGTATTAAACCGTACTGAATAATGCTTTAATAATAATATATGTTTAGCGTTTCATGACTTGTTTCATTTTGTAATGGCTGTACTATTTAATACAATTGTCCAATAGGTATGTGGGTGGCAATGAACAGTGATTTGGTTAACACACAAACAGAACTACATCCCCCAAATGTTCGCGGGAATAATTGAGATGCAGCCAATGAGCTTCAAGAACACGTGGTGACGACATAAATTTGATCCTTTTATGCGCGAACTTGACTTGCATTGAGCTGAGAAATCGGCGCGAGGCGAGCTTTGTCATCGTCATTCAGACCTGGATCTTTTTGTTTGAAGGTGGGTGTCTCTGCATTGTTATCAACAACTTAAAAAAAAAGCGTATGATTAATTTTTGCGATGCATTCATATGCGCAAATATATTTTTGTATCACTCGCAGACCATCGTGTAAGTCAAAATGGGGCTGTTATTGTTCGGAGAGCATGCACCAAGTTTATCAAACACTCGCGACGACTTCCTCGCGTGGATTAATGGATGTATATGCTAATTTCGTCTTTTTTTTATATAAAAAAAGGCTTTTGAATGAATTCACAATATTGAATCTGTTAATATAGTACTTGAAAACAATAGCATGCATTAAATTCTGATGAAATATTAAAGTTATGCCTTTTCATGCTCATGCATTTTAAGCGACTAAAATTCCGTCTGGATTTTCCTGGGTTGTAATTCATATTGCATTGTTCTTGATGCACGTGGCGCCATGATCGTTGAAGCAACCCGTAAACATGTTAGAGAACAGTAGTGATGGGTTACATAATGGCTCCTTGATGTGTATGTTTGGTTGAGTACATGTAGTGAGAAGGGCGGAGCTCAGCACGCGGTAACGCTTGACCGTCTTTGTTTGGATTTGTTCTCTTAAAGGGGCCTTTGTATCTCCATAAAATGCGTTTAGTAGTCCGTTTAAGATCGCTATTCTAGTGGATTAACGCAAACAAAAAACGAAGTGTGTATCATGCAATAGAATACTTTAAATGTATTTGCTTGGAGTATTTAGAAGAGGGGTACAGTAGCGCGTGCTTTGAAGAAATCGCGCCAGTTTTCCCCCGCGAAGCTGTAGAGTTGCCTGTGAACCATTGCGCGCCAAATTCAGAACATGTCAACACCTGTGCATTTCAAAATAGATGCCCATCTTGTAATCCGTTGCATTTTATATATCATGGACTTGATCCACCTTTAGATTTACTATGTGTATGAGGATTAACTTTGCTGTAGTTTGGGGAGATATGCTGAAACCGGGAAAATGATGCCTACAGAGGCAGAATGAAATTAATGTACCTTTCAAACTGGAGACCAGTTTCCTTGGGTTCCGTTCATTCAAAACGGATATCAGTAAAGCCATTAAATGATTGGGCAGCAAGTAGTGATGCAGCTAGAATGTCTTTAGTAGTGAGTATAAACTGTCAAAACTCTGAAATGTATGCATTAATGGGCGGACTTTTTTTTTTTTTTAAATTTTTTTTTCGAATAATTGGGTGGCATTTGTGGTTCTGTTAAAACGCACCAGCTAGGATTGATGTACACTGAGCTGAATTGTGCTGCACTTTTCTGAATTGCTGCCCATTCCTTGTTTTTCAGGCTTACTTTGACCCAGTCCTCTTCTGCAACAATGGCCTCCCTGAGTGGTAAGCGAACTGCATTCATATGTTGGTGTAAAATAGGCAGATGTGTTTTTTTTTTTTTTTTTTTTTTTTTTTTTTAGTATATCACCAAAGAAGATTCTTTTAAATTGGGCAGTGTACAACCGTTTCAAGTACAGGTTGTTTTCAGGAATTCAGGTTAAGGAGCTGGATAAGCGTGCCTCGGGGCAAGCGTTTGAGGTCATCCTCGGCAGTCCTGCTCCAGATGCTAAGAGCGAGTTCCCCCTCTCCCCTGCAAAGAAGAAAGACCTTTCCTTGGAGGAGATCCAGAGGAAACTAGAAGCCGCAGAGGAGAGACGCAAGGTGCATTTCCTTACTCTTTCCCTACATTTTTACAGTTTGAAAAGTCTGCTTTTATAAGACATTGTGCCTCGTTCATGAAACTTGATCGGAACCCATTGGTTTGTAGTGTAATTTATGTAAATTGGACGATTTACATTAATTCAGTAGTACAATTAAGAATACATTTGCTCTGCTCTTATTTTCTAATATATTGGTCTGACCTACTTCTATCCATTCCTTTTCTAAATTAGGCCTGTTCCAGTGGGTTTTTTTTTTAAAAAAATCTTATTTCTGGCTTCTGAAAGTCATCGACTAATACACATGGTCTTTTACTCTAGTCTCATGAAGCAGAGGTTCTGAGGCACTTAGCTGAGAAGCGTGAGCATGAAAAGGAGGTGCTTCAGAAAGCTCTAGAAGAAAACAGCAACTTCAGCAAGATGGCAGAAGAGAAACTCAACCAGAAAATGGAGGCCAACAAAGAAAACCGCTCCGCAATAATGGCAGCTATGACCGAGAAATTCAAAGAAAAGGTAAATGATGATCTGGTGTCGGCCTTCATTGCTGATTTGTGTTTTTTGTATTTTTTTATTTATTTTTTTTTTTTTTATTTAAAAAGTTAATACGTTTTGCTTTGATTTCCAGGACAAGAAACTGGAAGAGGTTCGAAAGAACAAGGAAACCAAAGAGGTCCCCTGTGATGCAGAAAACTGAAATTTACAATAACTGGGGCTTCTGATGGGGTTTTTATACATAACCAAAGATTTATTTTTCTTTATCTATTGATGGCCTGTTTGTTTTCCTTTTTGGGTGAAGTTCATTGCTCATGAATTAAAAATAAATAAATAATTGGACCAAAAAAAAGTGACGTTCCATCATGGGTCTATATTCAGAAAAAAAAACTGCAGCTCTTGGTTTATGTATATAGCAGCGATCAGCTCATGTTGCATCTGTGCACTATTTTCAGAATTTGCAGCTTAGTCATCTGATATATAGTGGTGTTCTTCACCCTATAGGGACATATGTGAGTGATCTGCTCAAATCTTCACATGTCTGTAATGGTATGCACTTGAGCTTCTGTTCCTGCTTTCATGTGGTTGAATGCGCTTGATTCCGTTTTTCTGCTGTGAGCACATTTCTCCATGTAGGACTGAAAATGTGTAGAGGTATTTACACATGAAATGCAAAAATACCAATACACTTTAGCATCTTGATGGTGAACTTGTCAACTTAAAACTGTTGTATTAAAAGTGAAAAATAAAGTGATTTAAGCTAGTATGGGTGGGGTGTTTTTTTTTATTTTTTTTTTATTAAATTAAACATAAGGTAAGTTGTTTTTTTTTTGCAAATGTAAAGTTGAGGGATAATTGCATAGTTTGCTTGTTTATCCATTTTAAAACTTGTTTTTCTTATGCCAACTGGAGTTCCGTTAGCATGATTTACTTTTCATCGGTTTGATATTTAACGTTTACAACCCATTGAACCGACTGCACATATATTCCTCAGCCTCATTTTCAATTTCAAAATATTAATTGAAGCTTATTTGGGCCAGATGCCATATTTTAAGTTGAATTGCTGCTTCAAAGCTGTACCTAAAAAGCAAAGAGTCAGTTGTTGACTAGAATATAGGGTCGTTGATCTGTTAAGTCGAAGTAATACAATGCATGTTTGAAGAAAAACATCTGTATATCATTGATTGTGGCTCTGGTGTACAAAGGTGTTTTTCTATGACATGCGCAGTTTAAATTGATTTGTTTTTGCAAGATAACCACCGTTTTTGAATTTTGATCTAAGAAATGGTAGGCCCATGGTCTATAGGCTTAATAAAATAAATAATTGGGGTAATAAGATGGATCATGATCTGTTAAGTAGCAAACGACCAATTTTGGTAATTTGACTAAAGATCAATAAGAAAAGCATTTGACCTAGCTTAAGTCAAACTGCACTGGAGTCTTCACCCATAACCATCTTGAGTAATTTAAGTTGGCATGAATCTGGAACTTGTATTTTTTTTTTTTTAATTCTCAAGCCAATTTAGTAAGTAATGATGAATAATATAAAAATTGTCATTAAATTATTCGTTTGGACAGTGGACACGTTTAGAAAATAAAGCATGCTTTTGAAAAAAGTGTCCTAACAATGATCACTAGTCCAAAGCAAGTGATGATCATTTGAGCATACATGTTAATTTGAATAGAATTATTCCAGTCACAAAGACATTCAATATTGAGTGTGTGTGGCCTATATACGGTGCATCCGGAAAGTATTCACAGCGCTTCACTTTTTCCACATTTTGTTATGTTACAGCCTTATTACAAAATTGATTAAATTCATTATTTTCCTCAATTCTACAAACAATACCCCATAATGACAATGTGAAAAGTTTGTTTGAAATCTTTGCAAATTTATTAAAAAGAAAAAAAAAAAATGTACATAAGTATTCACAACCTTTGCTCTTTACTTTGTTGAAGCACCTTTGGCACCAATTACAGCCTCAAGTCTTTCTGTGAATGATGCTATAAGCTTGGCACATCTATTTTTGGGCAGTTTCTCCCATCTTTTTTTGCAGGACCTCTCAAGCTCCATCAGGTTGTATGGGGAGCGTTGGTGCACAGCCATTTTCAGATCTTTCCAGAGTTGATCAATCAGGTTCAAGTCTGTGCTCTGGCTGGACCACTCAAGGACATTCACAGAGTTGTCCCATAGCCACTCCTTTGTTATCTTGGCTGTGTGCTTAGGGTCATTGTCCTGTTGGAAGATTAACCTTCACCCCAGTCTGAGGTCCAGAGCACTCTGGAGCAGGTTTTCATCAAGTATGTTACAAGTAAGTACATTGCTGCATTCATCTTTCCCTCGATCCTGACTAGTCTCCCAGTTCCTGCCGCTGAAAAACATCCCCACAGCATGATGCTGCCACCACCATGCTTCAATTTAGGGATGGTATTGGTCAGGTGATGATGTTTCCTCCAGACATGACACTTGCCATTCAGACCAAAGAGATCAAGCTTTGTTTCATCAGAACAGAATTTTGTTTCTCATGGTCTGAGAGTTATGTGCCTTTTACTGAGGAGTGGCTTCCGTTTGGCCACTCTACCATAGAGTGCCTGATTGATGGAGTGCTGCAGAGATGGTTGTTCTTCTGGAAGTTTCTCCTCTCTCCACTGAGAAATGCTGGAGCTCTGTCAGAGTGAACATAGGGTTCTTGGTCACCTCGCTGACTAAGGCCCGTCTCCCCCGATCGCTCAGTTTGGCCAGGTGGCCAGCTCTCGGAAGAGTCCCGGTGGTTCCAAACTTCTTCCATTTATGGATGATGGAGGCCACTGTGCTCATTGGGACCTTCACTGCTGCAGACATTTTTCTGTACCCTTCTCCAGATCTGTGCCTCGATACAATCCTGTCTCGGAGGTCTACAGACAATTCCTTGGACTTCATGGCTTGGTTTGTGCTCTGACATGCACCATTAGCTGTGGGACCTTATATAAACAGGTGTGTGCCTTCCAAATCATGTCCAATCAACTGAATTTACCACAGGTGGACTCCAATCAAGTCATCTCAAGGATGATCAGTGGAAACAGGATGCACCTGAGCTCAATTTTAAGTGCCATGGCAAAGGCTGTGAATACTTAGTACATGTGATTTTTTTTTCAAACTAACTTCTTTCACGTTGTCATTATTGGGTATTGTGTATAGAATTTTGAGGAAAATAATGAATATAATCCATATTGGAATAAGGCTGTAACATAACAAAATGTGGAAAAAGTGAAGTGCTGTGAATATTTATTATAGGGCTTTAATGCATTTATTGTCTCATCACTCTTCACTTTCTCTAATCTCTGCTCCCTCACTTCATCCAGTCATCAAAAGGGCACCTTTAGATTTGTGAACAGCAATACAGTGTCTTTTTCTTCTTTAAAAAATGGTCAAAAAGAAACATTTCTCCAGAAATTCATCAGTCTCTTTTTGTAAGAGATGAAGGAGCAATGCACTACTGTTTTGAAAGAAGAAATACAACTGGATTAACCAGGGTATAGAGAGAAGTGGATGGCCCAGATACTCAACAACAAGAAGACAAGTATATTAGAGTGTCTAGTTTGAGAAACAGATTCCTCAAAGTTTACTAGCAGCTTCAATGACCAGTACATGCCAAACACCAGTTTCCTCCTGGGATCAGGGCTGGAACTAGGGGGGTGCAGGGGTGAGCTTTGCCCCCCAAAATTATTCCTCTGCCCCCCCGAATTGAAATGCATTCTCTTTTTTTATTTTTCGGCCAGCATAATCTCCTCACCTGATTCTGAACTGCAGTTTAAAATAAGTAATACTACATAGACAATACATGAGTGGTAAATATGAGAGTTACATCTTGTAATATTTAAGGCTGTATATTCAATCGTGTCAGATCCGGGTTCAGTTCTTGAACTTCAGTTAACAATACCATGACTCATAAATATGGCGACAAAAAGTAAAAAAAAAAAAAAAGAGGTCACCAATAGCAGAAATAGCAAAGTATTACTTGAAAGTCAGTAAACTTTCAGCGCTTAGCCTGCTCTATCCAGTATCAGAATGAGAGTAGAGATGTCCGATTCATTTGAATGAATCATTTCGGTTTGGTTCTTTTCAATGAATTGTACAAATGGGTTACCACAGTGGTCTGAATTGGTTCGTTTGCAGTTCAGTTTGGTTCAGTCAGCTAACTCACATGCTGAATAATTTTTGGAGAGGTTTCTCACCCAGTAAAACGGTGACAGAATGATCAGAGAACAAAAAAAGCACTAGATGATGTGGAATACTTCAAACAACTGAAAGCAACACCACATCATTTTGTTTGCCAGTGAAGAAAGTCTATTAATAAACTCAACCAATGTATGTGCAGCTTTTGAAGAACCTTGTGCAGGTAAAGATATTTCAACCAAAACAGTACATGAAAATGTTGCGTAATATTTCACTGTCTTGACATTACATTTACCGTGGTAGTACTATGGTATTCTTTGTACCTTGAAAGTACCATGAAAACTAGCCTATGAATATGCTAATAATTAAGTACCAATGTATTTATCAAAGTACCATGAAATTACCATCCTAAACCACCACATTGCACCTCTTTTTCAGATGTTTTTGTATTCTAATAAATAAGCATTATATCAGTGATGGAGTTTGTTATATTTAATATTATGATTCGTGGTCATTGTAGTTGTTATCAGTGGAGTTGAGTGTCAGCGGGCGGCGATGTTCTTTCGTCCATCTACTCACTCTGCACCTTGCGTTTCTTTCCAGTTAAATCGCAATCTATGTTTATTAAATAAAAGATCTATATCAAGGCGGAATAGAACCCAGAACTCCTTGAACAAGACAACGGAGTCTCACGTCGAAGTCGTACTAATGTATACGAATTAACCAAGTGGCTAAATCATACAATATTGTACGAGCTAGGTTGTATGAAAACGTATGATTGTTTCTCGCATTCAAGAAGCGTGACTCAAATACATTGCGATACTTGGCAACAGTTTACCTGTGTCCTTTATTGGTAAGTAGTCATTCCCACCAGTGCTGTCTTAACTGTTGCCAAATATCACGAAAGTTGCGTCATGCTTCTTTAATTCGAGTAGCAAACGTATTTTTTCGAATGACCCAGCTCATACAATATCTATGATTTAGCCACTTGGTTAGTTTGTGTACATTAGTATGACTTCGAAGTGATACTGTGTTGAACAAGATGCAAAAACTTTACTATGAGACCAGTCAGTCATTCTGGTGCATGTCTTAGCCTACTGATCTTATCCTCTGACTAACAAAATCCCAGTAATGACAGTATTAACAGTATGGATCAAGTTAGTTAGTTATTAAATTAATTTGCATTATTTATTAGAGCACTTGAATAAGTCATTATGAATGTCTCTTTATCAAAACACATAGCCTAATTAATATTCATGAGTTTTGCCACTTTGTCCAAGTGTATCTCTCTGCACCCACTTCATGCCCACTACATGTAACGCCCCCTTTGGATAATCAAGCGATTCTATTGGCTACAAGAACTTTTTTAAATCCTATGCAATCACTATGATTAATTTTCTTTAAACTTTAAATATGACAAAGAACAACTTTGAAATTATATGTCACATATCATATTATTAAACAGAAGATACAAATGGTAAACTGAACCAAATCATCTCTGACTGAGCTTGATATTAATTTTTTTTGGAAGTGCTCTTTACTCTAGTCCTGAAGGTGCTAGTACAATTTCTGCTTGTTCAATAATAAAAAAAAAAGATATAAATATATATAAAAACATTTAGATATTCTGTTTTGTCCAATTATCTTACAGGCTAATTGGTTAGTCTATTAGCTTAGCATACCGCTAGCTTCTTCTCCTCTTCTCTTGTATTACATTTCTCCTCACGGTTTCCACCTATTGATACGGCGGTATGAATTTTAATTTGCTGTATATTTAATGATTTTACAAACTTTGTGGTTATGGATAGGTTGTAATGCTTTTACCCAGAGAAAGTTGAGTGTTGAACCTGTTGGTCAACTTAAGAAACAGAGAGCCAGGTGGCAGGTATTCATAATCCACAAATTTACTGGCTGATTCGTAGTCACAAACTCTCTTCATACATGAAAAGAGAGAGTAAAGTAAATGGCACTCACTGAGCATCACAAATAAAATAAAGAAATAAAAGGGGGTGCAACAGTAAAGCAGAGAAGTTCTGTCGCCATTATTCTTCACATGTGCACATGTTCTGGGAACACACGCACACACACACACACACACACACACACACACACAGAGCATTACAATACTCTGCATGTAATGCATGCAAATGAGAAAGGCTATAGTCTTAATGGTGCCGTGCATACACAAATGTGAGTCACATAACCAACTGTTACATAATCCCCCCAGGAAAACAAAGGCTGTCCCCATCCAACACAGGAACAGATGCAACTTTCCAGCTCACATACATGGTCAGTAGAAATTTGTTAGAATCACACAAGAAATGTATTAAACAGGTACAGACAGTGGTGTAGTGGTGCCTGGAGAAGTGTGTATACTCTTAATTTATGCCCCCCATTTTTTTTTAAACCGGCCCAGCAAAGGATGAACGCCTTGTGTTATAAACACCACACATGAACATTGGACAACTATTCTCTAACTTTGCAAGTAGTCTGCGCCAATAGCTTCTTTTGTAAACTATCTCTTGGAACAGCTGATATGCAACAGATAGTGTAGGCCAGAATGTGCCACCTTGAAAAGTTTAAGGGGCATTTTGCAAATATTACTGGACCTACACAGGCCTAATGCATGAATATAAGATATATTCAAGATGAGGCAAGCATGGTGTTTCAGTCATAGATTAGTTTATTTTTAACAAACATTAAAATATCATCATCATTCAAAGAATTCAACAATATATTCAAAATAATATGTTAAAAAATAACAATATTTAGTTAAATATAATGAACAAAAATATATACATTTTACAACATATTTATGAAAACCACAGTGAAATTCTCTCACTCTCTCAGCCAAATGCAGGGTTTCTAAATAAGTCCTCATGTTTTTGGCTCAAGGGACTTAACTTCAGGTAGGTAAGTAGTGCAATACTTATATAAATACGAAATAACAAATAACTGTGTAACGCAGGGTTATGATGGGCAAGGAGGAGGCGAGAACCGGCTTGTCAATATAAATAATATTTTAATGAAGAACTTAAACAAAAGCATAAACAAACACATAGGACCACGGACATGTCCGTGATTAAGCTCTCTCTCTCGAACCGTCGTCACCGGCCGCCTTTATCCCTCGCGCGCCCCATCAGGCCGATTGGGGACCGGGCGTGCAACATTCCAGCCCGGCCCCGACCCCTCCACTCCACAAACTGATTTTGAACTCAATTTTTATTGCCAGTGCAGGTTTTGAAACCTGTCAACAGCCTGTCTACCCCTGTACTACAGTATATTCCAGACAGACTTGCTCTCTGCAAGTGTTTTCACACTGCATTGTCTAGAACGCACAGAAGAGTCAGCACGGTGACTCTTCAACCAGGTCCTTGTATACTTTCTAGGATCAAACTTGGAAGTAGAGGGTCCGTTGATGTTAATCATCATTAAGTTTGATATATTTGAGACCAGTAGGACAGCCTTTTTTCTGTGCTGATATTGTTCATAAGGCTAAAGTTCCTTTTACACTCTTCTGTGCTGACAGGGAGTTTTTCATACAGTTAATGAGCGGTTTTAGGTAGTTGGATTCACTGTTGGGCTCTTCCAGTAAGTCCTGCATCCCATTCAGTGCTTGGTCTGTGCACAAGTTAAATCGCTTGCTCAGTCGCTTAACTTGTTTCTCACCATGGCGGATGCTGAGGTTTGATAGCCATTTATTCTGAGCAAGGATGCTGATGTCCTTGATGGTCTCATCTTCGAAAGACAAGCATGGCTCAAGATTGTTAACAAGACTTTTTAAGAACTGGCCTGGGCTGATAGACTTGAGCATTGAATTTCTTTTCAAAGCTATAGATCGATACACTCCACTATCTTTTGCTTCTTAAGCCTCACTGTTTTTCTCACCTGGACTCTCTTTAAATTAATGTATTAATCTGATTGTGCATTTCAGCTGATGATCTGCTCTGAGGAGAGTTATAGAACGAGCCTGAAGCTCCTGTGACAGGACACTTCATGGAGTGTGTTATACATGACCCCAAGGTCACAAAGAAATTCATGACTTTGAACATGGTCCAATAATCCGCTGTATATTTGCTTCTCATTGTTGGACCTCCTCTCTTCAGAACAAGCATTCTTAAAGTGCTGCACAAGAGCTCCCACTGATGTCCAAAAAGCATGAGCAGTCCGAAAGCTACTGGCCACCCAGCGTACATCCAAGACTCTGCCGATGCGATGAAGTTGTGAGCCTACTTCAGCTGCTGCATCTTTGAGTTCATGCTCATTTTTGTTTGACATACTATACAGAAAATATAGCTTGTGCATAAAAGCTTTAAAGTGATTGACAGATTTTACCTAATCAACTGCATCTGACACAGCAAGTTTATGGTTCATACAGTGCCATACAAAAAGCTATGGGAATCTCAAGGTCAACCTGGTTGCTACTCCTGACTTTTTTCCTAACATGACGCTGGTGCCATCAGTGACAAATGTTACAGAGTTTTCAAGAAGCCATTCTTCTGTAAAGCCAGCATTAGTTAAACAAGTGAGTAAACCCTCTAATATGCCATCTGCTCTCATGTCATGACAGCTTTGTGACTTAAAGAAGAGGCCTTGTCAATTAGGACGGCTAACTTACTCGATGATGCTATTATGCTACTGACGATTTTGCTTTGCATCTCAATGCAAAATGTTTAGTTATTTGTGTTGCGAGTCATTCTACAAAACGGGTGCCATTTCCACTTTGCAATTTTCAAAATTTTCATTAAGAACAAACTTTTTATTTTTTTTTAATCTTATACTTAAAACACTTAAACTTGATATGCTAATTCTCAAAAAAAAATAAAAATATTTTCCCACCTCAGGCACAAAATCCTTATTAATATTATCCTTTTTATTCAGGCAAGGAAGCCTTTCTTATACCACCCCGTTACGTACAAAATGTACGCCATTAGAGTAGTAAAACAAGAAATAGATTTTTTAAATCTAATGTTATCCTAATAGTAAAATGTCCCTTTTTGGAAACCATCAATAGAAAGTCTGTAATTTAATCATTTTTTTTTTATTCTTAGATTTTTAATCTTGAAATATGAATTCGACATTTCAATGGCCTCATTGGGTATGGCATTGGGTATGTCATGGCCGTTTGGCACCAGCTTGTCTGCTGTTCTTTTCAAGGTTCCCCCAACACCGTCAGTGCCCCCTTGCCATGTCTTGCCTCAAAAAAGTTCCATGTTCCACCTTTCAGACCTCGTCTTGCGAGCTCTGTGCTAAATAGGAAGAAATTACCTTTCTGTTTTTATTGTGTCCATCACTCAGAAAGTGTAGAACAGATACCGGATTCATGTGTTCCCATATAGCTGGGGGGCTTTTGAGTTTGGAGGGTGACACTGTGCTAAAACAGATGGGCTCTTTTTTACCACCTATGTACAAAACACCAGTGTGCAGAGTAGCTTGTTGGTGCGAGGAGCAAAAGTGGACAGCTTGAATCTCTGAGCTCTATTTGCATGTGTAATTTTCAGAGAAGTCAATGTGGATCACTGCCTCCTCTTTTGACAGGATCTTTTTCAACTCTCTGCAGTAGGAGCACTGTTGATTTATGTTGAATGTGTGTCTTTTGAATTTATGAAGAAGAGTGTGGAATAACTCCATTAAGATTGTTTTGTGTGTCTTCCGTTGTTTTCTTCACTGTAATCTGAACAGTAGTAGGACCCTCCCTCGCATCTTCCCTTGCTTTCTCTGCTGGCCCATTGAGTGAATGCAACCTTTACTGAGCCATCAAATCTGGAGAGCTGAACAGTCTTGTCTTTGCATTCCTTGAACTCATCGTTCATTCACATTTTCCTGGAGGTGTCACAGGTTATCATTTTAGTCACACTCTTGAGATCTGAAGTCAATATGAGCCTCAAATTATGCAAGTATATTTTTTTACTTCTCAACGACAAATCTGAGATTGTCATGGATCTTGCACAGACATGTGTTCTGTTCAGGGAGAGTGGGATGTACAACCCAAAATGGGCAAAGTTTACAGAAAAGGGAGTATGATGTGTTGTTTGTTTTTGTGAAGATTTTTCATTGTGTCAACCAGAAACCTTTTCTGCTTCTTCACCTTGTTCCTGGTTATTGCTTGTTTTCGTCCAGTCGTTATCCGACTGTTGTCTTCTTGGGTGAAGATGGTTTTGACTTTGGACTTGAAAGCAGCATTGAACCTGTTTGTGGGATTTCTGTTGGTGGAACAGAGGTCTTCACTCCACTGCAAAGCTTCTTTGAAAATCCAAGGGCATTTATTGCAAATCCTTCTTTACAATCCTCCCCGCTGTTACCTTTACTATTAGTTGTTTTTCTCTTTCTTTTCTTGCTTTACAGTACTTACGTCTTCAATCAAGGCTTCATGATAGAGTATTGTTTTTCTGATTTTGGTGCTTACTCTGCATGTCTTAGTTAATTCATTTATATTTGAATGAGGAGAGTCACTTATTTAAGCGCTTATATCTTTTTCTGTGTTTGTCAGCATGTTTTCTTTCCTTCTCAAGCGATTTCTTTAGTTTTTCAATTTCTTTGCGTAGTGTATCGCTGTTCGTCCTGGAAATTCTCTTTCCTTCTTTATGTTGCCTGAAACAAAACAAAGATCTACTAGTAACTTAGGGGTTTAACACCATATGTAAAAACAATTACTCATCAATGATTGGCCTGCTACTTATTCTCTACATGTGTCCATTTATTTATAATCCTAACTGCTCACTACCCTGACCTTGAAGATTCTAATTGCTGCTTTGACTGTTGGACAGGATCTGGACTCAGAGGAAAGGTGTCCAGATTGTGCTTCCTAGCCTCTGCTTTCTCTTTTCTATTCTTGTTCTGCTTCCTCCACTTTTTACGCAGCTGACACTTCCGTCGCTCACTTAGATCACTAATCTTCTTCTTTTTTGCTCGCTCTACATCCCGTCTCCATCTCTGATGCTCACTCTCTAGATATTTTTGCCTACTCTCAGGATCAGCATCCCGACGTGCACGGCATCGCCGTTGTCTCTCAGCAGCGCTTAATGGAGCCATGATGGAGCTAAAGTGATGTAAGTGAGTGAGTGACATAGTGAGTGACTGAAAGTGATAGTGAGTGAGTGAGTGAGTGAGTGAGTGAATGAACCAAACAGGGTTAAGTTAATGGAAAATAAATTGATTAGGCTATATTCCTTGATTTCACACATCCTCACATTCAAACGGGAAGCAGAACCACCCCATCGCACCCCTTACCACCATGTCACAATAAAATATGTGACATGGTAGTAAATTTCATCCCAAAATTGCCGCAGATCTCACTTGTGTTCCTCACCTAGAATAAATGCATTCAATCTGAATTATAATTTTTTTTGCATTAATAATATAATTGTTTTTAGAAAAAAATGTTTTCCCTATCTATTTTGCATGACGGGGTGGCTGGTTTGAGCTTGACGGATCCTGCCTAACATGAAAAAGCCCCAAATAAACAAAGTAAAAGAATGTCAGTACTTGCCTGCTTTTGTTCTTGGTGGCTACAAGGCTCAAATGATGTCACTTCCACTTTGTGACGTCATTTAACGCAACAGTACATTATTTATAGATAATATAAGTTAGTATGACGGGGTGGTAAGTCAAACCGAGGGATGCACACAAATCATAAAATATTTACAAAAAATATGGTTTATTTAGAATTTTGAAAATATATCTTATGTAAACAGGGACACACATATAAACCTTAAAAATAATAAATGTTTGAAAAAAATATATAACTTATTTGGTGATATTTTGGATGCAAATGTCATGTTGGTCAACACGGACGTGTGATATTGGCTATACACTAATGAAAAATTATTACAAATAAAATGTTACTCTTTAAGAATAGTATTTTTTTAATCATATATCATGTTAACCAGAACATTTGAATTAATAACTTTAAGCTTTGGAAACACACTTTGGGACATTTTTTGTGCCTTATGCATCTCATCAAACGTTGCGGACCCAAATGGCACCCGTTTCATAGAATGACTCTTTCACTGTAACGTGAATGAAGTATTGAGCCCATCTTTATACCGTTCAATTCCTGCAGCTCAATGAGGCTCTCATGGTCAGAAAAGGGTCTGTTCTTTTTGTCCAAATGAAACACAGCTTCGGTTTCCTTCATTCCTTCATGACCGCTTCTTTCTGTTGTTCTACCATCTTCACAACTTGTGTGTGGGCCTTAGACAAAGCACGTTTCCTCACCTTATTTCTCAAGACTGGCATATACCCTGCTCTACATCCCTGGGTAGAGACTAGTAACTGGCATACATGTCAGCACAAGTCACACTAATTATACACTCTTTAAAGACACATTTCATTTTTTTTCCCTCTTCTTTTAACCATAAGTGGGAAATAACCTTTATTATATACTATTTAATAATGTCTCTACAATACAACATTTCTCAACAAGCTAACAAGCCAGTATACTTTCTCCCTTGTTTCTCCTTTTTACAAGCTTTAAAGAACATATTACTAAGAAAATTGGCACATAAAAATAACCAGCATTAACTCATTATTATTACTTAAGGTACCTATTAGAAGACCACCCTTAGGTGATTCTGGGGGCCAGTCTATGTCTTAGATTGTAACGATTGCCCTGAAGGTCAATATCACTATCAATTATGTCAGTGTTCTGGGTAGATATGTCAAACTTTATGTCAGGTAGTTGAACAAAACCATCTCTGTCATTGTCAGATAAACGCTTTCGGCAAAAGTCTCTGCAGATGCATAAATAGCAGAAGTTTCATTTGCTTTATCTTGTGGAAAACTGTCCTTCCATCTTCCATCAATGCTCTCATTTTCTTCCATAGGCTAATTTTGTATGTGCCCACTGCGTTGAGTTGAGTTCCATGTGTGGGAAGGCTGCCTGTTTACTACATGGAAGACATCAGCATCCTCTCCTGTATCCAGATTCATAAGTCTGTAATTCACATCCGATAGCTTTTGAATGACACGATATGGATCCGTGTACAGCGGTGCCAGCTTGGCTGTGAAACTGGCCAGAGCATTGGATGGGTTTTTACTATGATGAGGTCATCTAATTCGTAGGAAACTGAACAACGTCTTTTGTCATAGTAAAGTTGTCGTGACTGGCTTCAAGAACTGCCCTTGCATGATCATGTGCTTCCTTCAGTGATAACCTCAGGTTTTCAGGGTAGGGAATGCCAGGCTCGACAGTGTTATTATAGGAAGGCTGAGAGATCAAATCCAGTGGGGTGTTCATCTCTTGTCCATACAACATCATGGATGGGCTTATAGTGGACTTTCATGTGGTGCCATTCTCAATGCAATGCAGATTTGTGGGATGTACCAGTCCAAAACAGTGTGTTTATCACTGACATATGCACGGATGGCAGTTTTCAGAGTTCTATTCACTCTTTGTATTGCGTTAGTTTGGGGGTGATATGCAGTTGTGAGTCTGTTCTTAGTTCCAAGCATGTTCATAAAGACTGCTCACAAAAGGAGACCCTTTCTCTGAAATTAGGTAAGTGGAGGCACCATAACATGAAAAGACTCCATTGAGCAACTTGCTGGCCGCAACTTGGGCTTTAATTTCTTAAAGTACAGTAGCCCATCATGAATGGAGTACTGAGAAGAGTTGTCTTCATTTTTATCTTCCTCAGTTGTGTCCTCAATTTTACGGATGAGTTGTGGCTGGGTTACTTTGTTGCAATGGCCTAAAGTGAGATCAATCTGCAATCATCATAGTTGGCCACCTATTACAGCATAGTCTGGAAGGAGGTCCACTGGGAGCTTTGTACTATTCAGGGGGTTTCAAGACAGAGCGTCGGGAACCTTGTTTTGCGCCCCAGATTTGTGAACGACTTAAAAATCAAAGTCCTGAAAGCGGAGAGACATCGAGCCAGCTAGGTAGTAGGATTTGCATGGGGCATTTGCCAATTAAGGCCACTATGGTCTGTGAAGATGGTCACAGACCTTCAAGGCTGGAAGTGTTTGAGGATCCAAATAATGGCCAAACGCTACTTTTCCGGAGTGGAACATGGTTTCTCAGCCTTATGCAGGGCTAGGCTTGCATACACCACCACTATTTTTCTGCCTTCTTTATCTCTCTGCATCAAGGCAGCTCCAAGTCCTGCATCACAGGCATCAGCATGGATAAAGAAAAGGAGTGTGAATTCAGAGTATCGTAGAACATTTGCTGGTGTCAAACTGTTTTTGAGGAGATCCATGGCATTTTGGCAGGCACTATCCCACACAAATTCAACATCATTCTATGTAAGTATGAACAGGGGTTTGGATGTAACATGTAATTTTAAATGTAGGCAACACAAAGTTTACGTGCAGCACAACAACAACAAAAATATTTTCTGTATGAATATGCAGTAATCTTCATGACCCCCCCCCCCCCCCCCCCCCCCCCCACACCACCTTCTACTAGAGAGAGAGGCAGCTTGGGTCACTCTGGAGGAAAAATTAAACATCAAGGAAAAAATCAATGCAGCTTTTTGGACATTATCGAAAAGAAAAGTAATGGTAAGGATTTAAGTTACTTACATGTTTACCTTAATGTTTTAAACTTGTGGGCATGTCAAGGACATCCAAATGTTCAATTTCAAAAAATAAATATAACATTATGCTATGTATGTAGAAATAAGTGTGAATTTTGTAGAGAAATAGCCTACATTTTAATCATAATTGCCATAGCCAGTGGGTGACACCTGTCTCTCATTTTGGTTTATATTGGTGTTCCTCGTAGGCTAAGTAAATCAAATCATTGAAAAAATGGTCTGCATGGGTTGTGCTAGTCCACTTATGCTAGTAACTTGCAAACTAACATTACCCTTAAAGTAGGCAGCTTATTGTTATAAGGTTACAGAGATGTAGATAGCCTACAGTACAATCTACTAACTCAGTCTTTAACCAGAAACATGTATTAGGTTATTTACAAGGATCTAGGATGTTAGTTTTTATTGCCAAGCTAACAAACATTAACTACAAACTGGGCAGCTGAAACGAACATACACTGGCTATTAACAAGCTGGGCAAGCTAATCGCCATTTTGTGATCTGCTCTGCGTACAATGCATTAATTTATTTTGAGTTTATCTTAATTTGACCTCATGGTTTTGCAGAGGGTTGCAATGTTGAGCCTGGGGATCCAGCCGCAGCTGAATCAGAATTAGGCATGGAAACTGGTAACAATTATTTGGTGTCACTTTGTGTATCAGAAAAAAGTCAATTAATGAACTTTTGATTAACTAAAATTTGAATCCTCCCCATGTCTGTAGACTGCATTGGAATGGATTTAGCTAAATGTAATGTCAATATTAAACAGGTTAATTTCGTGGAGTGTAGGCTACCTGCAGTATGACTATAATGATACATATTTTCACTTTAACTTATTTTGGTATTTCATATATCAACCACCATTCAATTGGTCAAAATACATTTAGGCTATATTGAAATACAACTATTTTGCCTTTCTGGAAAACATATAAAAGATATTATAAAAATGTGTATGCCAAAATAAACAAAATTCCAACCAAAAATCATCAAAACATCATCACAGATGGTTACACATATCTAGTTTTCCTTCAATTTAAATGGGCTTTTATGCAAATTGAATTGTGTACACCTTTTAAACTTCCCTCCCTTTCTTGTGTTTATTTTAAAGCATAATCCTGTGATACTTGAGATTTTTTTTTTTAACTTTTGTTTTAAAACTCCTTTTTGCATCACATATGATTTTGAGTGGAGAGAGGAGAATTTATTAGAGGACAGCAGAGTAGAGGATTTAGGGACTTTGCAGACAGGCCCCGAAAGGCCAAAACTTAAGGCCATGTTGAACAGCTTGGAGTTTGTGTGCACTATTTTGGAGCACAGTCAAAGAGCATTTCCTTGAATTTTGCAGCCTCAATGGTTTTGATGTGATGTCAATAACAGATACAATTGAATGTGTGCTAGAATCCAACGGCCTTAATGACCTTTGATGTGTGGCTCAAGCCTATGATGGAGCATCATTTATGAGTGGTTCAGTTGGTGGAGCTCAGGCTCGTTTCCATGACAAACACCTAGAAGCATTCAAAGGCATTCAAGCTTGCCATCAAGCATCGGATGACTTTCTAAATGAAGACTCCCTCCAGCTCATTGCTAAACAGTACCATATGACAGTGTGTCAGTAAAGAGGAGCTTGTGGTTGCTAAGCACTTTCTAAACAGAAGAAAAAAAGAACAGGCCATTTCAGATGTGGCAAGTGTGTACAATCTCCTTGACCGTGAAATGTTTCCAAGACTGAGATCAGTTTTTCAAGCTGCACTTACAATTCCTGTAAGCAGCTGCAGTTGCAAAAGATCATTCAGTACTCTGCGCCAGCTGCACATGTGGTTGAGAGGAACCATGAGCCAAGACAGGCTCAATCACCTAGCAGTGATATCCATTGAGAGGGGGCTGTGTGCGGTACAGACCATAACAGTGTCATAGACAGATTTGCAACTCTCAAACCATGAAAATACCTATTAATGGTTCCACCTTCTTGCTAATAATGGAGAGATGGACAAAGAGACTGACTGACAGAGGACTGACGGACAGAAGAGACAGACAGCAGCATAAGATGGACAAGAGGAGAGAGAGCAGCAAAAATGGAGAAAGGAGAGATAGAGATGGAAGCAGAAGATGGAGTGAGAAGAGAGAGACAGCGTTAGAAGATGGAAAACCTAATGTTGACATTAAATACAGTTTTTTTTTTTTCTAGCAGCAAATGATGGAGAGAGGGAAGAGCAGAAGGAGAGAGAGAGGAGAGACAAAGCAGCAGTAGAGAGAGTACAGAGAGAGCAGCAGATAATGGATAAAGAGGAGAGAAGCATCAGCAGAAGATGGAGAGAGATATGGCAGCAGAATGAGAGCGAGAGAGAGAGAGCAGAGAGACAGCAGCAGATGATGGAAAGGAGAACAAGGTAGGAACTGTATATGGAAACTGTGTAGGAGTAACTGAAAATGTAAGGTTTCAAAAACGTAATGTTAACATTAAATACAGTTTTCTCCTGGAATCATATGATAAAGAGAGGGAAGAGACTGCAGCAGACAATGAAGAGATGAACAGGGCAAGGACAGTATGGAAAATAGTGTGCATGACTGACTGACTTAGATGTTCAAATTAGAGTAAACTGATGTTACACAAATACATTGTTTTACTGTTTAATGTTAATTTTTGAGGTACACATTGAAATTTTCATTGAACAACACATGTACTTTGATTGTAAGTAAGGTGCTAGAGGGCAGACAAAACATAAGGGTAGAGCATGTTTATTTAAAATAGATGGGGTTTCACCTAAAGCCACACCCACTTAAATGGGTCCGGACTGAGCCCCGAACCTCCTCAAGTCCTAGAAACACCCCTGGGTGAGCCTTGTATGAAATTATGATAGTAGCTTGTTAATCCTGCAAATTGTCTCACTTGCTTTACATTGACTGGGGTCTGTGATAGCTTTAACTTTTTCCTGATTGGGTAGAATTCCTTCTGGAGTGACAAGGTATCCGAGGAAGGTAAGTTAATTGCAGCAAAACTGCCATTTGGCAAGTTTAATGGACAGACCAGCAGATTTGAGGTGTTGGGCTGGTAACAACAATGTTGTCTTAATACACTGCAAAAGACTTGTAAATGACACCTGCCAGGACACTATTCAGTCACTGAAATTTCGCTGGCACATTGTACAGGTCAAAAGGGAGCATACAAAACTGAAATAACCTGCAGTGTGAAACAAATGCCATTTTTGGTCTTAACTTCTCAGCTATGGCAACCTGCCAATACCCCCGAGCGAGGTCAATTGTGGTCAGGTATTTTCCTCTGGCCAGAAATTCAAGCAATTCATCAACTCTTTGCAATGGATATGAGTCTTTTTTAGTGAGCTGGTTCAGGCCACGATAGTTTACACAAAATCGTGGCTCACCAGAAGGCTTTTTCACAATTGCAATTGGGGCGGCCCAAGGGCCTGATGCAGGCTCAATGATGCTCTCTATTAGCAGTGTTACAATTTGGTCCTCTGTCACAACTGCTTTTTAGCTGATAATGTGGAAGGTGAACAGGCTTTGAATCACCTGTATCTATCGAGTGCTCTGCCAGAGATGTATGGCCCAAGAGACGTCAAACAATTTGTCAAATTTTCCAAGCAGCTCTTCTATTTACTTTTTCTCTGAATTACCTAGACATGCCTCCTTAACTTTTCTGTGAAGTGCAGAAAATGGGACCTCCATGAACATCATATTGCCCCAAGAATCTTGCAAGTCAACACTCTCCAACTCCTCTGTAAGTACAGGTTCACCCCCAAGTACTAAACAAGCAACATGAAGTCCATTCCGAAGACCACTGGAGAGGACAGATGATGGATAATGGCAAAGCAATGATAAAAGCTTTGGCCCATAAAGCCAAAAGCTAACCATGTCATGCCTGAGGGTTGACAGGCTGTACCATCTGCAAGCAGAATTTGAGGAGCAGTCTTTTGTACAATATCCGCCTACAAAGCAGAAAATTCAGCAGAAAGTGATGTCCTAGATGTCCCAGAGTTAAGTCAAGCATCCAGCACTTGCTCTGGGAGGTTTACTTTGACTCTGAAGGGAGTGTTCCATGAAGAAATAGATGTGGTATCTTCCACATGGCAAAGAACTGGTTGGTTTGGCAAGGGTGCATTTGGTAAGTGTGGCTTTCTTAACTTCTAAAGGGAGGATTGCCTCTGCGAATCATCCCCCCTCACTTGAAGTTTCCCTTCTGTTTCACAAATGGATTGCCTCTATCTACTTTATGACGTTCAGGCTGGTCTGAATTTTATATTTCAGGTTGAGGTACAGTTTGCACCTTTGGGGTCTCCATTGCATCAGAAATCAGCCTGGGAACAGAGTTGCAATTTGGAAATGTGTGAGCAGTGAAACCATGTAGTGAACATTTGAAACAGTAGGTATCTTTGTCAGGATATGGTTTAGCTTGCAATGTAGATGGGTACTGGCTGCTTGGTCCCAGAAACACATGGAGCTCATGAGCCCTCAAATGAAGATCCATTAATGAGGAGACAGAAGTCCCATAAAGTGCAACTTTATATTTCTCAAGAGCATGTTATAAGATATATTTGTTCCTGCTCAGGAGGAGGGGTTTTCAGCTTTTTTAACTCACTCAGCATATGGGCCACATAGGTAGGGAATTAGGTTGCATGAACTAGTAGCCATACCTCTCATTGGTGCACGTGATCTTGAGTATACCACTTTGTATATTTTTCAGTTTAGAAAATTCTTTCTTTTTTTTTCTTTTGTATTAGCAACTCCCACAGAACGTCTCGGGTTACTTAACTGTAACCCCTGTTCCCTGAAAAAGCGAAACTAGATGCTGCACTGGTTTAGCACTTTGGGAACATCTTTAGGAGTGACCTGCTGTGAATATGTGTGCAACACGTCAATAATATTGACTAGAATTTAAAGCCTCTGCCGGTGACATCATCATGATGCGCCAGTACAAGGGGCTATAAATAGATGTGCCACAGGTGCATCGTCAGGTATTTTGTCTGAAGAGCAGTCCTGGGGCATCCTCAGTGCGGCAATGAAGTGCAGCATCTCATTCTGCTTTTTCAGGGAACAGGGGTTACTGTTAAGTAACCCGAGAAGTTCCCTATCAAAAGCTACACTTTGATGCTGCGCTGATTTAGCGCTTTGGGAATGAGAATACCCACGCTGCCGCATTGCAGATGTTTGGACCCCTTACGGTTGTGTAGTTGAGCTCACAAGAGCACGAGAGGTCTCAGCCATGAGCTTGTGATGTTGACTCAAGGACGTAAGAGTCCGGAGTGGCATGAATATCCAAACTATATAATCTTATGAATGTGTGCGGAGAGGACCAGCCTGCCGCATTACAAACATGCTGCAGAGGGACACCTATAGCCAAAGCTTTAGAGGCGACCCCCCTGGTAGAGTGAGCCCTGATACCTACTGCCGAAGCTTGACCACGCGCCTCGTAGGCAAGGGCAATAGCATCCCTCACCCAATGTGACATTGTTTGCTTGGTGGAGGCCGCCCCTTGTTACGGCCCCCATGACAAACTAATAGTTGCCCTGACTTACGCCACTGGCTAGTGCAGTGTACATAAGCCTGAAGGGCACGAACTGGACATGTGAAGTCTAGTCTGTGAAGCATCTCTTGATCCGGCGTTGTAAACGGCGGGGAACAGAAAGCTTCGAGAGTGACCAGATGTACAGTCGAGAAAGGAACCTTTAGGCAGGTAGTCAGGATGAGGGTGCAATATTGCTTTAGCCATTCCTGGGGCAAAATCTAAGCAGGATGGCAAGACAGACAGAGCCTGCAAATCCCCAATTTTTTTTAGAGAAGTAATCGTCATAAGAAAAACAATCTTGAGAGTCAGAAGTTTATCAGACGCGGACTCTAGAGGTTCAAAGGGGGTCCCAACCAGACCCTCAAGGACTATTGCGAAGTCCCATGGAGGGATACTGGTCCTAGCAGGAGGTCTCAATCTCATGGCTCCATGAATGAAGCAAGCGAGCAGAGGATGATTACCCAATGGCATCCCATCAATCAAGGCATGGCAAGCCGATAGAGTGGCCACATAAACCCTGAGAGTGGCGGGGCATGTACCTGTTGATAATTTTTCCTGCAGAAAGCCCAGAACTGAAGCAATCTGGCAGTTAACTGGATCTGCATTATGTGCTGTGCACCATCTTTCAAAGACACCCCATTTATTGGCATAACTACTTCTAGTAGAGGGAGCCCTAGTGCTCAGAATGGTCTCGATGATTTCAGGTGAAAGCCCGGAGTACATCAGTTGGTACCCTTCAGGGGCCAAACATGAAGGTTCCACAGTTTGGGCCGGGGATGAATTATCATCCCCTGCGCCTGAGACAGAAGGTCCCTCCTGTTCGGAATCGCCCAAGGCGAGCCATTGGGGAGAAACATTATCTCCGAGAACCACACCCTGTTCGAGAGAACAGGATCCTTGCTGGCGAACTCTGGCCAGGACTCCCGGGAGCAGAGAAACCAGAGGAAATGCATACAGGCACATTCTGGGCCATGTATGCGCCATTACGTCCAGACCCAGGGGGGACTGGGTGACTCAGAGAGAAGTAGAGGGGACATTGCGCTGTCTGTTGGGAGGCAAAGAGGTCCACTTCTGCTCTGTAAAACCTCAACCAGATTTTTTAAAATACCTCAGGGTGGAGTTTCCACTCCCCTGTTGGTATTTTCTGTCTAGACAGTAAATCTGCTCCCACATTCAAGCATCCAGGGATATAAACTGCTCTTATTGACAGGAGCTTGCCCTGGGCACAAAGGAGAATTTACCATGCCAGTCTGTTCAGCAGGCATGAACGTAGACCTCCTTGATGGTTTATGTAAGAGACTACTGCTGTGTTGTCCAGGACATGGCAGCCTCTCAGATACTGGAGGAAGTATTTCAGGGCCAGAAATACAGCCATCAATTCGAGACAGTTGATGTGCCAATCAAACCAGGGTCTGAACCACATAGAAAGGGTATGAACTGTGCGGCGCATAACCCTTATCTGCCATAGGGGACTGGCCCTTGGATGAAATCCCCTGGCTTTGAGCCACAACTGAAATGGTCTCATGTGCAAAAGGCCCAAAGGAATCACAGAGGATACAGATGCCATGAGACCTAGTATTCATTGATACTGATGAACAGTGCAATCTTTGCCTAGCCAGACTTTGCTCAGGGTGTTCTGAATGTTCTCCATTCGAGTGGGAGACAATTGTTCCCGCATCATGATCGAATTCCATACAATCTCCCGAAAGGTAGTTTCCTGAGTGGGAGAGAGAATGCTTTTCTTCATGTTGAGTCTCAAACCCAGAGAAACCAGATGAGCTAAGACGATATCCCTGTGCTGTAATGCCAGTTCTTGTGACTGTGCTAGTATCAGCCAGTCGTCTGCCCTAGAGTCACAAAGGAGCCAGTGCTGCATCCATGCACTTCGTGAATGTGCGGGGTGATAAGGCTAGTCTGAATGGAAGAACCCGATACTGGAAAGCTTCGCCCCTGAAAGCGAACCTCAGGAACTTCCTGTGTTGTGGCAGAATTTCTATATGAAAGTATACGTCCATGAGATCGATCGTGACCAACCAATCGTGATGTTGGATATGAGACACGACAGTCTTGACAGTTAACATCTTGAAAGTTCAAGTTCAAGCCTTGACTAAGCGATTCAAGCCTCGAAGGTCTAAAATCGGACGCAACCCACCATCCTTCTTGGGAACCAGGAAGTATCTGCTGTAGTAACCTGGCTCTCTCTCTGGAAGGGGAACATGTTCTATGGCCCCTTTGACCAAGAGATTTTGCAGTTCTTTCCATAGTAGACATGCTTGTTCCGGTTTCACGGTAGTGGGAACCACACGGCGAGGAAGGAATTACCAGATGGCTTCCTCATGACTGCCTCCTGGAACCTGGTGATGACTGAGTTAATAGAGTCACCAAACAAGCCAGAAGGTGAAATCGGGGCATCAAGAAGGAACATTTTGTCCTTGTCTCTGATGACCAAAAAGTTCAGCCATAAGTGTCTCTCTGTGCTGACTAAGGCGTTCGTAGACCGGCCAATGGCACAAGCCATCTGTTTGGTCGCCCGGAGAGACAGATCCATGGCACGACGAAACTCTGAGAAAGCCTCTTCGTCAACCGTACTGCACGCACTCACATCCTTCAACAGGTCAGCCTGGTACGCCTGCAACTCTGCCATAGTGTGCAGGGCAGCACCAGCCTGACCTGCTGCCTGATAAGCTTTCCCCTCAAGTTTAGAGGTGGTCCTGCATGGCTTTGTGGGGAGAGTAGGTCTCTTTAGAGACGATGCTAAACCAGGCGAGAGATAACCCGCAAGTGTCTCTTCTACCTGTATCATGGAATACCCCTGTGCCTCAGCACCCACGATAGTCGAATATGTCAACGTCGAAGGCACGAAGACACGGGAAGTATAAGGTTTCCACCACGAGTGAGAAAGCTCGTCATGGAGGTCATCAAAGAATGGAAGGGACTGATTTAGCATTCCCTTCCCTTGGCCACCAGACAGAAATCTCTCCTCAATCTTGGAGCATTTGGGGGCCTCTTGTTTGCGTGGCAGCATGCTTCAAGATCATGAGAAGGACCGGCTGGATCTGGGGAGAGAGCGAGCGATATGGACGGACCCATCTCTCGCTCCTCGGCCAGATCCATACGAGATCCCCACGATGGAAGGGTGGGCGCTGGCTCTCGGAAGTAAGCGAGACGAGTGAAGCATTTTGACTGAAAACAGATTGCAATGCTCGCACCCGCATGCTCTTCTCCCAAACACACAAAACAAAACTGGTGTGTGTCCATTTCAGCCATAGAGCACACACCGCTGGCTTTGATATAATCAATTTTTTTTCTTTTTTTGAAAGAGAAAGGTTTTCTGCGCACTGCCTAAAAAAATTATATCTCCTAACAGAGGAAAGTAGAAAGTTTTGACAGGGTTGAGAAGCACAACACACACAGAATGGTCTGAAGACAAAAGACCAGACGATGCACCTGTGGCGTATCTATTTATAGCCCCTGGTACCGGCGCATCCTGATGATGTGACCGGCAGAGGCTATAAATTCTAGCCAATTTTATTGACGTGTTGCACACATATTCACAGCTGGTCACTTCTAAAGACATTCACAAAGCGCTAAATCAGTGCAGCATCAAAGTGTAGATTTGATAGGGAACACAGTTTTGTGAATCGTATAGAATTTGTTTTTAATAATTACACTTAATTTAACACTTAAATCCATTCAATATAATTAGGTTTTACCTCACAAATTTCTTAGGTTCAATTTCAGTCCTCAATTAGAGTGAAGAGCGAAAAACTAGGCCCATGTATGTCACATTTGATTATTTTATTTTTTTTAAGAAAGAAGAGTTAACTAAAAGTCAGTTCAATTGTAGAAAAACAGAAAAAAATCCTCAGTAGCATTATTCTCCATGAAATCAGTTAGTTTCACTCATAATCCATACTCAAATTGTCAGAAACGGCGCGACAGAGAGCAAAATGTCCATCTTGCAAAACTTTGAATATTAAGTTCATACGCAACAATCTTCTGTCCCAATCAAGGTTTACTTCACAAGCTCTGTTTAGTTCACTAGTAATCCACTCAGACACTGTCAGAGGATCCGTTGAAGAAATATTGAAAAGTCAGAATTTCAAAGTAATCCACCCTACGGTGATCTGAATGGCAGACAACTCGTAATTTTACGTGTGCAGTTCTCTGACTCAATTCACTCATGCCTCCACCACGTGTTCCCCAGTGTTAGCAAGCTAGTCACCAAATCAGGTCCGGAGGGGGCGATTAAACAGTCACAAAACAAAACAAGGTGATCCAGTTGTTTAGGTGCCAGTTGTAACATTTTTACCCAGAGAAAGTTAAGTGTTGAATTCATTGGTCAAATTAAGAAACAGAGAGCCTGGTGGCAGGTTTTGATAATCCACAAATTTACTGGCTGATTCGTAGTCACAACCTCTCTTCATACATGAAAAGAGAGAATAAAGTAATAGGCTCTCACTTAGCGTTACTAGTAAAATAAAGAAATAAAAGGGGATGCATCAGTACAGCAGAGCAGATCTGTCGCAATCACACTTCAACTGTGCATGCGTTCTGGCACACAAATACACAAAGCATTACAATACCCTGCATATAATATGCAAATGTGAAGGGTCTTAAAGACGCTGTGCATCAAGAATATGGGTCACATTACAAACGGTTACATGGTGTAGGTGTTTATGGTTGCTGTGGGACTCAACACAACAAACAGTCTAGGAATGTGTCATCTAACTGTTCCAAGACTTCAGGATTATGATGGTTATTTGGAGGTGTAACTTGTAGTGGTCTTGCAGGACACTTGATGTCACTGCCCCCATATTCTTAACAGTTTAGATCTGCGCCTGTCTGGGATGTTGGAGTTTCAAGGAAAAGTCACCTCTGAAATTGGCTAATAAGAAGAAATGTGTAGAGTTTGCAAAAGAACTTAAAATATTGAGTGGTGAATAGTTAAAAATTAGTATTACGGATGGATGAGACTAAGTTTAATGTGTTGAACTGTTGTTAGAAAAGTTTGATTGTGAGGTCAGTGAAAAGTGTCCTACAAACATATCTTAGGAAGTGCTGCAGAAAGCATGAGATTAAAATTTACCTGACAATCTAGAATAAACTGAATGCTGGAATGCATAAGGTGTCATTGCTGCAGGTGGAGGATTCTTGGATGAGCAGAAAGTTTGAAGAATACAGCATTTATTGGAATAGAAATAGTAATTTTTAACATTTTAAATGACTTTACTGTAGTTCTTCATCAATTTAAAGCTTCCTCAGAGAATAAAGGATGACAGACGGACGGACAGACAGACAGATAGATTCTGAGAACATTCTGAATGTTTTAAAGAGGATAATTATGTCACCATTGTCCACTAGGGGGAGCACTGCACAAACACTTCTAATACATGGTTGAAATCTGCACATGATGGTCTGTTGAAACTGCAGAACAAGATGACAGAATGTGTCAATGTGCATCCTGACAAGTCTGTCAATTCTCTGTTCATTTGCTGCTGATTAGTCATAGTCATTATGTCTAAATTTACAGTGAATTGTTCGTCTAAGGCTCTGCTCTACACACTAGGACACATTTCTCACTCCATTTCTGCACCCGAAAGCTGGAAAATGCTGCCCTTGGAGGTAGGATAAAAATTAGGTGCCTTTCAAACTCTTCAGAGGCCAGTTTCCTTAAGAGGTCAACTAATACAAAAATGCTGTTCGTAAAGTCATTACCTGATTAGGCAGCAAGACAACTGCTTAGTAGGTTTTGGAATAGTGAGCTATATGCAGCATCCAAAAGCTGAGCTGCCTTGCTGCCTACTTAGACAGTTGCCTTTAACATCCTAGACATCATGGAAACTAATAATTACCCCCACTTTTACCCCGAGTAAAGCAACATTTCTCACTTGTAATTTTGAAAGGGGGTTAGCACTTTTTCCCAGGGTTATGAAACCTTGCTCCAGATCAGGGTTAGCACCACATTTGCGGGGTTAACCCCACGTTGCGATGCCAAAGTTATACAGTTTGAAACGATGTGGTGTTAGAATGTTTCAGAAGGTTGTTCAGCAACAGACAACCAATCAAATAAAGCATCAGAACTTACCTCATTAAATATTAATGCACTTTGTACCTTGAAACTTTCACATGCTGTTTACATTCTCCATCTGAGGGAAACCGGTAAGTGTCGAACAGTGGTGGCAAACGCAATAACTGCCGTGATGAAGAGACAGTATTCTGTGTTTTGTGGCATATTTCAAAAGACGAAATAGCGACAATTCACAGAAGAGTAGAGCAGCTCCATTGTCTGTCACAAGCTATTTCGTCCAATAATTTTTATCAACACCACAAATATGCAAAAAATAACATTAATCCGGGGATTACGAATGTACAGTATGAAATATTGGAACATGAATACCCAGGATTAATTATCAATGTATGTACATTGCGAAACATGAAACTGGATGACCCAGGATACATTTTACCAGGGGTTTAGAATAACCTGGGGTTAACAATTTCAAGTGTGAAAAGCCCTACAGGGAACATATAAACAGTGCATGAAAGTGTTAGTGATGGTACAAAGTGCATGAATATTCATGATGTCATGATGAGGTAAGTACTGAGGCTTTTTTTGACTGGTTGTCTGTTGCTAACTTTCTGAAACATTCTAACACCGCAACGTTTCACACCGTATACCTTTGACACGACAACACAGGGTTAACCCCACAAATGCGGTGCTAACCCTGCACTAGAGCAGGGTATAAGGACTCTGGGTAAAAAGAGATGCTAACCCCCCATCTGATGTCTAAAGCTCTCCCAAAAGCGAATAAAGCACCATGGCTGAAGGTTACATTCACAGCATACTGTCACTTCAGTCTCTTCTCAGAGCTTTTCCAGCCTATTTACCTGCCCACCACTCACTTTCACTAGTCCTCTCACAAGCTGATATCACCTCAGTCTACATTTCATAAAGGTCAAATGACTTACATTTCACAGTAAAAAGTATTTAGAAAGAACTTGTTACCACCGCACAACCCCAAAGCAGAGATTCAAAGAAATAGACACGCATCTGACAATAATCACTTCTCTGAGGATAGGACCAGACTGTAATGAGTAATGTTAGGTAATGTAGATCTACCATGAGCTCCGAGGTTGTTAATCAATGATGAATGAATATATACACACTACCGGTCAAAAGTTTTGAAACACTTACTCATTCTTTATTATAATTATTTTTCTTCATATTTTAGAATAATAGTAAAGTCATGACAACTATGGAATAACATAAATGGAACTATGGAAATTAGGTTGAGACTAAACAAAATCCAAAATAAATCAAAACTGTGTTATATTTTAGCATCTTCATAGTAGTCACCCTTTGCCTAGAATTTGCAGAAATGTACTCTTGACATTTTCTCAAGCAGCTTCTTGAGGAATCACCCTGGGATGCTTTTTAAACAGTATTGAAGGAGTTCCCATCTATGTTGTGCACTTATTGGCTGCTTTTCTTTATTATTTGGTCCAAGTCATCAATTTCAAAAACTTTTTTTTAAATAAAATTTTAGTTTTATAATGAAATAAATTAATATGTTGGCACAATTATATTTTTGTTTACAAAACTAATTTCAAACATTTAAGCATACGCCTTCAGATCAAAAGATTTTTAAGAACATAAGAAACATTTCAGTCAAGTGTTTCAATATTTTGTTTGGTAGTGTATATATATACACTCACCTAAAGGATTATTAGGAACACCATACTAATACTGTGTTTGACCCCCTTTCGCCTTCAGAACTGCCTTAATTCTATGTGGCATTGATTCAACAAGGTGCTGAAAGCATTCTTTAGAAATGTTGGCCCATATTGATAGGATAGCATCTTGCAGTTGATGGAGATTTGTGGGATGCACATCCAGGGCACGAAGCTCCCGTTCCACCACATCCCAAAGATGCTCTATTGGGTTGAGATCTGGTGACTGTGGGGGCCATTTTATTACAGTGAACTCATTGTCATGTTCAAGAAACCAATTTGAAATGATTCGAGCTTTGTGACATGGTGCATTATCCTGCTGGAAGTAGCCATCAGAGGATGGGTACATGGTGGCCATAAAGGGATGGACATGGTCAGAAACAATGCTCAGGTAGGCCGTGGCATTTAAACGATGCCCAATTGGCACTAAGGGGCCTAAAGTGTGCCAAGAAAACATCCCCCACACATTACACCACCACCACCAGCCTGCACAGTGATAACAAGGCATGATGGATCCATGTTCTCATTCTGTTTACGCCAAATTCTGACTCTACCATCTGAATGTCTCAACAGAAATCGAGACTCATCAGACCAGGCAACATTTTTCCAGTCTTCAACTGTCCAATTTTGGTGAGCTCTTGCAAATTGTAGCCTCTTTTTCCTATTTGTAGTGGAGATGAGTGGTACCCGGTGGGGTCTTCTGCTGTTGTAGCCCATCCGCCTCAAGGTTGTGCGTGTTGTGGCTTCACAAATGTTTTGCTGCATACCTCGGTTGTAACAAGTGGTTATTTCAGTCAAAGTTGCTCTTCTATCAGCTTGAATCAGTCGGCCCATTCTCCTCTGACCTCTAGCATCAACAAGGCATTTTCTCCCACAGGACTGCCACATACTGGATGTTTTTCCCTTTTCACACCATTCTTTGTAAACCCTAGAAATGGTTGTGTGTGAAAATCCCAGTAACTGAGCAGATTGTGAAATACTCAGACCGGCCCGTCTGACACCAACAACCATGCCACGCTCAAAATTGCTTAAATCACCTTTCTTTCCCATTCTGACATTCAGTTTGGAGTTCAGGAGATTGTCTTGACCAGGACCACACCCCTAAATGCATTGAAGCAACTGCCATGTGATTGGTTGATTAGATAATTGCATTAATGAGAAATTGAACAGGTGTTCCTAATAAACCTTTAGGTGAGTGTATATATATATATATATATATATATATATATATATATATATATACAGTATATATGTAGATACTTGTCTACATGTTTCCTCCAGCATCTTCACAAGGTTCTTTGCTGTTGTTCTGGGATTGATTTGCACTTTTTGCACCAAACAATGTTCATCTTTCGGAGGACTGAATATGTCTCCATCCTGAGCAGTATGATGGCTGCATGGTCCCATGGTGTTTATACTTGTGAACTATTATTTGTTCAGGTGAACGTGGTACCTTCAGATGTTTGGAAATTGCTCCCAAGGATGAACCAGACTTGTGGAGGTCCACAATTTTTTTTCTGAGGTCTTGGATGATTTATTTTAATTTTCCCATGATGTCAAGCAAACAGGCACTGAGTTTGAACGTGTTACGAACGCCAGTGAGGACGCACCCATTACCGTTCACCGGAGATCCGCTTCACCTGAATTCTAGCCCGCGCTGATTACCAAACAGCTGTTGCCCATCATCTTCCCTCTATTAAAGCCTCGCTGCCCCGTGCCCTCACTGCAAAGTCTTGTTTGCCCCGGCTGCATAACTGAGCGACTACTAACCTGAAATTCTGATCCTTGTTGAAGCCAACCTTGCCCGTACTCGACCATTCTTCTGTCCGCCGCCTGCCCCGACCAAACGCCTGTCTGACCTTGAATCTAGCCGCCTGTCCCGATCTGACGCTTCCTCGACCACAAACTCTGTTGCCAGCTAAGTCGCTGCCTTTTCTCTCTCAGAGTTAATTTTACCTTTGAATAAAACCACATATGGATCCTAATCTGTCTGAGCCTTCATTACAGAACGTAGGCCTTAAAATACATCCACAGGTACACCTCCAATTCAACAAACCTCCTATCAGAAGCTAAGTGGCTAATTGCTAAAGGCTTGACAAAATTTTCTGGAATTTTCCAAGCTGCTTAAAGGTACAGTTAACTTAATGTATATAAACTTCTGTCCCACTGGAATTATGATGTAGTCAATTAAAAGTGAAACAATCTGTCTGTAAACAATTGATGGAAAAATGACTCAAAGTATATGTATTTAATGACTTGCCAAAACTATAGTTTGCTAATATTAAGTCTGTGGAGTGGATAAATTTTTTTGTTTTAATAACTTCAACCTATGTGTATGTAAACTTCAACTTTATATACAGGTGTATATATATATATAAAATGCTTATTATGTGCATGAATGTTAAGTACACAGTCTTGTACCTTTGTTTAATATTATTTCGTGTTAATTTCAACATACTAATATTTTTTTTAATCAAAAGTTGTATTTGTTAAAATTTGTTAATTCACTATGAACTAACAATAAACAATTGTATTTTTTTTAACTTACATTAACAAAGATGACTAAATGCTGTGAAACACATTATTAATTGTTCATGATACCTAAAACATTAACTAATGTGAACGAATGGAGCCTTATTGTAAAGTGTTAGCATGTTTTTATGTAATCCCTATGGAAAAAAATAAATAAGAAATATAAGACAAAATGGGAGAACACTGTTGCACTCTTTTGCTTATACTTGGAGTTGAGGATTTGAGACAAACATTGAACAGCTTGAACAACACGTATTAAATATGCATAACTGATGCAGTTTGTGACTTTTAAAATATCTTACATTGTGCAAACTTGTTGAATAGAGGTGTGCTAATACTTTTCTAAGTGATGATAAAACGGGGCCAATAAAAATAAAATAAATCCATATAGACTAAACATTAGAACAGAATATTATAGAGACATGGGGTTGGGCTCTTTTGACTTCGACCAGTAAATAACTACCTAGCAAAACCCTGAATACCCTGGCAAACCACTTAGTAATGCATTAGAAATCACCCAGAACATTCGAGACATTCTTCAGTAAGTGTAAAAATGTAGTTTTACTACACTAATTGCACTCTTACAGGCAGTTAGGCTGCAGCTATATGAAAAATTCTGAGGGTGAGAGTAGAAAGCATATGAATGTATGTGTGTATAGCAGCATTGCAGTTTTCAGTACAGTACCATATTGATCTTGTGACCCTGCGTGAACTATTCTGTTCAGCTCCCCACTCTCAGCCCACTCGGGCCGAACACATGTCTCAGTACGGGATTGGACCAGAGCTTTACTGCGTGCCTGTGCTCTAACAGGTGCGTTGAACTGTGGCACACTGAATATACTGTTTGTGTTTCATAGAAATACTCGGCAGTCATGCTGTATTTGCCTGTGTTTATCAGTTAGTGGCTGTCACCAGTGTAAAAAGACCCCATAAAAAGTATGCAGAGCTGTGCTTTGCTTGTGAAGACAATCACAAAAAAAAATGTTGGTGTTATATTCGGAATTCAAATGAAAAATGAAAAAAAAAATGGCCACAGAAAGCCACACTATAGATGTAGGCAATGTAGTACATAGATAACAAATGATCAAAGCAAGTGATATCTGCAAATAAACATATTTTAGAGCTTTTTCAGATAACATTTTTACGAGCCATTTCTGCAATAGCTTAAACACTATACAGAAACTTAAAAAAGTGCCATAATAGGATATGTATCCACTGTAAAATCTTGAGGGAAATGTTTCACCCTGTACTGAATGAATCACGGGAGACTTGATGAGCAGTAATGAATTCTTTTTCTGGCTATTTATAATTGTATCACCCCGAATGTGCCCATTTGTCTAGGTGTCTCGCAGGGTGATGTCCACTTTCTTTTGCATTAATTATGTCCTGGTGGATAACATATGGGATTGTAAAGGCAGCTATGTGTTGGCTTTTGTGCTGGTTGACAAAAGGTGAAATAAGTTCATGGTACTGGTTAGACAGAGCTTCAGTGGATGCCTAGAGCCTGTTGAGGGGGCAACTGAATGTACTGTACAGTAACTGTTGTGTGGACTGATGGATGTTAAAAATGCTTTAAGCTGAGCTAAGAGAAGATTAATCAGCCTGGTTACTCTTGTAAAACTCAGCACATTATTTCAACCCAAGGCCTGTTGGTACAGAGACTTTCCTACTATGCAGTTCATGCCCACATCATAGAGGGGGATGCAGGGGCTAGTTGTCACAAGGGCTATATCTCAGTATCAGTAAGATTTGGAGTCCAATCCAATGGCACGAATGTGTTTTTTCCCCCCTAGCAATAGTTTTGTATGTTTTTATATATATTTACAGAATATTTGTGTGAATTCAACCCTCCAGCGTAAATTATATAATTTAAGGCCAATTAGAGCAAGGATCAAGTATATTATAAAGGGTGATTTTTATTTAAAAGTTTTTATCAATGTGTTCTTTGGACAAAGTTAATTGTCTTGAAAGTCAGTAAAGTTTTGTATAAAAAAGAAATCAAATTTTTTAAGATGGAAATACTATTATTTCTTTCTTTCTCTAATCAAAATGTTTCAAACAAAACATTTTTTTTTCTTGGAAATTTTTTTACATTTGTAATTAAGTAATATTTTTTTTTTCTGTCCTCAATATCACTTTTAGTCTTTAGTCTTTTGTGTAACACTTTACATAATTTCCCCTTTGTTAAAGGTTTATAAAAAAAACATGTAATTAAGACTTTCATGTAATAATGACAAATAATGAACAATTTTACCTCACACTGTATTAATGCTTAATAACTCTTATTCAATATTAGTATGAAAATGTACCTTAATGTAAACACTAGGGCTGTCAATCGAATTATTATTATGATTTTTTTTTTATTTAATCAAATTAATTACATGTCATGCTGATTAATTAATCACATATCACATCATTATTTGCTGAGAAAGGCACCCAAATAAAGATAATTCAAAGAAATACTGCAAGATAATTCAACTATTTCTAAATATAATATGTAGGGCCCATAATAACTATATAACACAGATGGAAATTCGTTTAGAAATAAATTACATTATTGTGGTAGGTGAATAAAGTTAATTAAAAATTTAAATTAAAATAATAAATTAATTAAAATTAGTTAATTAAAGTTGATTAGAAAATAGAAAAATGTGTCTTAAGAACTCAATATATTGTTTGTTTTATTCTCATATCATTGAACAAGTGTACAGTTCAATCGAACAAGAGTTCATCAATGTGACCAGTTCTCACAAGATGAGTTCTGCTTGTATTCAGCATCATAAATGGTGCAATTGTAGGGCATTGTGTCAAGTTAAAAGTAGTAGAAGTTTTAAAAATGACGTCTCAAGATTCCTGGATTCTGTTGTACTTCTTCAGTGAGCGTTGTAAAGGAGTTCAATGGAAAGGAGGAGGTGAGAACAGACTTGACAATATAAATCAAATTTTAACAAAAAGACACAGACACACACATAGGACGGACAGCTGCCCATTAACGTTCTCTCTCTGTCGTACCACCGTCCGCAGTCGGCCTTTCTCCCCTATCAATTAGCCTGATAAGGGACTAGGTGTGTAAAATCACAACCCGGCTCCGCCCTCTGCCCTGTCACATTCCTCCCTTGTTCTCTCAGGCCGGGGAGCAACAGGCATGACATACCCCCCCCCCCCCTTTCCCTGGGGGAGGGCGTGCCTTATGCCCCATTTGCCGGCAGGTAATCCCCGCCTTCCTGAATCTGGGAGGGGACAGGGGACAGGAAACCCCTGAAAAATAGGGGGGTACTCCCTGTAACAACAAAAAAAAAACACAAAAATTTAAAAGAGAGGGAAAAGGCCAACGTGGAGCAGAAAAAAAACATTACTCGCCGATACGTCGTTGCTTGGTCCGCGGCCACTCCTCCACCCTCTAACGGACGACAGCCATGCCTCCCCAGGTGGATAGGGGGCAGTCCTCCAGCCCCTGGTGGACGGAACACCCCGCCACGTTCTCGGGGAACAGAAGGGGACTCCCCTGCCTCTGGCAGTGGTTCTCCCATTCCAGGCGGTCAGCAGTGAGCCCCTCCCTGCTAGCGGTCTCAGACCCCACTGCATTTCAGAATCTGGTAGGGGTCGGAGACCCTTCTCCCCTCGCGGTCTGTGGCCCTTCCTCCGCTTCCAGGCGGACAGGCTCCTCCGCCCCCCCGGACGATGGCCACGTTTGCTCCATTGGGGTGGATGGTAGCGGCGAGAACTCTACTATGGCGTATCCCTCCTCCTTCCCGGGTTTTGGCACCAGTGTAAAGGAGTTCAATGGAAAGGAGGAGGCGAGAACCAGCTTGACAATATAAATAATATTGTAATATTAAACTAAACGAAAAGACACAAACACATACATAGGATGGACAGCTGCCCGCACCACCATCCGCAGTCGGTCTTTATCCCTCTCGGAGGCTTTATTTGCCTGATAAGGGACCAGGTGTGTAAAATCACGAACTGGCCCTGCCCTCCGCCCTGTCACAGGTGTTTCTCATTTTGTTCTCATTCAGCAGCGTAAGGCAAGGCAAGGCAAGTTTATTTATATAGCACATTTCATACACAATGGTAATTCAAAGTGCTTTACATAGTAGAAATTAAAAAGAAAAAAAAAACAAGAATAATAAAATAAGAATAATTAAAACAGTTTAGAATAAAAAATTTTAAAAAAAAATCTAATAAAACACAGTACAAACAGTCGGACACACAGTGGCACAGTGCTCATTCAGTAAATGCACAGCTAAACAGATGTGTTTTGAGTCTGGATTTGAATGTGACTACTGTAGGAGCACATCTGATCTCTTCTGGAACCTGGTTCCAGCTGCGGCTGGCATAATAGCTAAAAGCAGACTCTCCTTGCTTAGAGTGAACCCTTGGTATTTCTAGCTGATGTGATTCTAATGATCTGAGTGATCTGTTGGGTTTATATTCAGTGAGCATGTCTGCAATATATTGAGGTCCTAGCCCATTGAGTGATTTATATACCAGTAATAATACTTTAAAATCAATCCTAAATGTAACTGGGAGCCAATGTAAAGACCTGAGGACTGGTGTGATATGTTCATATTTTCTGGTTTTGCTCAGAATTCTGGCAGCAGCGTTCTGTATGAGCTGCAACTGTCTTATGGTCTTCTTGGGAAGGCCCGTGAGGAGTCCATTACAATAATCCACCCTGCTGGTGATGAAAGCATGCACAAGTTTCTCTAGGTCTTGACTGGAAACAAAGCATCTAATTCTTGCAATATTTTTCAGATGATAATATGCTGATTTAGTTATTGCATTGACATGACTACTGAAACTAAGGTCTGACTCTAGAGACACACCAAGATTCCTCACTTGATTTTTAGTTGTTTGACCCCTAGCATCAAGGTATGCATTCACCTTGAGAACTTCATCTTTGTTTCCAAACGCAATGACTTCAGTTTTGTCTTTGTTTAACTGAAGAAAGTTTTGGCACATCCAACTGTTTACTTCATCAGTACATTGGCACAGGGAGTCAATGGGGCTGTAATCGTTAGGTGATAGGGCTAAGTAGATCTGTGTGTCATCTGCATAGCTGTGGTAAGCCATTTGGTTCTTTCTCATTATTTGGCTAATTAGGAGCATATACAGGTTGAACAGGAGTGGAGCAAGAATTGAGCCTTGAGGGACTCCGCATGTCATGGGCGTTCACTCAGACTTATGGTCTCCTATACTCACATAATAACCTCTCCCTTCTAAGTATGACCTGAACCATTTTAGGACCATCCCAGAAAGCCCCACCCAGTTTTCCAGCCTTTCCAGAAGTATGGTGTGATCGACAGTGTCAAATGCAGCACTGAGGTCGAGTAGTACCAGTACTGATAATTTGCCTGTATCAGTATTTAAGCGAATATCGTTTATTATCTTTATGAGCGCTGTCTCTGTGCTGTGATGTGATCGGAAACCAGATTGAAAATTGTCAAAGTATCCATTCGAGTTCAAGAATTTGTTCAGTTGATTGAAGACAACTTTTTCAATGATCTTGCCTATGAAAGGAAGATTTGAGATCGGTCTATAGTTGCTTAATATGGTCTTATCCAGATTGCTCTTTTTCAAGAGGGGCTTGACAACTGCAGTTTTCAGGGAGTTTGGAAAACTCCCAGAGAGAAGTGAGGAGTTTATCACTTCTAGGAGATCTGTTTCTAAACAGTTGAACACACTTTTGAAAAAAGATGTTGGAAGTGCATCAAGGGCGTAGGTTGATGTTTTAAGGTGCCGTACGGTTTCTTCCAAAATTTTGCCATCAATTTCTTTGAAGTCAGACAAAGTAACCACTTTCTCAGGTTGTGGTTTGATTTGTCTGACCCCAGCACAACTCAAGGATGTGCTGATCACCTTTCTGATATTATTTATTTTCTCAGAGAAGAAAGAAGCAAACTCACTGCACTTGCTGTCTGAGAGCAGTTCACAGGGAATCTGGCTTGGGGGGTTTGTCAGTCTCTCTACAGTCGCAAATAGAGTGCGTGTGTTGTTTAAGTTGCTGTTTATAATATTCGAGAAGAAAGACTGTCTAGCTTTGCCTAGTTCCATATTAAAAGCATGGATGCTGTCTTTGTAGATATTATAATGGACTACAAGTTTTGTCTTCCGCCAAATGCGCTCTGCTTTTCTGCATTGTCTTTTCATATTTTGCACTGCTGTTGAGTTTCTCCAGGGTGCTTTTTGACTGCCACTCTTCTTCCTCACTTTCACAGGAGCAATTTCATCAATTACACTTTTAACTTTTGAGTTAAAAGAATCAAGGAGAAAATCAACAGTGTCAGCAGATATTCTTGGTGTTAAAGATATAGCCTTCATAAATAGTACACTAGTGTTCTCATTTAAGCATCTCTTCTTGACAGACACAGATCTAGCTTCAATGGCAGGAGAGATCAATATATCAAAGAAAATACAGAAATGATCAGACAGTGCTACATCCTTAATAACAATTGATGAAATGTTTAGACCCTTACTGATAAGTAAATCTAGAGTGTGTCCATGATTGTGTGTGGGTCCATGTACATGCTGAGTCAGATCAAACGTTTTTAAAACAGTTTTGATTTCTTTTGTCATATTGGTTTCTGCATTGTCTATGTGAATGTTAAAATCTCCAGCAATGGCAAAACAGTCAAACTCTGAGGTAATTGTTGATAACAGTTCTGTAAAGTCCTCAGCAAAGGCTGGAGAGTATTTTGGAGGCCTGTAAATAATGATAAGTAAAACGCGTGGAGCACCTTTTAACACAATACCCAGATATTCGAAAGACGGGTAATTCCCAAATGATATTTGCTTACATTGATAGACATCTTTAAAAAGAGCAGCTAAGCCCCCACCTCTCCTGCCTTCTCTGCAGACACTCAGAAAAGTAAAGTTAGGAGGGGATGTTTCATTAAGGACTGTTGCACTACAGCTGTCTTCTAGCCAAGTTTCATTTAAAAACATAAAATCCAGGTTGTATGTGCTTATTAAGTCGTTGACTAGAAGTGATTTATTTTTAAGTGAGCGGATGTTTAAAAGTGCTAACTTAACAGTCTTAATTTTTGACCCCACAGCAATCTTAGTTTGGCGTGTAATAGGCACCAGATTAGATGGGTTTGCTGTATGGCTTTTGAAGGCCTTAGACTTTCTATCATGACATCAAACAGCAATAGAGAAAGTTACAGGCACACTGGGTTCCCACTTGTTTTGTAAACATTTGAGAAAGTTACTGTTATCATAGCGGGGACCCGACACATATCACTGAGAGCTGGTATCAGTTGTTTTTGGTTCACCTCGAGCAGATGGAGGAGGGTGTGAGCCCTTGCGTTGTGGCAGAGGCCGAAGAGCTCTCACAGGACGAGGGCGAGCTTTGCCTGCAGGCTTTGGTGTTTAGGGGCCTGCCGTTTTTTGCTTGATATCTGGGGGCTTGCAGCAAATGAGTGGGATAGTTTGGTTCCAGCATACACAAGTTCTTCCATTTTCTCTGAGAAGCACAGATGTGGAGATGCTGGAGAGAGGGATAACGTGTCTGGTGAGAGGGGCTGTTGCTGTGTTATTGGCTGTAATATGCTGTCCTGGTCTCCCTGGGTGTTTTCCAGAAAGTCGTCCTTGGGTGCTGAATCTTGGAGCAGTTCTAATATGTCACAGTCTGTCTGTGGTGAGCTTTGTGGGCAGGGCTCAGCTGAGATTGTGTGCGTGAGCAGAAATTGTTGTGGCTGAGTGGTGTTATCATTGTCCTTGTGTGAATTGTCAACCAAATGTCCATTCAGGTGCTGAAGTGAAGTCCTGTGGTCATTCATACTGTGTCCAGGTGTGTGTGTGTGCAATTTAGATTGATTGGATTGGCACACGCTGCAGAAGGATGATTGAGGGAGAAGTAGATATTGTCCTTTAGCACTCTTGAACCAAGTTTGTTTGGGTGGTGGCCATCCTGTCGAAACAGTTGCCTCTGACTCCAGAAAAGATTGAAGTTGTCAATGAAGTTCACTCCTTTTATATTACAGGTTTTTTGCAGCCATGTATTAAGCCCAAGCAACCGTGAGAACCTGTTTGTTCCTCTTGCTGGAAGTGGTCCACTGATGAATGTTTGAACTTTCAGTCTTTTAAGTGTTTCAAAAAGTTCATTGAAATCCTTCTTAAGGAGTTTTGACTGCTCTTTATGAATATCATTCTTCCCCACATGAATGATGAGTCGATTTGCAGTCTGATATTTCATCAGTATATTCTGAAGTTCCCTGTTTACATCAGAAGTTGTTGCTTGTGGAAGGCAGCACGTAGTTGTATCCATGCTGCTAATGTTTCTGATTGTGGAGTCACCCACTATCAGAGTCCTGGGCCCAGCTGTGCTCTGAGCTGAGTGCCGCTGTCTGCTCGACCTTGAGCGCCAGTTAGCATCAGTGTTAGCTACTGGCTGATTCAGTCTGTGTTTGATCACATTTATTATATTTGGGGATTCCTCATTCATTAATGCTTCAAATCTGTTCTCAAGATGTATAGGCGGTGGTAGGAAACCAGTGTTTGCAATCCTTGTAAGAGCCATATCTGGGGTAGAGGATGCAACTGCGGCAATATGTGATGCTCGAGACAATCTGATGTCTCGAGTGCTTTTTGGTCTCGCTCCCTGTTTGTGCCATCGATTTGTAAGTCGATCGGCTTGTTTCTCTACACTCATTATGGCCTGTCGAGGAGCAATAGATTCATGGGACTCACCAGCTGTATGCTGAGGGCGTCCATGACGAAGCTCTGTTGTGTGTTCCGTCTGGTTTGGTGGTCCCGCAAGTAACTTTGTTTCAAGAACTGCAATCCTTTGTAAAAGTCTGTGGCAGTTAGTGCAGCAAGTAGATTCCAGAAGAGGCATTTTCTCTTATCCTTTTGAATGTAGGCAGTTGTGTTTTCCCTTCCCTGGAATGAAAACTTTCAGTGGGAGACTGGTCGGATAAAAGAATTCTGCCTTCTTTTTTTTTTTGTAGTAGTAGTAGTCCAAGCTTTTGAGCACTGTGCTGATTTGCTTAAATTAAAATTACTTGATAAAAGGAGATAAAAAATAAAAATATAAAAGCGATAGAGCAAAAGCGCGGATCAGCAAGCAAGAGCGTCCGAACAGCGCGGAAGCAGGAAGCAAAAAGGTGTAGCTAGACCCTTAGATCTTTTGTTAATGTCCCAAATGTTTTTTTGTAAAAAAGTAAGGCTTAATGTTCATCACATCAGGGTACAAAAGCAATAAGGCAGGCTGCAATTCTGGCTTCAAATGTAAATTAATTCCGATCAGTGAGCCCAACTTGCATTAATTGTCAGTTTGCAATATGACTTTTACCTGTTGTTCATCAGACATGTAACAAACTCTTTCAATTTTCTCTCACGGAGGTGCAGCTTTTCTGCATCAGAGGCAAGGAGGTTTTATTATACACGCCTTATTTCTAAATATACAGTGTATCCGGAAAGTATTCACAACGCTTTACTTTTTCCACATTTTGTTATGTTACAGCCTTATTCCAAAATTGATTCAATTCATTATTTTCCTCAAAATTCTACAAACAATACCCCATAATGACAACGTTTGTTTGAAATCTTTGAAAATGTATTACATTTTTAATTTTTTTTAAATCACATGTACAAATCACATGTACATAAGTATTCACAGCCTTTGCTATGACACTCAAAATTGAGCTCAGGTGCATCCTGTTTCCACTGATCATCCTTGAGATGTTTCTACAATTTGATTGGAGTCCACCTGTTTTAAATTCAGTTGATTTGACACGATTTGGAAAGGCACACACCTGTCTATATAAGGTCCCACAGTTAACAGTGCATGTCAGAGCACAAACCAAGCCATGAAGTCCAAGAAATTGTCTGTAGACCTCCGAGACAGAATTGTATCGGGGCACAGATCTGGGGAAGGGTACACAAAAATTTCTGCAGCATTGAAGGTCCCAATGAGCACAGTGGCCTCCATCATCCATAAATGGAAGAAGTTTGGAACCACCAGGACTCTTCCTAGAGCTGGCCGCCTGGCCAAACTGATAACTCATAGTATGTTATGTTTACATTTGGCATTTTTAGAAACTGTCATCTTTTTGCACTACTGTGTACTGGTCGACGCTGCACTGTCTCTCACTGTGCTTATTGTCCTGTTCATTTTTAGAAATGTATTGTACTGTCCCGTACTTTTTGCGCACGTTTGCACGTGCACTTTATATAGGTTTAGTCTGTGTAGTCTCATGTGGTTCTGTGTTTGTCCTATGATGTTTTATTTAGCACCATGGTCCTGGAGGAGCATTGTCTCGATTCACTGTGTACTGTACTAACTGGTTGAACAACAATAAAAACCACTTGACTTGACTTGGAATTTGGTGTTCTTGACAATCTCCACAGAGGAGCCATCGATGTTCAGAGGTGCTCACTCTGTGCTCTCCTAACGTCAACAACCATCTCTTTTGTTTTGCACCTCCTCTCTGTATGCTGACTCTGTATGCCCACCACGGTCGTGTCATTGGCGAAATTGATGATATGGTTCGAGCTGTGCATTGCTGCACAGTCGTGAGTCAGCAGAGTGAACTGAGCAGACAGCCCTGGGGGGCCCCAGTTCTCAGTGTGGTGGTGGTGGAGATGCTGTTCTCGATCCAGACTGACTGAGGTCTCCCATTCAGGAAGTCCAGGATCCAGTTGCAGAGGGAGGTTTCCAGGCCCAGCAGGTTCAGCTTTCCAATCAGGTGCTGAGGAATGATTGTGTTGAATGCTGAGCTGAAGCCTATGAACCGCATTCAAATGTATGAGTCCTTTTTATCTAGGTGGGTGAGGGCCAGATGGAGGGTGGTGGTGATGGCGTCGTCTGTTGAACGGTTGGGATGATACGCAAACTGCAGTGGGTCTAGTGAGGGGAGCAGCTGGGTTTTAATGGGCCTCATGACGAGCCTCTCGAAGCACTTCATGATGATGGGTGTGAGTACGACGGTACTGTAGTCATTGAGGCAGGACACTGAAGACTTCTTTGGCATGGGGGTGATCTTCCTCACCACCACGTCGTTCTGCACCTCAAACCGAGCGTAGAAGTCATTCAGCGCATTTGGAAGGGAGGCTTCTTTGTCACAGGCAACTGATGTTGTCCTGTAGTTGGTGATGGCCTGGATGCCCTGCCACATGCGCCACATGTCGCCGCTGTCCTGGAAGTGACTGTGGATTCTCTGGGCGTGTCGCACTTTGCCTCTCTGATGGCCCAGGACAGTTTGGCCCTCGATGTCCTTAGGGCCGCCTTGTCACCTGCTCTGAAGGCGGAGTCTTGGGTCCTCAGCAGCACACGCACCTCCGCAGTTATCCACGGTTTCTGGTTAGAGCGTGTGGTGATGGTCTTGGAGAAAGTGACATCATTAATGTACTTGCTGATGTAGCTGATCACTGATGCTGTGTATTCCTCCAAGTTGGTAGAGTCACCATATGTTGCAGCCTCCCTGAACATGTGCCAGTCAGTACACTCAAAACAGTCCTATCTCGGAAACACTCCTATTGTGGAAAAGAATAATCTGATAACCAAAATAATTAACCAATATGTAAAACAATAAGGATATAATATACCATTTATAAGAGAAAAATTGCACAAAAAAGGTATAAAATAAATTCTTCACCAAAACAAAAAGTTTGCTTTATTGTCAGTACTCAGGTGGAGATGATTTGTTACTGTTTAGGCATACGGGAGTTCATGAAAACTTGAAAGCATGGGAAACAGGCAATTAGATTCCGCTTAAAACTCAGAGTTCTTCATTTACAGTAGCGTCCAACGAGTTAAGCATACTGGTTCTCCACAAACGTATTAAAAGAAAGGATCTCAAATCCGTGATGTGCCTCCGAACCCTCAAAGCTCCGCTCGCTGGTTGATTCACCTTGGCAGAATATTCCCAAAGTGTTCGCCAAAACTCCTGAGTCAATATCCACAAGGTTTTAATCCACAGGAGGAGCATTTGCATCATCCCTGCCAAACACACACAATCAGTGCCGCCATTCCACCTGGCTCTCATTTTTGCGACTCCTCTCACCTAGTCACCTGTTCTTTTATTGTTTATGAAAACCATACACTTCCTTTCACCATTTTTCCTTCTCTTTTGTTAAGGTAGAAAGCTCAGATATTTGAAAGCTCAGATATTTGAGATTTATAGATATTTTATTAGCATTTTTGCTTCTTTTTTTTATTATTATTAGAACCAACACAGAATGGAAAAGACTCAGACTCTGTCGCTGTGCAGCTATCCGTTACATTGTATTGGTTCTACCAGTTTTATGTGTACACACCTGAAGATTTGATTGAAGAATGTTCTGCAGTTGCTGCTTTTCAGTCTCATTCAGCTGAGCAGATGGCATGTATCCCACAACATGACATTTGCATAACTTTCCAGCTCGTATCACAGAATAGAATAATCTGATAACCAGAATAATTCACCAATATGCAAAACAATAAGAAAATAATAATCAACCATTTATAAGAGACAAATTGCACAAAAAAGGTAGTAAACAAAAATAGTTAACCCCAAAATAAATTCTTCACCAAAACAAAAAAGTTTTGGAAGATACATATCATGCTTTAATGGCAGGACTCAAATGGAGATGATTTGTTACTGTTTAGACTTACAGGAGTTTGTGAAAGCTTGAAAGCATGGGAAACAGGCAGTCAGATTCCGCTTAACACACAGAGCTCTTCAATTACAGTAGCATCCACAGATTTAAGCATACCTGTTCTACACAAAAGTATTTAAAGAAAGAATCTAAAACCTGTGAATGCTCTGGAAGGGTGGAGCCGTGGAAGGCTTAGAGCAAGGAGCCGTGGAAGGCTTGAAGCAAGGAGCCGTGGAAGGCTTGGGGCAAGGAGCTGTGGAAGGCTTTGGGCAAGGAGCCGTGGATGCAGGTTTTGGCCCAGGGTTCCCACCATAATCCACCAAGGGGAACCGCAAAGTTCCAGAGCCTTCTCAACATATTTACAGAGCATCCAGTGAAGATCAGCTGGAGGCATCAGTTCCTTCAGTCCACTATTCAGACCGGTCCGGAAGAAAACCACCAAAGAGTGGTCTGGATAGTGCACTAAATTCACTAGTTCTAAGAACTCACGGGCGTGATCCTCAACTGGACGGTCCCCCATGTTGGGTCGGTTTATCTGTAACGAATGGTTGCTGAGATGAGAAAGGAGACGTAGGATCTATGTGCAGGCTTTAATAAAAATGATGACAGTCAAACAATAAATTAGGACTCAAAACAACAACAAAAAAGAACCGACAAAGAAGGAAATAAACAAGAAGTTGTTTATACATACAAAAGCTAATGATGGAATGATGACAGTTCATACTGGGAAATGGGCAATTCATACTGGGAAATGTAGTCCGGGAAAACACTTCAAAATAAGAGTCCTAGGAAAGATGAGGGAGACAGACTGTGACAAATAAAGTCTATTATAGTCATTATATTTTGAGAATAAAGTAAAAATTATGAGAATAAATTCGTAGCATTGTGAGTAAAAATAGAATATTGTGTGAATAAAGTAGAAATATTTAGAGAAATAAAATCTCAACATTAGGCTAAACAGATTATTATTATCAGAACGATAGAACGGACGCAGATCCAGCAGCTTCATTAATGCAAGAGATGGATGTGAGGATGTAAACATATTTAGAATAGGATTTAGCAATAAAGAAATCCTTGGTCTTTTGGCACATCAGCACAGAGTTATTATTTTCCGGAAACTGCAGCGGTTATGTAGGAAATGTCATTTATTCAGGAGAAATTTGCGCAGTCCCTACTCTGCGTTGTTGTTGGATTTTCCTCTCTAAACAATACTGTAACTGAGGGGGTGTTACCACATACAGTACCTTGAGATGGGCTTCACAACAGTTCCAATTATTTTTCACTTCACTTGAGTGTGAGACTATATCTTGCGTCTCCCTTGAAAGGCACCATGTTGCAGTTCAAGGATGGGCAAGGAAAAGGCGGGAACCGGCTGAACAGTCAACAAAAAGGTTTAATGATATAAATGAACTTAAAACAACATAAAACATAAACATCTCTCTCTCGAACTGGCACCTCCGGATCGTCTTTATCCCCCTCCTGGCTGATTAGCCCGATTCAGGGCCGGCAGTGTGTCCTCACGGCCTGGCCCCGCCCCCCCTCCTCATCACACTCCTCCTCCTTCGCCCGACTCAGGCTGGGTAAACCAGGAGGGGGGCATTGCCCTTCCAGCCGTGAATGCCGGCACGTCTTCCCCGTATTTCTGGAGCCCTGGGAGAGACAAATGGAAGGAAAGGGGAGAGGGAAAGAGCGGGGTGTAGCAACAGAGAGAGAGAGAGAGAGCGAGAGAGAGATGAGAGAGAAAGAAAAACTTGCTTGCGATCCCCAGACATGCTGTCGCCCAGTCCTCAACTGCCCCTCTGCCCTCTGGCGGATGACAATTCACTCCTCACCCGGCAGATGGCAGCAGTTCTTACTGCTCTCGGCGGCCGGCAATGACACCTCCGTCCCCAGGCAGATAGCCGCATCTGCTCCTTTGGTGGACTTCAGCGGCGAGGGCTCCACGACAGTGCATCCTTCCTCCCTCTTGGTTATAGCACCACTATAACAGTTCAAGGATGGGCAAGGAGGAGGCAGGCACATGCTGAACATTCAACAAAAAGGTTTAATGATATAAATTATCTTTTACAACATAGAACAACATAGGCTACGTGCGTCTTTCTCTCGAACTGGCACCTCCGGCTCATCTTTTTCCCCCTCCTGGCTGATTAGCACGATTCAGGGCCAGCTGTGGGTCCTCATGGCCTGGCCCAGCCCTCTTTGTCACACATAGGTTGTTTACACACGCACAGCTGATTCATTAACATAAAGCTCACAAAAACTTCCCAGAAATTCAGCTTGGTAGGGTGGTCATTTTTGTATGTCATGGAAGGAAGGATTCTTCTTATTTTTATATTATAAAATGACCTGTGGGCTAAGCCTCAGATGTCACTGAAGTCTAGCGATGCCCATGATGCTGCTTCAGAGGTTTGTTGAGACACGCTGCAACCTGACATAGATCATACAGACAGGTGTATTTCAAGCTTGAATTTATTTTATGGTAGGAAAATCCATACGTTTATTATGGAATTTATGTACAAGTCAGTGTATTAAATAATAAAATTATTTGATAATTTTTTTGCGTTATTTTTAATATAATTAATCTCACTTATTTAATATGATAATCGTCAGCCCTAGTAAACACATGACACACATGAAGCATGTATTTAGGAGCTGCCAACATTAGAAACCGGCACACAAAGTTCAGTATGGTTTAATGGTCATCAGGCTTTATTAAATTATATATGCTGTGAATGAGAATGAAGAGCTGAAAAGTGTTTTTGTAGATGACTTTAGGTAACTAGATCTAGTTAAGTTGGGACAGTATTCTTTTGATATCAAGTGAGTCAAGACATTATAGTAATTAATATAAACCACAAAATGACATAATCTCTCCTTTAAATCTCACTATATCTATTTAGCATTTATAACATGAAAGTTAAAATGCTCAATATTTGGCAGGTATGGTACTGGATCAAGGTTGTCTTTTTTGAGCATGTTACTCAATGTGTTAGATTGTATGTCTCACCATATCCTGTTTGATAACATGATTACACAGGAAGTAGGCATGTTGTTTCCGAAAGTTCGGGTACCATATGTTGGGCCTCAGGTATTCAGATACAAGAAAAAGGCAGGCCTCACACAGTTGTAAAGCCTGACTGAGGCCTACAAACACACAGTCATAAATCTTACTGATAAAAACCACGCCAAAATCAGACAAAGGGAGTACAAAACGGACTACAAATCCCATGAAGCCTTGCATACGTTACACCTATGTGTGAAATTCCAAAGGATCGAACTCTCAACTCCTATTGGATGAGGCGCTCAACAGAACGCCCCTCAACCATGATATCATCGGGAGTAGAAAGATATCCTTCTGGGCATTGCTTCCAGCAACTTTGCTTGCCGTGCATAGACGCAGCTCATCGCTGCTCTCAGGTGTGGCCTCGTTGCACAAGGAAGTAAAGTATGATTTGAAACTGTAGCCATACAATCTCTATCTCGCTGAACAAGATGAGATTTCTCTGTGTTCCACTGAACACTCAAACGGATCAGAAGGACACTGGCGAGAAATACACATCTTCATCCGTTTGCCAGCAGAAGTGAAGAAAAAAGAATTCTCTTCCCTTTTCAACCAAGTCGATATCGCTGATTTCTACGCCAGCCCGCCAAGAATCAGCAGCCATACCGCTCACCAAAAGAGCGAGGAAACAGCTTCCCGTCATCACCCGAGCCTCAAGGAACCGAGTCGAAGATAAAGAACGGATGAACACACATTCTACCTGCATCCTCACGCGATCCAAGTAAGAGGTTTATGTCTGGGCAGAGATAGAATATTTTGCCTGTACAGTTTACGGACCGCTGAGTCTGCTCATTGCTGCGAAATAATACTCAAGGTACTAATGTATTGTACTGTTACAACAAATTAGATTTCGCTGTGTTGTAATCGAACCGCATTGGAATGTTGTGTATTTACACCATCGGGGATGAGACCGGCACACTGAGTTTATCCATCAAAGAATCAAAGACCATGGGACGAGTTACAAGCCATTCACCGCGTTTCTGAGTGATAAACTAACAGCTGCCTTCCCTCCCACGATCGCGAAACCGGCTTCGGTGATGCCACTGTACTCTCTCTCTCTGTTGTACTAACTGCACACACATGCAACCCCTCACAAACATTTGGCTAGTAGATAACTTTGTGATAAAGCTCAGCTTTGTCCCCATATTATCGTACAAGCAGAGACACGCGGTAAAGGGGCATATTTCATTAACCGGCTTCTCTCCGCCCACATTCGCGGCCATATTCTCTGGCCAGAAATCTCGCGTGACGTACTCTCCACCACAGTCACGTCCACCATTTTGTGCTTTCTCTCTCTCTCTCACACACACACACACACACACACACACACCTTCCTCATATGTTATAGGCTTATTTTTGTTACCATATCTAATCATGTCACTGTTTAGTTTTTAGATGTAAGTCTGCTTATTGACTGCATTATATTGATTATTAATTGATATTGCTTCATCAATAAACTTTGTTATTTCAAAGAGAAGTGTTTTCAGTGTTTGCATTCACCCATGTCAAAGGCTGGCAGGGGATGCCAGTGCTCGGATTCAAGCATTCGTTGTTTCCTTTTGAATAGTGATGCTCTCCGGACATCGATTTTCCTAAGAGAACAATCTAATATTGAGACTGTTATACTGTCTGGTTATTAGTCCCTGATTCCAGGGTGGTGCACCGGCGATATTAATCTTTATTAATATTCTATTGATTTTGATAATTGACAATTATCTTTGATGATTTTTGAATTTAAAGGATCAATAAGATAGTTTTAATTCGAACCAATGTTCCATTAATTTTAATAATTAATGATTATCTTTGATAATAATTACTATTCTGTTGATTTTGATAATTGATGGTTGTCTTTGATGATTGTTTATTTAAAGGATTAAAAAGCTAAAATTGATTCTAATCAGTGTTCTATTGATTTTAGTAATTGATAATTATAACGCAGTTCAATGGAAAGGAGGAGATGAGAACCGGCTTGGCAGTATAAATAATATTTTAATGATAAACTTAAACAAAAGACAAACACACACATGACAGACATGCCCATAAACGATCTCTCTCTCCCGCACCATCTTCTGCAGTCGGCCTTTATCACTCTCGGAGGCTTGATTAGCCCGATAAGGGACTGGGTGTGTAGAATCACGACCCGGCCCCTCCCTCCACCCTGCCACATCATAGACTGTAAAAAAAGATGGACGACGCCCCTTCGCTCTTTTCCATCGGAGAGAACTGAAGCCGCCAGTGTCCCGATATGGCGCTGACATCTTGGAACTTGAGTCTGCGCACTTGCGTTTTCGGGACCAGTCATGCGCAGTAGTGAGCAGGAAGTAAAGCCGCGAAAACAAGGCCCCGCCCTCACTCTCGCAGAATCAATCGCAATCACACGCCCCTGCCAGATCGGTTAGCACATTCTACTGCAGAACAACCCATTATGTCGGTGTGAAATAATTAATTATAGAAATTTAGATATGTAATTTAAAGCTCCAATCTCCTCAATCCTCCGAATATCCCGAAAAAAAGTCCGTTGGTGCTTCAGTGACTACTTCGCTCAGAGAACCTGTCAATCACAGCTGTCAATCATGACGTAACAGCACCGTTTTTATAGCATCAAATAACTAACTAAAAACAAACTTATTTTAAAAACAAACACTTGAAATTACATCAGCGTGATAAAAACTACAGTAAATGACAGAAACTGTCTTTGGAAAAAAGATATGTGAAGTGTAATTTAATTGTTTAGTTGGTCTCACGTCCCGTTGAATAACATGGGGAGGCGGGGTTTATGACCTATACTAGGACCGGCCTCTGGGGGGCGATCGAGACGTTTTGGCTTCACTTTTGAGGGCTTGTGCGGCACGCTTGTGCCACATTAATTATCTATGATAATTATTAATGATTGCTTATAACCAAACCCGCTCCTAAACATAGAGCCCTACACATAGGATCGGCCATATTAATCACTGACAAGCACCATCTCCTATCAGACATTTTTGCATAGACTCCAGTGTGTTTACCTTACCTGGTGGTGAGACCAGAAGTGCGTTGCTTCAGCAGTAGTGTTGTCATGATACCAAAATTTCAGTAGTCTGATTCTCAATACCAATTTCGATACCATAGAATTTTTTTTTAATACGCTAACGAACACATTCGTTAAGCCTATTAAAATATAAAATTTAAATGTAAATAATAAAGTAAAACAATAGCATGTTTCCTTTGTCGTTTATTTTTTTCCCAAATTCCACATTTTCCAATTTTTTTATTTCTGAATTCCATGTTTTTAAGTTTATTTTTAATATCATCATCAACATGTGTCTAATCAAATGATTCCAAACTTCAATCAAATGAAAAATAGAACCGTTTCTTTTCAACAAAATGTTTTCAGCATACGAGCTTCACACATTCACTGTGCAGCATGCATCACATGCAGACTGACTAAATTAATTAGATTAAATTAAATTAAATTTATTTAATTAAATTGCATCCATTCACAATTTAATAATCACACTAGAATATATAAGGAGTATTAGAACATATGCTCAAATGAGCATGTGAGCATTTGTAAGTAACAATCTGTCAGTACGATGGCATGTGGGGACCAGATTGAATCTGTGCTCGGTACTACCGGTGATGCACAAACGTTGGTATCCTTACATCTTTTACATTTTATTATCAACTTGGTACAAAGTACCAGTACATTTGAAATTTCTAGTAAGCAGCTAGAAGATCCAGGATCAGATCCCGCATTGAAACCAAGAAGGTATAGCATTTGAATAATCAGTGATGAGCACGATTCGGAGGTAGCATTTTCCCTCTTACGTAACATTTGTTCTCCACTGTTGGTTAGGTTTAGGTTTGGGGTTCAGTTTGTAAAATATGCATTCTTCAACACTGTATTAAACCCTGTACAGCTGAAAACAACTTGCTTTATAACTCACTTTTGGTGCTCTCTGTGGACATTACACCCAGTAAATGGAACTCATAAATGCTCATACAGCTTGGAACATCAGGCACAGTGTTTCGTATTTTGTTGAGCACAGACCGATTTTAGCTAAAGAAAAATCGACCTACTGTTTCTGATTTTACTGTGAGATTACAAAAATGCTATGATAATATTAAAATGTGCCTGTCCTTGACCAGAGCATATTTCTAAAAGTCTGGTATACATTTTGAAAGAAATTCTTTCTGAAATTACAACACAAGCATTTTTTTTTAAGTTTTTAAGCTCTCCCCATAACTCACACAATTCCTCACCAAACAAGCTGTGTTCTGTACGAGCTTGCTTGTGTAATTCAGTTGAATTCATGATTAATAAAAGCTTCTGCCAATTTTTCATCTGGCTTTACACTGCTGTTTGTGTGTAGGCAGCATGTTTATGGGACATGTCCACATGTTTATGTTCATGTCCACCTCTGAAATAGATTTTCCCAGAATTCTTTGAAATATTGTCCTCTCCCACCCCTTGTCTCCAGCCCTTTATGTGTGATGGCGTTGATGAAAGAGAGAAGGAAGTCATGGCAAGTGATGGCATGTTTACTGAGCAATCTCAGAATTGCACCTATTTTAATTGTGATTTACTATTATCTCCTGTATGATTCAGGTATGTCGGCTATACAGCTGTGGACACCAATTCTGTGGAAGCCAACAACAAATAGAAAAAACAGTTTATATCTCAACAGTCTATTTTGTTATTCTTTAAATCTGTAATCACCCCATGTACATGTGAGGGAACACCAACTGCAACTTAACCCAGCCAAGAATAAACTCCTTATCTTTCCAGCCAACCCTGCTGTTGAACACAACATCACCGTGCAGCTGGGTTCAACTAAAGTATCGCCTTCCAAAACGGTCAGAAATCTAGGGGTAATCATAGATAACTAACTAAATTTCACAGACCACATCACAAAGACGGCACGATCATGTAGATTTACACTACGAAGATAAGACCCTTCCTCTCTGAAAATGCCACACAATTCCTTGTTCAGTCGCTTGTCATAACTAGACATGACTACTGTAACTCTCTCATTACAGGCCTCCCTGAATGTGCAATTAGACCTCTGCAAATGATCCAGAATGCAGCAGCACGTCTGGTCTTTAATAAACCAAAGAGAGCACATGTTACACCACTCTTTGTCTCTCTTCACTGGCTGCCGGTTGATGCACGCATAGGCTCTGATGCTGGCATACAGAACAGTCACTGGGTCTGCTCCAGTTTCCACAAAAACTTTCCTGGACTTTCAGTTTCATCGTACCACATTGGTGGAATGACCTTCCCAACTCCATCTGTGAAGCTTTTAATTAACTATTATTTTCATGTAAAATAAATAAAATGATTGGTAAAAGAAATAATTTATGTCATGTGTTAACCTTTCCTGCTTCTGTCTCCTAACCGTGGTTGGGAGGCACAGGGGAGATTCATTTTCTCCAGGGCCGGTAGTTCTCCTCCCGGGGTTAACTCCCTAAACTTCACGCTGTTTGGTGTGATGGTAGCACATAAAAGAACAATGAGGCCGTCTTGCCGAATAGTTTAGGTGCTTTATTTTACTGATTGCACTGTAATACACTGCACATAGCTAACTATCTGATTCTGCACCGATCACCATATCACTCTCACACACTCTTGTCCGCTGTCTCATGGGGAACAAGAGGAAGGGGCAGGGGGGGGGGGCGCGCCTCGGACGCGCGCACGCCCTCACTCTCATTCACACACACACACTGAGCTGTCCTGAGCTGAACACATTGGAGACACATCCCACAACACATGTATTATTATGCAACAATTTAGACCTGAAAAAGCAAACAAATATTTGTAGATCAACCTCTGTATGTGACCTGTAAAGCTGACACTTGCATGTTAAATGGCAAAAAAGTAAAAAAAAAAAAAAAAAAAAAATACAATGAGCATGATCGCAGGTGTGGGGAGAAACACGCCCTTAGTCTCATTCACACACACACACACTGAGCTGTCCTGAACTGAACACATTGGAGACACATCCCACAACACTACCCCCACCATGGACTGGCAATTAACACTAATTCCATTCCATCTAAATATACTTAGCACTCTCTATATCTGTAGGCCTAAAATGTGAAGAGATAGCTGTGTCCCAAATAGTATGTAAATCCAAACAGGTAGGTTATTCTGATTTAACAAGTGTCTAACAGTGCTAAAGTTCTAAAGCTCATTCAACAGTGAACACAGGAGTAAGGAAATAACAGAAATGCAATAGTCCCTAATAAAACATAACAGTACATCACCTTTTAAATCCTGTTCTTTGGTGACCAGAGCTAATACTGTCTGACTAATCAGGTAATAATCAAACATACATTGGATGCAATAAAGTGCAAGCATGTAAAAGCACTGAAAAGCTCTTCAGTTTTTTTTTTTAACATGAAAAATTGCTTTTATAGAACAAACTAAACTAGAACCCAGAAACGTAAACTGTAAAGTCTCTAGTGCAAATATGAACTGTCATAGGTGACTCACTCAGTGACCCAGTCCCCATACCGGACCGGTCCTCGGCGCTGACGTTGGGGCCGAGGCTCGAACGGAGACTGGTGGTGTGGCTCTCCTACCACACCCCCACCATGGTCAAGTATCACATGGGAAGGAGTGGATAGAAAATACAATGAGCATGATCGCAGGTGTGGGGAGAAACACGCCCTTATTCTTTATTTACATATTATCCACACTTGTCACTAATTTTATGTGACAAGAACAAAAAATGCATGTGCGTGGTGAGGTGGATGGATGCTGCAGAGAATAGCTTGAAGCACGCACTACATCTCCGGGGTAATGTGCTCAACAAGCTACTGTACATGATATGATGCACTGATTGACAGTCTCAGATGTGGAGGCAACTGAGATTCGTCCTCTGCCACTCGGATTGAGGCGAGTCACTACGCCACCATGAGGACTTCGAGAGCATTGGGAAGAGGGCATTCCAAATTGGGGAGAAAAGTGCAGAAAAATATGATGTAAAAAAGACAAATAGCACATTATCAACTGTGTTTATTGCTTTAAATCATCATTAAGTAGTTTAAACAGCTTCTATTACTGATCTCATGAAGTCATTGATAACACATTTTAATATAACATTAGTTGATGTTTTATATGTTGGTTTTTGTGTGCTATTATTTAAATGCCTCCCCCAGTGGTGCAGCTGGTATCTGAATGTTTGCAAACAGTATGTCATTGCTCAGCTGTTTCAAACGTACTTTTTTTTTAACTCTTAATGAAGAATGAAGAAAAAATGACAAATTAAGTTCAGTTAGGAAACTCTGTGGCGCAGTCTGAAAGGTCACCCTGGCACACCTTGCTACACTAACCAATCAGAACCCATTTCTTTTCTGATCAAATTATACATAACCCACCAACACAATGGAGCATCACGGCTGCAGCAGCATGGTAACACACAGCATTTCTCAAGACTCCCACAGTCATCATTTTCGCTATTACTCCTTGTTTTCCCATGCCTCATCTTGAGCTTCAGACCCAAAAAGTCTCTTTTCCTAGAAGATCGGGGAGCTGATCGAGTATTGTATGAGATCCTGGAATCCCCATCCAGAAAAACACCAAAGGAAACTTCATCTTCCAGGCATGCCCGAGCCTACAAGGCCAAGTGTTAACAACGGTGATGACAATCTACCTACACTGCCGCTAAATGCAAAATATAAACTGCAGCTGACGACCCTGTCACGAAAGCGATAATGTTATCGAAAGACTTCATGGACGAGCAAGACAGCATTATTTTAGAACAAGAATGTTATTACAGTCAGCTATCACCAGATAGCTCTTCTAATTCAGCTAACTCTGCAGTCCTACCGTCAACTATGGGTGCTATGCTGGAGAGGAGATAAAGATCTTTCTTCGGATATATCGTCAAAGAGTATGTAGAAGATCTCCAGTCATCATGACATCACACCGTTCATTTGGCAGCAGCAAATCTTTTACCTACAGCTCTGTAAGATTCTGCAGCAGTATACCACCATACTTCGTAAGAGATTTTAGTAGGTAATGAGATCAATTTTATATTCCGTATTTTAAAATATTTACTTATGTCAAACAGCAGCATAAATAGAGCAGATCTAGTCCACCAAGACCAAGCCCATAACATGCCATATTTATACTAAAATTTATGCTATACTACTCCAAGAGTTGTCCTACAGTAACTGAAATTATAAATTAAATTCAGTTATGAAACTCTGTGGTGCAGGCTGATAGGTCATCCTGGCACACCTTGCTACACTAACCGATCAGAACCCCTTTTTTCCTCATCATATTATATATAACACACCCACACAATGTAGCAGCACGGCTGCAGCAGCATGGTAAAATGCAGTGTTTCTCCCTCCACCTCCCAAGCACAACCTGTCTAGATCTCTACTAGGATTTTATTTTATGTTTTTTTTTTTCAGTAGAAGTAGCAAACTTCACTGTCAGCAGCACACAGGTTCCATGCAACAGCAGCAGCATTCTTAGAGCACATCAGTCCACCAAGACCAAGTCCATAACATGTCATATATAGAATAAAATATATGTTATACTACTCTGAGAGATGTCCTAATTGAACTTCTCTCACACTTCTCTTCTCTTCTTGAAGTGTGCTGGGGCCTTTAAAATAGGTGCCACTTGCTTTGATATGTAATGCAATGATTTTCAGACATTTTTGAAGTGTAACTTTTTGGGCTCACTATACTTTGGATTCAAATAATACAAGTACAGTAAAACTAAATACATCTTTTCTATGTGCATTAAATAGGTTATATGTAGGCAGGAACACTTAAGGAACTAACAATTCTGATATGGTGAAGGTTTATGTATGTGAAAAGTAACCTCTGCTCTGATGTTCATCATTGGAAACAATGTCTCTCCTCCAGTTCAACAGTCTCTTACAGCCAAATTATGAGTGTTTGGATATTGAAATTCACAGGGGTCTCTCCACAGCCTCTGTGGGCGTATATGTTTCTGCCTTTAGTCATTTATGCTATGATATATCTCTCCTTTGCTCATTTTGACCCTAGAATTTAAGATTCATCATGCACATCTGACATGGGGCCATTTCACAAAAGACTCAGAAGCACATCATCAGTCCACAAGCATGATACCAAGCTTTCCCACTGAACCTTTCAGAAATACAATTCCTGCCAACCATCTGCACTGTGACATGACTTGAATATGGGATCATGATGTCAGGGGTGCTATACATTGAATTTCAGCCATAAATTCCTCTTATTTATTTATTTTTTGGCAGAACAGTCATAATGTAGTTTTAGTGGGGTTTTATGCATGATTGAATTTGGATTTTAGGATGGATCTTGTAAGTGAAAGAATTGTTTTTATTCACTTTTGTACTCTGATTTTTTTTTGTTGTTTACTGAAGTATTTCCCTTTCAAAGACAACCAGCTTGAAGACCAGAAGCTCACTAAAGTTAAGTAGTGCTATAGTCCGATTTCTAATCTAGGGGTTGGCAGAAAGCAAGTAACAAAGTAGTGGAGAGAACACAGGTGTTCTCCTGTCTCCAGGTCCCATAACTGCAACAAGCACATGTCCACAAAAGTTTAGCAACCGAAAAGTCTTTTTTTTTTTTACATAACAGTGGGATTAAAAAAGATAGGCTTCAGAAGGGAAGGCAAAGTAACAAACAAAAGACAATCTTCCTAGGAAGGAAAGTAGCAGTAACTTACCTATGGAAAAGCCAAAAAAATAAAAAAATAAGCAAAAAAAAAAGCAACAATTAACTTCCCTGACTCCCTTTCTGTCCAAAAATAGGTGATAAGTATTTACTCAAAGAAAATGACTTCCACCTCCCTACAAGTTATCCCACAAAATCTGGTAATATTACGATATACACTTATTTAGCCACTAAGACTAAGTAATCAGAATAACAATACAACATTCACAACACTTTCAACAACAATAGTAGAATATACAACAACAATAATAGACATTAATAAACATAACACCATCAATAATATTAAATATACATCCTAGGAACATAACACCCCTACAGTTAAGTTTACAACCATAAGTACGACCATAGGTTGTAAACCCTGTTATGTGAACCACAATTAACATTTATGAACATCATCATCAGCCATAATGTTCTCAGAGCCTTTTATATGACAGAGGCCAAGATTATACTCCTGAACAATAAGAGCCCAACGCGTCAAATGCTGGTTTGAGTTAAACATCTGTGGATGGAAACAGAATTACCTCCTACATAGACATCAAAATGCTTCAGCACCAACAGAAGAGCAAGAGCCTCCTTTTCGATGGTACTGTAGCGCTGTTGACAAGTACTGAACTTTGAGAAATAGAATATAGGATGGTCAACACCTTGGCTGTCCTCCTGCAACAATACCGCACCGGCCCCTGTTGCACTTGCATCCAACTGTAACTTGAATGGCAGATCATAATTAGGGGCAGAAAGTACTAGAGAAGATCCTTTGCAGCTTCAAATGACCTGGCAAACTCAACATTCCATTTGAAACATTTGGAAGAACTCAAGAGGTCAGTAAGAGGAGAGACTACATGGAGAAATTTCTACAAAACCCCCGGAAGTAACCAGTCATCCCAAGAAATCTCACGTTTGTTACGTGGAGTAGGGAACTCACGAATAGCTTCCAGCTTGCTTACCCAGGTATGTGATTACGGCCTTTCAAATCTCACATTTAGCGAGATGAGTTAATGAAGCCTCAGCAAACCAGCTGAACACCAACTCAAGCATTTGTACATGCTCTTTCCACCTTTTTGAATAGACAACTACATCATCTAAATAAACTTTGCAATTTGTCACCCCTGCCAGGACTTTTTGCATAAGTCTTTGAAATGTTGTGGGTGCATTGCTCATCCTGAGTACCAATCGTATTTATTAACTGGTGTTAGTCTCAAAATGTCCTGTCCATACAATAGCTTACATTCTAAAATACTGTCTGTATGAACGAATAACCAAAGTTCTATTCATATCCTCATGATAGCCTTGAAAATCACCTGTAGCCATAGTGACAGTAACTAGAGGATATATAAAAAATGGCAACGTCCATAACAGCTGAAAATGTAAATACATTTGACTCCTCGTTAATAAACAAACAAGTTAAATTGAGGCGCTACTACATTCAGAAGATCTTAATTAACCTACAATGTCTTTTAAAGCTATTTACCTGAGAGCAGACCCAGACAGCACACGCACATCTCCGAGATGTCTGTTTTAGATCTTTTCATCTGGAAAGCATCACATTATAAATTAAATCTGCTAAACATCTTAAAAAGATCAGATTTACAAACACTGTAAATCATTTCAAAGACATCTGCTGAATGTCTTATTGACATACGTCTTATACACATAGTGAAGATGAGCAAACAATGTAAAAGAACATGCATTACAAATGTAAACACACACATCATATAGACGTCTGGGTGATGCACGTGTGATATCAGGGGAGCTTCAGCATTTGTGTTTGTGTTGCGTTTTTACCTTGGTTTCTGCCAGCACACAGGAGAGAATAACAGCAGTGAAGAATAGGTCTTGTTTTGTGTCTTGTGTTCCCTATCTGTCACTCACTCGACGTTGTGTCAATGTAGTGACACTAGGGGTCGCCCTTGGGAGCCCCAAACACCTCTGATCTTTGAGTAAAGGCCAAAGGGAATTGGCGAGTGGAATTTGCATGCCACTCCACCGGACATACGAGTATAAAAGGAGCTGGTTCACAACCACTCATTCAGATTTCTTCTTCAGAGCCGAGCAGTTGTATTTCAGCGAGCTGAATTCTTTTGCCGGTCCATTCACCTCTGCATGCTGTAGGATTTACGGTGCATTATAGTGGTTTGAACACCCCTGGGTTCTTTGACAGCCAAAAAGAGTATATATTCTTGTTAATAAACAGTATATTTTCTCTAAAAGAGTGGCACTGTCGGAGAGTGTCTTTTTAAAGTTGCCTTTCCATCTGTGTGTAATTCCTGGTTGCGTTCATTACCTCTCTGTTTCCACCTGCCATGATCACTATCTCACATGCTTTGGCACTGCCCATGTGGAGACAGCGTTTGTGGATGGGTCATGTTTTCACTGTGAGAGCATGACCATGGCTACGTTGCGGTTGTGGCTTTCCTTCCTCAGAGGGAAATCCACCACAGCGGCATCAGTTCTCAGCGGTTAAAAAGCAGATGTAGGCTATTCAGCATATCATGCTCTGGCACAGATCAAGATCCTGCACCCCATCGACACCATCTCCGCCACAGCCCGGGCCAGTGGCCCAGCACAGGCATATAGCCACCCGCAGGAAACAGACACCCCCCCGTCTCATGGCCTGCCTCCAAGAACCTGAGGAAGGCTTCTAAGTATCCCTGAGACGGGCGATCCAGGGACTTGGAGACCTGCTGCAGACTTGGAGCTGGTAAGAAGACCAATACATCCCCCAGTGGAGGGCCTGGAGGTGAATCTTTTGTTCCCTTTTCTCCTAATTTTGCTGCTTGTCCGAGGGGCTGCGGTACCCACATTCTCAGAAAAAGAGCAGTTTTCCTCACTCCCTGAGTCACACACCCGGTGTTTACGGCCGTCGTTGTCACGATCGCCAGACACCACACATTTACAACTGGCACGGCACTGCAGAGGCAGAGCCCCCTGCCCCTACGCACCCAGCTATGGCACAAACAGACCCACGCATGTGTGGTTGTGATGGATTACGAGGACAGTTCCTCTCCTCCCCTGTCGCTGAACGGTCCTATGGTTCTAGGAACATGGTACATTCTTTATGCAGTCAGTTATAACAGCGAGGGTCAAAACACGTTTACAAAATAGGCACTGTTTGCAGTGCGAGTGCCGTATACTGGTAATACAGTGCATTCGGAAAGTATTCACAGCACTTCACTTTTTCCACATTTTGTTAAGTTACAGCCTTATTCCAAAATTGATTAAATTCATTATTTTCCTCAACATTGTACAAACAATACCCCATAATGACAAAGTGAAAGCAGTTTGTTTGAAATCTTTGCAAATTTATAAAAAAATAAAAAATAAAAAAAAAATCACATGTACTGTACATATTCATGTCTTCACAGCCTTTCTAAACACTTTGTTGAAGCACCTTTGGCACCAATTACAGCCTCAAGTCTTTTTGAAAATAGCACACCTATTTTTGGGCAGTTTCGCCCATTCTTCTTTGCAGAACCTCTCAAGCTCCATCAGGTTGTATGGGGAGCGTTGGTGCACAGCCATTTTCAGATCTCTCTAGAGATGTTCAATCGAGTTCAAGTCTGGGCTCTGGCTGGTCCACTGAAGGACATTCACAGAGTTGTCCTGTAGCCACTCCTTTGTTATCTTGGCTGTTTGCTTAGGGTCATTGTTCTGTTGGAAGATGAACCTTTGCCCCAGTCTGAGGTCCAGAGTGCTCTGGAGCAGGTTTTCATCAAGGAGGTCTCTGTACACTGCTGCATTTATCTTTCCCTCGATCCTTGCTAGTCTCCCAGTTCCTGCCACTGAAAAACATCCCCACAACATGATGCTTCCAATAACATGCTTCACTGTAGGGATGTTATTGGCCAGGTGATGAGTGGTGCCTGGTTTCCTCCAGACATGACGCTTGCCATTCAGGCCAAAGAGTTCAATATTTGTTTCATCAGACCAGAGAATTTAGTTTCTCATGGTGTGAAAGTCCTTCAGGCTGTCATGTGCCTTTTACTGAGGAGTTGCTTCCATCTGGTCACTCTACCATACAGGCCTGATTGGTGAAGTGCTGCAGAGATGGTTGTTCTTCTGGAAGGTTCTCCTCTCTCCACAGAGAAACGCTGGAGCTCTGTAAGAGTGACCATTGGGTTCTTGGTCACCTTTCTGTCTAAGGCCCTTCTCTCCCGATCGCTCAGTTTGGCCGGGCTTTCAGCTTTAAGAAGAGTGCTGGTGGTTCCAAACTTCTTCCATTTATGGATGATGGAGGCCATCATTGGGACCTTCAATGCTGCAGACATTTTTTTGTGCCCTTCCCCAGATCTGTGCCATGATACAATCCTGCCTCAGAGGTCTATAGACAATTCCTTGGACTTCATGGCTTGGTTTGTGCTCTAACATGCACTGTTAACTGTGGGACCTTATATGGACATGTGTGTGCCTTTCCAAATCATGTCCAATCAACTGAATTTACCACAGGTGGACTCCAATCAAGTTGTAGAAACATTGTGTATACTTATGCTGTGGATACTTATGTACATATGATTTTGTTTAGTTTTTTTATTTTTAAAACATTTTCAAAGATTACAAACAAACTTCTTTCTTGTTGTCATTATGGGGTATTGTTTGTAGAATTTCTAGGAAAATAATTAATTTAATCAATTTTGGAATAAGGTTGTAACAAAATATAACACAATGTGGAAAAAGTGAAGCGCTGTGAAAACTTTCCAGATGCACTGTATATGTCAGAAATGTGCATGATGGTATAAAATGTGCATTATTTCATTTTCTTCCTGTTTCCTCGTGTGGCTGTAATCTATTGCGTGCTTGGGGTGTTCATGTGGGATTTCCATGTATTATTAAAATACTTGAGCAGCATTATCACAACACCCCTTTTTCATATCCATTTTATTAGCAAGGTTATTCCTTTTATAGTGATAACACAGCTTCTGAATATTGTATATATGTTGAGAAGAATTTGAAGTGCACTTTTTGTTGATGCATGTAGCATATTAATGCAGGTATTAAGTTAAAATGTTTATTTAGTAATTAGAGAAACAAATGTTTTCAGTAAAGGAACCTTATGAAAATTAACCATAACTGCTGTCATTATGGTTTTCTGAGCAGAAATCGTTGTTTTGATACAATTAACAGTAATACTGTAGTTTCTATAAAGTAACCACGATTTTACTATAAATTATAACTATATTTATATTGTGGTTTCTATGATTTTACTACAAATGCCATGGTTAAACGTCATGATTACTGTTGTAGCCTCTGTTCCCTGATAGAAGGTTCTTTCTTAAGAGCCTTATGTACCTCTGAGAAAAGGCCAGTGAGAAATTGGCAGACAGAATTTCCATGTCCCGCCCCCGGACATGCGGGTATAAAAAGGGAAGTGGGCATGCGTCTGTCAGTCAGGTTTTTGCACTGAAAATAAGGTATGGCCAATCACAGTGGTAGGTCTAGTGTCATGGCAAAGGGGACACAACGTCTTGTTCCCTCCATCAGAGAACAGAGGTTGCAACAGTAACCATGACATTCCCCTTCTGTCACTCACTTGACGTTGTGTCGAATGTAGTGACACAAGGGGTCCCATTTCAAAGCGCCATGCACTAGACTGTGTTACGTGAACTACAGACACTGCTGCGTGCTAGAAACAACTGTATTGTCCGCACGTAATCCTCCCCAACGACCTCAGAAAAAGGTGTCATATATAGACCTTAGGTTCCCAGTACCCCTGAGGGGAGAACAGGCGCTACATGACCATCATGGGAGCAAGCCAGTCATATCTCTCTCTGTGTTTCTCGCATAAAGCATAAATCTTAATGCTATGAAATGCGTCGGGAAAGGCGATCTTTCCTGATACTATTCTTTCAAGGGGAAAAGACCCTGCGGAGACCACATCCTGCCCAGACAAGGGGGAGGTGATATGTGGCCAATACACCACATGGGTTGTCAAGCCACACGTGGGAGTGGCAGCAGGTCCTACCTGATGAGGGAGGAGCTCTACAAACACAGCGACCGGGAGCAGAGGGACTGTCCAAAGGAGACACAGGTCCGCCGACAGGGGGACCGTACCGCAGAAAATACATCACAGGGAGTTGCCTGAAGAGGGTATTAAACCTGTGGAGCCCTACCCCAGTACGGAGCACTTGCTGCTCGTAGTGAGTCTAGTCGCAAATTCCTCCACTGAATTCACAGGCCAGAAGGCTAGGGAGGAAGAACAACCAGGAAACGAGAGCTTAGTGGATAACATGGGAGAAAAAGCACACTGGACCAACTTGGTGAAGGGCGCTAAGTGCAAGCAGAACACCTAGTCGGCTGTTCCGTATTACCGAGTTCTACTGGCTCGGACCTGACAAAACACGGGACGAGACTGACTCAACCCTGAGATTGTAGAATATTGCAAAGATTTTGGGTGTTGCCCAGCCCTCTGCTCTGCAGATGTCTGCCAGGGAGGTGCCGTTGGCCAGTGCCCACGAGGATGCCACACTTCTCGTCGAGTGTTCTCAAACCCACATGGGGACAGGCACAGCCTGGGACTGGTACGCCAGAGAGATGGCATCAACAACCCAGTGAGCTAACCTCTGTTTGGAGATGGCGTTCTCTTTCCACAATCCACCGAAGCAGACAAAGAGCTGCTCGGAACATCTAAAGCTCTGCATTCGGTCCAGATAGATATGCAAAGCATGTACCGGACACAGCAATGAAAAGGATGGGTCTGCCTCCTCCCAGGGCAGTGCTTGCAGGTTCACAACCTGGTCCCTGAAGGGGGTTGTAGGAACCTTTGGCACATTGCCCGGTCATGGTCTTAGGATGACTTGAGTATTTGCCGGACCGAACTCCACGCAAGTGTTGCTGACAGAGAACGCTTGCAGGTCCCCAATCCTTTTGATTGATGTGAGCACTATCAGGAGGGCCGTCTTCCAGGAGAGGGCCCAACTGAGTCAAGTGGCTCAAAGGGGGGTCTCTAACAGCCCAAGAGGACCATTGAGAGAATCTAGGAGGGGAACAAGCTTGGCTGGGGAGGGTTCAGCCTCCGGGCGCCTCTAAGGAACCTGATAATCAAGTCGTGCTTACCTAGGGACTTGCTGTCCACTGCGTCGTGGTAGGCCGCGATACCAGCTACGTACACCTTCAAGGTGGAGGGGGACAGCCTCCCCTCCAACCTCTCTTGCAGGACTGAACTGTGCATCTCTGCAGGTCTTCAGACCAGAAAGAACACCAATTTGTGAACAAGCACCACTTTAGGGCATAAAGCTGGCTGGTAGAGGGAGCTCTGGCTTGGTTGATCGTGTCTACGACCGTAGGTGGTAGGTCATTCAGATCTTCCGCATCCCAACTAGGGGTCAGATGTGGAGGTTACAGAGGACTGGGTACGGATGCCAGAGGGTGCCCCGTCCCTGAGAAAGAAGGCCTTTCCTCAGGGGAATATGCCAGGGAGGTGCTGTCGTGAGGAGCGTGAGATCTGAGAACCAAGTCCGAGTGGGCCAGTAAGGATACACTAGGTGCCACTTAAGGTGGCCACCTTATTTGCCACTAAGGTGTCTTGTTTTTCATCCTCCCTGGCCTTGCACAGCACCAGAGCAAGAAGGCTCACTGGGGGAATGCATACTTGCACAGCCCCTGGGGCCAGTTGTGTTCAAGCTGTGTGCCAACGCGTCTCTCCGAGAGGTGCCTCTCGGGGAGTACAAGAGTGGGCAGCTGGTCTTGGGAGGCAAAGAGCTGTGCCATGCCAAACCGGTCCCAAATCAGTTGGTCCACCTTCTATGGCTCCTCCTTCCATGCCTCTGTCTCCGGAACCTTCTACGGCTCTGCCTCCTGGGTCTTCCACGGCTCCGCCTTCCATGGCTCCGCCACCTGAATCTCCCATGGCTCCGCCTTCCACGGCTCCACCCTCGGGGTTATCCCTGGCTGTGGTCCTGTGGGCCTCCTGACCCAGTCCCCGTCCTGTGGCCACCTCCCAGGCTTCCTGACCCACTCCCCGTCCTCTGGCCGCCACCCAGGCCTCCTGACCCACTCCGCGTCCTCTGGCCGCCTCCCTGACCTCCTGACCCAGTCCCTGTCATGTGCCCCCCCCTTGGACTGCCTGTTTGCCCCTTGTGCCCCCCCCTTGGACTGCCTGTTTGCCCCTTGTGCCCTCCTTGGTCTGCCTGCCCACCCCGAGCTCCCCCTTCACTCCTTGGATAATTTATTTTTATTTTTTTTGCTTTTTTTGTTTGTTAGGAGCATCTAGAATCCGCTCCTTTGAGGGGGGGTTATGTCACGATTCCTGGTTATCTGCCTTGTGTTTCTCCCTTGTCATCTCTCCCGGACTTCAATTCCCATAATTCCCTGCCCTCATCACTGCCATCTATCTGTCATTGTCTTCACCTGTGTTTAATTTAATCATCATCCTTCTTGTATTTAAGCCCTGTTGTTCCTGAGTTGTTAAATGTAATTGTTATGTAGGCCCTTGACCGTGTTCCTGCCTGTGCCCTTCGTGTATGTTTCTGTTGTGTATATCTTGGTTTTCCCATCGTGGATGTTTCTTTTGTTCCCTGTGTTTCTTAGTTACCCTGTTCAGCTTTTGTGTTTTCAATAACACTGCACGTAGATCCTCACTCCTCGTCTGCCCGTTCGTAACACCCCAATACTGGTTAGAACCTGTGCAAAGTTCCCTTTATAAATCACAGTTAGCAGAAGACTGTGCATGTGATTTATTCCCCACCCCGTCTCCACCCCAAAATATCTATTTATGGAGCATACAACGGCTATTTTTACAATGATAACCTAATATGCATGTAATTTACGTATGCATGTTGCCATCTAAACACATGATACCACTGCATTTAATGGTACGAGAAACAAGGAGAAAAGACAAATAAAACAGACTGTAAATGATATGTGTTTTGAAGCTAGACGCTGCTGCTAAAAATAATTTCTTAATCGTTGTCTTTTTTAATAGTAAAATACCTAACCATCCTATAAACAAGATCAGTTTACCCCTGGAAGATATTAAGCCATGTTTTCAGAGAATAGGGTACATCTTCTCTGAGAGAGAGAGAGAGAGAGAGTGCGAGCTTGAGGGTCAGCACCTGGGTTTAATTATCTCTAGCAGCTGTTTGTTGTTACAGTGATGGCAGAGGGAGACTTTAAAAAAAGAACACAAATATACCCAAATAGAGTCAAGAGTGTGGCAGAGGAGAGTGGTGCCTGTGTGTTTTTGCCACACAAGAAGCCTGTGTTTTTGCCACACAAGAAGCCTGTGTTTTTGCCACACAAGAAGCCTGTGTTTAGCCTGTGTTTATTCTGTGTTATCAAAGACAAACAAAAGAAAACCTTTGTGCTCAATTTGCTATGGAGAGCAATTTTATGTTAAAGTTTGTGTTAAAAAAGAGAGAAATAATTATTCCCCTCAATTGTTTGCTGACTCCTCCATTTCCCAAAAGAAGTCAGAACCTGTCACAGTCTTGAATAGGCTATAGGCAAAATATATTATTCACACTCCATTGGCAAACTATTTTTTTTGTAAGCATAAATCTAACCTTAAGCAATTGTAATCCTCAGATCATTAAAAAAAAATTAAACGTTTTATTAGATCCTTAAAATTAAGATACTTCTTACTGGACACACAGGAGCATTGTGCATGCTTTCTTTTTTATTCTATATTCTTTTTAATAAATCCAAAGAAAATTCAAAGGATGTGACGTTTATGCGTGATCCAGAGAGCCTTGCCTCAGACAGTATCTTCTCTTCCACTATCCAATAGCGACAACAAACTGCAACACTAGGTAACATTATCTTAGAGATGGAATCCAGCAAACGTCCGGCTCCCAGCACAACATCGACTTACTACACAATCTCTGAGTTGGCCAAAAAAAACATTTATCTACTGAATCCCGTCTGGCTAAGCGGTAATGTGATCGTGGTCAAGTGAAAACTAGAGTGAATATCGGCAGGGCATTTCATTCCTGTAGGGACCTCGGTTTTGGGGATGAAAACCGACCCTGAATTGGCATTGACAGGTAAGAGTACATAACTGCAAAGCATGTGAAATATAGTGCCATAAGGACTGATCTGTGTCATTTTAGTTAACTTGATCTTGCCTGCTAACACTGACGAATTGCAAGCTACCTTGCTTCATAACTTTGAAATAATTTCAACAATCTTCTCTTCATACAAGAAGTCAGATATACAGGATACATTTGAGCAAATACGTTGGTTTCTTGATCGTAATACAATATATGACATACAATAGTGCAACATAACAGTGCACTGTAACAGTAAACTGCCTGGTATAGTTCGGAAGTATGTAGCTGTATGTGTGTATCAGTATGCTATGTTAGCTGGTATGCTATTTTTTATTTTAATTATGCTACCTCAACTGTAAGCATGATGCCGGTCAATCACATTCACTTTCTTTGTACGCTATGTCATTGTTTTGGTCGATGCTCGCTCGCATCCCTATGGAGTGTGAGCATGAGCAACATGTAGATGGCTGCAGTTCACTTAATGGCCATATACACTCACCTAAAGGATTATTAGGAACACCTGTTCAATTTCTCATTAATGCAATTATCTAATCAACCAATCACATGGCAGTTGCTTCAATGCATTTAGGGGTGTGGTCCTGGTCAAGACAATCTCCTGAACTCCAAACTGAATGTCAGAATGGGAAAGAAAGGTGATTAAAGCAATTTTGAGCGTGGCATGGATGTTGGTGCCAGACGGGCAGGTCTGAGTATTTCACAGTCTGCTCAGTTACTGGGATTTTCATGCACAACCATTTCTAGGGTTTACAAAGAATGGTGTAAAAAGGGAAAAACATCCAGTATGTGGCAGTCCTGTGGGTGAAAATGCCTTGTTGATGCTAGAGGTCAGAGGAGAATGGGCCGACTGATTCAAGCTGATAGAAGAGCAACTTTGACTGAAATAACCACTCGTTACAACCGAGGTATGCAGCAAAGCATTTGTGAAGCCACAACACGCACAACCTTGAGGCGGATGGGCTACAACAGCAGAAGACCCCACCGGGTACCACTCATCTCCACTACAAATAGGAAAAAGAGGCTACAATTTGCAAGAGCTCACCAAAATTGGACAGTTGAAGACTGAAAAATGTTGCCTGGTCTGATGAGTCTCGATTTCTGTTGAGACATTCAGATGGTAGAGTCAGAATTTGGCGTAAACAGAATGAGAACATGGATCCATCATGCCTTGTTACCACTGTGCAGGCTGGTGGTGGTGGTGTAATGGTGTGGGGGATGTATTCTTGGCACACTTTAGGCCCCTTAGTGCCAATTGGGCATCGTTTAAATGCCACGGCCTACCTGAGCATTGTTTCTGACCATGTCCATCCCTTTATGGCCACCATGTACCCATCCTCTGATGGCTACTTCCAGCAGGATAATGCACCATGTCACAAAGCTCGAATCATTTCAAATTGGTTTCTTGAACATGACAATGAGTTCACTGTACTAAAATGGCCCCCACAGTCACCAGATCTCAACCCAATAGAGCATCTTTGGGATGTGGTGGAACGGGAGCTTCGTGCCCTGGATGTGCATCCCACAAATCTCCATCAACTGCAAGATGCTATCCTATCAATATGGGCCAACATTTCTAAAGAATGCTTTCAGCACCTTGTTGAATCAATGCCACGTAGAATTAAGGCAGTTCTGAAGGCGAAAGGGGGTCAAACACAGTATTAGTATGGTGTTCCTAATAATCCTTTAGGTGAGTGTAGGTGTCATTATTAACAAGGGTTTCTGAATCTTACATACTGCACCTTTAAGAGCACTAGCTCTATTTCATAAGTCATAAGTATAAAGTCAGTGGGAATGGCCATGAAGTTTTGATATTTGTGTACAATTTTATTTTTGTGCTGTGTCTAGTTGCAAGTGGGTGTAATGAAATCGCCCGTGCAACGCGCAAATGGGCTGGATCAAGTGCAATTTAATTCTGAGGTTCTTCTTCAGCATCTGTATCCTATTATACTGCACATTCCCTCAAGCATCAGTGATATAAACAAAGACGGCACATTCATAAGAAGTTGGTAGTGTAAATGTGACTATGCAATGAATTAGAAGAATTGAAAATTAAGTTTTTTTTTGTTGTTGATTTTTGTGCATTAACTGCATCCTTGATGATTCTGGGGCATATTTCAATGATAGTGGCATACTCATTTTATATGCATGAAAAATGTGATTCTCATCGGAATTTGGATGTATGCTCCCTTAAATTATAGAGAATTATTAATAATTTTCATCTACTGTCACGCTAGTTCTGGCAAGTATTAACAGTTACTGTATCGGCATGCACTTCACTTCAATCAGTTCATTTTTTGTATTTATTTATTTAAACCAAAATATTAAAGAAAATATTTCTAAATTAAAGTACACTTCAAACAAAACAAAAATATAATCAAAATAACAAAGCGGTCAAATAATCATGCCAATTTCAAATATTTTACTCTCTTCAACTTCAACTTCAACCATTGGCCTGTTTTGGCATGAAAATTGCAATTTAGAATTGGCGCTCTCACGAAAATTGCATAAGACATTGCACGTAGCGCTACGCTTTGCCTGCATGCCCACAAAAATAGAGCCCTAAGGGGAAGATTTACTAAGAATGATTTGCGGCCAGTAAAAGTGGTGTTTTTTGCATGCGCTCTCTGTGCTGCTTTTGCGCCGATTCACTAAAGAAATTATGCAGATCAGTCAATGGGGCAAACGCATCCACAAAATCGCTGATGAACACAATCTGAATGCACAATTCAGATCTTGCAGTCCGATTCTGAGTGCAAAATAGCAGAGGATGCGGCAGATCACCGTATTTGATGCATCTAGCCAGGACTGTACAGCAGCACTGTGATCCAGACACCTGGATCATCTCTTAAACATGCAGAACATGTGCTTGACCACACTCCGCATCTGGATATATGCCAGGTTATAATGCTCTTCGCCATCATTTGATGCGTACTTGATTAATAACTGGTGCTATGATCGGTTTGAAATGTTCAGAAACATCTCTTGTAAATAAAATGTATTTTACTGCATACATTCATTTGGCGATAATAGCGTAGTGCACCAGGCCATTTTCTGTGAATGAAATGTAAATCTACAATGAGCCTATACATAGAAAGGAGGCATGTTTGCGCAGAAATGAAAGACAATGACTTCATTTAAATACTCAAGACATGGTGCAATTACAGTGCTGAGTGTGCCTGCTAAAATACATTGTTAGTGATTAAGATGCAGGTTTTTGCGCTGAAATACTATGCGCAAAGGTGGCGCAGCTGTTTAGTGAATTTGGCCCCAAATGTTTTGCTTTAAATGAAAAGCTGAATTTAGAATCTGTCTGTTGAGTTCATTACTTGGCCATTTGGAGTTGCCAATTCACACAAACCAGTAAAAGAGGGTGTACGCACAGTCAAGAGAGTGCGGACGGCGCACACACATTTAAGGGCAGTTTATTTTTTATAAATCCCAATGTTTGCATGGGAAATCGTATACCACATTTCAATGCCCATTTTGTACCGTATGCAATGTTTACACATCAGGCCCCTGTCCTTGAATGACAGTTTTTGTTTCAATGTAATTACTTAAAAGATGGTAATTTTGGTCATCTTCAGACACAAATGTGCAACTCAAAGAACTAGTCAATGAAACAAGAAAGTAAGTCATATGGTGTTATAACAACACAAGGGTGAGGTTAACTCCATTTGATTAGATTTATTTGGGTGAAATATCCTTTAAGGAGAGCCTTTTTTTTTGAATTATCATTTTGGATTGCCTTTCAAGGAGCCTCCTCCAGTGGCTAAGTGGCCAAATCCAAGGTTACACCCAAGTCCCCTTCAAAGCAAGTCAGTGCACTTGTCGGCCATCTTTTGAACACTCTTGGGCAGGTTGGGCAGCTATTTGTCTATGTAACCAAGTGGCATACATGTATAGCTCCTGAATTTGGAACTTGAATGGGGAAAGACAGAAATATCCCAAATGGTTGGTCAAGATTATGATCAAAGAACATATTTCAAATCAGCAGTAAAATCTGAAGGTAACACTTTAAAATAATGTTCCATAGTTAATACATAACTATGTTGGAACTTATTCAGGACAAATTAAGAGAACAGCATTAGCTCTTCAGTCACTACCACTAACTAATAAGGAGGAGTAATTAATTAGTTCGTAGTTAATGAAAAATTGATGTCTGGGGTAGTTCACGATAAGATAATCAATAATTACTGAGTATTGTCAAATCAAATCAAATCAAATCACTTTATTGTCACACTACTGTGTACACGAGTGCAACAGTAGGTGAAATTCTTGTGTGCAGTTCCGAGCAACATAGCAGTCATGACAGTGACGAGACATATACCAATTTACAATAAACAACATATTTACACAACACAATTTACATAACAAATGTACACATAATTACACAACATAGTACTGATATACAATGTACAGTAAACAATACACACAATATAGAATACACATACACTAGATAAGGGTATAAAAAATATATATATACACTAATTTAATTGGGGAGAATCTAATTATGACAGTCCAGTGTGAGATAATAGATTAATAAAGTGCAGTGCTGATTGTTGATCATGAGAGATCAAGTGTTCAAAAGTCTTATTGCTTGGGGGAAGAAGCTGTCATGTAGTCGGCTGGTGCGGGTCCTGATGCTGTATACATACTTGTATACGTACTTATACATAAGTTTGGTTGTGTTGGTAGCAGACTACAAGCTAATTGGAAATGACAAATCAATGCCTTATGAGACATACCCTGATGAAAGACTTTCTTGAAAAAATTAAATAAAATTGGTCATACAGACTAAGTCAGCACTTGGATTTGATGCAGTCAAAGCAGGACATACTGTAGCCTAATTGCCCAAAGAACTTGCAACACAACTGCTATAAACTCCTATGAAGATGTACAATGATTTACTTTGAATATTCTTTAACATAAGGGAGTTGATATGACTCTTTATGATCCAAATATCAATAAAAAGTGTTCTGCTGAAGAAAGTGGTAACACTTGAGATATTACTGATGGGTTAACAACATTTTCACTTGTAATGATTAAAGTACATTTTCTACTGGCATTTAGAAGAGAAATCCTGAAGAAGTCAGAGGACACATACTGTAATATAGTGCCCATCAAGACAACCACATCTATGGCAAGTGCAACAGTAAGTGTGGGGTGAAATGTCACCTGAGTATCTGGACAAACTGATAGCTAGAATGTCAAGGATCTGCAAAGCTGTCATTGCTGCAACGTGCAGGATTTTTTGATGAGAACTCTTTGAATGTCTTTGGGGTCACCAAGACAAATTCCTTGTATGTGTAAGCATACTTGGCAATAAAGCTGATTCTGATTCTGAATTCATTTGTTTTTCAAATTGTAATAATTTTCATGTTATTAATGTCCTGACTATACATTGTGATCAGTTCAATGCCACTTTGGTGAATAAAAGTACCAATTTCTTTCCATAAGAGCAAAATCCGTACATTATTCCAAACTTTAGCCACCAGTGTAAATGGGCGCCACATGTGATTTAGAGATGTGAATGTGGAGATTTAGGGTAAAAATATTGATCTGTTTCTCACCCACACCTATCAGATAACTTCTGAAGACATAGATTTAACCTCTGGAGTCTTATGGATTATTTTATGATGCCGTTTATGTGTTTTTTGGAGCTTCAAAGTTGTGTCCTTATTCACCTGCATTGTGTGGACAGAGCTGAGATATTCTTCTAAAAATCTGGGATGGCATGAGAGTGAGGAAATGATGAGAACATATTTTTTTGGGGGGTCAACTATCCCTTTTAGTAATTATTTTAAACATAAGGGGTGTAACAGTTTGATTTTCTGATATAGATCAGTTCCGTTGTCACTGTGATTTGTCGACTTACAACATAACCCCAGTTGAATTTCATTTCTAATGTGATTCATCAATGTAGAGAACTAGCTTGAATTCTAATGAAAAGGAACACCTCACAATTCATACAGATTGAACAACCTGCTGATAATATATTTCTGATGATATCATAACACGGGCCACAAAAGATTGCTCGCGGGCCACATGGGTAGCGCTGCAGTAGGTCCTGCTTTGTCTGCATCAAATCCAAGTTTTTTTTTCCAAGAAAAAGTCTTTCATGAGGGCATGTCACAGTAGCATTGATTTGTCATTGCCAGTTGGCTTGTAGTATGATACCAACACAAGGTGTTCATTTTGTGATAGGTAACAACTTAGTAGATATTTTAAGTGATCAGTAGTAAGTTGGTTGTTCTTCAGAACACATAACATATTCTTAATTAATTCTTAAGTAATAATTAGTTATCTAATAGTGAACTACCTGCTCACTATTTCATTTAATATAATTATTGTTAACATTTTCATTCGATCAACATTTAATGTTTTGGGTGGTTCTTGCCCAAATTCATTTGTTATTGTTTTGAAAATAAAAACTAAGGCATTGGGCAATTAAAGAGCAAAGAGTCATTATCTTCTATTGTTTGAGATAACTCAAAGGGTTTGGCTGTAACACCACCATTTTGCAGAAGTATATCTTCTTCGCTCCATGCCAGTGGCTGGGGGGTCAGAAGCCAGTGTGATCAGAGGTTCAGAGGTTCAGAGAGATCAAAAGATCCCTCCATCTGGAATACTGTTGATAATGCCCATCAGAAATGTGCTGTTCCATCAGCTAGCAAGCGCACTGAACATGCCTCATTGAATTGCTGTATAGCTAATTGGGTACTGTTCAGTAGAAATGTCATAAAATATTGATTGGTGCAGTTGGCAGTCCAAAGTTGTAAATCTGGTCACCATTCAGCAAATGGTATGAAGGTTTTTGTACCTTTTCAAGAATGAATAATGTAAGGTGGCCTGGGTTGCTCTGCAAGTAAAGAGGCTGACTACCACACCTGGAGTCGCAAGTTCGAATCCAGGGCATGTTGATTGACTCCAGTCACTAAGCAAACAGTTGTCCCAATTGCTAGGGTGGGTAGAGTCATGTTGGGCTAACCTCCTCGTGGTCGTTATAATGTGGTTCTTGCTCTCTGTGGGGCATGTGGTGAGTAATGCGTGGATGCCTCAGAAAATAGCATGAGCCTCTCATATGCGCAACGTCTCCACGGTAATATGCTAAACAAGCCAAGTGATAAGATGCGTGGATAGACTTTCTCAGATGCGAAGGCAACTGAGATTCATCCCCTGCCACCCAGATCGAGGAGAGTCGCTACGTCACCATGAGGACTTAGAGCGCATTGGGAATTGGGCATTCTAAATTGGGGGGGTGAAAAAAGTGACCGAGTTTGCAGGTTAGTGTATGAAACTGGTGTGACTGGTCCGACCGTGCAAAATCAATAGCTGAAATGGTGACATTGATAATGCAATTTCTCTGTATGTAGCCTTGAATAGATTTCATACAATCTGTTAAACCTCAAAAAGACATACTTGTAACTGAAAGTAGATTTGTGTAGGCTATTATCCAATGATGCTTGAGAAAATAATCTCTGTCTGTTGATAATGATTGGGGTCAAATTTAATGGAAAACTATGCGAGATGTTCTTCGTGGTGCTGCAGAATTTTTAGCAGCCTCTGAAGTCGTAGCTGGGCATCACCGATAGACGCTGTACGATGATGGCGATGTGCATACCTTCATAGAAATTAATTGTTCATACTTTTACAATGCACAATATCATCTGCCAGACACATCCGGTGTGCAATCTGCGGGATCAGAGCACTGCACTGCTCCCTGCCTTCAGATTTTTGTAACTTTAACATATCTGTCCCAAAGATATTTCCACCTTTGCCAGCAAATGTCTGGGCAATTTGTCTGCAGGAGAAATCTGAAGATGTCTTTATACTCTTTCAGACTTGAGTCAGACAGATGCAGGTATCTCATGACCTCCTTGCACAAGCGCCTGTCGTAGTGCAAATCTGTTTTTTGCTGTTTCCAACTTTGTCTACTGTTGTTTTTATTGCCACTTTCCATTTTCTTCATTGACTACATCTTGAAGACAACAGACCAACTGGGAGTGTTGCCAACTAATGGACCCACAAATTAGTGCAGTTGATTCCAAGCGCATGCACAGTTGATGCAAACAGGTCATTGCTGATAACAAAATGTAAGTAATTCAAACTTTACATGAAATGTAGCAGCAAACAAAAACCTAAAGCATACTTTTGTCTTACATAAGTACTGAATAATACACGGGCATAACTCAATTGACAACCAAACAGAATGTATAGTTCTGCTTGTGGATATTTAGTATACATTCTACTTAGTGCCTCAAACAAATATCATAATATTATAAGATTTGATGCCACCTGGCAAATTTTGGCAAAATCAGAGATGAATTCCCACAAAAGAGCTTATTGTAGAAGCTTGGTACCTTCTAAACAACTCTTATTCCCAGTGGACTGTCTAAAAAAACCTGTGCACCCCAACTCTTGTAATTTGCGTAATGTCAGCCAATGAGATTGGAACTGGTGATTTTTGACAGCTCTTCCCATTGTTGTGTTTATTATTCAGAATGTCATTAAATGCACTGTAGGTGGTCCATGGTCATGCCATTTAAGGATGATACTTTAATATTTACAGTACAGTTTGTGAATGTATTTTGCTAGATTTTTTTATGTTGTGAAGTTGATCATCTGTGTGAGAATATTGATGATGTTCTGGTTAATTTATTTAGTCAAATCTAATTTTAACCTAAAAATAGCTCTTTATTTTTATTTGACATATTTTGGATTCCACCAGTATGAAAACCTTCAGATGTATCAAGGCATCTTAAATAAAGGCTTAGAAGAGGCCTACCAAGGCAAACATTAATAAATGCAACATGCACACTGTAATTAACATGCAGTATGCAAATAAAAGTTTGATTAATGCATCCATTTTGACGGCAGCTGAATGTTTATATCACACTTAAGTTCTGAAAGTTAATTAATGAAGTCTAATTTAAACAAATTGCAGCTTATCGACAGAAACAATTGTGCATTACCTCTGGCATATTCAGTGGTTTTGCTGTGAAATGGCGTTCTGCGTTAACACCCTTCTCATCGTCCTCTCCCCCGCCTCCACCTGCTCAGGAAATATTTCTAGAGAAAACTGGCACAGGGCGATAAGATTGTGTATTTGCATTAGCCTGTAAGGAATTGTATAGCACTTACATTATGCATTTAAACTAAATGCATAATTAAGGATATATCTATACAACTAAACATTAGGTATTTACTTATTAAAATGCTTAATTGTTCATGATAATGCAGAGATTAATGCACACTTTTCTCTAAATGTTTTCACAGAGATAATTCATTAAATCCCAGAAATTAGCTACTTGTGTTTGTTTTCCGTTTTAGCAGTTGCCATGGTGTGCTGTTAAAATGAAGTAGGGAGGGCTGTTATACATAAGCACACAAAGGCTAATGATAATAACACACTTGTAATACAGTCATCAGCCCCAGCCCCTCTTGTTTCAGGAACAGTTGGTGTTAACATAAAAAAAAAAAAACAGATGAAGACAAAAGCTGTGGTCCATTTCATCAAGCAGATTATTTTTACCTGATACTAGTTATTGTATATTGTTACTTACTGAATGCAGTTTTGTTCAGTACCTCAATAGAAATGGCAAAAGTTTCACATCACACCATTTGTGCTACGGACATGAAGGATACCACAAATCATTTGGCTTTTTGTAAAGAGATGTGATATTACTTTTGTTTGATAAAACAAGCAAATTATTCTCTATCCATATGACAAAGCAGGCAGAGAATGAGGATCTAATTGCAGCTTTTATTAACAAAAACGAGAAAACTCGGAATAAAGAAAACCACAGGGAACTTAGCACAGAGCGTAACAAAACATGCAAGAACTAACACAGGAAACAGGGAAACCAAGGGCTTAAATACACAAGGGAACAAACAAGGGAATGAGGAACACCTGGGGAAACAATCAGGGAATGAGAAATCAAAACTAACCAATCAAGGAATAAAATTACAATGGACTGCAAAACTAACAGGAAATAGGAACTAAACAAGAATTTCAACATAAAAGCACAAAAACAAAAAAGACAACAGGGAATGTGGCAATCCAGATTTCCTGACCAATCACTGGGCAGCATCATGACGATTTTGATGGCCACTGGACAGATTTTGGGTTCCGTTCTACGTAAGAAGCAAGGCAAAAATTACCGAAACAAGCAATCCATAAGCAGAACAACATCCCTTTTAGGTACTAGGAGGAGTAAAAAGGAGTTCAGGCTTAATTTGTGCAGTTGTTGGCTGTCAAAAAAACTTGGGCCAACACATCATGTCATCTTCATACTCAGTGATTTAATGTCAAAAGGTGATCATGAAAGACTCAAAGGAGCCAAATACTTTTTTGTGTGCAATTTTTAGAAATTTAGGCTCAGAGCAAACACCAATGCGAGTGAAAACACTGGAGACTGGAAAACAAAAACAAGCTGCCAGTATGAATCGTACATGGGCTTCAATTTGTTTTAAAAAGTGGTGGGGACAGTTGGAGAATTACTATTTTGATAGCAGCCGTAACGTGCACTCATTGTAAGATTAAAAATAACACTCAAATAAAATGGAAATGCCTATTGTAGAACTTAAGAACTTAAGATGCACTAGTCACATCCCTAACAAAAGCTATTTCAAAAAGTGCTGGGACAAAATAGGCCATGTCAAAAAGTTTTGAGGACACTTATGGAATTGGGGGACACTTCTGCGGATAGACTCACATTTAGGGAGTAACTGTAAAGACCTGAGACATATCTAAGGATTGTGACATGATGGCCTCTTCCCCTGATGTCAGCAACACCCTATTCTTTGGATCAGCTGCTCTTCCTAGGCTCTAGGCCTAGACTCCGATGGGAGTGGGCAGGAGCGAGAGGAGGGGAGCAGTGACCTTATGGCAGTATGTGATGAGACGCATCTGAAGTTAATGAAGCTTCATCACATGCTGCCCTTAAGAACTGAGCGCGCCTCTCTTGAGGAGACTAGTCACCACCCACTGGTGTCTTTGTAGGTCTAGGAATGGAGCGAGGAGGTTCAGGCGAGAATTAGATGCAACACTGGGGACTGGAGCACTCGTCACAGCCGACGGGCCAGAATGCTGTACCACAATTCCCCTCAATTGCAAAGACCCAGGGAAGTTGGTCCACTCAAGTGAAGCTGCCACACCACACGCCTTGGATCCACATAGGGAGTGCATCGCAGTCGCTGGACCCCGCCCACTATACCTGGACCTTACTCTCTCTGGACTACCCTTCCTTCACATAGCCCCATGCACCACAAGGACAACAGATTGCCATTTTTTTTGGACACTTTCCCGTTTGACACTTTATTCCCCCTTTTCTGTTACTTTTATTTCAAACAAATGCCTCTCTGAGGTCTGACTCCACACCCTCTGTGTCTTTCTCTTGCTCCCTTCACCACAGTGGTGGAGAATGCAGGAATTTTTGTGGACAGATACGGATATCTGAAAACACCAAGAGGGGTACAGAGAATACACGGGGATGGCCTCCCAACCGCCTAAAGTGTAAGACACCTCTCAGCTTCATGCACTGATGCCAGATTCCCCTTTATTTTGGACACTATCCCTTTTTAGGGTATTATTTCAAATAAATTAATCTGAGGCCTGGCACCACACCAAGCGTGCCTTTCCATTGCTCACCCCGCCACAGGATATTATGGGGAGTTGAGGGTGACCTCTTCTGACTTGGGACTAGCAACAGCATCGCAATGTACAGACTTCTTACAGACACTCAGGACACCTTACTGCATAGCTTGCATATTTGATTAGCATTAACAAAGGAACTCTCTGTACAGAACAGAAGAGGTGTATTAATGTGGCCTTAGAGAAATTTGCTGTTTGGCTTATTCCATGACTTTATTTCCTGTATCTTGGCATGAGGAGATAGAGGAGTGTCAGAATGCAGACATGATTCTCTCTCGTAGTGTGCTGTGAGTAAAGAGATGGGTGATGTCTGCAAGTGCTCAATAGAGGACAGTGAATGACAGCAGTGTTGCACTCACTCTTCCTAATACGCTGTCTGTTCTTTTGCTGTAACTCTTGTCACAGCAGATAATGGCTGTCTGGAGACAATGGTAGCAACTGAGGGGTCTTAAACTTACCCCACTGTCACAGCAAAGACAATAAATCCAATTAAAGTCAAAGAAGTGTGACTGCTGATTGGCGTTAAGCAGCCACAGAGTGAAATGTCCACTGGCCTGCAGACATTCAACACTACACATTTGGATACAGTGCTGTAGTGTTTAAAAATATCAGAGGACTGCAAACATTAGAAGGGGAAGTCACTAAGAATGTTATCAAAGTGTAGCATCAATCCATAACTGCGATCCAGGCACCTGTATTGGTGCTATAAGGCTCTTCTCTGCCTTTGTTCATCATTTGATTAACTGCTGCCATTAACAACTGAAAATGTACACAAACATCTCTTTTAAAATAAAATATAATTCATCTCCTACTTTCCGCAGATTATTGTGCTAACGTAACATGCACAAATATGGAGCAACAGTTCAACCCTAGATGTTGTATTGTTTGTTGTATATGTGTCTTTTAATTTGCCATGGTAAAAAGAGAGAATGTTTTGTATATGTGTCTTTTTTGTTAATTGCATTAGTATTCATACATGAAATGTATCAGCACACATACATATTTGTGCATTTTGGATAGACAAATAGATGCAAAGATACTAATTCTAAGATACTAAACCACACAAGTCATAAGGATTATCTTTATGCTTTCTTTGTGACAGTTTGCAATTAATTTAAGTTTAAGAACTATCTGCATAATGCGTGTATGAAGATGAAACTCATAATTCATGCAAGTTAATCAATTCTAGACTAATTTAATTGTTTCTCAACTGGTGGGAAAATAGCATCAACCGTTTTCCCCTCGATATCACGGTGCAAACCACAAGATTTGAAGTGACCCATTTGAATACTTGTGAGAATTTGAATAGCTTAAAGCATTATGGAGGAAGTCAAACCGCAAACAGATAGACAGCGCTGACATTATAAAAAGCACTGACGAAGAGACAACTGTGTATGCGCCAAAACTTTTTGTTTTTATGTAATTATTTATTTTATTTTTATTACACATCATCACCCTTACTAAAAATGAATCACAGTTTTACAGTAGTAACCGTAATTGTGGTAATTTGACAATGTTAGATTTTGACATGTTATAGTTAATAATTTCTTCAGTGAACTCTATAGGAAACTCTAAACCGTTTTTATTACCGGCACAACTGCGGCAGTTGTAGGTAAGGTTTTTAAATGTGTTTAGGCTAATATTTTTCATAAAAAAAATATAATTATTATTTTTAAGAAAGACTAGCTACATTGACCTAACCATTGTAATGATGACCCCCATCCATGGTAATACATTTTGGTCTGCCACATTTAATGAATAGTAACATTAATACCTTTAATAATGACCATAAAATATAAAATAACATAAAGGAAAGATCAGATGCCATTAAAAAAAATAAAAATAAGATCACTTTCATACTTCTACATTTCACAATTTTTAGTCCTCCTGCTATCCCAGGTGTACTTCTCTGAAGACAATTTTTTATGACAAACAATGACATTTTGTGTTGTCCTAATTTTTAGTATGGAGAGTTTGTGAATAAAGATGCAGAGGTTGTTCTTTATTGTTTTTTCTGACTTTTTGGCCATTGTCACACAAGTGCCAGTGCTACAGGTCACATACAGAGGGTGCACTACAAATATCTGACTGACTGAGTAGTAAAATTTCCATCATGGTCTGTTTTTGTCTGTCGTATCAGTTTAGAAGCTAGCTAGAAGGCCTCAACTGGGACATATATTAAAGACCACTCCCACCAAGAACAAATAAATCAATTTGATTGGCTAATTAATCTGACAATCTGACTTTTAGATGCCTCTGCACTTGCACTGTTGAGGGATTCTGTAAAAATTCTGAATACATCAGTGTGGAGCTCAGACTCACGTGCTGCTTTTGCTAACGAGTTTGGTTTCGAGCATGCAATTTGGGAAACAGCCATCAAGCTTTGCCTGTAAGCATCAAGGAATAAATTCTGATTGGAAAAACGTTTTTACTATTCGTTTGTAGATGAATTAGGATTGAAAAGCGATTGGTGAATGTAAAATTATTTATTTAAAGGAATATTAGGCCAGCAGAGAAGGCTTTGCTTGCCCTGAGAATTCACCACTGTCTCTGGTAGCCCTTTTCTACCGCCATGGTTTCATGTGAATTCTTGAACTGTTCTGCGCAATTCCACCAAAGAAAAGGCCGTTCTCGGACTGAAAACCTGGTTCGACACCAGCCCCAAAAGCTTGCTGGTCTCTATGCAGAAACCGATTACATCAGGGAAGGAGGGCATGATAATGTTTTGTCACCATAGTAAAGTTTTCACAAACAACAACAGTAGCTAACATCTGCAGCAAGGAGTCATTTATCGGTCTATAACAACAATAAAAACCCACAAAATGATCAGACATCAAAAGAGTTCAGGTAACACAAAACAAATGCTCTACTTGCGATATTGTATTTACGAAGATCCGTGATAAACTAGAGAGATCGCAAATTAAAAAAACACTCCACAAGAATTAAGTTACAGCACAAAATGATGCACGCCGCCTTCAATCTGACCACTGACGAATCATAAACCATTTGAAAAACACTTTAGGGAGTACAGGGACCGTAAGAAAGACATAAGCTAAAGAGACAGTGGAGGAAGCAAAAATGTTTTGGACATGTCACACCTGCGACTTTTGACCTAGCAAAACAGTTGGATTTTTAATGATTAATATTATATGCTATGGCAAAAATCCAAATACAACCATCTGCTACACCAATGTTTATAATGATTCCACTAAGAGTTTATAGAACACAGCAAGTCAGCTTAAGCCATAGTTCATACAATATAATGTAATTACATTACTATAGTCGTCTTTAGCGTAGATCTTGTTGAGCAATGTAGTAACAATTGATTGCTATAACATGTTTTTTTAAATATGTCCTCAAATCATGAGTAAAAGCGGTTTACAAACACACTGTGACGCGGCATGTTTGTTTATGTTTGAGGTAGTCACGTGAATCTACCACGTAGGCAGTAACACATTTCGTCACCATTCGGCTCTCAGGTCAGTGGAAAAGCATGACTGGTTTACGGTAGGCTCCAGATTGCCTCGGATGTGAACCAGCGGAGCACAGGCTCGGCACAAGAACAATCACAATTTCGGTGGAGAAGGGCTATGGGTGAGCGTGTTGGTGCAGGTGTGTTGGAGGTGAGCGATAGAGAGAAAGTGTAAAAAAGTTATTTGAAAGAGTGTATGGTCTGCAGCTCTCAGCAGCCAGGATAATCACATGTAAGCATGTGAAATTGATGCACAGTATCAAATAAACTGAATGCATGGTAGTTCTAATGAGATACCGGATGCTTTTTTTCTCCTGCTGTTAAAAGATGATTATTATATTTGGAAAAAAATATTATAGCCTGTTATACTGCATTTATTATGCAGTTAATTTCCTAATATCAAACATCTTTGGAGGACTGGAGGAAAACTTTGTCCATAATTTGTCCATTAGTCTTGGCGGGTCAGCCGTTTATGTACTTGCCTTCATATTTACTGTGCAATGACATAAGCTAGGATGACCAGAAGTCCTCTTTTTCCTGGACATGTCTTTGTTTTTGTACCTGAAAAAAAGCATCTGGCCGGGATTTAAAAATTGTCTGATGATATCAGGAATTTGGATTTGACTTCATTCTGAATGAAATTCATTTGCTCTCTCCAGACAGCAACAACACTAACATTCCAACTCTTTGAGTCTCCAACTCAAAATTTATTTGTGACTTGTTGCATCTAAATTTGTCAATTGTCTCAGTGACTGTTCTGTGAATTGAATATTCTCTATTGTGGCAACAGTCTTTTAACATTGGCTCAATCAGTAATGATCAGTAATTTTGGTCCAATTGCATATTTTATTTGAAGTGGACATATTTTTTTGGTTCACCCAATCATAAAATGTATATTATTTATATTAAATTGTTTAATGCAAAAAATGCAATCCATGACAAACTAAATCTCTCTTTAACACATTTCACATAATAACATGTCACCTGCACAACAGAATAATGTTTGGAGACAATTATTCACCTTAGAGAAAGAGAAAAAAAATAGTACAATTATTGCAGTTATGTTGTATACATTCATACGAGCAGCTTTTAAGAGGTAGGTCAATCAAATTGCACCATACACTTTAAACATAATAAACATCTGAAAACACATTGGACAAATATTTGAAGAACTGCTGACAGTGCTTCTTACCAAAGAAACTGCAGCATAACCATGAAATTTAAATAACTGCAAAAAAAAAAAAAAAAAAAAGAATTAAAAGAATTAATAGTGAATTTTAAGTTTTATTTTAAGTTCTTGTTATCCTCTATCTAAAGAAGATAATGAATGCATTGGTATAGTCTCACAAATTGTCAATAACCACCTGCTATTCCAGGACGACTGCAACATTGACCACATTGGAGAATGATCTTGATGTTGATGGAAATGTTGTTGTTCACCACTTCAAGTATTGCCATTTTAGTGATGCTTGTGTGGTTCTCCCATGCCTCTGTACTCTATGGAATGCATAAAAAAAGCAGTGTTAATACTATGTCTTTATCGTGAATAAAGCAGGAAAAGCCAGTCTTCAGTAATACAGCGCACGCACACACACACACACACACACACACACACATATACAGTATATACAGTATCTTGGATATATACAGTCTCTTGACCCCCCCCCCCCCCCCCCCCCCCACACACACACACATACATATATTTTATCATTGTACACTTTAATAAAAGAAATGACCTGAATTGTCTTTGAAATATAGTACTGATCTTTCAAATTCAAGGTAAGACCCCGAAGAGCAGAAGACCTTCCCTGTTCTGTCCAGTCTGCCATCTGTAACAGGGGATAAAAGGGTTAATAAAGACATAGTGAAGCACAATCTTAATACTACTACTACTAATAATAATAAAAACACAGCTTTTGTAATTGTTTAACCATACAGTGTTTTAAAATGTTATTGGTAATTTTCTGAATTTCTAAGTTTGTGCACATTTTACTTTGATAAGACTTTGTTAGCAATTGTTGTAGTAGATCTAGAGAGCATGGTGGTAAAATAGACACAAGTTTGGTCTTTCGTTTCTTTGGTGTTCATGGGTTAGTGTTTCATCTTGACATACCTTTCATTCAGAGTAATTTCAAGTCCTGAAGTTGGAAAACCTGCCAATAAATAAATAAAATAAATTTCAGTGATCATTAACATTATTTTGACAGAGGGAAATCTATTGATAAAATTATAAGTTACAATTTCTATTAAAGTTAAAAAATCAGTATGGCTAGCAGTTCTTTTTGAAAATCTTGAAATCCTGCTTTATGTGGGCACAGTACCATTTAAATGGAGGAAAATTAAAAAAAAATATGGTCTGCCATCTTGTGTTAAAATGAGTGCTGTGAGCAAGTGCAGTCGGTGACTGCTTGACTTTCAGCAACTATTTGCTTACCACAGATCATTTTTTCTCACTTAAAAGCTTATGATATGCATTAATAATAGTTAAAGGTGCCGTATGTAACTATTTTCATGTTATATTTGTCTTTTTTTTTTTTTGTCAATGTGTGAATGGCTAGTAACTAGGGATGTGAATCAGCAAGAATCTGGCGATTATGATATGTATCTCGATACAGGGGTTGCGATACGATATATTGTGATATTTCTTATTTTAGGAATAGGATCTAATTTTAGGAAAGCTGTCAAAGACACCACCATATGCAAACTTGAGCAATAATATATATATTTTTATTTAACCAGAACACAGTGGAATCTCCATCAATCCCTGTAACATTTCAACGTAGTAAATGGGGAAAAAATAAAAGTGTTCATTAATGTTTGTGTAAACAGTTGAGATTGGCTGAAGTGATAAAACATTTATATTAAGTGATAAATTAGTTTGATGAGGGAGATGTCACGGAAGGCTGATATCCTGGCTGGTGTTCATAAAACTCTCAATTTCTCTCCACAACTTGTCGTGATCGCGCACGCTGTCTGTAGTTTTTGCTGTGAATCATATGAAATGTATCCTGCCTGATCGCTGAGACATCTGAATATTATCCATTTAGTAACTTGGGTAACAATTCCTCAGCTGGCATGCATGACAATAAATTAAGCATCACTTATGCTATTTAGGCTAAAGCTTTGGCTCCTCTAATGGGAGGGCTTGGTTTGTAATCATCAACGACAATGTCGTAGCTAATACGAGGTCAATTGCAATTGATCTAGAAAATACAGCAGCTTAGATTGTGTATTGAATATATATGGCTGCTACATCTGAAGGTAGTCTTGCCAGAGACTGTTTAGGTGAGACGGCCCACTTCTTTAAAATAAAGTGAGGATTTGTAAGCTCAACGATGGAGCTCCAGCACCCATTGGTACACATATGTGAAAGGAGTACTTCCTTACAGTTAAGCAAGTCACCTTAAAATATGGTAAACTCTTGTCATGAGCCATTACGCCGAATAATTTAGGTTTATAGAGATTATTTAGCAGATATGCCACCCTATTAAAATTAATGGGAGAATTTGCAACACTCAACTGAGCAGCTATGAGTGTCCAATGGTCAAGGGATATAGAAGGAAAGTCCCGCCTTACAGTTAAACAGCCAATCACCTTTAGATATGGACATAACCTGTCAATCATCTCTAGTACGCGCACGTGCATAAGCCCCAGCACCGCCAAGATACCACTGTTGGGCCCTTGAGCAAGGCCCTTAACCTGACAGGTTTTAAGCTGTCCCTTGACCCTATCTGCTCCAGGGGTGCTGTTTCATGGCTGACCCTGCGCTCTGACCCCAGCTTAGTTGGAATATGCGAAAACAACTGCATTTCATTGGCTCTGCAGTACACAATAAAGTTGAATCTTAATCTTAAGAATCAGAGGCAGATGAATGAAGATCGCAGTCCTGAGTTCCAGGAAAAACAGGAATGACTGATCATGGTTGGGATTGCAAGTGGCCTGAATGTTGGGTCTGTACAGTGAGTGTCTATCTGCCAATAAGAGCTACATCTAGGTGCAGGATATATTCCATTTCTCTAGATTATGAATTGTGTGTACTCGTGTCCAACCGCACACGCTCTCTTCAATGTACTAATGTTGTTTTCTCAGGTGCATGAGTAGTCTGATTTATGCATTCTATGATTTTCTTGGCCAAAACAATATTTTCAGTCCGACTTAACATATTAATTGAACACATTTAAATTTGTAATTTTAATGGAAAACTTTAAGCTGCTTGTGGAATGGAGGGGGGTGGGGCCGGGCTGGAATGTCGCACGCCCAGTCCCCAATCGGCCTGATGGGGCACGCGAGGGATAAAGGCGGCCGGTGACGACGGTTCGAGAGAGAGAGATCAATCACGGACATGTCCGTTGTGTGTGTTTGTGCTTTTTGTTTCAGTTCTTTATTAAAATATTATATACATTGACAAGCCGGTTCTCGCCTCCTCCTTGCCCATCTTAACCCCGTGTTACACTGCTATCACCACAATACATATTTCTGTTATGGGGCAAGTATTTGCATACATTATATTTCTCAACATTATACATTTTCCCAAATCTAAAGCTTTTACAGTGAACAAAAATGTCACTTGACACATGCCCTTATACTTGAAAACCAAGAACAAAACTAGACAGGCTACATTAAATACAGGTTATTGTAACAGAGACTCAGGCTGGTTGGGATCCATAAGCAGTCTTTATTGAGGTTAGTAATCAAGACTACGGGCAAGGGTCGATAACGGCAGCCAGGGCAAACAAGACTTCGCAATGGAGGTGCAGAGGAATGAAGCTTAAATAGAGGGAATGGTGATGGAAAGCAGCTGTCAGCGCAATTAGTTCGGCGCTGCATGGCTAGAACGCAGATGAAGCCGATCTTCGATGAGCGGGTGAGAGCGTGGCTTCACCAGCGTTTGTAACAGTTATACAGGTTACATTTTTTTACTGTGTTGGGTCACCACTTGATGTACAATGCAAAATCTGGGTCCAGAAGCAAAACTTTAAACATTTTAAATTTGCATGGTTCATAAAATTTTTTTTACAATTGTTTTTAATTGTTTTAAAACCCGAAACTTTACAAATATGTTGATTCCATGGTTTTTATCTGTGATCAGTTGGTCAAGTAAAGGGAGATTCTTGATTGATTAGTTTTGCCTGATTATAAACTATAGGGAACTGTCACACCCTGCAAGATCTTCTCTCCCTTTCCATGTTTGACAGATATCTTTTTGGTTAATATAGTTTAAATCTAATCTGTAATGTTGAACCATTTACAGCATTTATTGGTACATTTAGTCTGTTTGATCGAAGTATTTGAAAGCCAAAATAGCATATAGCTGAGTGAGATTAGAACTAATTTTGAGCATAGGCTATATGCATGGGTTTGTCCTTGTCTGTTAATGTTTAGTTTGCAAATGTAGGATTTATTAAATGTTAGGACCTAATTGTTTGATTTTCTGTTGGAACTTGTGGCTATTGTAATGTTTAATGTGTTGGTTCATGTATTCCATGTCTTTTATTTTGAAAAATGTAGTTCCTGTATCCCTAGTCATGTGATTCCTGTTTCCCTCCATGTTCATCTGTCTTGTTTTCATTGGTTTATTGTCTTGTTATCTTGTTTATAGTTCTGTCTGTTCATTGGTTGCCTTGTTACCCATGTTTGTGTTTTTAAGCCATCATGTTTTCCATTGTCCCTTGTCAAGTATTGAACGTGTCCATAGTCAAGTTATGTTTAAGTCAAGCCCAGTCAAGTTTGTCAAGTCTAGTTTATGTCTAGTTCATATTTTCACGTTGGATTTATGATTTTGGTTTGCACTATTGTAAATAAAACTGCACTTGTCTTCGACATTTGCCAACACCAGCACAACGTTACAGCTATTAAGAAATATAAGACGTGAGAGAAATATATGGGAAATGCAGGTAGATTCATATTAAAATTATATAATACATAAATATTATATAATATTTAGAATAGGGTTAGAAATGTAGATGTTTATTTACAATTTAGAGGAAAATGTCTTATAAATAGAAATTAATCAATGTTAATAATTAAAAACTTTATGTACATAATTTTAGTTGAATAATTTTATACATTTAAGAAAACAAGGCTTTTTTTTTCTTGAAAATGTGGTTTATTGTAAATAGCCTCTAAATAAAGTTTGCTATGGGAAAATATTGCCTGAGTTTTTCGGTCATTCATATTCTACAACATCTTAAGCCACTTTTCCACCATCAGGCCGAATAGTTCTCATCGCACTGTTCCATGCTGATCTGGGCCAGTTGGCATGGTAACAGTGCAGTAAAATCAGAAGAATGTCCATAACAGATCCATCTGTTGGTGATGTGTGAGAGGTGAACACTGGAGAGAGTTCGGCATGCTATGGAGGATGATTGCATATTCCAGTTTTTAGGACTCCTTTTTTCCCTAGTTTTACTCTGCTAACAAACTGCAAAAGACACAGACCATGTTGCAGAAAAGAAAGTAAAGAGATAAAGGCGAGAGGTTTGCTTAGGGCTTGTGTTTGCCACCAGACATGAACATGCAGCAAGTTAAAAGTTCTCAGACTAGATAAAAATGGATATGCATATAAAAAAAGTTTCAAAATATTATATTAAAGTGGTTTTTGAGAATACATTGATGTATTTTGTGTTTAAATGATCTAGTAATCTACTCGAACTAGAATTGAAGCCTAAATGTATAATGTCAAACCATCATAATAAAATCATAAAGTTACACTAAACGAGTCACCTCGTACTAAAGTTATTAATCTCCACCAGCATGGTTGAGTACGGTTACTTAACTGTGCCGAGAATTCCGGGCTGAGAACAGTTTATAATTGTGCTCAGAACCATTCAGCCCGATGGTGGAAAAGAAGCTTTTATGTCCTTTTTGGAGCTTTTAAATGTTGGACCCTATTGACTTGCATGTTATGACAATATTCACATCAAATCTCCATCAAAATACCTTAATTTGTGTTCCGCGTAAGAAAGTCATACAAGTTTGAGATGCATAAGTGCTAGTAAATGATGAGAGAATTATCACTTTTTTAATTTTTTTTGTGGTTTGACATTCAAACTTATATGTTCAACCTTCAACATGGTTGGTACCAAACATGTTTTGGAATGTTATGGATTTATTTTTGTTTTTTCAATTATAATGCATGATTACAAAGATACATCAAAAGTGAGTAATACTAATATGTTCAGTTTTCTATTAAAATAATCTCAAACAATTCCAAATTTAACATGATGGGGTTACAATAATGTTGTTCTTTAGGGTTAAGCTTAGGATTAGTATTAATAAATACATTTTTACCTGTTTTATTGATGTAACTTTCCCTGCAGCTACCATATTTGTGACCAACAGCAGGAGGAAACAATGGCGGTAAATACCTGTAAAACACCTATAAAATGATATCAAGAAAAATGTATAAAAAATGCTTTTGATCCATGTCAAATCCCAGAAAATGTGTATGCAGGTCTGAAGACAGCAGAGATATTGCTAAATTTGACTTTCGCAGGCATTTAAATATATTTTATCCACGATTCATCTCTGCACACCAGCGAGTCTGATATGACCGGCAAGTACACGCGTCCAGTGGTACATAACCGTAAACATCTGTTGGGCCTCATGTATTCAGATACAAGACAAAGGCAGGCCTAACACAAACACAAAGTCATAAATCTTACTGAAATAACCGTGCCAAAATCAAACAAAGGGAGTACAAAACAGACTACATATCCCAAGAAGCCTTGCTCACTTTACAACTGTGTGAAATTCCGAAGGATCAAACTCTCAACTCCTGTTGGATGAGGCGCTCAACAGAATGCCCCTCAACCATGATGTCATCAGGAGTAGAAATACTGCAGGCCTTCCTGGGCAGGTAGTACTGGAGGGTTAGGACCACCCATTTGATGGCCAGGCACTTTTTCTCTGTCCCCCTCCACTTCCTGGAATAATACAGCCCCCAACCCCCTGTCCAACGCATCCGTCTGTAACAAAAAAGTGAGAGAGAATTCAGGCGAATGCAAGAGTGGTCCAGTACAGAGTGTAGCTTTCACTTTCGCGTGCAAACGCCTGTTGGCATAGCTCCATCCACTGGACCGGGTCTGGTGTTCCCTTTAGGGTACAAACCTACGATAATAGCCAGTCAGTCCCAGGAACTGTCTAACCTCCTTTTTGGTCTTGGGTTTTGGACAAGCCGCAATAGCTGCTGTTTTATCAATTTGGGGATGCACTTGTCCATGACCCAAGTGGAAACCAAGATACCGTACCCACCCATCCAATTGCACACTTTCCCGGATTCGCTGTGAGTTCCACCCATATCAGTGATCTCAGGACAGCCTCAAATGCTGGATATGCTGCTGTCAATCATGGCTATAAATAATAATATAATCTAGGTAGGCAGCAACATATGAAGCATGCGGGCAGAGAACAAACCAAAGAGAAGGGTAATGAATTGGAGTAAGCCAAACGAGTTAAAAAAAAATTTTCTCAGGACATTGGAGTCAAGGGGATCTGCCAATATCCCTTTGTTAAATCCAGTGTTGAATAAAAGCAAACTGCGCCTAACTGATTGAGCAGTTCATCAATACCAAACATTGGGTATACGTTGAATTTAGACACTATTAACTTTTCTATAGCCCACACAAAACCAGACCATCTCGTCAGACTTCAGTAAAAAAACCAGGCTGGCCCATTCACAGTGGGACTCCTCAATCACACCCATATCGAGCGTAGCCGTGAGTTTTTCCCGGACCACTGTCTTCTTGTGTTCCGTTAACCGATAGGGGAGGGAACGTACCACCAATCCTGGAGTTGTCTCAATGTGGTGTTCTATGAGGTTCGTATGACTGGGTAGAGATGAAAGCATGTCAGTAATCTCCTTTTGCAACCTGGCAACCTCATTGACTTGTAATGGTGAGAGGTGGTCTCCATAGGGAACTGGGGTGATTTGATTGGTGGTTTTTGATTCCACATCTGGACCTAACTCCGCCCTCTCTGGGATGACTGTCAGCAAAGCCACGGGTACCACCACTCTCCACAGTTTTAGGAGATTTAGGTGGTAAATTTGCTGTGCTCCGCATCTATCTGTTCATTTGACCTCAAAAGGTCCTTGCCACTTTGCTAGCAATTAAGAGCTTGATGTGGGTAATTACACAAGGACCTCCCTGTGAGAATTCCCATAGCTGAGTGCCCCGTTATACAGCTGGGACTGCATTTCCTGGGCTGGATATCTCCTTTGTTAGTTGCCCCAATGTGTGGAGTTTTGCTCTGAATTTCATTCTTACTCTCTGAAGGTCCCTCCTTCCAATTTTCACTCAGAACATCTAGGATGCCCCGAGGCTTGTGGCCATAAAGTAATTAAAAGGGGGAAAACCCTGTGGAGGCTTGTGAGACATCTCGTACTGCAAATTACAGGGGTTCTAGCCACTAGTTCATCTTTGTGTACAAATTTCCAAACCATATTTTAAGGGTCCGATTTAAATTGGAGAGATCTGTCTGAGGATGATAAACACTGGTGCAGATCGATTTAATCCCCTGTAGTTTGCAGAGTGTACGTGACATAAACGAGATGCCCTGATCAAATTAAGATCTCTTTCAGGATGCCAGCTCAGGAGATCATTTTAAAAATTGCCTCCACAACACTGCGTATTGACATTGCGCAGGGGTACTGCTTCAAGGTATAGTGTTGCATAATCCAAGACTAATACAAAGTGCTCAATACCAGGCTGAAGCTTGTGAACATCAATTACTCTCACTTGGTCAAAGGCATGCATGAGAGACCCATCTCTTGTCTGGGGATTTTCCAGAGAGCAGGAGGGGCGGAGACCTCACTTCCTTCTGTGTTTCCCTGATGTGGAACTGACTTTGAAGGCTCAGACAAAACCTCCCCAGCCAGTGATGCACAAATCCTATGCCGGATTACCCTACATCAGGGTACTGGGTAAGACCCATTGGTTGTGACAATGTACTCTATAGCTCCATGGTACCCAGTTTGTGGATGCTGCACGAAACCCCTAGGCGATTTATGGAGTCGCATTGCGCATTTCCCTGTCAGCTGGGGGCTCCGCCTGAGACGATCAGAAGTGTCCAGAGCGGCAGCACCTGACTGTGGCCATGATATTATCTGTTGAAAATGGCCCCCCGAAAAGCATCCCTCTTGCAGTTCAGCGTTCACCCACAGGGTGGCGAGACCACGTCCCATGGCAGGGGCTCCGATCGGCTGATGCCGGGGGTGTGTCTGAGGCGGGGCTGTCCAGAAACATTTGTCCACTTACCAAGTATTTTATGCCACTTCAAACCTGGGGGGCCCTGGACTCCGGGGTTTGTGTCCATGAGGGGGCGGGGCTATCCAGAAACATGATATTCGTCCACTTACCAAAAATATTACACCACTTCTTGATGGGGAGCTGAGGACCCTGGGGCGAGTCTGGAGTGGACAGGGCAGTTCAACAACAGTTTTTGTCCTCTTACCAAGTATATTATGCCACTTCATCCCTGGGGGCTGAGGAACCTGGGGGGGTTTTCAAGGAGGGCCTGTCCAGAAGCAGTATTTGTCCACTTACCAAGTATATTATGCCACTTCATCCTGATGGGCTGAGTACCACAGGGTGTGTCTAGGAGGGGCCGTTGCTCTCCAGAATTTTTGTATTTTTACACTTTGGTTTGTATCTGGGAGGGGGGTGTTGGTTTACTAGAAACGTGTTTTATACATATATCTACTATATTAGTTCAGTTCTTAAAAATGAATCTTATCACTATCCATGAACCTTGTATTATGGAGTTTAAAGAATGTGTTTTTGGACAACTTTATTTAATAATTTGCAATTAGAACAGCGACAAAACCCTTTTTTTATTTCAACAATGAAAAACTTCTAAAACCAAATTATTTTTATATTTTAGATCTTGAAGAATAATAAGCAAAATTGACAAGTTGAAATACACACAAAATAAAGTAGAAATAAAAAAATAAAATAAAAGTGTATATTTTAAATAGTTTTGTAAAAGACTAACAAATCTAGTAAATCTAATAAAAATGAAACACAAAATCTGTAAACAGAAAGTAGCAGTTTAAATAAAATATTAACAAACATTTTAAATCAAATATATTTCAAATACAACACAAAATATAATAAAGAAGACATTTGGTAAAAAAATAAATAATTGCTGTAACAGAAAGTGCAGATTTGAAATAGTTTTCAAATATTAAAAAACATGTAAAAGTCAAATATGTTGAAAATAAAGACAAAAATATAATGATACAATTGAGATTTTCTAAAAATGGCTGTAATCAGATATCTGCAGATTTAAAAATATTTTGTTAAATTATTAACAAACATTTAAACGTGAAAAAAATCCCCCTTTTTTTATTGATTTTAGAAGAAGTCCAGATCCAATAAGTCTTGGAGATTCAGGGTTGGAAGGTCTGGTAGATTGTTCAACTTACTGTATCGGTTGTTGGCTGAAAAACCAAACCATTGTTTAATATTCCGGCCTGGGGGGAACAAAAGAGCACTATTATAACAATATCGACTACTCAACACCTACCCAGCAGTCTGAATAGGCCATCCTGCACAGGTCCAATGAGTTGTTTTTCTGAATTTTGGGTACTGCCCTCTTATTTCCCCTGGGGAAAAACAAACAAACAAAACAAAAGTGAGATATTCCCTCATGGAGGGGACAATACAGCCCCATTAAAAATATGTTAACTTAAGACCTACCCAGCAGCTGCAAAAATTCCTCCTGGTTATCTTCTGTAGAACCTTGTGGAAGGTGTGTATCAGGAAGAATTTCTTCAATATCAAAGCTGGAATCTGAGGTCTTGTCGCCCTAAGCATTAGTAGTTCTTGTTTTGTGACCTCCCATTTTAAGCCATGGATCAGTTTTCTGACCCTGGAAGCCTAAAACATTACAACTTTTATGAAAAAGCATTGTTATAATACTGTTCTTACAAATATATTACAATATAATAAACAAATTCTTACAATGTAACTATGTGATACAACTTTATGAACAAAACATAGACTACATTAATTGGATTGAAGAGAGTAATTTTTGTTGTGATGAAAGACTTACTCATCAGATGAAGGTCTTTGTGTCCTTTTTTGAAACGTGTTTAGATACTGTATCTGTATACTTTGGAACACATGGGGAAGCTCAGATCCCTCAGCTTCACCCTTCCTCTGGCCCACCACAGTAAAATCTACCTCTCTTTTAAATGGTCAACTACATGCAAGAATCTTACATTCACCAATTGTAAGGGGCATAATGGACAGTTGATAATCATTGTTAAAACAATATAAAAGTAGAAACAAAGTTAGTCAGTGATGCATTTCTTTCATGCCCATGCACCAAACACATAATTTGAAAGTTACTTACTTTTATGAGAGGCTGTATTCTTACAGAAGGGTGAAGCCAGCTGATCAGTTGCACCCTCGTTGTCAGGTTAGAACTGATCTTAACTTGGCATCCTGGTGGCCTATTTATATCAGTAACTAGCATAAAGATTTCCTCTACTAGGATCCTGGCTATTTGGGGAGCTTTTGCCACTCTCAAAGGAAATAACTCCACCCACTTGAAACAGTAGTCAATAATAACGAGATGTTAATTTGTTTGACACTCTTAGGAAACGGACCCATCAGATCAACTCCAAGCATGTGCCGGGGTTCAACTACTGGTGTGGATTGTAGATATCAGATAACTTGGTTAACAGTGGCTTATACTTTTGACAAGTTTGACAATCTTTACAATACTTCCACACATCAGCGCTCACAATAGACCAAAAGGCCATGTCCAAAAGTCGAAGAAGTGTTTTCAATCTTCCTAGATGTGCACTTAAAGGATTATCATGTACATATATGCATGATATTTTTGATCACTGTAAAACAAATATTGCTTTCTAAATCAGTTAGTTTTCCCACAGTTTAGCGAATGTTCACATTCTTTATTAACTGTTTTGGCCATTTTGGGTTAGGCCTATATGTGTTTCATACATGTCTAAGGTTTTTACTATGCCTTGAAATACACATTGGTGATGTTTTTATAAGCTATTGTATGAATTGGTTTTTATTTTACAAAGAAAAAAATAGAATATAAATAATAAAATTTGTATCTGTAATTAGATACAATAGCAGGTTCTGTGGTTGTCGATGAACTAATAAATTTTCACATTCATTAGAATTTAAATTTCGTGTCCTGGTGTTTATTATTAATATAACAGATTCATTTATTCATGGATTTTGATTCCAGTGGTGGCTGCATAAGATTGTTTCCGATTCGTGTTGTCCAAACATTTCCAATAACTCCAGAGCGTTGTAAAGTCCAAAAGTCAACATGTTTGTCAATCCATGTTTGTTGGCGTTTAGACTTTCAAAAACATTTTCACTGTGGTGAAAAAACTTGATGGACACATGGCAAGGCATATATATATATATATATATATATATATATATATATATATATATTTGTATAGTTTAGCACTATTATATATTATAAAAAAGATTGTAGGCCTATCTGCGTTCGCTTGGTGCACCGTGCTCCATTTAATCCATAGTATTCTATGTTATTCAAATTGAGGATTTTGTTCGAGGATTTTAAAAAATTTTAGGGTGATGACGTCATAAAATATGACGACAGACATTAGAAGCTTCATTCTAAAACCTCAATAGAAGTTTATAATGTAAAAATGACATTTGGTACAGTCCAGTATGAACGGTCAGAGTATGGCCATTTTAGTAGTTATAGAATTCCGGGAGTTCTAGTGTTAAAAACTTGACTTACATGTTGAAGATGCTCCAATTCATTCCGAGAATACACCACCACATCTATGTATATCAGACAACATTTTCCTCTTAAATCTCTGATATCATGTTCCATCAGTCATTGGAATGAAGCAGCAGAGATTTTCAACCCAAAAGGGAGATGAAAGAATTCAAATAGCCCTGAGGACGTCACAAATGCTGTTTTATGTATACTATCTGCTTCCATCTCCATTTGCCAATAACCACTTTTAAGATCTAGGGTGGTAAATATAGCAGCTCCAGGTAATGACTCTAAAATATCAGGAATTTGTGGCATGTGGTCTGTTTATAATACCTAGGAACTGTTACAAATTGGTGCCCGAACAGGGACCTGACTAATTTACTTTATTCACTGGCATTTTACTGTGTTATGAGTCGTTATACAGTATGACAAACCATAAAGCTCTGGGTGAGGATGGGGTTGTACCTAGCTTGGATTTTATATCAAATCCCTTCATTCCTCACAGAGAACAAATCAAGGAAATGATCAATACATTTGTACATATATGAGGAAGAGTATACAGGTGTGAGTCTGCCTACTTTTCCTTTACCACCCCCTCCCCTACCTGAAGATGAAGGTGAACTATGCCAATCCATTCTATTTGTTATAGCTAAAGATGCACAGCTGGTTGAAAGAATAATATCACTTGAAGGCCGGTTTGAGGATTGCTATCAGAAGGTGAGTGAATGTGTTTCTCATGAAGAGATGGAAAACAAATGTAAAGCCACCGATAAGAGATGGCATTATTTGGTTGAGCGTGAATGTGATCGAGCTATGAAAAGGTTTGAACTCGCAATACAAGATTTAGGAAGATCTATGGTAGACTGTTTAAAAAGAAGAGACATTCAAATTGAGCTAAAATTTACATCTCTTACTACAACAATGTCTAATCACAACCAACCACATTTAAATTACGCCACATTTAAATCCACTCCAGTAAATGTGCAGACCACCAGTCACATAACTGTAGATGATTCTTCAAAACAATACAATCCTCCTATAAAAATGGACTTTCCTGAATTAAGCAACACTCAAGATGAAGATCCAGTGGTGTTCTTTGAAAGATGTGAAGAGTATTTTGCTGTCCGTCCTCTTTCTGACCATGAGATACTGGCTGCTTTAACCCCTGTTTTGAAAGGAACAGCTAAAGATTGGTGGTTAGCTGAAAGAAGGAAGGTCAGAAATTGGAAGCAGTTTAAGTATGGAGCCAGAAATATGACAAAACAATTTGAATTAGAATTTTGTAAATTATACTATTTATATTATTTAATTATAGACTTTTGAATTTTAATTATAAGTGTGATTTTACCAAATGTAATATTACGTTGTATTTTAAATAGGTTTGAATTTGGATTTTTAAACTCCAATCCTGGACATTTCATATTTAACCAAATGTTTAACCAAGTTTTTTTATGGTGCAATTTTATAAATAGGTTTTTTCAAACAGCATATGTTTGTAAATTTGTACATTTTCTGTAAATATCCCGTTTTAAAAAATACAGCTTCAAGTTTTCAAGATGAAGAAGAAATTCAGAACACCAAATTCAATATTTTAAAATTCAAACCGCAGAAATTCAGATCTACAGAAATGGGTCCGAGATCAAGCTTCCATGTTCCACAGGGAAGAGTAGAGGGTCTCCAAAAAGTCTAACTTTTTGGCCAATTATAAGTCGAGGTGCAATAATTCTCTGGTGCGAGATTCAAAAGGTCGCAATTCTGACCATGAAGTGGTTCTTAAACTGTTATGATTTATATTTTTATGTTTAGCACGTTAGCACATTCTCAGCACATGAGACATTTGTCTAAGCGGTCTCTGGTATTTGTTTTAGTGTGAAAGTGATTAGTATGCGTAAGAGTACTCACTAAAATCAGTTGGGATAAAAATGACCCAACACATAGCCCAATGGTGGATTGAAAAGGTCAAAATGTTGCTTTAACCATCCTAGTATTATTGGTACTATTATTGTTGAAATTATTATTATTATTGCTGTGTAAATAAATTATAATGCACAAGTTACAAATATATTGAAAATGCTTTATTTCCATTAAATTAAAAGTTGAAATATTTTCATTAAGTAAATAATTGCAATTGTGTTAAAAATGTACTTCCTTTTTATCATTAAGATACTTACAAACATATTTCAATTTACAAGAACCACCACAAATAAATAAGTAATAAATAAGTAGGCAATGGTTTAACGTTGCTGGCAAGGACAAAGACGATGGAGTGACGAACCCAAGTGCAGTTTATTAAACAAAAGTGAGATCCAAACACCCTAACTAGGAACATGAAACATAAACATGAACATGACTAAACTAGACTTGGCACAAACAAAACATGACTTGACTATATCTTGCCTTGGCTTGGATTGACTTGACGACATGACTTAAACGAAACAAAACTCCAACAAAATTACATTAACAATACTCCAAAAAGGACAATGGCAAACATGAGGGCTAAAACACATTGACATGGGTAACAAATTAACAAGACCACCAATGAAAATACAAGACTGAAAACAATGACAATGAAAGTGATGAAGACAATGAAACAAACCAATAACAAGACAAGACTAATAAACAAAGGAACCAATGAGAAAAAAAAAACATGAAACATAGCAGGAACAGGACAAGACAAGGAAGTGTACAAATGTAAAAATGAAGGACCTGAAGACATGAACAGGACTAACTTTTCAAAATAAAGGACACGAAAAACAGGAACCAACAGAATAAACATGACATATCCTCTACTCTTAGGGGCAGCTCCAGACCAATGTTCTGTAGGGATCTGGGGGGGGGGGGATGTCTTGAGGCGTGGCGAGATAAACATAACATAAATCACACAGACATCGTGGACTCATGCATCTCTCTCTCCCTGGCATCCCTGGCTCTTCCTTTATGCCTCTCCAGTTGATTGGGCAACTCGGTGCTGATTGTGCATACTCACGGCCCGGCCACACCCTTCCTCCTCATCACACAGTCACTTTTCACTCACAAGTCTGCCAGTTTAGCACTTTAGCAGGTCCCCTGAAAAGATATAGAGTTCAGATTGGAGTCATTTGGAGCTTTCTGAGTGGTGTCCATAAACAGAGTACAGAAATGAATGGTATACATACCATGTGGATGTAGGCCTGGCATTGCGTCCATAGGTCAGACAGACCCCAAATTCCAAACAGTGACACATCAAGTGCCCCTCAACAACATATTAAGGGGACTGAGGCCTAGGACAATTTTTTTTAATAGATTTTCAAATTGGAGTCATTCAGATGTTTTGGGAGTCGTGTACATAAACAGAGTACAGAAACAAATGGCATGCATAGCACGTGGACGAAGGCCTGGCTTCATGTCCGTAGGTCCAACAGACCCTAACTTTTACATGTTGACACATTGAGTGCCCCTCAACAACATACTAAGTGAACTAAAGCCTAGGATGCAGAAAATCATTTTGCATTGTTTTCAATAAATGTTCCTGCCTGCCATAGGAATCAATGAGAGAGCCTACCCTGTAGGCCTGTGTGCAGCTATACATTCATCAGAGGCTTTATCTCTAACCCTTAGAAAACACCCAGGGCCTCCAAATTCTACGATGTGATTTGGGGGCACCTGACAGTTGCAGAAAACGAAGTTCTGTAAAAGCACTCAGGATTACCTTATGGGATGCCTGGTTGCAAACATGATGAGGTATGGCATCAGGGGGCACTCTGAATATGAAAAAGGCCAATGCCAAATTGGTGAACAGAATTTGCATGTCCCGCCCCAGACATACGGATATAAAAGGTGGGGATTGTGCATCTGTTAAGTCAGGTGCTGCACTGAAGAGCCGAGAATAAGGTTCAGTCATCACAGCGGCTTGGTACAGTGTTGTGGCAAGGGGGACGCAATGTCTTGTTCCCTCCATCAGGGAACGAGGGTTACACTAGTAACCTATACGTTCCCCTTCTGTCACTCACTCGACGTTGTGTCGAATGAAGTGATACAAGGGGTCCCTATTCAATAGCGCCACCTACACTGAACCATGTGATCTGCTGATGCAGCAAGCTGTAGCGTGCAAAGGAGCATGAGCATCAGACTGCACGTAGCCCTCCCCGACGCCCCACTAAAACGTCATATTATTTTTATTAGGTTCCCGGCATCGACCAAGGATTCCCTTGGGGGGTGGAAACAAACGACATGGCAAGCATGGAGTGTTAGACGCAGATGGGGCCATTTAATGCTATAACACACATCGGGGGAAAAGACCCTTCGGAGACCACATACTGCCCAGGCTGGGGGGAGGTTAAATGTGGCGAATACATCACATGGGCTTTCAGGCCCCATGTGGAAGATCCTACCTAGCGAGGGAGGGGTTGCTACAAACACAGCGACCGGGGGGGCAGAGGGGACTGCCCAAGGGAGACACGGGTCCACTGGCAGAGGGACCGTACCACAGAAAATACGCACAGGGAGATTAATCCACAATGACCAAACTTGTGGAGCACCTATTCCAGTACAGAGTAGTTAGTACCCATAGTGGGTGTGGTAGGGAATTCCTCAGCTGAATTCTTGGAGCAGAGGGCTAGGGAGGAAAGACATCTAGGGAGCATGAGTTTAGTGGACTTGCACCTGACGTGTTCACCTCAGTGGAGGGGAAAGGCGCTAACGCAAGTGGTACACCCGGTCAGTCGTCCAGTGTTACCAAGTTCTACATGCTTGGGCCTGACAAAACACAGGACATAATCAACCAGGAGATTGTATAATCTTGCAAAGGTATTGGGTGTCGCCCAGACCGTTGCTTTACAGATATCTGCTAGAGAGGTGCCATTGGCCAGTGCCCACGAGGATGCCGCAATTCTTGTAGAGTGTGCTCGAACCCGCAAGGGGGCGGGCACAGCTTGGATCTGATAGGCCAATGCTATGACGTCGACTACCCAGTGGGCAAGCCTCTGTTTGGAGACAGTGTTCCCTTTCCGCTATCCGCCAAAGTAAACAAAGAGCTGCTCAAAGAGTCTAAAGCTCTGTATGCGGTCCAAATAGGTACACAAAGCACATACCGGACACAGCATCTACAGGGTCTACCTCCTTCCGGGGCAGCGCTTGCAGGTTCACCTTGGGCACATAGCCAGGTCGAGGTCTTAGGATGACATGAGCACCTGCCGGACTGAACTCCAGGCAAGTGTCGCTGACAGAGAACACTTGCAGGTCTCCAAACCCTCTTGATGGAAGTGAGCGCAATCAGGAGGGCCATCTTCTGGGAGAGGGCAATTAGCTCGACTGATTCTAGAGGCTTGAAGGGGGTTCCCTAAGGGCCGTAAGGACCACAGAGAGATCCCATTAGGGGAACAGGCATGGCCTGGGAGAGTTAGCTGTATGCCAACACATCTGTCCCGAGGGGACTTGCTTCCGACCTGAGGGAGTACCAGAGCGGGCAATGGGAGTTCGGTGGGGCTTCGCAGCAGTGGGGAGCAGGTAATGTTGCGTCGGGAAGCAAAGTTGCGACCTGAGGCATGTGTGCTGAGAGAGAACTCAAGGTACTTACCTTGCTCCGCGTACCCAGTAGGGGTGGATTAGTGACTGAGGAGGAGGTCCTAGTGAGGTGTCCTCTGGACTCGTCAGAACCGGCCAGCCAGGGTTGTGATGAAGTGAAGTTTCTACGTCCAGAGTGCCACTTCGCCTGTAAGGCTCTGTTGCCGGGGCACCGTGAGAACGCCATTTTGCGGGCACCGGTTAGGTGACCCAGGGAATCGTTCTTTTATCTAATAAGTGGGAACGTCAAATAATGAAAAAATCAAAGGATTCTCTTCTCGGCCCTCCACCAAGGGAAGGAGTGGTCTGGCTACCAGCTCCTGAGCGAACATCTCATCCCCTGGGTGGACCGTCCCAGGAATGCTTAGGAGCCTTCCGGGTCCTTGAAGAGGTTCTGGGAAGGGGGGGCGTCCACTTCTGCGGGTATCTCTACGCCGGGGCTGAAAGCTGTGCCCTGGTTGAGGCGGAGCTACCTGCTGGTTTCTTGGCACCACAGGGGGATGCCCATGGTGAGCAGACTGGGCTGAATAGGCCGAGCTGGGAGATGGGGACGTCCCGCTTCTCGACCAAGTTCAGCCACAGATGACGTTCCTGGACCACAAGGGTGGCCATCGCCTGTCCGAGTGCCTGCGCTGTGACCTTCGTGGCCTGGAGGGTGAGGTCGGTAGCTGAGCGCAGTTCCTGCAGCACATCAGGATCAGGACTACCCACAAGCAGGCCTTGTAGTGCCTTGGCCAGGGGAACTTGCAGGAGGCGTGCAGGGTGGAGGCGGCCTGTCTGGAGACCCTGTAGGCTTTCGCTGTCAGTGATGACTTCGTCCTACAGTCCTTGGAGGGGAGTGCGGAATGATCCCACCAAGTGGTTGCACTTTGTGGGCACAGGTGCACCGCAACCGCTTTGACCCGGGCAAGCATATTGGACATCTGAGCATCAGCCTCAAACTTGGCGTGCAGTGGAAGGAGAAAGCCGCTGGCAATGTGCCATCGATCCAACAGGAAAGCTCTCTTTTAGAGGTGAGTGGAACAGAGTGAGTTTTCATCTCGCTGAACACACACAACCGCTCGGCTCTAAAGAAAGAATCTGACTGAACAGATGCACGATCCTTGCCTTTTATACCCGTATGTCTGGGGGCGGGACATGCAAATTCTGTTAGCCAATTTGGCATTGGCCTTTTTCATATTCAGAGGTATCCGAGGCAACCAAAAGAAGCCCCTTGTGTCACTACATTCGACACAACGTAGCGTGAGTGATGAAGGGGAACTGGAAGTTGTTGACCAGATTTTGGATGAAATGTCCACAGAGTGGTTCCTAAAAAGAGTTGTATTTTAAGTTGTAAAATATGTAATAAAGTAATCAGTTATGTATATTTTAACTGTACCCCTGAACCCAACTCCCAACCTTGGAGAAAATTTTTATTTTTACTCCACTGACAGTTGGAGTAATGTAATTGGAGTAAAAATTTATTCTACTCCAACATTCTCTAGATCTTACCAGTTCTTGTAGTTGGTCAATCTGGAAGCATATGGTATTTGTCTACTCTCTTGGAATCTGTGGTCCCTGCCTGCAGTTTCTCCTCCAATTAAATGAGAGCACTGGGAAGAATGGAGAGCATTTAGAGCCTCTGCTATTGTGATGTACCCAGATGTACAATTTGTCCCCTCCAAGTCTTGCTTCAATGTTACTGTTCACACCAGTCATCTAAATCATCCACATAGGAAATTAAGTAATTTCAGCTTTCTCCACAAATTTCACATGCACAGTTCTAGCTTTGCAGAGCCTCATGTTTTTTATTTTTTATTGTATTTGTTTATTTAACAGGGACAATACACTAGTCATTGTTACACACAGACAACCAATGCCGTGTACATAAGGCATATAGCATAAAGCTAATTTGCATCCCTCGTCTCTGGTTAGGCTTTTAAATAAAATCAAAATAAAACCACAATCATCACAAGAAACAAAACAAATACAAATACACGTATGTATATACAGATGTGTGTATATGTTGTACCTAAACAATTCAAACAATGGCATATTGACATCCCTAAGTATATAATGTAACTTTATACAAAGTCACAAAACATAAAATGTAAATTATCCTACATCGCCATTTCTGCTTCTTTGACAGAATTGTCAGTTGACCTATTTGACGTTATGTCCCGAAATATGGGACTGTTCATAATCTGAGCTGCCTTCTCTCATATTCAGCCACAAAACTACAACAAAAAACATGTGTTGCCTACATGAACTGCCTTCTCATCCAATCTATAGGAATAAAATAAAACCCACATTAGTGAGAACAGTCAATATTCTGCTGTTAATGTTAAAATATCAAGGTTATTTTAAAAAGCAATTTCCAATCTACCAATCTATAAATACTATCATGACAAATAGCTGAATAAAAATTGTAATATCCACAGAATACTCTCCATTATTGTAACTAAAGCACATTTACTCAATTAATATTACTTGGCTACCTAGCGATAACAATCAACATAACTTTAAAGCAATAATTACAGCTAATTTTTGTATGTGCTGGTGTGTAAATTAAAATTACTTTTTTTTTTTTTTTTTACCAGTCTTTGATCTACTCACAATCAAAGACTGGTCCTACCTTCCTGGTCTGAATATATTCAGAAGGACTTGCATATGGGTTGTCTAACCCATATGCAAGGTATAAGGTATACATGAAGGCATTGGAAAATGCCTTTGGAACTCCTGAGTCTGGGGAGGACCTGTATTTTACCTTCAGAACGATGTACCAACAGTCTGGGAAAAAGCTCTCTGATTTCTTGCAGAGATTGGAGAAGTGGCATAACTCCACAAAGCACAGATCAAGCAAGGCTGGAACAGCTTATTATAGGTTCCTTGGAGTCTGACAAGACATTCGTACAACTCTGTCTCAGGGAGGTAAAAGAAAAGCCTCTAACATTCTTGCAGTTGTTGAATGAGTTTCAAGAGGAGGAAGAGTGTGAAGCCTCACAATATATGCTGAATCCTACAGTGAGACCGTTTCAAGCTACAGACAAGGGAAAACCAAAATCTTCTGAAATGCAAGAGTTAAAAGCAGAAATCAAAATGTTGACCTCCAAACTTAGAGAGTTATCCAGAGATACTGAGTCTGAAACAGAGTAAAAAGCTTAAATATACAGCTGAGATCAGTACAGATGTTTATGTTTTACAGAAACAAGTAAAACAACTTCAAGAATAGCTCAGTGTAATAACTTTCACATAGCACCTCAGTGTTTAGAGCAGGGGTCGGCAACCTTTTTAACATGTGCAGAACATTTTGATAGGTATTTTTTATTTTCCAGGTCAATGGCTGTGTATCCTGCATGTGAATTTTCACAGAAATTCAGCATCTTGTGAAAGTGCTTTTATGAAAGAATACATGTCCTTTTGTACACAACTTGTGTACTTGCAAATTTGCTTATTTGAGTACCGATCATGAAATTGTGTGCAATCTTAATTATTTCTTATATTATGTCATACATTTTTCAAAATCACGCAGAGAGGTAATCGTTAGCATGCAAGCAACAGAGCATGCAAGCAACAGGCTATTGTAATTTTATGAAGTTTTCGCACCTGCATTCCAATCTATATCTTGATGTAACCCTTTGTCATGATCATGCAGCGTGTTCATCAGCTGAATGGGAGACTAAACACTATTAAATTGTGACAAGACTTGCGCTGCACATTCATGCCATTCATGCATCACAAGCCGCTCAACTATTTAGCCCTTTTCGGTGAATCACAAAATCCTTTATTTTCAGGTTTAATGTATATTTTGAATAGACTCTTTTTTTTAACCCCAGCAGAAGTATAATAATGACTTTTTTTTCAATAAAAATTATTTTGACAACAGCTTGCTGAAGAGCAAGTTTTCATCTTGGCTCTGGTATGTCCAGACCCCAAAAGTCCTGATCCTGTGTCTGTCAATCTTGTCAGAAATACCCCTAAGATCAAAACATAGTTGACCCAATACTGAATTGAACCATAATATATAGTCAGATCACTTAGGGGCATTTCTTATGAGTTCAAAGTCTGTAAACAGTCCCTAAAGTCAAGAAGAAACGTAATGATGCTGTGGGATTTGTAAAATGGTTATGTCCAGGACCATTAACCATTCCTCCACATAGCACTAGCTATGCTGTCTGTAAGGTTATGCCACACCAACATTTAGACAACAGCATTCTCATGATGGAGGGTCCAGAAAATCCCTGCTGGTGTTTTGGTGCCTTTTCTTTTGATGTCGCCATCTACAATAAATGTAAATTATTTCCTCTTATCATTGTATAACTCCATGCCCATGTGTATGCTGAAGACAGGGCCACCTTGCCTCAGACTCTTACCTCCACAACAAAATACCTAGACTATATCCTGTTTGACTTTGTTAGTCCTCCAATTCCTGGAGTCTGGAATAGCTGCCTAGCCATAAAGATGTCTGAGAGAGCTGGAGTTTCTCATTGGATGAATGGGATGTGGGAATGGTCTAGGGGGTAGAACACAACATTAGACTCAGTGATTCCATTCAAGTAAAGCCATTTTGTGAAAGATCAAGCAGAATTGCACCTGCTGACACTGATAAGTTCCATCGCCATTTGCGAGAACTGTTGGCAGCAGGCATAATCAAAGAATCCCAAAGCCCATATACCTCCCCCATATTCATCACCAAGAAGAAGAATGGAAGAGTGTGCATGTGTATTGACTGTAGCTCACTCAACTCCAGAACAGTCTCCGATCATACACTATTCTTCGACGATGCGTTTGACCAGTGGTTTTCCATTCTTGACTTGTGGAGTAGATATGATCAGATTGCAATGGCAGAGGTAGACAAGGCGAAAACAGAGTTCATTTATTGTGGCCCCTGCAACATTTCAGAGGTTGATGGAGGCTGCAGTGAGTGACATGAACCTGTTAAAAGTACTATTTAGATGATCTAATAGAATTTGGTGTCAATTTTGTCAGCCGCAAGTGAAATATGTAGGCCATATTGTTTCCACTGCTGGCATTGCCACAGATCCAGAAAAGATGAATGAAAATCTAAATTGGATGAAACCCACAGATTTAAGTCTCTAAATTAATTCCTTGGATTATGTGTGAAATGTTTGTGGTTATTAAGAAAGCACTTCACACTTCGAATCTCCACAAACTCTAACTTTAATATGTCGACTCATTTGCATACATATAATATGTGCTCTCTCAATGACATCACAGCATGAACTGCTGCACACTGGAATGCTTGTATGTCACATTCAGCGTACACGTCACACTGACAGGTGTATCAACTAATGATATAAAAGCATGCGTTATCTTTGACAGATGATTGGCTATCGACTAACATCATCATATTCTTTCAAAATATTACAATGTGGATACTGCTGTCGATTCATCGCAAATTCCTCCGCCACTGTCAGACCTATGACAGATATGACCAAATGTTACACTCCTGCTCAAAAGAAAAGGAAAGCAAGTAGTACCAAAAAGCAGCACTACTTAAGCGTTTTAACCTTTTGCTGACCGATGTGATGATTTCTTCCAGAAAGACATACATTGACTCATAAATGCCCCTGTGTGAGCCTTCACTGACCAAAGCAAACCTTACATATTACATATGTTGATGTGAGTCTTGATGGTTTGGGAGCTGTACTCAACAAAGTATACCCAGAAGGCCTCCGTCCCATTGCATTCACCAGCCGAAAGTTGAGTCAGTCAATATGCAACTACCCAGTTCATCTGCTGGAATTACTTGCCCTAAAATGATCCAAATTTCATGACTACCTGTAAAGTGCCAAATTTACCGTGAGGACAGAAAACAATCTTCTCACGTATGTGTTAACTTCGATACCTTACGCTACTGTTCATAAATGGTAGCAATGTACAGTACATACCTGGAAAGAACAACATTGATATCAGGACTCGTGTTGAGACTCAAGCTCCGAGTCCTCCAGAATACAGACAGCAAGCCAAATATGTTTATCACTTCAACACAAGATTACATTAACATACAAATAACTTAAATTATTTTCATTGAAAAAAAATGCACATACTTGTGCATCTATGCAACAACATATTTTTTCAAAATACTACAAAAATGTAGTATGTTTGTAAAATGTAAAAATGTTTCCCAAAATAACAGTGGAATTTGAATATGTAGCCCACATACAGTATATCAAAATATATGAACTATAGTTCAGTCATGACAGCTCTCTGAATAATTTAGAATGTTAATGTTGGTATGACATTGACAAGATATTGGTCTTGGTGGACTAGTTCTGGTAATGCTGCTGCTGCAGAGCATGTCCTTAGACTTTATCCTGCTAGAAAATACACATACATACAAGGGTTGCACGTTGTTCTGGTGCTATAGTATCACAATACTAAAGCTTCAAAATACTAGTGGTGCCACAGTACTGTATTTTTTAAATGGTAGTACCATTAATGCAGTAGTAAATTTTATTTTTGCAAAAACCTTCATTTGAATGAGACCTATGTCTGCAAGAACATTAAAGCTGCACTATGTAAGAGTTTTTGGTTAAAAATGAACAAATTGCCATTATTGATTGAGTACATCAACAATAAGTGTTTAATACAATGTCCTTACCTTACCTGATTCACTTCTGTAAGCCTATAAAAATTATTTGTATTTTGAGCTGTCAGGACTGATTTGCCAAGAAATTGCTGGTTTATGACGTTCATGCTTGCATCATTAAGTCATGTCCACACACACAGGAAAGAAGTGCCAGCTGTCTCATGTTCCGACTGGAGAAACTAACTACGCTGTTCAGCTCAGCTCAGCAACACTCACACAGTTCAGGACAGCATCATTGTAGTCTAGATGGATGTTTATCTATTATCTGTTTATCGAAGTTGTTTACCTGATATAAAGCATGGATATGTTTTCTGGTAGTGTTGTTGAAGCTTATATTGCTTGTCATGCTTTTATGAATCAAACATTACTCGTTTGTTAGCCGATCACAATGTATCTACATTGTCCGGTTAAGTTACTGTGACATGTTTAATATGTTTGACTTCTGAAACTGAATTCTTGTAATTGTTATATTGCATATTTAAGCATATTCTTTTTACATTTCATAAAGTATTTTTTACCCCCATAATTATTGAATCCTCATTTAATTTTTTTTAGTTTACGTGTTATTGTGTGCATTGTTTAGACATGCTATTGTAATAACTGAGACTGTCATCTATTGAACTCATATCAGCCATATCACGAGTTGAACCTCTTAAATTGAAAACAGTAGTACAATTCAAACATTAATAGTAGATAAAACACTTGAATAATCATATTAAGATCTACTGGAGGTGGCTGAGGAGAGTCCCTTATTCTTTTCTTAAAAGTGCTTTGAGTGTAGTGTCAGAAAAGAGATTTAAGTGTAAAATTCATTCAAATATGTAAATAAGAGTTTTATCTTCATCAAAGTAATATTTCCATTACAAATGTTTAATCATATAACATAATATCAACATGAAAACTGCACATTATGACTCCAGTGCTCATTATGACTCCACCAGAAGAGCAGTGCCAGAACATGACTGACAACAATGTATTCTTCTGCAGATTGCTTGCAACGACATATGTCGCTAGAGAGCACAAAATTACAGTGCAGCTTTAGAAATGTTGTCCTTCTGAGTGTAGTCTCAATTCAAGTCATTTTTATTTGTATAGCACCTTTCACATCACACATCATTTCAAAGCATCTTTAGAGAATATCATGAAACTAATTTCATGATCACACATCATTTCAAAGCAGCTTTACAGAATATCATGCATTAACAGAAAATGAAACCGTAATATCTATAAAGTCTTAGAATCATCATGTGTCATTTGATTAAATATGATTATTAAGTGCATATAAAAATATGTAATTAAATAATAATTGTATTTAGAAACCCAGTGAGCAAGCTGAAGGCAACTGTGGCAAGGAACACAAAGCTGAATAATATGTTGGTTAATGGAGTAAAATAACCTTCGGATAAACTAAGCTCACTGTGGGGGCCGGTTTCCCGTTGGCAAACAGCATGAATATAATGCCAATATTACTTATTTATGTGCAGTGCAAGTCATGGTTTATTAAAGTGTAAGTGTTAAGGGCCAGTGTTTAAACAAAGATTTTGTAAGAACTGTAAGATGAATGACTAAAGTCTTTGAAGTTCATCCTGGATTAATGGCAGAAGTTAATATAGGTGCATTGTCATTTGTTAGTTAGCCAATGAAGGCTTTTGTAGACAATTTATTGATAGTCTATGCAGTCCATCATTAGACCAAGTTGATGCAGGCAGAGATCACTGAGGTGCTTTGCAGTTCAACCGGCTGGTAATTTCAGTGAGGCCTATTTTAAATCCAAGGTTCAGGCAATGGCATATAAAGTGTCCCATGTCTTATGGTTGGAGTTGGCATCAGTTCATCCTCTATGTTCCATCATAATAGACTGAAGTGATGTCAGGCTGGCACCTGCTGCATTTTGTCATCATCACTCATAGCAGTGGGGTCCAATACCAAGCAGGAATGGAACTGGATCTGGCCAGTTTTGGTGACCTTGGGATAAGAGTCCCGAAGTTGAGACATGGAAGAAAATATAATAATATTATCATGATGCCATTACTTTTTTGGAGTTCTATATCATAATAAATGTTTCAGGTTCCAGCAGACCTAACTACAGTAAATCAGCCTAATTGTATGGTGAACAATAAATTAGGCGTATGCCTGGTTAAATAGATGAGTTTTTAGTCTAGACTTAAACTCTGTTAGTGTGTCTGCATCCTGAACAGTGTTAGGGAGACTATTCCATAGTGTAATAGCCAAATAGGAAAATGATCTACCTCCTTTTTGTGAGTTTTGATATTCTTGGAACTATTAACAGGCCAGAATTTTGCGATCATAATGAACATGATGGAATATAGCTTAGTAGAAGGTCACTTAAGTACTTTGGAGCTAGGCCATTCAAAGCTTTGTATGTAGTTAACAGAATTTAAAAATTAACATGAAATTTAACAGGTGGCCAATGTAACTGACATCCTCCCAGTAATCCATTTCAATCATCTAGATTTGAGGTCATGAACGCATGAATTCTCACTCGATTTTGAGTCAGTGTATTGACACTTGGGGTTCGTTCTTGAAAAGCCCCAATCACCTTTGCTTTATTCAGAAAAGGCCATTGAAAATTGGCGAGTGGAATTTGAATGCCGCTCTCTGCCTGGACATACGGGTATAAAAGGAGATGGCGTACACCACTCATTCAGTGTCGTGCGCATGTATGTGTGTTCATCCCATCATCTTGCTGTCTGCTGCTGGAATTATGGCACATATCAGTGGTCACCCTCACTCGGTCGTGTGTTGTGTTTCCCCTGGGTGAGTCCAACCGGGGTAAAATAGTATATATTTTTCTAAAAGAGCTTGCACAAATGAATGGCATCTTTTTAAAGATGCCCTTTCAAATTTGTGATACTGGTGTGGCCGTTAACTCTCCCCACCGGATGGCCACAAAGCATGCCGAGGCAGCTTTTGTGGAGGGGTCATGTTCTCACTGTGAGAATGGCTCACTGCACTCTTCGTTCTTTGTGAAACAGAGAGCCACCCCGGCTGGTTCCCGACCCAGTCCATCCTGGGTTAAAACTCAGACGGCAGATTCGGCGAGCACCATGGGCGATCTGGATGTGGAAATGGGAGTGTTTCCGCCGGCTCAGTCCCCGTGGTCCTCCCACCCTCCAGCATGCTCGTTCTGCCCGGTAGAGTGCATGAGTGATGCAGGCGGTCCGTGGATGAATCTTCTGAGTTCCCGCTCTCAGGCAGTTGAGCTCAGGATGAGGTGGATGCTGAACTGGCAGCTGTACTTGCCTGGGCAGCTGAGATCATCAGGCTTGAGTGGAACCCTCTACCCTGGGCATTTGCTGGATGATTGGTTTCTGGGCTCGGAGGGAGACTCACGGCTGCGTCCCACCCTCCTTCCCGGAACTGCACAAGGAGCTCTCAAAGTTGTGGAAGGCACCTTACTCTGCCCGTACACGCTTTGCGGGATCATCCACCCAAACTACCCTCGATGGCGGAGGGGCTAAGGGATATGTCCCCAGGTAGAGCGAGCTGTAGCGGTGCATCTATGCCCACAGGGCGCAGCCACCTGAAGGCTCCATTCCAAGACATGTATGTTTTCTTTGTCATTAGTGGCGAAGGCTTACAATGCCACGGGTCAAACACATCAAACACATTCTGCTGCGGTGCGACCCAGGGATGAGGCGAATGACTGGCCTGACCCAGGTGAGTGCATGGGCCCCACTTCCGCCCTTGGGTCAGCATGGGTCAACTGCTCTTTTATCAATAAAAGTATATCTGTACATAATATACTATATTTTGTTCATATAATCAGATTGTAATAGATTTGCACTATGTGTGTGTATGTGGGTATGTATGATGGTGAGTGTAGGTACGTATATGTATAATTATTTATTTTTAGTCTTTTTTTCTTTTTAATTACCTATGTCTTGCTGCTGGTTTTTTGGTATTGTTTGTATTGTTGTACACTGGAAGCTCCTGTCACCAAGACAAATTCCTTGTATGTGTAAGCATACTTGGCAATAAAGCTGATTCTGATTCTGATTCTGATTCTGATAAAAGAGCAGTTTCCTCATTCCCTTGGTCATTCTCCAATACTCGTGCTCACGATGTCCATGTGCTTAAAGTCTTTCTGGTCAACAAGTGGGACGCGAGTATCTCGGGTTCCCTTTGTTCTCTGTCGAAAGAAAGCTGGCAAACAGGTTAGTGTGGCAGTTCATGGGGCTGCTCACTCGCTCCAGCTGCTGGCCACTGTTGCAGAATCGTGGGGCAGCATGTCCCGCTGCGAATATCGTCCGGGGGGGCGGGCTGCCCTGTGATCCTGCAAGTCTGCTCTGCCTTGCTGCGAACCACCCACCCTGGGCCTGATAAAACCAATCGTCCCCCTGGTGCCATTAGCGCAGAGGCTGGAAGCCTGGTTAGTGCTTTCCAACCCATCGCAATGGCTCATAAAGATGATCCAACTCAACTACGTGATCCAGTTCACCAGATGGCTGCCCAGGTTCAGTGGCGCCCTCTCCACCTCAGTGTGAGACGAAGATGCCTCGGTCCTTCTGGGCGGAGGTCACAAGGGAGCTATATAGCCCGTCCCCCTAGTCACACAAGGGCTTTTACAGCCCCTATTTTATCATGCCCTCCCACTGTGATTCTTTGGAGTCCAAGAGCCTTTGAAATAGCTTTGTAATCTTTTCCAGACTGATGTATTTCAGTCACCATTTTCCTCATCATTTCTGGAATTTCGTTCGACCTTGGAATAGTGTGTTACTGGGTGAAACCTTTGAGCCAACTTCATGCTGCTGGAAAAGTTCTATTTAGGAGTTGATTTGATTAAACAGGGCTGGCAGTAATCAGTCCTGGGTGTGTCTAGTTCAGCAGAACTCCATTCTGAATGCAGTTTCATAGATTTGGGGATTTAATAACTAAGGGGGCAATTACTTTTTTCACACAGGCCCAGCTGGTATTGGATAGCTTTATTTTTTGCTTCAATAAATAACATCATCATTTAAAAATGTTATGTTTTAAATTATTTTAGCATTGCTTACTTGATCTACGAATTTTTTTAGAGTTCAATGTTTCTAGAAATATCCCATTTGTTATGCATATTATAAAATATTCACTTTCATTTATTAAAAAACTGAGTTCCTAAATAAAGTTCGGGAGGAGCATATTCATTTAATTTCGCAATCACCGCTAGACTATAAAAAGGCTCACTTACCTCTCTCTAACGACATTCCTTCAGGCATTTGACCCTGCCCCTTACTCACAGCAGAATGCATGGCTCTCTGCTCAGACTGAAGCTTTTCAGCATGTAACATAAAAAAATCATCCATCGCTGTTATCAGAATCATATTAAAATCTACTGCCACAGCAGATCATTATCTGTAAATTCAGCTGTTTTTGAAACACCTACTCTAATTACAATCATGTCTTTCCTTAGTAAAGTAAACATTTATTGTGAGCTTTCTGCTGCAGCAGCATCCACTCTAGCTTATTTACACATGCTACAGCCCCCCATGGCTGCATACAGCTTCTGTCCCCTCAATTTTACTCCCCAAGCAGAGGAGAGGTTACTAGGTTTGCTCAACAAACGGTGGGACGCGCTCCGCATCTCAACTCGTTCATTGTGCACACTACACCTACACATCTTCTCCTCAGCCTTGCTTTGAGGTCACCGCCACCGCCACACAGCTCCATCATGTGACAATCGGCCCCTTAAAAAACTTCTATTCAATATATAACTCTTTGGTCTGTTATAAAGGTTTTCTTAGCTCCCGCAGACCAGGACAAACACTTCACACAGGTGAATATAATCCATCTTATTTTAATTTCTCAGACAAGTCATCCTTATTTCTGTTTAATATTCCTCAGCTCTCTCTGCAGATGTTCCTGCAGGCATCTTTCAACCCCCAGGTACATGTATCCGGCATATTGCTTCAGCAGTTTGTCTACAAGAATTTGATTCATACTTGTTACAGGATTGTATGCCAGATAAAATAATCACTCACTTTCAGGAGTATTTTCAAGTGTTCATTACCCCTTCCCAAGGCGTCCGCTGGCACCATGTTTGATTAATTCTCCCTCTACAAGCATGGCCGCCATCATCTTTTCAGCACCGTACCACCTAAGAACCAACACAAATAGGGCTGTTTTAAGCTCAGAAGCTACATTTTACAATGAACACAGGACACATGATTTTAAATGGCTAGAGAGAACTGTGCTTCCCAGGCTCAGGGTCCCAACACCTCTGATTCATGAAGCATTCCTCTTATTAAAAGAAGATCCTCAATATGGTAGTTGTTTAAAGCTTCCCTATTTGATATGCATTTACATTTATGCATTTGGCAGACACTTTTATCCAAAGCGACTTACAGTGCACTTATTACAGGGACAATCCCCCTGGAGCAACCTGGAGTTAAGTGCCTTGCTCAAGGGCACAATGGTGGTGGCCATGGGGTTTGAACCAGCGACCTTCTGATTAGCAGCCCTGTGCTCTAGCCACTACGCCACCACCACTCCCAATATGCTTAGACTGAGCTTAGATGACGTTAATTGAATGAGTGTAGTGTCAGAAAAAAACGATTCAAATGTAACATTCAAAACGCTTTACACGGTGAACAGGGGACTCTCCTCAACCACCACCAGTGTGCAGCATCCACCTTGATGATGGGATGGGAGCCATAGTGTTCCAGTACACTCACCACACACCAGCTTTTGGTGGAGAAGAGAGAGGAGAGTTATTGAGCCAAATAATGGATATTGAGCCAATTAATTAATTACAACCCTCATTGCCAGAATTGTTTGTGCGCTTAAAAAGGATTCACACGAGAGTATACCTGTACATTTCTCTGCCACATCATAAACATCATAAATGCAAGCATCATATTCATAACTAACTTTTTGCTTCCTTGACAGGTGTGAATACAGAGCTAATTCTATTCTATTCCCTTCACTATTCCTAAGCTTGATACTTGGGTATCAACATTGGGCATTTACAGGTGATTCCACAGCTGTGGAAACACCGCAGTGCTCCCTCTCATAGCTCCCAAAGGAACTCCATTAATATGCTCTCAAACACTCAACTACACTGCCGCAGCAGTATCTTTCTCTTTGCCCTCACAATAGTTCATTTTCTGGTTTATTACTCTACTGCCACAGCAGCACCATAACTGCTCCCGCAGGAGATTTTACCATTTTGGCTAAACTATTCTACTTGCTAGTTCCATATTAATACTAAGCGTTCTGCAATGCATAATTAACATGTTACCATTAATACATATGTACATGTTATCCATCGTCAACCGCTTATCCTGTGTACAGGGTCGCGGGGGGCTGGAGTCTATCCCAGCTAACATTGGGCAAAAGGCAGGGTACACCCTGGACAGGTCGCCAGTTCATCGCAGGGCCACACATAGACAGACACACACTCACATCCACACCTAGGGCAATTTTTGGAGACACCAATTAACCTAGCCTGCATGTCTTTGGATGGTGCGAGGAAGCCGGAGCACCCGGAGAACATGCAAACTCCACACAGAAAGGCCAGGGCAACTGGGGTTTGAACCCACGACCTTTTTGCTGTGAAGCGACAGTGCTAACCGCTGCACCACCGTGCCGCCCTTGTACCTGTTATATTATCTGTAAATGTTATAAAATGCATGGTTTCTTCAACTCGTATTTTGTAAATCTGCCTACTCTAACCTTTTTGCTTCCCTGTACAGGCATCCGCATGGTTTCATTAAATTGTATTTTGCAAATATGCTTACCCTAACCTTCAGCTTCCCTTAATAAGAGTTTGCAAAGTGTACTTCCAATTTATTTCCAGGTCCCCATAGGAATTTGACCTAGGAATTACTTCTGCAAAAGTGCATTTATAGAGGTTTTCACCTGATATACTGCAAGTTCCCTTTAACACCACACACCTTTCAGGCTTGTGTCAGGAACTTTAGCACAGTCTTAGCAGGTGGTTATAGATCTTATACTTGACAATTGTGTTTGCAGACTCTCTTATTGCTTTGCCAACAGGAGTCATGGCAGTTTACTAAACTAAGTTGCTTAAACAGCAGTAATTTCATGATTTCATTCAGTTCCTGCAGAGCACCATTCCAAAATCAGTATTCAGGTGAAGAGCAATAGGGATTCATCCCAACATTAAATAAGGTACATACATTCTACAAAATAAAAACACAATTAATCAAACACAGCAAAGAATTTAACATGCCAACTGCTACAGGGAGAAATCTTATAGTTTCTTCCCCCAGGCATTCTATATCTACGGCCTGAAGGCAGGGGATAACATTCTTTATATAGTGCATGATCAGGGCTTTCAAGTATTGAGTACACTTTATCTATTACTTGTTTGTTATAGATTTAAGTAAGCTGAGCTTGTTGCACTCCAATCAACTCCACATTCAGAAACTATTCCACAATCCTTCTGGCATTATCAAGTATCAATTAACTTTATCTGGAAATCGTCTGTGTATGTATGATTTTACATTTCCATTTCCATTTATGCATTTGGCAGACTTACAGTGCACTCATTATAGGGACAATCCCCCCGGAGCAACCTGGATTTAAGTGCCTTGCTCAAGGACACAATGGTGGTGGCCGTGGGGATTGAACCAGCGACTTTCTGATTAACAGTTATGTGCTTTAGCCCACTACGCCACCACCCCACAAAACTATTTTAAGTGAAGTGAAACTGTACAACACCGATGCTAGGTATATATGGGACAAAGACCCTTACTTGTTTTTCATGGAAAAGACTGGGACGTGTTCTAAAATAAAGTATGAACATATCTGAATGATCGTGGAGATGACCCTCTATTCATCTGCCAACCATACCTGAAAGAAACCTGAGGATTACATCTACATATTCATCTGTGAGAGTAAGTCGGGCCTTGGTGAGCATGTCTGTCCACCCTCTAAGACTGAGCACAATGAGCGGTTTCAAATAAAATTTTATCATTATAAAATTTCACCATTAACATTTCGACTTCTTTATAAATGAGATCTTCTCAAAGATTCACCAAATGTTCAAGTGGCATGAGACATACGATCGCTACATTCAAATGAAAGATAAAATGTTTCACCCCAAGGTGTGTGTGTAACGTTCAGGCAGGGCAAAGCAAGCATGAGCAGGATGAAGACAAGATGAATGTGTGAACCCAAGTGCAGTTTATTACTCAGTGCCTACAAAACATAAGATACAAAACAAGAGATTTGACATAGAAAAACATTACACCAAAACAATACTCGACAAAGGAATAGAGAACATGAGGGCTATAAATACACACTAGGTAAATAAGTTCACAATACAATGAAACATGAACCAATAACAGGACTAAACTAATAACCAGGCAATAATCATAAGAACCAATGACATAACAGAACTGATAACAAGACTCATGAACACCAACCAATGAGGAGACTGGACTAATAAACATAGTGGAACAAGAAGGTCATATGACAGTAACATGACAATGAACCAGTAAGAACTAAACACATGAAAACATGGCAGGAACAGGGACTCACAAGACAGGAACAAGGAACTTATTTTTCAAAATAAAAGACAACAAACACATGAAAACGTGTGTAGTAGTCACATTGATCTCTCATACAAGCAATACTTGTGGCTCGCTGCTGGAATTTAAACAAATATTTAATTAAATTTAAATGTTAAATTACATTTTAGTTCTGTCTAGTTTAAATTAATGTTAAAACAAATGTGCTTACACCTGTCATTTATCTAAGTATTATTTGTAAACTCTTTATTTAGAAAGTTATTAAAGCACACTTCATACAACTAGGCAACTAAACAACAATCTGTATCACACAGCATCAATAAATACAAAGTCAATTTAAAAAATGTTTAATTAAATTTAAATAACATTAATTGTACTAGGTATACAATTAATGCTAAACAAATGTACTTACAATAATTATTTAACAAACTGTTATGTTTCAAAACTTCCAAAGTTTTTAAACCACATACACTTCATACAAGTAGGCTCCTAATTTCACCACATTGTATCACACAGCATCAATAAATACAAAGTAATTTTTAAACAAATGTGTCATTAAATTTAATTTTTTTTACAGTTTTATTCTATTAATAAAATGTTAAAACAAACATACATCAAGCATAAACTATTGTGAATTTATGTTTTATATTTTTTTAAAGTGTAAAATCATTATGATTAATGATTTTAATTATTAATATTTTTAAGAAATTGTATATTTCACAATTATTATTTTATTCTAAATCGCAAGATGTACACATTTAATCATGATTATCAATTTAACAATTCAGATACAGAGAGATATTTCAAAGTAATTTTATTTTATTTTAAAATTATTTATAAATTGCACACTGTTGGTTATTATAAAAAAAAAAAATGGTAATCATATATAACTTTTGATATGATGTTAAAAAGCACAGTAACTTACTTCTTATAATAGTGATGAGTTCATGTTATTCCACAAATTTTTTAACAATGTCCTCTGGCAATAAAACAACAACTATTAACCCTTTCATACATACCATCACACATATGTGATGGTTAATAACTGGGTCCCACAGAGAAGCATCACATATATGTGTTTCTGCAACAGCCAGTTACATTACAAGCTGCCAGATTCAAATTGACTTTTGCGCTAACACAGTCTGCACTGGTCAAGCGTCTGTAATTTATATTCGCTCAAACAGTTACTCATACAGTCTTTTAAACCACAGATTGAGTTTATTTTATATACATGCATCCAACTCATCACCAAAGGACTAGGATAATAAGTTTACAGCTCTTGTACGCAGAGTCAAAACATCGAACACGATCTTCCTCCGATGCATGCTGCCATTTATTTACATTTGTAGTGGTTGACATTCGTCAAACAAGCAGCTGCTCAATGAGTACTTTCAAGCATGTAATATTTATTTTATATAACAAACAGCCAGATTGTCACCAAAGTACCACGATAACACTTTACAGCTTGTATGTGCACAACCACAATATCTAAACGCGATCTTCCCATGCACGCAGCCACGTCTGCTGATTAAGTGGAGATACGTTTTCATTCATAAAAACAGCAACTCAAACAGTCTTTTCAGGCATATACTACATTTGTTTTCTGAAACAGACATCCAAACTATCACAAAAACACCACCGTAACAGTTTAAAACTCCTATAATTACAGTGAAAATATGCTGATTGGCATGATTATCTGATACACGCTGCCAAGTCTGTTTACATTAGCGTTTGACACACACACACACACACACACACACACACACACACTGAGTTTTCATGTTTTACGAGGACTCTCCATAGACAAAATGGTTTTATACTGTACAAACTTTATATTCTGTCCCCTAAACCTCACAGAAAATTTTCAGCATTTTTTGATTTTCAAAAAACATAATTTAGTATGGGGACTGGCTAATTGTCCCAAAAAACACACACACACACACGTTGGTGCGGCTATCCTTATGAGGACTCGCCATAGACATAATGATTTTTATACTGAATGAACTATAGATTCTATCCCATAAACCCTACCCCTAAAGTTAACCCCCACAAAAAGCTTCCTACATTTTTACATTTTCAAAAAAAAACAATTTAGTATGTGTGTTTTTTTAAGCGATTTGAATTTTTGGAACACTACTAATTACCCGTTTTTAACCTTAAAAAATTCCTTGGAAACCACCCAAACCCACCCACACACACATACACCCACCTTAGTCTTCTGGTCGTGAAACTTAAAGGTATAGCTGACCACCCCCCACATGTTTAACACCATTCACTCCTTCTGGACAGCACACACAAAAACATGAACCTTATACTGGTGAAAATACTTATTTAAACTTACAGAAAAACCATCTGATGTATAATACTCTTCTAACAGGGTAATGAAGTATTGACATTTTTCATTTTTTTGGTCTGTCTTTTTTTGGGGGGTCTTTTCTAATTTTCACCTACGGTTGCAAACAATACATAGACTTTCATTTTAAAATTGTTATTCATGTACAATTTTATTAGAATATTAAAGTCGCCATAACAGAAAGGTGTTTGTACCATACAACAATTCAATGAAATATTTCAAATTAATTACAGCTATTTCCTAATCTCACTCTTTAAAATCTTCAAAATTACATTTAACACACCAAATATGATTTGAGTTATGATAACTCTGAATAAGTTAATAATTACTGTTGTATTCATATTATTACAAATGGCAGAGACATCATTTTTGAATGAGAAACAACTAACATAAGCCCATCAAGTATGTGTTTCCTAGTTTGTGATGTATAATATAATAAAAATAATAATATCAGTAATGTTAATAATAATGTTTTATGGTATGCACTTGCGGATTTCTTTTACCGCTGTAAATGTAATAGTCACACTTATATATATAGAACTCAACCAAATACATTTATATTTATTTATTTGGTCATAAATGCTCAGACTAGCATAACAACCCACTGAATCATTTAGTCTTAGCATTCTGATACAGTCATTGCACTGAGGGTTTATGAAAACAGAGAATAGTAGCTAGGGGCCTTCCTTCTGTAATACACTACAACTAAGAAATATAACATAGGAATTTGAAGTTATGCAAAAACGTATCATTTTAATTCAAACACATTTCATATTTAGTGACTATAAAAACCATTAAACTAAATTCAATGTTGTAAATTAGTAAGAAAATGGATGTTAGCAAACATCACACCAATTTATGATAAGCATCCATTGCATACTGATTTGCTGTGGTTCACTGAATGTATCAGTCAGACAATGTTATTTAGTAAAATAGAGTAAATATGTGAAATACAGGTGCAATTGTATCCATCTCATGACTCTCTATAGTGCAGGTGCATAAACAGTTGAGTCTACTTGTTTCCATAATTCAAATGTCATCTGTTGTACGCACGCCCAGCCCCCAATCAGGCTCAACAGCCGAGGATAGGGATAAATGCAGTCAGACATGGCAGATCGGGAGAGCCACACACAGCTGCCATGTGTGCATTTGTGTTTGTGTCTTTTTGTTTAAGTTTACATGAACTCTTACTTTGACTGTTCAGCCGGTTCCTGGCTCCTCCTTGCCCGTCCTTTATCCCTGTTACATTGGTGCTGAAACCCGGGAAGGAGGAGGGATGCACTGTCGTGGAGTCCTCACCACTGCCGTCCACTCAAAGGAGCGGAGTATCCCTAAAAAATATTCTACAGTCAGTTGTAATTTAATTTTACACACAAGACTGGGGTAATGTGAAAAGTATAATGAATATGAAGTATGAAGATAGTAGAAACATTTTGTAAAGTGATAAATGGAGAACCTTTTATGTGTTATCATCTCATTGTATTGTTGTATGAATACCATTCTAGTATGGTAAAAACCAGGTGAAAATTAGAAAGACCAAAAAATAAAATAAGACCATTGAAATAAACCTTTTATCCAGTATAAGGTTCGTATTTTATTATGTGCTGTCCAGAAGGAGTGAATGCTGTTAAACATGTGGGGGGTGTATGATAATGTATGATATGCAATGTTGTGTTTTTGTAGTTTTATTTATGTCTGGCCAGTCTTATCTGAAAACTACACCAGAAGTCCTCCGCTAGGTAATAAGAGGAAAAGAGAGCTTACTCGTTTTTGAGAGCTACTAGAACTTTTAAAAGTTTTATTGCCAGAGGACATTGTTAAATGGGCCAAGCCTGGCTGGGCCTCTTTTCTCTCTGTTTTCTCGGCATAGAGCAAGAGCAGCCGGGGCCCTTACCGCATCGTGGGAAGGGGGTCTTACCTGAATTCCTATTCTTTCAGGGGGAAAAGACCCTGCGGAGGCCACACCCGCCCGAAAGGGGAGGTAAAGGTGGCAAAATACATCACATGGCCTCTTCGGTCACATGTGGGGAGAATAGCGCGGTGGTAGAGGAGGGGGGAGTTGCTACAACACGGTGACCGGAGGTCAGCGGAGGACTGCCTAAGGGAGACACGGGTCAGCTTGTAAGGTGACCGTACCGCAGAAGTACACACAGGAGGAGTCCGTGTAGTAGGCCTGACCTGTGGAGCACCTATTCCAGTACAGGGTAGCCTGGGGTACCCGTAGTGGACTGGGTCGGCGAGTTCCTCTGCTGAACTGCGGACCAAAGAAGGCTAGGGAGGAATCGACTGGGAACCTAAAAGGGGTCTCCTGGGAAGAAGGTGCACTGTTTTATCTCGGCAGAGGGAAAGGGCGCTGGACGCAAGTGATTCACCCGGTCAGACCATCGACGTGTACCGAGTTCTACGGGCTCGGACCTGAGAAAACACGGGACGGGACTGACTCAACCCTGAGATTGTAAAATCTTGCAAAGGTGTTAGGTGTTGCCCAGCCTGCAGCTCTGCAAATGTCTGCTAGGGAGGTGCCCCAAGCCAGTGCCCATGAGGATACCACACTCCTGGTAGAGTGGGCTTGAACCCGTAGGGGGGGTGGCACGGTCTGGTTGTGTTAGGCCAACAGAATGGCATCCACCACCCAGTGGGACAGCCTCTGTTAGGAGAGAGCGTTCCCTTTCTGCTGTTCCCCAAAGCAGACAAAGAGCTGCTCAGAGCGTCTGAAGCTCTGGGTGCGTTCCAGGTAGGCACGCAAAGCACGTACCAGACACAGCAGTGAAGGGGCTGGGTCTGCCTCCTCCCGGGGCAGCGCTTGCAGGTTCACTACCTGATCTCTGAAGGGTGTGGTAGGAACCTTGGGCACAAAGCCCGGTCGAGGTCTTAGGATCACATGTGTGTCTGCCGGACCGAACTCCAGGCAAGTGTCGTTAGTAGAGAACGCTTGCAGGTCCCCGACCCTCTTGATGGAGGTGAACGCGATCAGCAGGGCCGTCTTTAGGGAGAGGGCCCTGAGTCCAGCTGATTCTAGCGGCTCGAAGGGGGATCTCTGAAGACCGGCGAGGACCACCGAGAGATCCCAGGAGGGGAACAGGTTTGGCCGGGAGGGATTTAGCTTCCGGGCACCTCTTAGGAACCTGACGATTAAGTCGTGCTTACCCAGGGACTTGCCGTCTACTGGGTCATGGTGAGCTGCGATAGCGGCAACATATACCTTCAAGGTGGAAGGGGACAGCCTCCCCTACAACCTCTCCTGTAGGATCAGGAGCACTGACCTAACTGCGCACTTCTGTGGGTCTTCTGTCCAGGAAGAACACCAATTCACGAACAGATGCCATTTCAGGGCGTAGAGTTGCCTGGTAGAAGGGGCTCTGGCTTGTTTGATCTTGGCTACGATCGTGGGTGGTAGACCAGCTAGATCTTCCACGTCCCATCCAGGGACCAGACGTGGAGGTTCCAAAGGTTTGGATGCGGATGCCAGAGCGTGCCCTGTCCCTGAGAAAGAAGGTCTTTCCTCAGGGGAATTCGCCAGGTAGGGGCTGTCGCGAGGAGTACAAGGTCAGAGAACCAGGCCCGGGTGGGCCAGTAAAGAGCCACAAGAGTGACTTGTTCCTCGTCCTCCCTGACCTTGCACAGCACCTGTGCAAGAAGGCTCACTGGGGGAAATGCGTACTTGCGCAGCCCCACTGGCCAGCTGTGTGCCAGTGCATCTACCCTGAGGGGAGCCTCTGAGCGGGTGTACCAAAGTGGGTAGTGGGAGGTCTCTCGGGAGGCAAACAGGTCTACCTGGGCCTTGCCGAACCGTCCCCAGATCAGCTGAACCGAGTGGGGGTGAAGCCTCCACTCTCCGCCAGGCAAGCGTTGTTGTGACAGCACGTCTGCTATCACACTGAGGTTGCCGGGGATGTGAGTGGTGCGCCTCCAAAGGAGGAGACGACAGGCGAGTTGTGACATGTGGAGGGAGCATACGCCGCCTTGGCGATTTATGTACGCCACTGCAGTGGTATTGTCCGACCTGACCAGGATATGTTTGTCTCGAACTAACGGGAGAAACTTCCGCAGGGCCATAAGGACGGTCAACAACCCTGCTGCTGCGTGCCCATTGCAAACGGTGCCCCAACCCAGTCTGGAGGCGTCGGTCGTGACCAGGACGCGTCGGGACACCTGCTGTAAGGGTACTCCTGCCCGTAAGAAACAGAGGTCTGTCCAGGGTTTAAATGTTTGCCGGCAGGCGGGGGTGATTGTCACACGGTGCGTGCCGCAGCACCATGCTCGTCTCGGGACTCGGGTCTGAAGCCAGTGTTGAAGCGGTCTCATATGCATCAACCCCAGCGGCGCGACCGCCACGGAGAACGCCATATGCCCCAGGAGCCTCTGGAAATGTTTTAAAGGGACCGTTGTGCCTGGCCTGAAGGCGGCAAGGCACCTCAACACTGACTGGGCACGCTTGTTGGTGAGACGTGCTGACATTGAGACCGAGTCTAACTCCATACCGAGAAAAGAGATGCTCTGGACTGGAGTAAGCTTGCTCTTTTCCCAGTTGACCTGAAGCCCCAAATGGCTAAGGTGCCTGAGCACCTGGTCTCTGTGAGCGCATAGTAACTCTCGTAAGTGGGCCAGAATAAGCCAGTCGTCGAGGTAATTGAGTATGCGGATGCCGGCTTCTCGGAGCGGGGCAAGGGGAGGACTTTGTACTGATACGCCTGGCCATCGAACGCAAACCGCAGGAATGGGTGGTGTCGAGGCAGAATGGAGATGTGAAAGTCCTTGGCATCGCCTGATACCGGTGCCCGGGGAAGGGGACATCGTAAGTGGTGTGCGAGGAAGTGAAAGCGTGGCAAGAGGGCGGGGGTCCATGCTAGGCAAAAAACAAACCCTAGATGGCCGGCTCTCCCGTCTATCCTGCTCTCAAATGTTTGCTCCCTGGACAATAAACTGGACTACATCCGACTTCAGCAGACTACGCAGCGTGAGCTTAGAGACTGCTGCATCTTTTTTTCATGGAGACGTGGCTCAGCGACAGAGTTCAGTTCAGTTCAGCTAGATGGGCTCGCCTCGTTTCGTGTGACAGAAATGCAGCTCTGTGCGGATAGCTGAGAAGATCATTGGGGTCTCTCTTCCCTCCATCAAAGACATTTACAAAAAACACTGCATCCGCAAAGCAACCAGCATTGTGGATGACCCCACACACCCCTCACACAAACTCTTCACCCTCCTGCCTTGTGGCAAGAGGTACCGAAGCATTTGGGCCCTCACGGCCAGACTGTGTAACAGCTTCTTCCCCCAAACCATCAGACTCCTCAATACTCAGAGATTGGACTGACACACACACACGTGTCCTGAGTTGCACTTTAATTATTGTCACTTTATACCTGGCTGCTTCCTCAATAACTGTTATGTGCATAGAACACTATCTCATAGTATGTTATGTTTACATTTGGCATTTTTAGAAACTGTCATCTTTTTACACTACTGTGTACTGGTCGGCGCTGCACTGTCTCTCACTGTGCCTATTGTCCTCTTCATTTTTTGTAATTTGATATAATAAGTGGTTATTTAAGGCTAATCATTCTTTATCAATAAGATTTCACACAGCAATTATTACTAAAATATTCTCTGGCCACCATACTTCATTAGACAACTGCATTTTTAACTATTTTAATTACAAGCTAGACGGAAACTTAGAGTCTATGAAATATACATAATTTTGTGGGCAATGTAGAATAGCAGACAGATTAGAAATATAAACTATTGTTTAAAATGATAATCATTCCAGTGATTAGTGGGAAATAACAAAAATGATAATCATTCTAGTGATTAGTGGGAAAATGGATACATTTCAGATGACGGATACAGATACATTTCACATGACCACTCCTCAAATACTCCTATAATAATACATTGAGATTGCATCTGAAATTGAAGGACACAAACACTGAAAAATAAATTTTATGTGTTCAATAAAATGAACACAAAATGCTCACTTTATTTAATTTGAACATTAGAATCACACACTAATTATACAGCAAACCATACAAAATAAAATTTTGAACGATCTACAGTAAATACATTTTTAATAAAGAGTGCAGGAACAGAATATATACAAATTCATAAATACTCAAAAACTGCAAAACCTTTGGAGAGTGCCAAGACTGAAAACAGTTCCTATAATGAACCAAGCAAAGTCTTTTGCCATTACATTCTGGCATGCAACAAGCTACTTTAGTTTTATTTTCAGTTCTACTTTTCCAATAACATAGCCAACATCTCTTAGAGGACTCTTCAAATTTAGGGACATGGGCTGTGTGGAGTGATGATGAAGCAGAGACTACAGGCTTTAGTGTATGCAAAGGGAAACTTGCATGAATATTGATACCTCCCAGCTGATGAAGCCAGGTTTTCTCTGATATCTATCTGGGTTAAGTTCACTGGTCTACGCTCATCCCCTGGTGCTGCATGAATGTGTTGCTATTCCTTAAACAATATGAAACTTTTGATGACAGCAATGTCTATGAAGTGGAAAAAAAGAGTCTTCCACCACTTCTGAGTTTTTTGTAGTCATAAGATTTTATAATTTATTCTGACCTATCAACACTGCCCATGTTTTTGTTTTTATCGCTGATGACAGTGGGCTGGAGGGCTACTTCTTTTGTCCAGTCGCCATAATTTTTTACAAACCTAGTAATTTCGGTTAAGCCATTCACATTGTGGAAATTGGAGAGGCATGAAACTGCACGTGTGTCCTTCCACTGAATTACAAGTATATTCCCCTCAATCCTACACTACCTCATATCCCCACAAGCTTCCCCACAAGAAAAGGATCATTTTTTTATGTAGGTGGCTCATAGAAGCATTGAATGGAATTCCTGTATAGGTATAGGCCAAAGGAGGCAGTTAAGGATAAATCCTACGTAGGTGATAAAATTGAAATGGAATGAATGGAAGTCCTCCGTAGGTAATAAGTAAGCTAAAATTCCTATACAAGGTGGCCAAGAGGGCAGAAAAATTAGTGAAATTCCTGTTTGAAGTTGAGAACAGGTGGAGCACAGGGGACAGAGAATGTGTGAAACTCCTACATGGATGATTTATTTAAAAAAGAAGCCCGGCTGTGTAAGAAATGGGGAATTATTAAAATATGTGCATGCATATAATATTGAAACATGTTTAGAACTAACTATGTAGTTTGTGTATATGTGCTACTGGTACTAACTATGATGTTTTTGTGATTGCTTGGTTGCATGCTTTCAATACTTGTGTTGCATTATGTGGTAAGCTTAATGTAGAGGAAGCAGATAAATGATTGAAGATAGATAATTGACAAGTGAAAGAAAAAGAAAGTAAAAAGGTGATTTAAGGTAAAAATGCAATAAGATATTAACGGTCGACTGTGAGTATTTGCTAAATTACAATATGATCAATATAATTGGGGGGGGATGGGGGGGGGGGAAGAGAAAAGAAACAGCCTGAGAGAACAAAGTACAATGACTAGATGAGACATAGATAAAGAAATGTTTCCCCTTACAGTGATCACGGCTAAAGAAAATGCAGAAGCAAACCAGTTTTGACAAACAGGAAGTTCATCGCAGACCTGAAGAGTGGAAAGAAAAATTAGAAAGAGCATTAATAGAATCAAAGGGAATCAGTGATCATTTTTGGAAAGAGTCAGAGTACATAGATTATACAGGGCAGAGGAGGGAGTTAACTGTAGATAAGAAAAAAGAGCTGTTGAAGCCTGACTAAAATAGTAAATTTAGAGGAAATCGCGCAAGAGTGGCCCTGGGTGCCCTGGTCAGAAACTGTATTACAAAATATTTGGCTTAAACCGTTTGCGGAAAACACAAATACACTTTGCAAGACAGGCTATGGGGAAAAGTTAGACATGTTTAGGGAAACATTGAGGGTGTCAACCAAACCAGTCCAGATCCCATACCTTAGGGTTGAAATAGCACATCATATTGAGACTCAGGAAGAACAAAATGGGGAGGGAATAACAATTTTGAAGAATATTGTCTTGGAGATAACCACTAAGATAAGAAAGGTGCAGAGAGAAAGCAAAGTGATATTTTACAAAAATGATAATGAGGAAATAATTCTGGCAACTACAGCTGAGGGAACCATAGGAACATTAGAGGTAAACATGGATGTACATGGATCCCCCGGAGAAGAAAAGAAAGGTGTGGGTGGAAATATTTGAGAAAGGAAAATTTGGGCGACAGCCAAGGGGCAGTTCAGAATGGAAAGAAAAATAAATGCATGAAATGAAGTAAGACATAAAACTGATATGCATGAAATGAAGAAAGACATAAAACTTGGCATGTGGTACTTATACAAACATAAAGACTGATGTGTTACTTATACGAATATTAAGAGTAATGTGTAATCAACTGAAAATGTATAACAAAGTAGCTGGTAGAATAATGGATGTAGTAGTATAAGCATTTATAACTACATTGTATGTATAAGAAATGTGTAACTGTGTTTAAAGATGAAATATTGTAACCTACAAAATGTAAATAGCAAGAGAAAAACATGAACAAGTAATTAAAATAAATAAATATTTATAATTTAAAAGGAATAAAAGGAAAACAAATTGATCAAAGTCAGAAAAAGAAATAAAAAATAAGTAAAATAAAAAAAGAATGAAGATAATAAGCAATAAATACAATATAAGAAGTATTTAAGCAACCAATTATAATAAAGACGGGGAAAAAAAAGACTTTATGAATGATGGATAAAAGGTGTAAAAATAAAAAAGAGGAAAGGGCATATTACATAAAAATTGAAGAGAAGACCTGATCAGATTCCTTGAACCTTCCTATCTAGAGCAATGTAAAAGAGACGAATGCAAGGGAAAAATGCCAAATAAAATTAACTTCATGTCTTACTTTTATACACTGGGCAGGCGAGGGAATTGGAACAGGTCGAAGGTTTGCTGTTGGAAGACCCTGGAGTATTGATTTAATAATCCTAAGGAGAGACATTATTTGGATGCAAAATAATTTGTGTAGACTGGGACCAGAAGAGGAGCCAGCAAAACCATTAAACAGAAAACAAGTAAATGCAGTATTGAAGTATCTAAGAAAAACTAATAGCATTCCTCAAAAAGAATAGTAAAAAGTCCTCAACCCAGCAAAAGTCCAGGGGAAGTCAGGGGTCAGATACTTTTAGTTGTCCTTGTCTGATCAGCCTGGTGAAGACTAGCATAATAGAAAGAACTGTCTGGGGTTAAAGAGGTATATAAACATAGTAAGGCAAAAAATAGTAGTAAAAGAATGGCATTGACAACAGTAGATCAAATGTGCATTGAACTTCCGAAGGTACAAGGATGTCATAAAAGAGATATCTAGAAAATGGGAAAAGAGAACAAATGGGTTGAACACAAAATGGCCAGCAGAGGGAACATTTGATGTAAGCGTGTGTAGAGAAATGGAGGCACTGATTAAAAAATCACAAGCCTAAGGATAAAAGGCCAGAAAGGATGATGAAAAGAGACAGGGAATTAATGATGCTACACCTAATCAAGGATAAAGGAATAACGTTAATAAAACAAGGGAGAGAAGAAGGAAAAATATGCACCACCACTTGAGACAGATGAAAAGAGGCAGATGCCTCTTGTACAATTTAAAGGAACAATGCAAAGAGAATTGGACTTAGAAAAAAAACAGCACTAGAACTGCAAGAGGAAGAGTCAATGCAATCAGATCAAGAGACTGTGGGTCAAAGAGCACCAAGCCGACAAGAGATAAGACATGCACTGGAAGAACAAAGCCGACAAGTGATAAGTCATGAGATAGAGGAGTATGAAAAGCAGCAAAGGGAGAGAGAACTCAAGCAGTATGGACAAATGCCCCAAGAATAACACAATCAGACCAACACCAATAAAAGAGGGCATGATAAGTCAACAATGGACCATAGATGAAGCAGAGACCAGAAGGACTGAGGCAGCAGGGCAGGAAGAATACAGAGAGCACACAGAAGAAGACTTAATGGAACCAAGAAGATCAAAAATAAACAGACGACACAAGTACCCAGAAACCAGTACCCCTATAACCAGGGTTAAGGGAGAATAAAAGCAAGTCTCAGGAAAGCTGTACCTTGAAGATCTGTCAGCGAAACCAGAACAGAAGTGGAAAAGAAGTAAGACAGGAAGATTGAACAGAGACTGGGAGGAAACCATGAACAGTATGAGACTTTCAGATAATGAGTATGAAGCAGAGCATCTTGAGCATATGTCCCAACAGTATAGGATGACATCACATGCCCTATTGTAATAAAAGGTAAGTATGACTGTTATGTGCCATGGGCCAATCATGATCTTGAAGGATGATGAGGGTGCAGGAAGATGGATCAGAGAAGTCAAAGAGCGTGCAATAGGGAAACGCCTAGCACTGGGAGACATTAAAGCACTGATGGCCAGATGTGTAGGAGAGACCAAGCTAGCAGAAATATTGAACAAGGCAGGATGGGAAGAGCAATAGATGATGCGGATGAAATGACATTCATCAGATGCTGTAATGATATATGGGCAGCCTTAAGAAAATAATTTCCAACAAGCATAGATCCAAAGGCATTGAAAGGAGAACCAATGGGAGAAACGGAAAATCCTAAAGCCTACATTGATCAAGAACTAAAAAGATGGAAAACGGAAATGGAAAGAGATCCAGAAAAAGATTCATGAATGACAGCCATGTTCCGATCATCCATAATAGATGCCATTCCTGCACAAGTCAAAGACAGATTGGAAGATGTGGAAGGATTAACCACTAAATCACCAAAAGAGTTCTGTGCACATGTGGTTCACGCAGTAGAAAACCACAGGAAGAATGAAGAAAGAAAGAAACAGCAGGAGAGAGAGAGAGGTGCGTAAAAAATTTTAACAATTGCAACTAGAAGAACTAACAGGAAAAAGGAAAAAACTCCAAGTGACTGTAAGAGAAAAGGAAGAACCAACCACAGTAATGGCACCAGTAAATACATCTGCACCAATGGGCCCAAGTAGTGCACATGCTCAAATGGTCCCGAATGCCCCAACTGCATCTGTGGCCCCATACGCACACACGTATCAACCTGTACCTGTAGCACAAATGGCTCCAATGCCGCCTATACCGAATGCTAAGAACATAATGCCAACCCCAGGACAGGCAATGCAACATCCTACACCATTGGTAATTTATAATTTCCCAGAGCAACCAAACAGAGGCTGGAATCGACTGCCTCAAGGGGGAAGAGGAAGAGGAAGACAGAACAACGGCTTCAGAAACAATGACATCTGCTGGGGATGCAATCAACCAGGACATAGAAGAAGAGACTGCCCGGTGAATCCTTGGCTCCCAGAACAACAGGCAAATGCCAATGCCTGGCAGCAAGGCTCTCAGCAACAGGCCCAAGGTCCACTCAACCCATGGCGTGGACCACCACAGGGCTACTAGGGATGCCCAGAGAATCCTACGGGGAGGGGTCAGCTTCCAATTATATTGACTGATGCTGATCAAGAACCTATACTGCAGGTTAAAATAGAGGGCAAAATAACACCAGTTATGTTAGACACTGGAGCCACATTCACGTGTATAAGTCCAAACTATGCCTCTCACCTCCCCCAATCTGGAAATATGTAAAGACAGTAGGATTCTTGGGACAAAAACAGTTAATTCCAATGACGGCTCCAGTGAACATAGAAGTAAAAGGAACAACAGTAAAACTCCCAATTCTAATATCAGAAAACACACCAGTAAATTTATTGGGAAGAGATGCTATATGCAAACTGAACTTACAAATATGGTGTACTCCAGAAGGAATATACATAGATGATAGGGGAGTCAGACAAATGTCGGTTACACAGCCACAAGAACCTCAAGGTCCACAGGCAAATGTATATTGGGTAGGAGAATTAGAAATAGAAGATACAGTGAGTAAATGGGGAAAATACATTGAGGTACAACTATGTGAACCAATTGTGCCAGGGACTGAATATCATTGTACATTAATATATGACACAGCAAGAGATCCAGACCTAGAGAAAAAATGACTAAGACAAAACAACAGAAATCTCATTAATGTAAAAATATATAATTGTAGGACAAGAGGGGGCTGCATTTCAAATAGAAAAAAGCAATTTCATAGACAAGTGGTTTCAAGTGCCAGACTCAATCCCACATGTAACTCTATATGTAAGCAAAGGATGAGAACCAAAGGTCTTAGGACCAATGATGAGAAAAGCAGAAAAAATAGAATGGAAAAAGACAGAAAATACCCTGATTTTAGAGTCACCAGACAAAAATCACCTAAAAAATTTGTGCACCACAGAATTGATAGGAACACCCGAAGTAGTGGTTATTACCACTGAAGAAAAGTTAGATTCAAAAACAGTGGAGCTAATGACGGAAATGGAAAAACAAGTGCCAGCTGAAATATGGTCACAACATGACACAGATGTAGGATTAGTGAAATCAGCAAATCCAATTAGAATTAGAATCAAACCAGGAATGCGGCCTCCCCAGAAACAGCAATACCCACTAAAACAAGAGGCAGTATTAGGAATCAAAAACACTATTGAAGGGTTGCTCAAAGCAGGAATATTAATTGAAACATCAAGCTATTGCAATACACCTATAGTACCTGTAGCAAAGACAGATAAATCAAAATGTCAATGAAGTAGTGGAAGATTGGCCTGCAGAGGTACCCAATCTGCATACACTACTGACTAATGTTCCTCCTGTTGCCAACTATTTTACTGTGATTGACTTGTGTTCTGCCTTTTTCAGTATCCCTCTAGCAGAAGAGAGCAGAGAGCTTTTCTCATTCACCTATCAAGGTAAACAATTTACATACACTTGAATGCCTCAAGGGTTCAAGCATTCGCCGCACGTGTTCAATCAAGTGCTGAAAGCGGATCTGGAAGATCTCAGACTTGATAGTACACTAATACAATACGTAGATGACTTATTGATTTGTTCATCAACACTGGAGCAGTGTCATCAAAATTCAGTCAAAGTACTCACTAGACTGGCTGAAGGAGGTCATAAAGTATCTAAAGACAATCTACAGTACTGTCAACCACAGGTGGAGTACTTGGGACTAATTATTGCACACCAAACAAAAGCAATATTGTTTACTCAGTTGGAGGGCATAAGCAAAGTACCGCAACCACAAACAGTGAGACACATGATGATCTTTTTAGGAATGACAGGATTTAGCACTGACTGGATAGAAGACTATGCTATTAAAACAGCCCCCTTAAGAGCATTAATGAAATAGACAGGCCAGCAAAATCTTAGAAGTACGTTAACTTGGGATGCTGATGCATTAGTAGCGTTTGAGAAAGAACTCCAGACAGCACCTACACTGGCCACCCCAGATTACACTAAACAATTCCATCTATATGTAGCGGATAGAAAAAGTGGTTATGCTTCAGCAGTTCTGATGCAGGAACTCTGTAGTGGGAGACGAAAACAACCCATACCATATTATAGTACAAAATTGGATAGCGTAGCACAAGGGTATCCACCTTGTTATCAAGGATTAGCAGCAGTCTACTATGCTTATGAAAAAGTCTCTACAGTGAATACGGGGTACCCGGTTGTGATTTATACTCACCATAAAATAGTAGAACTACTTGAAAACAGAAAGTTTGTACTGACACAGGCAAGGAGCCTAACATACGCAACATTGTTGACATATCCAGATGTAACCATAAAGAGGTGCACAACGATAAATCCAGCAAATTACATTCCCTTAGAGAATGAAGGGACACCACATGACTGTGTGGAAAATTCATTAGCTTTCACACGCCAAAGACCTAAATTTGGAATCAACCCCAATGGCTGAGGCAGAGATTATTTCGTTGACGGATCATGCTTTAGAGATCATTTGGGAAATCATGCTGGGTATGCCATAGTGAAAAAGGAAGGAGATACATTTGTACCAGTTGTGGTCCAGCATTGTGAACAGCCATGCTCAGCACAACTGGCAGAAATAAAGCATTGACCAAAGCCTGTCTGATAGCAAAATACCAGAATGTCAACATATACACGGACTCTGCATATGCACACAGAGTGTATCATTCGTTTGGGGCAGTTTGGAAACAAAGAGGGTTTAAAAAGAGTGATGGAACTACAGTCCAGCATAATGATCAGATAATGAAACTGATTTCAGCCATGATGTATCCATAGAAGTTGGCTATAATTAAATGTCAAGCCCACAAAAAAGGCAAAGACTTTGTTATTAAAGGAAATATTTCTGCAGATGCATTTGTGCAAGAGGCCTCAGGATGTAAGGTGGCAATAATGGCTACGGTAGAGGTTATACTACAAGTTCAACCAAATTTAGATGATATCACACGTGTACAACACCAAGCTGGCCAACCTGAATTAACACAATGGCAACAGAGGGGGGCAACTAGGGATGTGAATGGAATATGGAGAACACATGAGGGGCAAATATTGGCTCCAGTAGCACTCCTCAATATGCTAATTTCTGATGCGCATGGAATTGATCACTGCGCGAGGGGCGAGGTAATGAGAAAAATTAAACAACAAGGCTACTGGTCCCCATATTTGCAAGCTTCAGTAGATGAATTCTTGGCCAACTGTGAAATATGCAAAAAACATAATGTCAGGAAAGGTACATCCGCACCAATAGGACACATACCAGTGCCAGAAGGACCATTTAAGCACCTGGTAATGGACTATGTAGACATGATAAGGCCAGTCCGAGAGAAAAGATACATGCTGGTAATAATAGACAGATTTAGCAGATGGCTAGAAACTGTACCATCAGCAGATCAGGGATCGCAAACAGTAATTAAAATCCTGACAAGAAAAGTTATTCCAAGATTTGGGATACCATCTCAAATTAGTTCAGACAATGGTTTGGAATTTATCCAAATAGCAGTAAAAACAGTAATACAGCAACTGAGAATAAAACAATGATTAGGATGCATTTACCATCTGCAATCTCAGGGAATGTTGGAAAGGGTGAATGGAAATCTTAAGGCAAAAATTTTAAAAATCTGTCAAGAAACTAGGCTCAATTGGGTTGATGCGCTTCCATTGGCATTAATAAAATACCACATGCAGACAAACAGAATTACTAATCTGACTCCGCATGAAATGCTAACAGAGAGACCTATGCCAGTGCCTTATTTAAGATGACCATATGAAGGTCCATCCTTGGAACAGTTAGAGATGGAACTAAAAGCCTATATGAGACAGACAAATCTGTTCACAGGAACAAAGCAGAGATCCCAGACAAGAAGACGACACACCTTGCCCAATAGTCCCTGGAGACTTCATGCATCTGAGAGTATTCAGATGAAGGTGGAATGAACCAAGAAGAGAAGGACCCTACAAAGTTGTACAGGCAACTCTGACAGTGGTAAAGGTAAGAGGCAGCAACACTTGGTATCACTTGAATCACTGCACCAGGGTACGTAGGAGAAATCTGCCAAGATCATTTGCCTGTAGCAGAAGAGGATCCGCAAGAGAATGTAAGAGAAGAGTCCTCTGAGACAGAGAGAGAAGTGGAAGTACATGTCCCAGAGGAGCAAGCACAGGAAGAAGAAAGAGAAGGACAGGAAGAAAGTGCTCATTCTACTACATCGGATTCAGAAGCAGCTGAAAATTATGAGGCAAGACAACAAGCACAGACGGTGGAAGAATTGCTACAGGAAGCAGAAGAAAGAGTGGAAGCTAAAGGAAATATTAATATGGATGATGTTATTGCTAACATACTTGGGACAAGAGTTGCCCCCAACACCGGAGAAACATCCCAAGAAGACATAGGATCCCCAGGAGAACAACCCTCAGAAAGCACACTGCAGAATGAGTTATCTACAGTCAACCTCAAGGACCTTGAACAATATACTCCAGAACAAGAATCTAGAAAGAAAAGATCACTCGAACCACCATACAGAGATGACTATGAAAAGGAACGCATCAGGATTCGTAGTGTTATCAGCTCCCGCAACAAATACGTGGTAAAACATGGTGGACCGAACATCTCGCCTAGAAAACTACCTGACAGGGTACCCCCTCAGACTACGACAGCAACAATAGACACAGAATATGATGCAGATTCAGTAGAAGAAGATCGGTTTTTAGACCATGCATATCAAAATGATTGGTACAAATGGGCCGAATATACAGTAAAACAAGTAAATATGTGTTAAATAAAAGTTGTATAATATGTTCACCCTCTCCCTTGAAAAAAATAGCAGTAGTTCCAAATCAATATGATTATAGGCAGTGTGCTCTGTATTATACAGAAAACTGTGTTGAGAGAGAAAAAACAGTATTTTGCCCAGCAGAATGCCTAGCGTTTTTGGGGAATCCAGGATATTATAGCTATTCTGGTATGGAAGGGTGGGGGGATGAATGCAAAAAACTGGATATTCGTGTAGATAATGAAAAAAGGGAAAATCCTCTAGCACATACAATAAATTGGCAACTGGAATATGAATGCTTTAACAAATCTAGAGGGGAAGTGAAAGTGGGAAAATTTAAGGGAAATTGTAAAGTAACACGGCATTAAGATGAAAAAATGTACTATAGGGAAGATGTGATCAGATTTAGTGGACCACAATACGCAACAGTAACAGTGGGACAGAATTTTACTACAATTATAACCCCAAGGTGTCTAGGTGTACTTACAGGAAAATGTCTTACAAACTGTAAAAACCAGAATTTAGTCTCAACGGTAATAAGGATTTATGAGGAACAAACAGAAGCTGTAGCAGATTATTTTTGGCTATTTGGGGGAAATCAGTTAAAAACTACCCTACCAAAAAACTGGAAAGGAATATGCACCAGGGATAGGCTGATAAAAGAAGTAACTATGGTAACATGGGACCCCTTTGAACCCGAAATCCAAACTGCACCAAAGAAAATTGTCCAGGATAAAATCAGAGTAAAAAGAGCATATGTTCCAGATCCTAATGTTTATTTAGATGCAATTGGACAACCCAGAGGAATACCTCAAGAATTTAAGGCTAGAAATGAGATATTCAATATTCAATATTCATATGATAACAATGAACAAAAATGTAGAATGGATCAATTATATTTACTATAACCAGCAGAGATTTATTAACGACACAGATGAGGCAATGAAGGCATTGGGAGATCAATTAGCGGCCACTAGTAAAATGGCATGGCAAAATAGACAAGCATTAAACTGGCTATTAGCAGATAAGGGAGGTGTGTGTGTGTGATGCGTGGAGCCGATTGCTGTATGTATATTCCAAATAATACAGCCCCAGATGGCTCCTTTACAAAAGCAATGGAGAAGTTACATGAATTAAGAGAAGTTAAATCAAATGCAGGAAGAGATCAGATGTTTGGTAATTGGTTTGATAACCTTTTTGGGTCATGGAAAGCGTGGCTCATTAAATTGGAATGATGATAGTTATAGGTGTGACCTTATTTGGGTTATTGTTTTTTTGGGGTTATACCTATCCTTAGATCAATAATTGCTAGGACAGTGGCTAAACAAATGGTGACTGTGTCAATGAGACCATCTGGAACAAATATAGAAACTACAATGTACACCATTGGACCTGGGTTGGATGAAGTGGATGAGTTTTAGAAATTGATTTGAAAAACCACACTAAGAGTAAAAAAGGGGAACTTTTATTTTTGTTGTTTTTGCAAACTTTTTCTCCTGGTTTGATAGTAAGGGAGATAGCATGATTATTGTATTTTCTTTTATGTATTAAAACAGGTAGTAACACAAAAGGAAAAGGAGTTAGGGTGTGTTTTGTTTGTTATTTTAACATACTCCCCTTTCTGAATGATACTGCTTACTCATATTATAGTTATATTATCACTGTTAGAGAGATATATCTACAATAACACTGTAATGTACCTAATCAAGTAGAATTAGTGATATTGATTGTGTAAAATATGCACGGAAAACAGGGTGCCCAGAGAATGTGAAGAAAGGATCGACGAGCACCTCAGTGCTTGGCAACAAGAGCAAAAGACTCAACTGGTGGTTTAAAAACCCGCTGTCTGCTCCAACACACCACCAGATAGCAGTCTAGGCTACCGGGAATGTCTGTGAGTTCCTCTGGCACCGAAGGATGCATCTTCATATGATAAACTTACTAATGATTTACTAAGTATGTATAACTATTGAAATAAGTGTAATCATTTGTATACTACATCACGCAAGGCTAAGACTGCATGCACCTGCTTCATACAGAAGTAGATTTATTTTCAGAAACCCCCCTGAAAGAAGTTAGCTAGAGGATTGGGATCTTTTACTTCTACCTAGATAAAGGTGGAAGAAGAGTGCGGTCCCATAAAGGTAGTTGCGGATAAAGGACTGAATGGCCAATTAATGGAAAATAAGAGGGGACTATCTTGTGAGATTGCACTCTGGGTGAGGGTGATAGAATGAGACTGTGACAGTCACAGAGGGGGGAATATATGGAGTATTTTCTAAAAATAATTAATTAATATTATGTGTGAACAAAGGAATGTAACCAGTATTATACTCTTATAACAGACATAAAAAGGCAGATGTGTATTAAGTCATCTGTAAACTATGTATGCTTATAAGGAAGAAAATATATCCTTTTGACTATGGGCCTATGCAAAGGAAGAAATATATCCTTTTTTTTAAAAGCAATTAGACAGGTATTTTCCACCAATAAATAAAAAGGAGAAGGTTGGAAAGATAATGGTGGCAAGTGGAGAAGACACTGGCAGGAGGCTATTGGTCAGAGATAGAGGACATTCAATATTTAGGGCCTAGAAGAGATAACTAAAAGGTATATTAATGTGAATTGAGAATGTGTATTCAGAATGGACAGCTGGCCTTCTCAAGTTTGTTGGTGATTCAATAAAAGTTAACTTTGGCATCTGGAACCCTGGACTCTTGAGAGTTTTCTTGCATCTTAGAGAGATTCTTCAAAGATTTTCCACGACAGAAGGCAAAAAACTTTTGTAGTGCGCACAGGTTGTTTAGACCAGTTTTACTATCAGATATAATTAATAATTAATGTTTATTAATTATTAATTAATAATTAAATTAAATAACAGAATTTAATTCGTTAAATTCTATCCTCGGGGCACCACTCTTTTACAAGAGAAAAATGATAGTAGGTGACTGATCAAGTCTCATAAAATTCTACCCTGAAGATTGAGTATCTTGATTGATAATCAAAATAATCAAAAAGGGGAAGAAGCTAATCGAATTATTGCCATACGAATCCAACAGTAATCTGGTTACAGTTGGCTTCTATCAACAACAATTTAACGATCCTGAAGTAATACGGGAGTTCTTGACGTGGCAGAGGCTGGCTTCAACACAATATTCAAACAAAACAACTAGGAGTACTTATTATAATATAACAAGATTTATTATAATCAAACAGCAATGAACACTGTCAATACTAGATGAATATAATACAAAACATAAAATGGAAATCCTAACTAAATTGTTGAGCTATATGCTAGTGTGTGTGTGTGTGTGTGTGGATGTGTGTCTAGGTTCGTTAAAAAAGACACAAAATGGCGGACTAAACTCCACGTGTGGGTAAGTTTCAAAAAGAGGATCAGTTCCAAAATTGGGACCGAAGTTCCAAAATGGCGAACTGAATTCAAAATGGAAACTATTCTCCCAAAGGGGGGATTAGACCGAAAGGGGCGAAGGTGTGGGGAAAGAAAGATGGCTGGATCAGTTCCAGAACAATAGAGCTTTTACCACGTGTGGGTGGTAAATGAGCACTGACACGCAAAGAACTGAACAAAACAGGCGGGAGAATTTGGAAAACACCAGCCTGATTCAACCAAACCATGGTGCTGCTCGCTCTGTGAATTTCAGTGAGTGAGAGAGAGAGAGCGAACAAACAGGGGCTCATGCAATTTAACAGAGGATACACGCTGGTAACAGCACGATTGAATCGTTAGTTCAGATCACTCAATAAAATAACATTTCACCCAAAAATGACGATCTCATGAATCAACACAATAATCAGCGATCGTAGTTTAATATACAAATGTAAACAAAAACAAACATTCAGCAATCAAATACATAGGATTTAGTTTTATAAGAAAAGTCACAGTTTCTAAAATAAATCTGCCCACATATCAAGCCTTACTTGGGAAATCCTGTGTGATTTCAGCAGGGTTGTCCGTTTGAATTCCTGTTGCAATGAGCGGTCAGGAGAAAACGATCTGGATTCGGTCCTCTGTCTTACGCTCGTCAGCGAAAAGACGCGTCTCTGCGTTATTTCTCGGGTCCGGCGATGGTCAACGTTGATAGAAAACGATTGAAAAGGGAATCTGGTCGCCTTTTCCGTATTCTAAACAAATTCACTGATGTTTCACGGTGAAAATGAAATTAACCGGTTGTAATACTACACAACTGGAACAAAGCTCAGTTAATCTTACTCTACCGTGGCCAAATGGTGAGGTTAGAAAAACGTGGTCTCTCTTTGTCCAGAAGGAGGATTCCTTTGTGTAGATGCGTCCCTTTAGAGCACAGCTCGTGCAGTTGTAGCCAGCGAAGCTTTAGCAGAGAGAGCCTTAGCAGAGAGAGAGTGAAATCAAATCTGAGCGCTAGTTTTGTTAAGAAGATGACGTCATCGGTCATAGGCCGCTTTTGACCAATGACGTTTGAGATCGAGTCCATGGGCGGGACTTCCGTCCGGCTGTGAAGCATTGTGGGAAACCGAGTTCAATGTTTCACCTTTGATCATAGAACAAAGGGCCATGCTGTCTCTGCTGCCATTTTCAGTGGGGCAAGGCCCTACACTTTTCTTCATATCTTAGTAGAGAATTTCCAGAACTTATAACTTACTTATAACTAGTAACTTATCTATAAACCCACCAGGTAAAGGAGAGTATCCAGCATATTAATACTGAAAACCCTGCCTGCGGCAAATGGGAGCCTGAACATGAATGCCACATTAGAGCTTTTTTCACTATCTGAAAAAAGGGGAAAAGATCATAAAATTTTATATTTAGTTAAAATGTATATAGTATTGCAAGCTAATGTTTATTTAGCAAGTTTCACAGAAATTTGGTTAAAAATAGAGGCTAGCTGCCTGTCCGATGAACAATGACGTCATGTCATTTTTATAGAAATAACTAGTGATACTCCTACAAATAAATGCTTCATAACTAAATTTGTTGTCAATAGACAGTATTGACAACACATTTTAAATAACTTGTCTTACCTCGAAAGTTTCAGTTTTCAATTTGAAGCAGTAAGTCCAACACTGGATGTAATCTCCCAGGGCATCCTCTCTGGCTCTGCTCAGGAAAATGGAGGATGATGATACATTTATTATTCACGCCCAGTAACCCCTTAACCAATCATATGTTCTTTTAGCTTATATTGTCATGAGTGTCTGGCAGTTTTCAGAAATAAAATCGGTTATTGGATGGCGAAGATATTGAGACAGGAACCACAGGAATAATTGTTCCCAACTACCATGCATTCATAAATATTAAAACCAGCACTGACCCGTGAGACATCATAATATTCATCAGTTGTCTCATGGGGAACATCTTAATTAAACCTCAAATAAAAACTATTCAGTACATTAGCTAACAGCACATCTAAGGTGTACCCCTCCAAGGAGACCACATTTTTACACTCATGGAGAGCGGTATACTCAGTAATGACTCCTGCAAACTAGATCACTGGGTGCAATCAAAGCAACCCTGTAAGGCCATTATACTGTCCTCATTCCACTTCTGGGCCTTCCATTTGTCCACTATTCTTCTATGCAGTACAATTCAATATGTTGGAAACAAATGCACAACACTGAATGCAGGAGTCAGCAACAGACCTGTAGGCCCCTTTGATAGAACCATAACAGAGAAAAATAGTTTTTCTCCAATGAGTTTGACAGGTGATGTCCTGATCCAAGTGGCCTAGTGCTCTTTTAGTCACTGTGGTTAAAATCGGCAAGGAAAAAACAGGCTAGCTTCAGGTAAAATTTTATGAAATCTCTGCAACATGGAGAAAATTACTTCGTTTGCAATTTTAGCATTTGCTCTAGAATGAATATACACCATCGTAAAGCACCGGAGTAAATAAAAAAATAGAACGATCTCACCAATATTGATAACAGTGTCCGGTAACCAATTCCTCTCCCTCTGACACGCCTACTTCAGTCTCCCATCATCTGCTCTCACCCGCTAAAATTCATCAGCATTCTAATCAGCATTCTAATCAGGCTGCCTCTAATTACTCACTCATTATGGAGTCTATTTATACTCTCCACTTACCTACAAACATTGTCTAGTTTCATCAATTGTTTGTATAGACCATGCTACAATTTCCTCCTTAGAGGCTTAGTGTTTATTCCTAGTTGTTGTCAGTTTTTCATCCAGACATTTGCTTACCTGTTGTGTTAATTGATTTTCCGTTTAATTAAACATCCCTGCAACTTGGGTTCTCACGTATCTTCTGTGTCTGGCTTCATTCCTGAAAGAAGACTAGACCAATTTATGAACCCAGTTGGATCAGAACTTCCCAATGCACTCTCACCTCCCACGAAAAAACTCCAGCTTGCTATTCTGGCTCCGTCGAGGACAGTAATGGCTTTCTGCTCCAATGCTCACTCACTTTCGAGATGCAACCCCATCTGTTTTCCACAGAGCAAGTGTAGATTGCATACATAATTTCTCTGCTGACCTGGAAAGCGCTAGAATGGGGCTCTACTATTTGGAGTCAGAATCAGAATGAGCTTTATTGCCAAGTATGCCCACGTACACAAGGAATTGTTTTGGTGATATAAGTAACAGTCTAGTGCTCACAGAACATTACAGTGAGACAGAATATAAAACAAGGTGAGAGTATAAATAGACATACACAAAATAGGACATATACCATAGAATGGCATGTGTACATTTTCAAGTAGTTAAATATGAGTGAATTTACATATGTACATGAGATATTCAAACTTTATTGCACTATGGGAGTCCTGAAGGCAGTTTAATTGTTCATGTGGAAAATGGCCTGAGGGTTAAAACTGTTTTTGTGCCTGGATTTCCTGGCTCTGTAGCACCAGCCAGAGGGCAACAGTTCAAAAAGGGAGAGGGCAGGATGTGTGGAATCCAGAGTGATTCTACCTGCATGTTTCTTCACTCTGGAAAGATACAGGTCTTGGAGGGTGGGCAGGGGGCACCAATAATCCTCTCAGCAATCCTAATTCTCCGTTTTAGTTTCCTGGTGATTAAACCAAACCAGATTCTTATAGATGTGCACAGGACAGACTCAGTGATAGCTGGGTAGAAATGAATCAGCAGCTTCAGTGGTAGGTTGAAATTCCTCAGCTGACGATGTACAACCTCTGTTGAGCCTTCTTCACAATAGAGTCTATGTGGGTATCCCACTTCAGGTCCTGTGAGATGGTAGAGCCCCGGAACCTGAATGACTCCACTACTGCCACAGTGCTGTTCAGAATGGTGAGGGGGGAGTGTGGGGGATTTCTCCTGAAGTCCACTATTATCTCCACTGTTTTGAGCTTGTTCAGCTCAAGGTTGTTATAATCGCACCAGAAAGCTAGCTGTTCAATCTCTTGTCTGTATGCAGACTTGTCACCATTGGATGAGGCCAATGATCGTGGTGTCATCTGCGAACTTCAGGAGTTTAACAGAGGGGTCATTTGCAGTGCTGTCATTCGTGTAGAGGGAGAAAAGAAACGGAGAGAGAACTCATTCCTGAAGAGCACCAGTGCTAATAGTGAATATGCTGGATGTAATTGTCTCATTAACTGCTGCCAAAAAGCTGTTGATCCACCACCAGATTGTGGTTGGCACGGAGAGCTGGGTCAGTTTGTTTGAGAGAAGATCGGGCATGATCGTATTGAAGGCTAAACTGAAGTCCACAAACAGGATCCTTGCATAAGTCCAAGGTCTGTTGAGGTGTTGCAGGATATAATGCAGTCCCATATTGACAGCATCATCTACAGTCCTGTTTGCTGTTCTATCAGTGGCCCAGCGATCTCCTTCAGGTAGGCCAAAACCAGTCTCTCAAATGACTTCATGACCATAGATGTGAGAGTGACAGGTCTGTAGTCATTAAGTCCTGTGATTTTGTTTTTTGCGGGAACAGGAATGATGGTGGAGCATTTGATGCAGCAGGGAAATTCACACTTCTCCAAAGATCTATTAAAGATCTATGTGAAGATGGGGGCCAGTTGGTCAGTTCATACTTTCAGACAGGCAGGTGAGACACCAGCTGGTACTGAAGCTTTCCCAGTCTTTTGTTTCCAGGAAGACCTGGCACACATCATTCTCACAGACCATAAGTGTAGGTTGAGGAGCAGGAGCAAGGAGGAGGGGGTTCCAGGAGGTGTTGGTGTGTGTGTGAAGTGAAGATCAGTGTGGGGGAGTGATGTGGGACTGGGCTTTTCAAACCTGCAGTAAAACATGTTTCAGAGTAGCTACTTTTTGCCACTCTGATTTCATTAGTCAGTGTGTTTCTGGCCTGGTTGTACAATGTTTTAACCAGAATCAATGAAGAAAACTCCTGCAGCGAGTAGAAAGGCTTACAGTTAACGAAGAGTGCTTTTAAATTAGGACAACACATTTTCTTCAACGCGGTTACATCAACCAACTTCCATTGATGTAAAAGCATACTCCACCATCTCTCGTTTTCCCGATGATTCTGCAACAAGATCCGATCTGAACAGATGGAAGCCTGGCAGATGTAGTGTGTTGTTCTGGATGGCTTCATTCAACCAGGTTTCTGTGAAACACAGAGCAGCAGATTTAGAAAAGTTCTTATTTATTTGAGTGAGCAGAAGCAGTTTGGCCATTTTGTTGGTGAGGGAGCAAATATTTGCCAGATGAATACTCGACAGCGGAGTCCTGAAGCCACTTTGCTTAAGCTTCACAAGTGTGGCGGTGCGCTTCCCTCGCTTGCGTCTCTTGGGTCACTTGTACATCATGGCTGCGCCTCCAACTAAGATGTCTAATAAAATGTCTAATGAAATGTCTGAATAATCAAACACAGACAAAAATTATCAGGTATGCTCTGCCAAATATTCAGCAGTTCATCCCTAGTGAAACATGACAAACAAACAAAAGTAACAAAAATGCTAGAGAGAACCACATCGAAGCAGCCATCAGTGGCGCCATCTTGATTTTTCAGGGAGGCCAAGTTACCCAGTCAGCTACCTCATTCATCGGTCACATCCTGGAAATCTTTGAACATCCAGCTGGGAACTCTCATGTGAGTAAGCAGCTGTCACGTTTGAGGCAGAGTAATTCTTCTTTACACAGCATTCCAATCACTCAAGACTGCCTTCGCCACCGCTCCCATACTCAAGCACCTTATCCCCCAACATCCCTCTGTCGTTATAGTTGATGTCTCCACCACAGGAGTGGGAGCAGATTCCATCCCTGTGCCTTCTTTTCAAGGAAGTTTTCACCTGCTGGGCTAAATTATGACATTGGAAACCGAGAGTTGCTTGCTATCAAGATGGCGCTTGAGGAATGGCAACACTGGATTAAGGAGGCCCGTTTCCCATTTGTGGTTATAACTGATCATAGGAATTTGGAATATCTATGATCTGCTAAGAGGTTAAATACATGACAGGCATATCAGGTCCTCTTCTTTACCAGATTTCAATTCACTGTTACCTATAGACCCTGGATCCAAGAATATCAAAACTTACACACTCTGCTGACCAGACCCCATCTTCTCCTGAGCCTATTCTTCCTTCCTCCATTCCGACAGAAAAATCACCTAGGCCACCTCCGATGTGCCTACTCCAATCGATTACCCTCAAGGGCTCACTTTCATCCCCTATGCACTTTTACATCAGCTGTTAGTTTGGCTCCACTCATCTCCAGGATAAGGACACCCAGGAGTGTCTCAAACCCTCACATCAGTTCAGAACCGTTATTGATGGCCCAGACTCTCTCAAGACGTCGCCGACAACATCCGCGCTTGTCCAGAGTGTGCTAAACCTAAAGTACCTCATCATCTCCTCGCCAGAAAGCTCCAACACTCTTACCTGCCCCACGTCGACCATGGTCTCACATGGGGGTAGACTTCATCACAGACATACCCTCCTCCATAGGCTATACATTTGTTCTTGTTGTGGTGGACCGGTTCTCTAAGGCATGCCATCTTATACCTCTCAAAGGACTTCCCACAGCTCTAGAGACAGCCGAGGCACTATTCCAACATGTCTTCAGGAATTATGGCCACACTGAAGACATATTGTCCAAACAAGGTCCACAGTTTACCTCAAGGGTATGGAAGGCCTGCTTCAACCTCATGGGTGTCTCCATTAGCCTCTCTTTTGGATACCATTCGCAAACTAATGTTCAGATCGAGAGGAAGATCCAGGAGATTGGTCGGTTCTTAACCCTCTGGGGTCTGAGGGTGTTTTGGGCCCTGGAGAAGTTTTGACATGCCGTGACATTTGTGCTTTTTTCAGTTGCTTAAAAACACATTAATGGCTAAAGTCTGATAACACTGTATTCAGCACAAACTGGGCTACAATAATGTGTGCGCAACATGTGTGTACATGTTTGTATTTTTGAGAAAATAATGTTTATAAATATCATGTTTATAAATATCATGTTTATGTCATTGAAATAAAGCCATATAACACATACTAAACATTTGTCCACAAGTTTTGAGAACTGGATCTTGTAGCCTAGTTTTTGATACAAAATGATGTGAAAACTTTCATACAAAACCATATAGTAATTGAACTTTTGTAAGACACTTTTAGTGTTAGTAAGGTCATTTACGAGGAGACGTGAACTATCATGAATACTAATCAAGCCACCGAGAGGGATAAAGGCCGACTGCAGAGGGCGGTGCGAGAGAGAGAGAGATCCTTACGGACATGTTTGTTGTTTTGTGTGTTTTTCTTTTGAGTTTACCATTAAACCTTTATTTGTATGTCAAGCCGGTTTCTCCGATACGCCGAAGCTTGTTCCTCAGCCACTCCTCCACCCTCTACCGTGCCTCTCTGGACGGATCAGAGGTAGCCCCTGATCCCGTGCCCCTCCCCCGCCCCTGGCAGTGGCATTCCCCGCTCCAGGCAGTCGGCCAGGAGCCCATTCTCCCCTCGCGGTTGGTGGCCGTTTCTCCGCTTCCAGGTGGCTGGGCTACTCGTCCCCGGGCAAATGGCCATGGCTGCTTCATTGGGGTAGTGGCGAGAACTCTGCTACGGCGGATCCTTCTTCCTTTCCGGGCTTTCAGCACCAATGTAAAGAAGTTCATGCTCACGGGCAAGGAAGAGGCGAGACACTGGCTTGACATACAAATAAAGGTTTAATGGTAAACTCAAAAGACAAACAGATAAGACAACGGACATGTCCGTAAGGATCTCTCTCTCTCGCACTGCCCTCTGCAGTCTGTCTTTATCCATCTCGGTGGCTTGATTAGCCTAATACAGGACCGGGCGTGTCGAGTCATGACCCGGCCCCGCCCTCCACCGTGCCAATAATATATTGTAAAATGCAATTTGTGTTCAAAGCTGAAATGACAGCATCATTACTGCAGTCTTCAGTGTCACGTGATACTTCAGAAATCATTATAATATGCTGATTTTCTAATATGGGCATATTTAAAGTGCATTTTACACATTTAACTGAACACATATGTGCAAGCACAAGCTTTGTTGATGATAATGAGGCAGCATAAACATTAGTTAAAATATTATCTAAATATTCATGTTATTTTTTATATCTATTAAATATCATATTTATATCATACAGCATACAATTCAAATACCTGCTTTAGTGAAACAGCATTTAAATGTAACTAAAACTTGCTTATTAGGACATATTGCAAATTTCAATACTCTGAATCCTTGTTGTAAAATATGTACATGTTTATATAAAATAGCATGTCAACTAATTCAAACTAAATTACTTATTCGTCCGAAATTGTATCCTCGGCTGGATCAAGTCTCTCTTCAAAATACAAACGTTCATCGGAGTCTGAGGAAAATTGTAACTCTTCATCGCTATCCAGGAGTTTTCTCACAAAAACGTAGAAAAGTGAATGAACTTTGTTTTTACGGCACAGTAGGGGGCGTTTACCATTTGCATTGATCGCCTCAGCACATTACCGTATGAATAGTGCACTCTCCCGTGATTGTAATCACATTAATTAGCTGATCCAGGAGAAATTGTACATCACTTTGTTTCATACCAATTACATTGCAGGAGAATATTTGTTTTAAATTTTAAAAGTATACATTTTAAGCTTTCTTTAAACATATGTTTCATGTTTGTGTGATAAGTATTTACGGAGTTTCAGTTCATTTTTGTGACGTGTTTCAGATATATGCTCGCAAACCCAGAGACTGCTGACAGCTCACCCCTTTTATTTTCTTTATTTTACAAAAGCACAAGGTTTTGTTGTAAATAAAAGTAGACCCTTTATAGTCTCTATTGATGTCTTACACTTGTCTGTATGCCCCAAAATGACGGAGAATTTTATGTTGTTTCTGCTGTAATGATGAAAAAATGTATATAATAATCCATAAAATACTGTCACTCCAACTAACACGAGTGGAGCCATTATCTTCCCTGGGAAGTATATTCCCAGAACTCTCTTCGTCATCCCTCCACCGGACTCATGTCATTCCAGTGCATTCTCAGTTTCCAACCTCCCTTGTTTCCCTGGTCAGTGGAGCCATCGGTTGGACCACTGGTTTAAAACCAGCAAAAGATTGTGGAATACAGCTCATGTCCATCTATAGTGATGTTTCATCTAGTTATTTGCTTACCTGTTGTGTTCATTGATTTCCTGATGTATCCCTGCAACTTGGGTTCTCATTGGGGGAAAGTAAGTTTTTAAAATGGCCCAGCTCAAGATTATTTCTAATCAGTCCCATGAGAAATACTTTTTTTGAAACCTTTTTGACAGTGATCCAACCACAAGAAGAAAAAAAAATGTATCACTATCTTGCTTTGACCAGAAATAAAGATGTGAAGAAGATAAAGAAATTAAAATGGTTAAGAAAACCAAAAAAACATGATCAAATGATCAAACACAATCAAACACACCACATCTTTTGCTGGTCACCACAATATCAGCGCCCACTGCCAAAGCAGTAACCTACAGTGTACCTCTGGCTCCCACAGGAGTCTCCCCTTTTTAGTTTACTGCCGCAGCAGTACCTTCACTCTGCTCCCGCAGGAGTATCTCTCGCTATACTATTTATACTCTATTGCCACAGCAGTTACCTATGCCTCTGCCTCCCGCAGGAGGCCCCTTTTTCCTCCACTGCCCTAAAAGTGTTTTTACTATCTTTACTATTTACTATCGCCCCAAATAATCCACTACTGCAGCAGTACTTCCATTCTGCTTCCAAGGCACACCTTCGGCTCAACTACTCCACTACAGCTAAGCTCCTGCAGATGCTCCTTTCACTGATCCACTGCTGCTGCAGTGCTTGCACTCTGTTCCCACAGGAACACCTTTAGTATGCTCACATCAAATTAATTACTGAAGCAGTGCTTCTAAGGACAGGTGCTGCAGCTGTTCTTCCCCCCTACCTTACAACTCACAAATTAAATGTTTCTTTTTCTTTGCTTATGCTCTTTGGGGAGCCAAGTTGATTGTCCTCCTAATATTAACTAGCTCGAGGACATCATACTATCACTTTATTCTTATATAACATATAGAAGAGGACAAATGAAAATATTTTTTGACCGATTCTTCTTAAACAAAAGCAACCCACCAGCATCCAGATACACATTCCAAAAAATACCTCAAATACATTCTTCTTCAAGCAGGCCTTCCAGCTACAGATGAGCGTAACAAGCCCTCAGTCAACCTCAAGCCCTGTAAGCACCCCGCACCTCTATCATACAAGAACACCTTCCAATATAATTACAGCCTTCTCTCAACATCCTTCATACCACACTCTCACAGGAGAGTTCCACACACATATATAATACAGCACCAGAAGTAGCCTATACTTCTTTTCACAAGCTCTCCCACAAATCTGTCCTATCCATCATGACCAACACAGTAGCCTATACCTCCTTTCACATGCTCTCCCGCAGGAGAGTCCTATCCAACACAGGGTGGAAAACATTTGCCAAACATCATCTTGAAAAAGACATCTTTATGCAAATGGCTCTTTTAGTGCTTGCGAACACAGTAAAAAAACAACACAAATCAACAGCGTATCAATGCAAAAGCTTGATAAAGGAGTTCTTAAGAGAACAACTGGGAAGAAATAATCCACTCATTGTAAAAGGTGTGCAGGATCAATGAAGAAGCATTTTCCGGCATGTAAAGTATTAATCAATCAACCAATCAATCAAGTGTAAGAGATGTTATTGTGACCCTGAAGAAGAAAATTCTGATGAAATGTCATTGCTCTCTGATGAAGGCTTTGTAAGCTGCAACGCATCAGTTTGTGGAATGTTTTAATCAATAGCGTGACTTAATAAAGGCTTTTTAACCCTTGCATTCTCTAAAACCCTAAAATTATTGGGGGTCAATTTTGACCCCATACACAATGTGTGATTGTAGAATTAAATATATATATATATATTTTTTACAGATGTTATATCACTTTCTTCAATTATTTGAAAACTATATATTTGTGCAATTTTTGGGATGAGTTGTGGTATTTATTTCCCCTATTTACATAAAAATTTGTAAACAATACCATTAATTTGCATATAAAATAAGTAATTTTTATGTTAAATTCACTTCAGTGTAAATCTATATTTTTGGAGATTACGCTATGTGTTTTGGGCGGATTGCTGCCATGTCCTGGCAAGAATAATAATAAAAAAAAGTAGGCTGTAGAGGTCTAGTTGTAGAGGTATGTCTGGTTGTGGCAAACCAATTTGTTTTTAGTTCCCCATCTGTCACTCACTTCGACGTTGTGTCGAAAAAGCGATACTAGGGGTCTCTCTTGAGCGCTGAATATGCCTCTGATCTATGAAAAAAGGCCAATGAGAGTTGGCGAACAGTATTTGCATACCCCACCCCACACGTTCATTCAGAAATTTTCTTCGGAGCCGATGGTCGTGTATGCAGCCAGCTGCGAATGACACACCAGTTTTCCTGCATCTATCCTCTGATGCTCTGTTCTGCTTTTGGATCTACGGCGCACTTCATCGGCTTTCTCCTTCTCTGCACGGCGTGCAGTTTGCCCCTGGGCGCTTCGACAGTGCAAAGCATTTGAAAGAGTTTATCATAAAGAGCAATATTCTCTGTAAAAGCATTTATTTCTATAAAAGAGCAATACACAGCGGCGTTGAACGTCCTTTTCAGGACACGTCTTTTTAAAGATGCCATTCCGCCTCAGTGTAGGATGCGGTAGAGTGCTCTCCGCTTCAGACGGCCACAGGCGTTGTCTCGTGTGTCTGGGCACCGATCACTCCGAGGCAGCGTTTGTGGATGGTTCATGCTCTCACTGCGAGAGCATGACCATGGCAACGTTGCGGTCGCAGCTTGGTTTCAACAGAAAGCACGCCACACCACACGGGATTGAGGACGATGCGGCTGGCAATGGAGGTGATTTAGGGAGGGCAGCGGGTGCAGCTCCGCCGGGTACGCCCCCTTGGACCACCCGCCCCCCTCGTTGACTCCCGTTCGTGCTCGAGGCAACGGCAGCTCACCTCACGGCCAGTCTCCCTATCATCTGGAGCTCGACGTGGATGAGCTCTCCCCAATGCAGCGGCGTCTGACATTGATACCTCCCCTGGGCTGCCGCCTTCGGGCCAGCACGCCCTGGTTGAGGCTGACGCGCAGATGTCCGACATGCTTGCCCGGGGCGCCGTCAGTGTGGGGTTGGATTGGAACCCTCCGTCCTCCCCACACCCGTCACGGTTGGATGAGTGGTTCCTGGGGTCTGGGCGCCGTTCACAGCCTCGCCCCCCCGGTACCGTTTTTACCGGAGGTGCATGACGAGCTGACGTCTTCATGGAGAGCCCCCCTCTCCACTCGTCACAAGCCCTGCTCGTCCACTCTATACTCCCTTCCAAGGCCTGTAGGACGACATCCTCGTTCAACTCCAAAGCCTACAGTGCTGCGGGACAGGCCGCTTCAGCCTTGCATGCCATGGCCATCCTGCAAGTCCACCAGGCCAAGGCGCTCAGGGATCTGCACGAGGGTAGCCCTGACCCTGATACGCTGCTGGAACTGCGCTCAGCGACCGCCCTCGCCCTCAGAGCCACGAAGGTCACGGCGCAGGCACTCGGGAAGGCGATGGCCACCCTTGTAGTCCAGGAACATCATCTGTGGCTAAACCTGGTCGAGATGCGTGAGGCTGACAAAGTTCGCTTCCTCAACGCCCCCCTCTCCCAGTTTGACCTCTTCAGCAACACCGTCAAGGACTTCGCCCAGTAGTTCTCCAGGGTGAAAAAGCAGACGAAGGCCATCTCTCACATCCTGCCCTGCCGCAAACCTGCCGCCATGGGCCCTGCCCCGTCTGCTCGCCGAGGGCGTCGCCCTGTGGCCAAGAAACCTGCTCTGCCTCAACCCGGGCCCAGATCTCAGCCCCAGCGTTGAGCACACCGCAGGAAGCAGACGCCCCTCGTCTCCCGGACCCTTCGAGGACCCATAAGGCTCCCAGGCGCTCCTGAGACGGACGACCCAGGGACCAAGATGTTAGCTCCAGAGATGGTAAGACCACTCCGTCCCCTGTTGGAGGGCCGGGAGGAGAATCTTTTGTTAAATTTTCATTTTCCACCCCCCTTGGATGGGGCTGCGGTACCCACATTCTCAATAAAAGACCTATTTCCTTTGTCTCTGGGTCACCTGGCCCGCAAATGCCATTCTCACGGCACTCTGCCGCCAGATCTCAACAGTCCCGGCTTCCTGGACACGGACCACCCATCTCCAGCCCTACGACTGTTCCACGGCCGGCTGGTTCCGACGAGTCTAGAGGACACCTACCCTGGACCTCCTCCTCAGTCGCTAACCCGCCCCCTGCTGGGTAAGCGGAGCAAGGTAAGTGCTTTGAGTCTTTTCTCAGCACCCAAGCCTCGGGATGCTTCATCACCTCCCGACGCTGCCCTACCTGCTCCGCCCTGATGTGAAGCCCCGCCGGGTACGACAAAGTTAATCGTCCCTTTGGTGCCCCTAGCGCAGAGGTTGGACGCGTGGCTCTCACTTCCCAACCCGTCTCGCTGGCTGGCCTGGACCATTCGACTCTGTTACGCAATTCAGTTTGCTAGGCTCCCGCCCCCCTCCATGGGCGTCCGCTTTTCCACAGTACATGGCAAACATGCCCAGTCCCTGCGCGTGGAAATCGCCACTCTTTTACTCAAAGATGCAATAGAGCCTGTCCCTCCAACCGAGATGAAGAAGGGTTTCTACAGCCCTTACTTCATCGTACCCAAGAAAAGCGGTGGCTTACGACCAATCATGGACCTGCGAGTTCTCAACCAAGCGTTGCACAAACTCCCGTTCAAAATGCTCATGCAGAAACATATCTTAACCTGCGTTCGGCATCTAGATTGGTTCACAGCGGTGGACGGTTGAAGGATGCGTATTTCCACGACTCTATTCTGCCTCGACACTGCCCCTTCCTGCGGTTTGCGTTCGATGGCTAGGCGAATCAGTACAAAGTCCTCCCCTTCGTCATGTCTCTGTCCCCTTGTGTCTTCACAAAAGTCACAGAGGCAGCTCTTGCCCTGCTCCGAGAAGCCGGCATCCGCATACTCAATTACCTCGACGACTGGCTCATCCTGGCCCACTCGCGAGAGTTACTATGCACTCACAGACACCAGGTGCTCAGGCACCTCAGCCGTTTGGGGCTTCAGGTCAACTGGGAAAAGAGCAAGCTTACTCCAGTCCAGAGCATCTCTTTTCTCGGTATGGAGTTAGACTCGGTCGCTATGTCAGCACGCCTCACCAACAAGCGTGCGCAGTCAGCGTTGAGGTGCCTCGCCGCCTTCAGGCCAGGCACAACGGTCCCCTTGAAACTTTTCCAGAGGCTCCTGGAGCATATGGCATCCTCCGCTGCGGTCGCGCCGCTGGGGTTGATGCATATGAGACCGCTTCAGCAGTCCCAAGACGTGTGACAAACCCCGCCTGCCGTCAAATATTCAAACCCTGGACAGACCTCTGTTTCTTACGGGCAGGAGAACCCTTACAGCAGGTGTCCCGACGGGTCTTGGTCACGACCGACGCCTCAAGGATCAGGTTGGGGCGCCGTGTGCAACGGGCATGCAGTAGCAGGCCATTGGAAAGGGGCCCAGCTGCGTTGGCACATCAACTGCCTCGAGTTGTTGACTGTCTTTTTTGCCCTGTGGAAGTTTCTCCCATTAGTTCGAGTCAAACATGTTCTGGTCAGGTCAGACAGCACCACAGCGGTAGCGTACATAACTCGCCAAGGTGGCCTACACTCCCGCCACATGTCACGACTCGCCCGTCGTCTCCTTCTTTGGATCCAGCAGCGACTCAAGTCGGTTCAGCTGATCTGGGAACGGTTCGGCAAGGCCCAGGTAGATCTGTTTGCCTCCTGAGAGACCTCCCACTGCCCGCTCTGGCACACAGCTGGTCAGTGGGGCTGCGCAAGTACGCATTTCCCCCAGTGAGCCTTCTTGCACAAGTGCTGTGCAAGGTCAGGGAGGACGAGGAACAAGTCACTTTTATGGCTCCTTACTGGCCCACCTGGGCCTGGTTCTTCACGATCAACCAAGCCAGAGCCATGAAATGGCGTTTGTTCGTGAATTGGTGTACTTCCCGGGCAGAAGACCCACAGAGGTGCGCAGTTAGGTCAGTGCTCCTGTTCCTACAGGAGAGGTTGGAGGGGAGGCTGTCCCCTTCCACCTTGAAGGTGTATGTTGCCGCTATCGCAGCTCACCACGACCCAGTAGACGGAAAGTCTCTAGGTAGGCACAACTTAATAATCAGGTTCCTAAGAGGTGCCCAGAGGCTAAATCCCTCTGATCGTTCTCGCCTCCATCAAGAGGGTCGGGGTCCTGCAAGCGTTCTCTGTTAATGACACTTGCCTGGAGTTCGGTCCAGCAGACACTTTGTGCCCAAGGTTCCTACCACGCCCTTCAGAGATCAGGTTGTGAACCTGCAAGCACTGCCCCGGGAGGAGGCAGACCCAGCCCCCTCACTGCTGTGTCCAGTACGTGCCGTGCGTGCCTACCTGGACCGCAATCAGAGCTTCAGGTGCCCTGAGCAGCTCTTTGTCTGCTTTGGGGGACAGCAGAAAGGGAATGCTGTCTCCTAACAGAGGCTGTCCCACTGGGTGGTGGATGCCATCCTGTTGGCCTATCACACCCAGGCCGTGCCACCCCCCCTACGGGTTCGAGCACACTCTACGAGGAGTGTGGCATCCTCGTGGGCACTGGCTAGGGGTACCTCCCTAGCAGACATTTGTAGGGCAGCGGGCTGGGCAACACCTAACAGCTTTGCGAGATTTTACAATCTCAGGGTTGAGTCAGTCTCGTCCCATGTTTTCTCAGGTCCGAGCCGGTAGAACTCGGTACACGCCGACAGTCTGATCGGGTGAATCGCTTGCGTCCAGCGCCCTTTCCCTCGGTTGAGGTAAAACAGTGTGCCTTCTTTCCCAGGAGATCCCTCTAGGTCCCTGGTCGATTCCTCCCTAGCCCTCTTGGGTCCACAGTTCAGCGGAGGAACTTGCCGACCCAGTCCACTACGGGTACCCCAGGCTACCCTGTACTGGAATAGGTGCTCCACAGGTCAGGCCTCCTACACGGACTCCTTCTGTGTGTACTACCGCGGTACGGTCACCTTACGAGCTGACCCGCATCTCCCTTAGGCAGTCCTTCGCTGCCCTCCGGTCACCGTGCCGTAGCAACTCCCCCCTCCTCGATGCTGGATCTACCACCATGCCATTTTTTTCCCACATGTGACCGAAGAGGCCATGTGATGTATTTCACCACCTTAACTTCCCTTTCGGGGAGGTGTGGCCTCCGCAGGGTCTTTCACCCCTGAAAGAATAGGAAATTGGACAATCCCCCTTCCCACGATACAGTAAGGGCCCCGGCTGCTCTTGGTCTATGCCGAGAAACATAGAGAGAAAAGAGGCCCAGCCAGGCCTGGCCCGTTCCCAGGTTGGCAAGCGTCGACTTGTTCCCCTCTAGGGTAACCAGAAGGATTCCGATGACTTTTTTGGGGCATTGGGGAAGGGTACGTGCAGTCTGAAACACAGTTGGTCGCTTGTGCTCGTGAAATACTTGCCCGCTCCTGTGTCAGCAGTACATGTACATGGCTCAAGCGCATGGCGTGATTTAAAATGTGTATGTAACCTCCTTTCCCTGATGGAGGGAACGAGATGTCGTGTCCTCCCGGCCACGTCGCTGAGCCAAGCCGCTGAGGTTCAGCAGTACACGTACCGGCTCAGCGGTACGTGTACTGCTGAAGTACTGTTCTGAGGCGGCTCCTCAGAAAAATCCTGAATGAACGTGTATTTCCCTCGCCTTTATACCCGTATGTCCGGGGGCAGGGTATGCAAATACTGTTCGCCAACTCTCATTGGCCTTTTTTCATAGATCAGAGGCATATTCGGCACTCATCTATGAAACCCCTATTGTCGCTTCTTATATATATATATATATATATATATATATATATATATATATATATATACACACTCACCTAAAGGATTATTAGGAACACCATACTAATACTGTGTTTGACCCCCTTTCGCCTTCAGAACTGCCTTAATTCTACGTGGCATTGATTCAACAAGGTGCTGAAAGCATTCTTTAGAAATGTTGGCCCATATTGATAGGATAGCATCTTGCATTTGATGGAGATTTGTGGGATGCACATCCAGGGCACGAAGTTCCCGTTCCACCACATCCCAAAGATGCTCTATTGGGTTGAGATCTGGTGACTGTGGGGGCCATTTTAGTACAGTGAACTCATTGTCATGTTCAAGAAACCAATTTGAAATGATTCGAGCTTTGTGACATGGTGCATTATCCTGCTGGAAGTAGCCATCAAAGGATGGGTACATGGTGGCCATAAAGGGATGGACATGGTCAGAAACAATGCTCAGGTAGGCCGTGGCATTTAAACGATGCCCAATTGGCACTAAGGGGCCTAAAGTGTGCCAAGAAAACATCCCCCACACCATTACACCACCACCACCAGCCTGCACAGTGGTAACAAGGCATGATGGATCCATGTTCTCATTCTGTTTACGCCAAATTCTGACTCTACCATCTGAATGTCTCAACAGAAATCGAGACTCATCAGACCAGGCAACATTTTTCCAGTCTTCAACTGTCCAATTTTGGTGAGCTCTTGCAAATTGTAGCCTCTTTTTCCTATTTGTAGTGGAGATGAGTGGTACCCGGTGGGGTCTTCTGCTGTTGTAGCCCATCCACCTCAAGGTTGTGCGTGTTGTGGCTTCACAAATGCTTTGCTGCATACCTCGGTTGTAACGAGTGGTTATTTCAGTCAAAGTTGCTCTTCTATCAGCTTGAATCAACGGCCCATTCTCCTCTGACCTCTAGCATCAACAAGGCATTTTCGCCCACAGGACTGCCGCATACTGGATGTTTTTCCCTTTTCACACCATTCTTTGTAAACCCTAGAAATGGTTGTGCATGAAAATCCCAGTAACTGAGCAGATTGTGAAATACTCAGACCGGCCCGTCTGGCACCAACAACCATGCCACGCTCAAAATTGCTTAAATCACCTTTCTTTCCCATTCTGACATTCAGTTTTGAGTTCAGGAGATTGTCTTGACCAGGACCACACCCCTAAATGCATTGAAGCAACTGCCATGTGATTGGTTGATTAGATAATTGCATTAATGAGAAATTGAACAGGTGTTCCTAATAATCCTTTTGGTGAGTGTATATAGACATTATCAAAGACATTAAAGATGGTATTTTTGTCAAAGTTTAGCTTTTTAGTGTCAGTTTAGCAACTGACGTGTCAGTTTTTGCAATGATGCCACATAAATTATTACATAATTTATTACATAAATTATATACCATGGTACTACAAAGACAAGACTAGAGTAAGAATTTAGCCACCTAATATTTATTTAAAATATATCAATTTAATAATTAAGTTAATAAGAAGAAATTAATAAAACAATTCAATAAACCAACAGCAATAAATGGAAATTAACATAAATTAACTGGAGTGAACAGTGAACATAGTAATAGAATAAAATTTTGCAACTGCAAACTTGGCATTTTTGCAAGCATCAAAATTCTGTACATTTAGAGAACTGAATAGCAATAAAGAACAACAACAAATTAATTATTTATAAAAAAAAAAAACATTGTAAAACTGTAAATACAACAAAAAACAAGAACATTACAGACCAAAAGAATGATACCAAGTGTCATAGTCTTTTTTCACAAATCCATGCACAAATGTTTTTTTTTTTTTTTTTTTGCTTTTTTTTTTTTTTTTGCAGATTGTGCATATAATGCTGCCTTTCAAATCCTTTTTACGGGGACACCTGCCACCTTTTCCTTTTGTGAGGCAGTGCTGCTGTGGAGGGGCCTGCAGCTTCATCTTCTTCTGAAGAAGATAAATATAAGCCTTTGATCTGGGTGTGCATGTTTGTGTGTTCATTGTGGATGTGTAATGTTCTCGTCCTTTCATCTCTCTCTCTCTCTCTCTCTCTCTCTCTCTCTCTCTCTCTGTGTGTGTGTTTCTTTGTGTGTGTGTGTGTTCATTGTGGATGTGTAATGTTCTATGAAAGATTATATAAAAAAGCTCACTGTTGCAATCTCACCTATTCATTCCTGTGTATATTTTGTGTGTGTGTGTGTGTGTGTGTGTGTGTGCTCACAATCTCATGCCACTGAAGGGAACCATGTTTTTTAAAGAAGCAAATTTCAAAAGGACCCCAATACCATACAAGGGTTAAACTTTAAACTCCACTCTGAGTGTCTTGGACTACTAGAGCATCTGAACATAATATCCTTTGTCCAAAAAAAACCAGAAGGAATTATTATACACCCAAGTAGCACTCCTTACATGCTGTGTTTGACTGTCATTGCACTCTAGTTAATATGCCTTCGATGATGTGAATACATGTGAAGAAAAGTCAAGTCATTTTAATTTGTATAGTGCCTTTCACAAAACACTTTGTTTCAAAGCAGCTTTACAGAAGATCAGGCATTAACAGAAGATAAAACTGTAATGTCTATAATGTCATCATTATGTAATTAGATAAAATACGATAGTGACTTGTGTTTAAAAATAAGTAATTAAATAATAATTGTATTTATAATCCTAGAGAGCAAGCCGAAGGTGACTGTGGCAAGGAACACAAAATGTGTAAGTTACGGATGTATCCTCTGTTCCCTGATGGAGGGAACGAGACGTGTGTCGAAGAAGCAACACTAGGGTTCTCTCTTGAGCAACTTTTGCATCACTGATCTATGAGAAAAGGCCAATGAGAAATTGGCAGACAGAATTTGCATGTCCCGCCCCCGGATATACGGGTATAAAGGAGGGGAAATGCATCTGTTTCATTCAGGATTTTTCTGAGGAGCCGATAATGGTTTGGCCACAACAGTGGCTCGGTTCAGCGACATGGCCGGGAGGACACAACGTCTCGTTCCCTCCATCAGGGAACGGAGGTTACATCCGGAACCTAGACGTTTCCGTCTGACGCTCACTTTGACGTTGTGTCAAAGAAGCGACACTAGGGGTCCAATTTAAATCACGCCATGCGCTGAGCCGGTACGTGTACTGCTGACACAGGAGCGGGCAGGTATTTTACGTGCCAAAGCAACAGGCTCTATCAGACTGCATGTACCCTTCCCCATCGCCCCATAAAATCGTCAGAGCCTTCTGGTTCTTTACCCCCGACAGGGGGGAACAAGGCGACGCTGCCAAGCATGGGAGCAGGCTGTGCCAGCTGCGCCTTTTCTTTCTCTATGTTTCTCGCATAGAGCTAAAGTGGCTGGGACCCTCATATGCATCGGGGAAGGCGATCTTTCCCAGTTTCCTATTCTTTCAGGGGGAAAAGACCCTGCGGAGACCACACCTGCCCAAGCTGGGGGAGGCAAGAGTGGTGAAATACATCACATGGAGAAGTCCATGTAGGAGGCCTGACCTGTGGAGCACCTATTCCAGTACAGGGTAGATTGAGTACCAGCATTGGATTTAGTCGGCAAATTCCTCCTCTGAATTCGCAGACATAGAGGGCAAGGGAGGAGTCATCCAGGGAGCTGAGTTAGTGGGATCTCCTGGGGTAAGAGCGCACGATTTTACCTCGGCCGAGGGAAAGGGCGCTAGGTGCAAGCGATCCACCCGGTTAGTTTGGCAGCATGTTACTGAGTTCTACCGGCTCGGACCTGAGAAAACACGTGATGAAACCGTCTCAACCCTGAGATTGTAAAATCTCGCAAAGGTATTGGGTGTTGCCCAACCCGCTGCTCTACATATGTCTGCCAGGGAGGTGCCCCAGGCCAGTGCCCACAAGGACGCAACACTTCTTGTTGAGTGTGCTCAGACCCGCAAGGGGGGGCATGGCCTGGGAGTGATAGGCCAATGTAATGGCATCCACTACCCAGTGGGAAAGCCTCCGTTTGGAGACAGCGTTCCCTTTCCGCTGTCCGTCAAATCAGACAAAAAGCTTCTCAGAATGTCTAAAGCTCTGCGTGCTGTCCAAGTAGATACGCAAAGCATGTACCGGACACAGCAACAAAGGGGCTGGGCCTGCCTCCTTCCCGGGGCAGCGCTTGCAGGTTCACTAACTAGTCTCTGAAGGGGGTGGTAGGAACCTTGGGCACGTAGCCCGGTCACGGTCTTAGGATCACATGAGTATCTGCCGGACCGAACTCCAGGCAAGTGTCGCTAACAGTGAACGCTTGCAGGTCTGTCTTCAGGGAGAGGGCCCTGAGTTTGACTGATTCTAGTGGCTCGAAGGGGGGACTCTGAAGGCACGAGAGGACCACTGAGAGATCCCAGGAGGGGATCAGGCTTGGCCGTGAGGGATTTAACCTCTGGGTACTCTTAGGAACCTGATAATGAAGTAGTGCTTACCCAAAGACTTGCCGTCTACTGTGTCGTGGTGGGTCACGATAGCGGCTACATACACCTTCAAGGTGGAGGGGAACAGCCTCCCCTCCAACCTCTCCTGCAGGAATGAGAGCACTGACCTAACTGCGCACCTCTGTGGGTCTTCAGCCGGGAAGAACACCAATTGACGAACAAGCACCACTTCAGGGCGTAAAGTTGCCTAGTAGAAGGGGCTCTGGCTTGGATGATCGTGTCTATGACGGCAGGTGGTAGATCAGCTAGATCTTCTGCATCCCGTCCAGGGGCCAGAGCATGCCCCATCCCTGAGAAAGAAGGTCCTTCCTCAGGGGAATTCACCAGGGAGGGGCTGTCATGAGGAGTACGAGATCCAAGAAGTCTGAGTGGGCCAGTAGAGGGCCACTAGAGTGACTTGTTCCTCGTCCTCCCTGACCTTGCACAGCACCTGTGCAAGAAGGCTCACTGGGGGAACTATAAGCCTTTTATCTGGGTGTGCATGTGTGTGTGTTCATTGTGGATGTGTAATGTTCTCGTCCTTTAATCTCTCTCTCTCGTGAGACTTGCGCAGCCCCGTGGGCCAGCTGTGTGCCGGCGCGTCTGCCCCGAGGGGAGTCTCCATTCGGGTGTACCAGAACGGGAAGTGGGAGATCTCTCAGGAGGCGAAATAGATCTCTCAGGAGGGGCCTGGCAAACTGAATTGCATAACCGAGTCGAATGGTCCTGGCCAGCTAGCATGATGGATTGTGAAGTGAAAGCCATGCGTCCAAATTCCAAGCTAGGGGCACTAAGGGGACAGTGGAGAGCAGGGCGCTCAACGCAGGGGCTCAGAGCTAGGCCCGGGTTGAGGCAGAGTTGTGCGTGTCTTAGCCACAGGAGGACACCCTCGGCGAGCAGATGGAGCGTGGCCCTTGGCGGCAGGTTTATGGCGGATGTGTGAAATGGCTTCTGTCTTCTTTTCCACCGCGGAGAACTGCTGGGCGAAGTCCTCGATGGTGTTGCCGAAAAGACCGAACTGGGAGACAGGCGCGTCGAGGAAGCGTGTCTCTTGTCTACTTTGCGCATCTTGACCAAGTTCAGCCACAGATGACATTCCTGAACCACGAGTGTGGCCATCGCCTGCCCGAGTGACCGCGTTGTGACCTTTGTGGCCCTGAGGGTGAGGTCGGTCGCTGAGCGCAGTTCCTGCAGCACGTCGGGATCAGGACTACACAAGTGCAGATCTTTAAGTGCCTTGTCCTGGTGGACTTGCAGGAGGGCCATGGCATGCAGGACGGAAGCGGCCTGTCCGGTGGTGCTGTAGGCTTTGGAGGTCAGTGAAGATGTCATCCTACAGGCCTTGGAGGAGAGCACAGGGTGACCCTGCCAGGTGGCGGCGTTCTCAGGGCACAGGTGGACCGCCGTGTACCCATGGGCTGCTCCGCCGTCAAGGGTAGTGAGAGCGGATGTGCGAGAAGTTTGGTGACGGGTGGAGAAGGGTGTCCTCCACGAACTCGTCAAGTTCCTCGTCAAGGAAGAAAGGAACTGGGGGGGGCACGGCTGTGAAATAACTCTTTAAAGAAATAACTCTTTTAACTGCGCTGTCAAAGCACCCAGGGGCAAGCTGCACTGCCGTGTAGAGAAGGGAGAAAGCCGCCGATGTGTGCCATAGATCCAACAGCAATCGCTCAGAGATGAGGGGAACAGTTTGTGACTCGCAGCTCACTGCATACCGGAGCAGTAGGGCCACTGCCAGGGGTGGAGGAATGTCCCCACGCGTCGCCAGGAAAGCAGAGGGGCGTTCTGTCCGCTGAGGGTCAGAGGTTGACTCCGGTTCGCCCGGAGAGAAGCGGCTGTTGTCTGCCGGAGAGTGTGGAGGAGTGTTCGAGGACCACTCGATGGTACATCAGAGAACCTGTGAGTGAGCTTTTTTCTCTCTCTCTCGCTCTTTCGCACCGTCTTGGCCTTTTCCCTCTCCTATTTTGTTCTTTTGTTGTTGTTTTCCCCTCCTGTCTCCTCCCAGGTCAAGGAAGGCGGGGTTAACCAGCCGGCAGACGGGTCGTAAAGCACGCCCCTCCCCAGGGAAAGAGAGGGGGGGTGTACGTCATGCCGGTGGAACCCTGGCCTGAGGGCTGGTTCTCGCCTCCTCCTTTCCCATCCTAACCCTGTGTTACAACATCCATCAAGAGACAAATTATATTTTAGAGGCTTATTTTTAGAGGTTTTTGGTCCAATATGTAGTACCTCTGTTTTGCTGGAATTGAGTAGATGGAAATTTCTGGCCATCAAATGTTTTATTTCATTGATACACTCTGCTAATTTGGAGAATTGTGAAATCTCATCAGGTTTTGAAGAAATATAAAGTTGGGTATTGTCAGCATAACAGTGGAAACTTATTCTACAATTCCTGATAATATCTCCCAGGGAAGCATATACAAGGAGAAAAGCAGAGGTCCTAAAACTGATTCCTTTGGCACTACATATTTTACTTTTGTTTGGTTTTACATTTCCTCATTTACAAAGACAATGTGGTAGCGGTCTTTTAAATAGGAACTAAACCATGCTAATACAACTCTACATATGCAACACAATTCTCTAGCCTATTCAAGTGAATGTCGTGATCTATCATGTTGAATGCAGCACTAAGATCTAAAAGCACTAGAAGAGAAATGCAGCCGTGATCAGATGATAAGAGCAAGTCATTTGTAACCCTGATAAGTGCAGTCTCTGTACTGTGATGAGGCCTAAATCCTGACTGAAATTGTTCATATATACTATTTCTCTGTAGAAATGAACATATTTGGGAGGATACTACCTTTTCTAGTATTTTCGACATAAACTGGATATTTGAAATCGGTATATAACTAGCCAGTTCTCCAGGATCAAGTTTTGGCTTCTTAATAAGCGGTTTGATAACTGACATTTTAAAGTTTCTTGGGACATGACCTAAGAATAGCGAGGCGTTAATAATATTAAGAAGAGGTTCTGAAATTACAGGAAATATCTCATTTAAGAGCTTAGTTGGTATTGGATCTAACAAACATGTGGCTTTTTATGTTTTGATAAGGTTTGTTAGCTCTTCATGTCATATGACAGCGAAGGATTGAAGTTGGAAAATTATTAGACACTGTTTTCTGAAGTGCTATGACAGATGATTACATAATTCCAATTTTATTTTTTGATTATTAAAAATTTATCTGTAAAGAAATTCATGAAGTCATTACCCCTGTGCTGCGACGTAATATCTGGTTCTGTTGTGGCTTCATTCCTTACCAATTTAGCCACAGTACGGAATAAACACCTACGATTGTTGTGGTTATTTTCTATGAGTTTACTAAAATATGCTGACCTGGCAGCTTTTAGTGCCTGTCTGTAGCTACAGACACTACCCTTCCATGCACTGCAAGATACTTCTAATTTTGTATTCTTCTACATGCGCTCCATTTTCCGAGCTGATCTCATGAGAGCATAAGTGTGATCATTGTAACATGGTGCAGGGCTTATTTCTTTAATTTTGTTTAATCAAAGGGGTCGACACTATCAAGAGTGCTAGAGATGACTGTATTTATATATTTTTGAAGATTTTCTAGGCTTTGTGGTTTACTGATTGTATAAGATAGATCTGGAAGATTATTAGTGAAGCTATCTTGTGATTGAAAGAATAGTTCTACCTGCACGATAGTGTGGTTAAGTAATATTAGCTGAACGCCGCATACAAGAGTCGAGGTAATGATCCGAGATGTCATCGCTCTGCTGCAGAATTTCTATATTGTCAACATCAACACCATATGACTGAATTAAATCTAGCGTATGATTATGCCGATGAATTGGTCCTGTTACATTTTGTCTGACTCCAAGAGAGTTGAGAATATTGATAAATGCTAATCCCAATGTGTCATTTTCATTATCTATGTGAATGTTGAAGTCACCAAACATTAGAGCTCTATCGACAGAAACTGCAAGATCTGATAAAAAATTAGCAAATTCACCAAGGAAATCAGAATAAGGCCCGGGTGCTATATACACTGTGTTACAGATACCCAGACTCGGAGTTAATGTTCAACCCGGAGGTTAAGTTTATTGAACAGATGTAGAATGGTGTATGACGGAGCAAAGATGTCAGGATGAAGTCGTCGGAGAGTGGGCGAGTGGAGCGTGGAGACTCTGAGGCGTTGGAGAGTAAATCTTGGAAGATAGGAGCTAGGAGATTCTAGGACGATGGAGAGGAGTAACAGGGATTTCGTCAATAGCGTTAAACAACGTAGAGACAGGTAAGTGAGTCGGTAATCGAAGTCGAGACCAGACAGAGAGTGAAGGGAGAGTGGAGCTTATATGTTGTGGAGCTGATTGAAGAGGAGACGAGTTGCAGGTGTGGATAATTAATACTCAGATGGGTTGAGGAGTGTTAGTGCTGGGAGTTTCAGGTAGAACTGTGACACACTGTAGCATGGGTAAAAGACGACATTGTTTTTTAATTTATATCTGACAGTGTCACATTAAGCATTATTAGTTCAAAAGACTTACATTTATATTCTGTCCTCTGAGTAACACCAAAAACTGTAAATTGTAGCAATACCTCCTCCTCGACCCTTAAGACGAGGCTCATTTTTTTAACAATAACCTGGGGGAGTAGATTCATTAAAACTAATATATTCATCTGGTTTAATACAAGTTTCAGTCAAACAGAGCGCATCCAAATTATGATCTGTAATAAATTAATTTACAATTAGTGCTTTTCTAGAAAGAGATCTAATGTTTAGTAGCATTATCTTTATTTGATGTTTATCTTTATTTTGTTTGTTCAAGTTTGACCTTAATAAAAACATTTCAAATTATTTAGTGAGGGTTTTGTGGTTGGTAGTTCGAGGAGCAAACACAGTCTTTATGATATATATATATAGGGGATACTGTATCTATATGTTGTAGTTTATGTGACCTGTGTGACGTCTCAAGGCAACTAGCAGATGTTCGGATTAACCAGTTTTGTCTGCTTCCTGACCTGGGCCGCAATTAGTCAAATACTATCACTATTACGACTATGAGCCAAATTACTAGAGAGGAGAGCAGCACCTTCCCTGGAGGGATGGTTAATTGTGTATAAATCCTATTCTATTCTCCAGTGATCTACTGGTGAAGCCGGACATCGCTAGTGCAAACATGAATAACAATTTTCGAAAATCTACGTTTAGCATTAGCTAGCACTTGTAAATTTGATTTTATGGTAGACTCTCTGGCACCCGAAATGCAATTAACAATAGTGGCTGGAGTCTCTATTTCCACATTCCTTACAATAGAATCACCAATAACAAGGGCTCTTTCAACATGATTCTCAGTGGGTGCATCACTGTGTGGGGAGAATCGATTCTGCCTAGTTGGGAGCAGAATTTTAAGCATTTGCAATCAAACTGTCAGAACAAATACACAGAACAACTAAGGGTCCATTTGGAGTGTGGATTGCTTACATAGCACTATAACAGTACATTTCATTAATAATAATCACCCAACAGTCATATTTCTATGAATCAGAATTTATCAAAAAATATAAAAACTGGATCAAATGTTATATACAAAAAAGAATGAAAACTTTGTCAAAGAACCAGTGTCCAGTGTTCACTTGCAATGGTAGTCCCAAAAGCAGTTCCTTTCCCCTGAAAAGCAGAGACGGAGATTGCACTTCCTGCAGAACATATTAGAATATCCTTTTTTTCTGTGTTTGCAGCGCCCTCTTGTTGTCTTCACCGGGAAATGTGCAACCATGTCCCAGCGCACATCCGTTGGTGGTTCACATGACCTCTTGGTTGGGACCCCATTTGGTGGACCCCCATAAGCTGAGGATGGTCTCTGCTGAGCAGTCACAGGTCTCTGAGGTGTCACTGTTATGGATGTCAAAGGGCTGCCACTGGCTGAAGATGGCCGACCTCTCCTTGGTGTGTTGACAGCTGTGTTTGTCAGGATAAGAGCGGATGCTAGTTGTGCCTGAAACAGTCTTCTGTTCAGCATATTTTTCTTGGGAATATTGAGAGCTTTGGAGTCCCATTTGTAGAGGAGCCAGGCATTGATCACAAGCAAGGATAATGGTGTGCCAGAAGATGTAACTGTACCAGCGGCGCGATTTCATGGGGAACTTATATTTGGCTGCAAATGAGTCCAGTAAATCCACACCGCCCATGTATTTGTTGTAAGCACCCACAATGTAAGGTCTCTCAACTTCAGTGTAGGATTTGGTGGCTTTATTCCAGCATTGAATCTTTTGCATGAGTTCAATGCCAGCAAAGGATGACACAAGTGTGACTGCCCTGTTGTCATACCATTTGACTGCACAGATGTTGTGGTTTGCCTCCACTCTGATGTCAAAGCCTCCTCTTCAATATCTTCTCATCTTCAAGGTTACAGTTGGGTAAGACACTTGCCAGGCTGTTCCCAGATAATGAATTCCACGAGCAAGGAGCTGAACTACTAATGGGACACAGGTGAATTAGTTGTCTGCGTAGACCTTGTAGTTCTGACCTTCTGGAAGCGTGGAGGCAAGCTTCATCACAATGCCACCTGACATTCCAAGTTCAGATTTGGCTTGTTTTCCATCGACACTGCCTTGGTACACATCAAAGTCACAGAGCATGCCAGCGATGACAGTTCTTACCCACAATTTGAAGCCCCATGGGTGAGGTTTGCCTTGCATATACTGCTTAATTCCACTGAATTTCCACTTGAATGGAATCATCATCTCATCCACAGAGTTGTACTCTTTGGGTACCACCTGCAGGCATTTCTCTCTGAATGAATCAAGCCATGGTCTGAGTTTCCACAGTTTGTCTTTCTTCATGCTCTCTGGCATTGTCAGATTGTTGACAAAATGTAATGATGTCAGCAAAGATTGGAACCTGTGCAGTGACATCACATCAGAAACAGGGGTGTACCGCTTGTCTGACTCCCAGTAAATACGGACACCAGGACATCTTCAGGTACATGCCAAACATCTGTTCAATTTCCTTGGTGTTTGTGTTTATAGTTGTTCCAGTCTTTTGAAAACTGTACTGATTAGTGTGTTCCGTCAGAGCCCGAAACATATCTTCTGACACAAACATCTGGAAGTACTCCAGTGGTGTGTGGAGGGAAACATCATCACTGGTCTCGTCCGGACCAGAGAAATCAATATTAGGACTGATGAAATCCTTTTTCAGCCAGCAATACCGGTCCCGGGGCATAGTCTGTTTAGTTGGTTGGCTTGGTTTGGTTGACTTGATGTCCTCATCATCAGCTGGACAATCAGTGGGTCTCTGATTCTCTTTGTCCACTTCCTCAACATTTTCAACCACCTCCTCATTACTTGAATCACTGGTGTATGATTCAATGTCAACATCACTCTCTCTGTTTTGGATAGCATCAATTACATCTTGCACAGTGCAGTACACAACTCTCCTTGCTGGTGTCATTCTGAAATGGAAATAATAGTTTGAGTATGTTCAAATATAACTAATTCCAATGCAAATGTGTCCTATTTATACAATACATTCCACTGAAGTCACACAATACTGTCTGGCTAGCCTAATGTGCTCTCTACTTAACAATCTAAAAGGAATATACAAACCCCCAGACCTCATAAATCCATTCCAGAACATTCACACCTGTCCCTGAACAATGCACCAAACATGCAACCCCCACATTCCAAAATATTTGCACTTGTCCCTGAATAACCATTCTCCAAAGCATTCCACAAACAGTATCTGCCTTGTGCAACAAGCAGATATTTGGGCAAACAAACAAAGTCCAGATAAAAAAACAGTTAACTATATTTGACTGCTAACAGTAATAACATTGATTTAGAATTATTCAAATCTGGTCTAAACTGAAAATTATAACAAATAACACATTTATAAAAAAAGAGTGAATCATCAAATACATTGTATTTCTGTAAGTATTTTTCCTATATGTGAACATTTGAGAAGTGTAATGTCTCCATGTAATGTGCAAGGTGCACATGCTATTTTGACTACATTATATTTCACCCAACGTTATAAAGTTTCAACAACGACATTACAAGCTGAAAATAAAAGTTGCATGCATTCCACAATAACTTAAAATATGTAGCTCATGTAAATACTAACAATCACAAAAAAAAAATATTTCAGAGATTTTACTTACTTCAATGTTGATACATCCAGTCGAATGAAACAAGGAGATGCGCATCCAGGAAAGTTTGCAGGTGAAATGAGTTCAAGGCCTTATGGCCAGACCTATTTACTCATTTACTATCCAATGGCATTGTGATCCAAGACAATAGGACCCATTGGCTATGTAAATGTGGTCTTTAAAAAAAAAAAAACATTTGCGTTTTTGGAGAGTTAAAAGTGATGTTGTGATTTTACAACAACGGATCTTACAGGTGTAGGGCCTTGCCCCACTAAAAATGGCAGCAGAGACAGCATGGCCCTTTGTTCTATGATCGAAGGGGGGGACATTGAACTCGTTTTCCCAGAATTCTTCACAGCCGGACGGGAAGTCCCGCCCATGGACTCAATCTCAAATGTCATTGGTCAAAAGTGGCCTATGACCGATGATGTCATCTTCTTAACAAAACTAGTGCTCATATTTGATTTTGCACTCTCTGCTTACAGGCTCACTGCCTATAACTGCATGAGCTGCGCTCTAAAGAGACATATACACAAAGGAATTTCCCTCCTTCTGGACAAAGAGAGACCACATTTTTCTAACCTCACCATTTGGCTACGGTAGAGTAAGATTAACTTAGCTTTGTTCCAGTTGTGTAGTATTACAACCGGTACATTGCATTTTCACTGAGACAATGGTGAATTTGTTTAGAAAACGGAAAAGGCAACCAGCTTCCCTTTTCAATCGTTTTCTATCAACGTTGACTACCTCCCTGCATTTTCTCTCCATCACTGGACCCGAGAAATAATGCAGAGACACGTCTTTTCGCTGACGAGCGTAAGACAAAGCACCAAATCCAGATCGTTTTCTCCTGACCGCTCAACGCAACAGGAATTCAACGGACAACCCTGCTGAAATCACACAGGATTTCCTAAGTAAGGCTTGATAACTGGGCAGATTTAGTTTAGAAACTGTGACCTTTCTTATAAAGCTAAATCATATATTTGATCGCTGAATGTTTGATGTTTTTGTTTACATTTGTATGTTAAACTACGATCGCTGATTGCTGTTTTTGATTTATGAGATTGTCATTTTTGGGTGAAATGTTATTTGATTGAGTGATCTGAACTAATGATTCAATCGCGCTGTTACCAGCATGTATCCTCTGTTAGATTGCATGAACCCATTTGTTCGCTCTTTCTCACACTCACTGAAATGCACAGAGCAAGCAGCACCACGGTTTATGTTCGAATCAGGCTGGTGTTTTCCAAATTCTCCCGCCTGTTTTGTTCAGTTTCTTTGTGTGTCTGCTCATTACCACCCACACGTGGCATAAGCTCTATTGTTCTGGATCTGATCCAGCCATCTTTTTTTCCCTATACCTTCAAATAGTTGTTGGCTCCACCCTTTTCGATCTAATCCTCCATTTGGAGACTAGTTTTCATTTTTTAATTCAGTTTGCCATTTTGGAACCTAGTTCTCAATGTTGGAACTGATCCTCCATTTTGAAACTGGCTCCACACGTGGAGTTTATTCCACCATTTTGTGGCTTTGTTACCGAACCAAGACACACACACATACACACATACACTAGCCACATAGCTCCACAATTTAGTAAGGATATCCATTTTTTGTTTTTGTATTATATTCATCTAGTATTGGTGTTCATTGCTGTTTGATTATAATAAATTTTGTTATATTATAATAAGTACTCCTAGTTGTTTGTTTGAATATTGTGTTTAAGCCAGCCTCTGCCACGTCAAGAACTCCTGTATTACTTCAGGATCGTTAAATTGTTGTTGTTAGAAGCCAACTGTAACCAGATTACTGTTGGATTCGTATGGCAATAATTCGAATAGCTTCTTCCCCTTTTTGATTATCAATCAAAATACTCAATCTTCAGGGTAGAATTTTATGAGACTTGATCAGTTACCTACTATCATTTTTCTCTGGTAAAAGAGTGGTGCCCCAAATATAGGATTTAACGAATTAGATTCTATTATTTAATTTAATTATTAATTATTAATTATATCTGATAGTGAAACTGATCTAAACAACCTGTGCACCCTACACAGGTTAAAATATATATATATATATATATATATATATATATAAACTAGCATGCTACAAACACAGACTCGAGCTAGGAGCCAGCAGCAACAGGTAACATACACGCAGATGAAACAGTAGAAAAGAGGAAAAACTTGAAACATCCGGTAAAATGACAAAGGATAAAATTATGAACATATGAGAATAAGAATAAGCAATGCTAAGCAAGGTAAGCAGCCTAAGCAGACTACAAACAATTGTGCAGCATGCCATCCATGGAGTGTCAAACGTTATTTTTCATTAGATTGGTGTGATTGTCGAGGGCTTTTGAGATTATCACTCTTGGCAGGAGCTCCCCTTAGCATCAGAAAATTACGGAGTGTTGAAGTAACAGACTTGAAAGATAACATTTGAAAAAAAGATTTAGTGCTAAAGAAATGAATTTTCATTTTGAAACATATGTATACAATCATGAATAATCACATAAGATCGGGACTCTAGTCATATCAGTAACCTTATAAAAGCTGTTTTATTCTACATGGGTCAGGGGTGCCCTAACGGGGGCAGCAATTTTAGAATCTTATGACCAGCTGAATATTACTCACTTAATCTCATTAAATGTCTTGTTATTGGACATTTTCACTCTTGGATTAAATTAATCATGGCTAATTGTATATTGTAAATTTCTACAATTGCATCTGTAACTAAAAACAATTGATTTTGAATGATGCTGCATCTGCACCACTTGGTGTCACTCTAAGTCCAAGATAACACGAACAAAAGTTACTGAATGCACCTTTAAAACCACCTGTCAACTTTGGTCAATTTTAATATATAATGGACAATTAGCGAATTAGATAATCTTTAGACAACCAGTGAGTTTGGTGAATGTGGTGATTAAGGTATTTGTGCATGGTTTTGTTGCCCAGAGCAACTGCATCTTGCATTTGCTTTCCTTAAAATGTATCATGCTTATCACGAAGACATCCATTATATCATTCCCTCACACACTAACACCTTCTAACAGTCTGTCATCTTGCAGTAATGACATTTACACTTCAGAGATTTTCATGTCTAACATATTTCAAGACATTGCACCTACAACTCTCACTGCGGAGACATTTTTACAATAGTAGGGAAGTAATCTTTCCTTTATTCGCATAACAGGGTCCCATGTTAGAGATAAAATCCCACATCTGTCTCTGTAAGCTTTTGTGGCAGATTTGTGCAGAGTTTAAATGCAACTAGAACCCACAATATACAAAATATGCACATCCAAATTTGTGAGAACCAGAGTATGTGAGCAGAGTGGGAGTGGAGCGGCATGATTTTGTTTGGAGCGAGGAGCGGGTTTTTAAAAAATCGTAGCTTTGTTGTTTTCTCTCGCTCCAAGAGCTCTCCACTATTGCTCTATCGCGAGCAAAACACATGTTAACTGACCTTAATGCAATAATTCAGCACATTTTAAGCAGTGTTAAACACTATTGGCATGAAGAAAATATGGAATTTCTGACATAACCAGAAAGAATGTGATAAAAATAATACTAATTTAAAATATGCAAATATATAATTTAAAACCTCCAGTGCGAAGGTTACTTTCGCTTTCTGTTTTCACGCTCCCTATTATTGAGTTAAGCTTGCGGTAAAGCTTGACTTAACTACATGCTTGTGTCTTGTCTCTTTATTCTTATGTCAACTGGCATATAGTGAAAATTAATGATGGGATGGCGAAGGAGAACATGAGTGGGGAGGTGATTGCCACGATCAAATATTTGTTGTGAAATCCTAAAAAGACGTGTCACAAAAATAAGATGATAATCCGTTCACGTGGAGAGAAAATCTAGAGGTCAGTAATGCATATATCCCCTATTAAATATTTTGAATAATCATATCAACATTCAAATCTAATGCATCTCTATCTTAACTGTAGGCTATTATGTCCTGCATTAAATAGAATTGAACATTTAATGACGCAAAACACCAACTGAACTAATCAACATGTTAATATTACGTAGTTTGATATTAATCGTTCTCCATCTAAATTTATTTTAGTGCCGTAGGCTAATTTATGTATTATACATTTGCAGATGAAGAAGCTTAGCAAATGTGAATAGAGGAAAAAAAGTGTATAACATTCTGAGAATGTATTTTTATTTATTTTTTTTCACAGAATTATATGGCAAGGTTAATTAAAAGAAGTGCAATAATATAAAATAATAGGCAATAATTAGGCATAGCCCTAATAATGTGTGTTTTTTTTTTTATTATTCATTTGATTTAATTTAATGTTTTGTTGTTGTTTTGGTAATTTATAAAAAAAATTGTTTGGTAATTTATATTTTTAATATAATGTTTATTTGTGCTTAGCAATTAATTCAATTGATCAAACCCAGAGATTGCTGCCGATATGTTTCAAAAGTAAGCTAAAAAAATTATTTAAATTTAGTCTCGGGCTAATGTTAGTGTTCTAATAAAGCATATTGTAGCTTTTCTTCTAGTATTGTGCATTTATTTTTCATTTAATGCACCTTCTGCAAGGAAGGTTTTGATATTAAAAAGCACACAAAAATAACTTTACAGTGAAGAGGTAGTTGGGTGCTAATTTTGCCAAGGAACGAACATGGAGCGGGGTTTCTCTAACCAAGGATCGCGGAGTGAGGAGCAGGAAATGGATAACCCGGAGTGGAGCTGGAGCGGAGTGATTAAAGAATGCTTTGAGCGTTGAGGGGAAATTTTTGCCGCTCCACTCCACTCACATACTCTGGTCCGAACTCAGGTCTCTTTTCACATTTAATATTTTTTTCTTCAATAAAATTTGTCTCATGGTTCTGAATTAAATACAATATAAAGATACATTTGAGTCATCAGCGTAAGTGTCACTGTAAGAGGCCATTCACAACAGACACATTCTTGCGTCCTTATGCACGGTTACTGCATATGATTGTTTCACTATGTAAACATGCACTAGAAATGTGTTTGACCGTTACAATGTGCCTCACTGTTGTTCAGCGTCTCGTGCATGAGCTTCTCTCTGTAGTAAACAGCTACTGTATGTGAAATTATTTATGTTATCATTTATTAGGAACATATAGAATACTTACATTGGACTTAATACATAATCAGTAGTGTTTCACATTTGCAAGTTATGTCAGATTGCTTTCATGATCATTTTTAACCATATTGGAGACCACATGGACCACACCCAAACTACCATTTCCAGTGGACTAATGTCGGTTTGCAGGTGTGCACTTGTGCTGTACAGGAAACAGCTTTCCCACCAATCAACATGTAAATCAACATGTAGATTGCAAATATTTAATGATATTACAGTAGATGTGATCTACACCAGCGATTCTTTTGTATTATGTTTTAATAGACTTTTAACAGTGTTAATTCATTTCCTGAAATAGTTTTTCATTTCTTCACAATAGTTTTTGCATTCCTCCACAAAAAAATTGCAAAGCCTATACATTTTGCATTCCTTAACAATATGTTTTACATTGCCTCACAATAGTTTGTGTTTCATTGCAATACATTTTCCATTCGCTTTTGCATTCCCTTGCAATAATATTTATCCATTCTTCGTGAAAATTAAACATGGTTTATCATTTTTGTGTAGAGGGAACACAAAATAATAGCAAATTATCAAAAAACTCATAGCAAGGGAATACAAAAGTCTTAAATTCCCTTGCTGTCATCTAAGGGGCTGCATATGAAATAGACTTGTTTCTAGAAGTTCTAAAATAATGTTATTACTCACATGGCATTTACTGCTAAATTGAATGACTAAATTTGTTTCTGGACCTAAGTGCCTATGAGCTAAGATGGTAGGATGAATGGCTGTATGGCCAACTGTAAACTGCCAATGTGAATGCTAATAAAAATCTCTCTCCAGGAATACCTGTATTAGCACTCCTTGCATCAAGCAGACTCAAACAGCACCAAAGGCTTTGGTGTCAAATCCTAAGAGCATCCTAATAGCACCTTTGCAAATTATAGCAGAAGACATTGGGTCTCAATCACTAATAAATGCATACAAGTTGCATACTTATGATTAATAAAAGGTGTGTAGGCACATAAACATGTCATTACCCTTGTTCTTATGTTGATGAATTCATATTTTTATAAATGTTTGAGCACTCACAGTGTGATTTTGATAAAACATGACCAAATAATCTCCATTCTGGAGCTTACCATACACCCTCCGCAGTAGTTATTCTTTACTCTCTGGAAACCTATAACACTTTCTGCACTTTCAACCGAGAGCTTGAGGGGGACGATCTGTGAGTAAGTTAAAGTGAGCCAGTTGAAACATTAAAAACACATTAAACACCTTTCATATAGGCCTAGAATTCTCGACTACATGTGATCGGTTGCATTTCTATGCAGAACCTATCCCAGATCGATCCCTTTTGTAACTGTGAAATAAGTAAGACTTTTTATAGGAGTCACTAAGTTATTCAATGTTTTATAATGATTATAATATATTGGTTGTTTTTCAACATCCACTTGGTCAGGGAGTCTTTAGAGTCAGTATTGATGTTTAAACTGAAAGAATACATTAAAGCAGTCAATGTGGGATCTCACTGACTTTGAGGTCTCCTCACTTAAGCCCTTTGTGTCTCCGTGTCTAAACCCAAACCCTCAGGCCATTTCACACTGACAGACAGAGAGAGAGAGAGAGAGAGGGAGAACTTGTTTGAAATGCAGGTAAAGCACCTGTCAGTGTGTTGGGGAGTACTTGTCCTCTATGACCTCAGACAAGTTGTAGCATTCAAACCTACTCAGTTTGGCTTTTCTCGTGAAATAGAGTTCGTTTGATCAAGATGCAATAGTGTTACTGGCAGAGATGGGCAGTATTTCAGATACATGTATTTGAAATACACATATGAAATAAAAAACACTATTTTGTACTTCATATTTGAAAGTTTTAGAATGATTTTTAAGTTTGAATACATTTAAGTTTGGTATTTTGAAATGACATAAAATACTTTGTGCCAGTCAACCTCTTTATTAGGCTACTGATTTCCTGTATCAACTAGTTCAGGAATGCCCCCCAACCCCAACTTTCATACACACAAACTGCAGATGTCAAAGAAAACAGCTCTTTCTAGAATTGGGTAAGCAAATGTTCTGCGTTCTTGCAAGGAAATATGGAGTAAGATAAGGTGAGAATGTGATGGTCGATTCTACTTGTTGCAAAAAACAATAATTGCTATCAAATGTTATTTAATTTCCATTCAAATATTAAGGTAGCTCTGATACTTCTCATCAGCCAAAGCAATTTGTGTCAACAGTGAGGAAATCAAAACTAGTCAGCAGCCAGCTAGCGAGCTAGTCTAACTATCATTAGCGAGTTTACTATCTATCGTTAGCTAGATCGCTAGCTAACAAGCTAAACTGGAACATCATTCCTTTTTCTTCAGTTAACATGAAGGAATAAAAGAGCACTGGCAAGGGGAAACTAGCGTTAGCATTATAACTGGACATTAGTGCTAGCCAGTCAGTATTGCTAGCTAATTGGTTGTTGATGTTAAGGCAGCGTCTCATTTTTCCAATGATTTTCAGGTGTTAGCTTTATTAACATAATCACGGGCCAGGCAGAGGGAGACACAGCATGGATTTGCATTGCTCAGTGGGAGGTGTTAAAGGTGTTGTTAGCTATTGTTTCATGGAAAAGTATGCAAAAAGTTTCTCACTGCCATGGTCCTGTCACTCGGTCAGTCTTATTTTTTGTGTGGCAGGATCGTGACATCATTGTTCTGTGCCTGTCTTGCGATCTGTCTTCTGTTCTGAGTGTATAGCTTCTGTTGTGGTTTTCCTGCTGTGCGCTTTTAGGTTAGTCTTGTTTAATGTCTGGAACATGGTGTCTGGATCCTGACTTCCCTGTCTGTTTTGGTTTCGATCTGTGTCAGGATCCGGATACTCATGCTCCATTGTTATTGTATGTCTGTTATTGGCGTGAGTGCATTGGGTTCATGTCATCTTGGTGACATGCACTCATGTCAATCATTTGTGTCTGTCCCTCATGACCACGGACATGCTTCGTGTTGTGTGCCCGGTTGCAATCGGTCTTTATGTTGTGCAGAGCTTCGGTCTGAGGTGTCAGGTTTATTTGAGCGAACTCTCGCACAGCATTGCTTTATTGGTGTTGCTGTGCATTCTCTCATCTTATCTGTTGGATATGGTTAGGTTTAGGTTTATGTTTGTCTGCCCCAGCCCAGACAATATGGGCATCATCTTCTTCCCGTCTCCCAGCCAGCAAGTTTACAGCAACGAGCGGGTGTCCAGCTCAACCAGCTCTATTCCCTCAGAGAAGGGGAGGGGGATGTCAGAGATTTCGCCAGCAGTTTCCTCATTGTGGCAGATGAGCTGGACCTAAGCAAGGCTGTGGTTAAGGATATATTTAAAATCTGCCTTAAGGACCCTCTTGGCTCCTGGGAGCTGGGAAGTCTGAGGTTTCTTTCTTTTTGGGAATTTGTGTGTTACTTTCACCACTGTAAAGGGTTGATAACCCCTGAATATGGGCATTCTCCCTCCTTTACACCCACACTCTCTCAATTAGTCAGAGCCCCAGTCCTCTGATGACACGTAAATGGAGGAAGAACAGCGTGGCCTTGGTCTGCCCAGCCGACTACCAGGAGGCGGCGACTGTGTCCGCTGCTGACTGCCAGGAGGCGGAGGAGCCAGCTGCTGATGGCCACGGAGTGGGAGAGCCTGCAGCTGACCGCCAGGAGACAGCGGTTGTTCCCGCAACAGTGCTTCTGACCGTCCGGAAGAGGAGGAGGAGAAAGGTCCCTGATCTCTTGTCGCTGACAGCTGTCACAGACACAGAGGCCATTCCCCAGTCGCTGCCAGCATTCACGGCCATGGAGGCCATTCCCCCTGCCTTGTCAGCACTCACGGCCATGGAGGCTGTTCCCTTGCCACTGCCAGCACCCATGGCCATGGAGGCAATTCCTACTTCCTTGTCAGGGCTCATGGCCATGGAGGCTGTTCCCTTACCACTGCCAGTACCCACGCCCATGGAGTCCGTTCCCCAGTCTCTGCCAGTGCTCACGGCCACAGAGGCTGTTCCCCCTTCACTGTCAGCACTCATGACCACAGAGGCCATTCCCTCTTCCCTGTCAGTGTTCACAGAAATGGAGGCTGTTCCCCAGGCACTACCCGCATTACCGATCACTGTGGCCATCGACGAGCCTGTCCTGTTCCCTGTAGTCATCAATTCTGTCCAGTTCCCTGATGCCGTCAACTGGCCTTTCCAGTTCTCTGGGGCCATTAATGAGCCTGTCTAGTTCCGAGATGCTGTTGACAAGCCTGTCTGGTTTTCTTAGGCCGTTGATGAGGCCGTTGATGATCATATTCTCTATAGTCATAGAGTCTGTCCTGTTCTCTGGCGCTGTCGACGCACCTGTCCTGCTCCCTGTGGTTGCCTTGCCATCTGTCCAGTTCCCAGAGGCTGCCGTTCAGTTGGACCCCCCTCCCAGTCCTACTCAGCGCCCACCACCGTGCCCGACCATTGCCCTTTGGCCGCCCAAGTCCAGTCTGACCACTTTACATTGGCCACCCATGTCCAGTCTGACCAATGTCCAGCAGCCACCCAATCCCAGTCTGACCACTGCCCAATGGCCGCCCAAGTCCAGTCTGACCACTGCTCAATGGCCACTCGTGTCCAGTCAGACCCCTGTCCAGTGGCCATCTACGCCCAGTCAGACCCCTGTCCAGCAGCCAGAGAGACTGTTGTTTGTGAAAATCCCAGGAGATCAGCAGTTACAGAAATACTCAAACCAGCCCATCTGGCACCAACAATCATCCATGCGGTTATATAATCAGCCAATTAGCACTAGATGGCCGTCTTTGATCATTTTGATGCGTTTCCGCTGCATTTTATGAGCGGTACAAGTGCAACTTTTAAAAACGTGTCTCATTCTAATGCTGCCACTGACTGGGAGAAACACATTCCATTCTGTTTGTAAACAAACATGGAAGATGTGAGATGTGAAGACTAGCATCTCTGCTTTGACGTGTTAATGCCGATGAAGCACCCAACATCACTATGGGTTGTATTACGTTTGCGTATTCAAAACATTTCTGCATGAATGGAAGTGTTTTCGCCTCAGATCACCATGGACTGCTAGTGAACGAGTCACAATATGATTCAAGTTTTGAATGAATTAAAGATGGGGCAGTTAAAAACTCTACTGGAGCTGACTCAAAACAGTAAGTGAACAGTTTCATTTGCAAATATTTCAAATGTCAGGACTGTTTTATGTTAAGGTGACACTTGTATTCGGATGCAATGTATTGGGTGTACATCATGTGTAAAGCCTGAAATTTAGTTTTATAATGTTTTGGAGCTTGTTGTTCATTTTCTGCCGATTGAGTTTCAAATATTTGAACAGTGGGTGTTTACATTGAAGTCTTAAAGGGCCAAATAGCATAAAACTGAGTGTTTCAGACAGAGGGGCCGAGACTGGGTGGACAATGATAATAAATTATTAAATTCTGTTTTGGTGCAAAAAACTTTACTAACATTATAAGTGGACCTCAGGGAAGATAAATAAATATAAAAATAGAGTATGTAAAGACCATTTTAAAACTCAATAGAGCATTAACATTTTTTATTTAAGTGTTTACCAAGTCAAAATAGAACAACCCAACATAATTTTGGTATTGTGTTGTGTCGGCTCTTGATCTCCAATGTAGAATCTAGGTCCTAAAGCAAAACTATTTGTGAATCACTGCTGATATTCGGCTCTGTATTTTGTAAAAACATTTTTTAGTAAATTCAATATGTATCAAGAACAACCAATAAACAATATGTTTTTTTACAGAATTTATTAATCTTAGGTAATGTTAGTTAATAAAAATACAATTGTTCATTGTTATTTCAAAGTGCATTAACTATGCTTAAACTAACATTTAAAAGATATATTAAAATTGGTTGAAATTAACATTAACCAACATTAATTAATGTTGTAAAGGCATTGTTCATTGTTAGTTCATGTTAACTAATGTTGTTTTCTAATGTTAACAAAAGGAACCTTGTGGTAAAGTGTTACCATTGGACTTAGTATGTCAGTATGTATGTGTATATCAGTATGTTGATGATTATGGAAACATTTTCCAGGAAATTTTTAAAACAAATCTCAAATTGTATTTGCAATTGCATTTTATATTTGTGTATGTGTAACCCACTGATGAATTATTACACTGGAGGAGAATCTATCAGGGTCTAGAATCCCCACAAAATTATGCACACATACATTCCAAATATATATATATATGAGTGTGTGTGTGTGTAAACTATTCTGGAGTTCTGGGTTCTCACAATATTTCTGACTATGATATTCTAAATACAAATACCCAATCAATTAATTGTACTTGCCAAAGTATAGGAATGGTTTAAGACACAAAGATGTAGTATTTTCCAACCGATGGAAAGAATTGGAAGATTGGAGCAGCTTAGCGCTCTTCGCATATATATATATATATATATATATATATATAGATAGATAGATAGATATTTTTTTTCTGCGAATGCACTGGGCCTTTCTTGCACATGGCCAAACTCTCCTGCACTGTTTGCTTCACTTTTGTCAAGTACCCTGCCTCATAATCCACAGCAGTTGATTGTGACTGTCATCACTTCCAAATAAAAACATGCCCTACAGAATAAACTACCACCCACAACACTGATTGTCAGGTGCCTGTGCAAGGCATCGGAAATGCAAGTGCAAAGGGAACTGCGATTCCACTTGAATTTTGGAAGGCTCCATACGGGATGCCAAGGAAGTGAAATAGAAAATGGGTAATTTGCTTTTATTATTTCAATATGACAGGGTCATATCTTGTAAGACAAATGGAGCAAGCAAATGGATTTGCTTTTCCATTTGAAATTTGTCAGACATTGTACATTCCTGTAAATGAAAATGCAAACTGTAAAATGCGATTTGCAATTGCATTTGGATTATGTCAAAATGTATGCATGCAATTTGTTTTTGAAAATTGCCCAGAAAATACTTCCATAGATGATATCAGCTATTTATGAAAAGAAAAAGTGTTTAGAGCAAAGCTTTATCCAGGATACTTGAATACTAACAGGTCAGCGTTACAATATTTTTGTTTCTGTTCCACAGGTTAGATCTGTGCCCTTAACATGCCTGATTCTAAAAACACTTTTGTCACTTTTGTTGGCCATTTACCTGTATTTGCACTGACTACCACCTAATCACCACACTTAATCTTTATTCCACTACTACATGCAATGCTAAAAACAAATGCTTGATTATATCATATACAGTCTAAATCTAGGAAACAGTTCTTTTTGGATTAATTGCATTAATTTCCTTTCTCACAGACAGATCTTACACTCATCAATAAACAGTGATTGAATAACATTATTATATAAATATAGCCAAACTCTCACATAACAGATTGAGGTTGAGGTGTCTAGCGGCAACTCAAGACAAACTGGCTATTAGAATTTTGACACTGGAGTTTGAATGGCTTTTTTTATTATTCCTGGGCACATTTCTATGACCGTACTATTGGACTTTTAAGTGAAAGAAGGAGTTAGAGATGGGCGGCATACAGTGATATGTGACCTTATGACAATCAGCTCACTACTGGCAAATAGTGGCCAATTTTAGAAGTTGCTCCAACCTTGTGAAATGGCTTGACAGATCATGAAATGTCTTTCTTTTTTAGCTTGGCTTACAAACACTTCACATCTCAATAAATAATACCTAAATACCATAAGAGGAATTCAAGAGTTTGCTGTACTATAAAGAAAAAAAAGAACATACTGTAAATGATCCAGAAACAATTGCATGACCGCCTCTACAGCAAAAAAAATAAAAAATAAAAGCTTATATTTACATTATCACAAATTTGGCTAGCCTACTGCAGCTCAGTCAGTGAAGAGAGCAGGACAGATACTATTCCTTCTACAGTTTCAAACATACTCTATATGGATGCAAAGAGCTTGCAATATGGCAATGGGAGAAAGGTGCCTCAGATCGTGCCACCCTGCCTGAGCTCGCAAGATCGCAATAGTAGAAAGGTGCACCAAATCGTGCCACCACGCCCCTGCCCCGAGCTCGCAATACTACGATGGGAGAAAGGTGCCCTGAGTCGTTCCCGAGTCACTACTCAGCCTTAAAGTCTCTATATGGTTAGGATTTATGGATATTCATAACGCACTCTTACATTCTGAACATACTTACATTGATCGGTTTCTCACCCACACCTATCATGCTGCTTCTAAAAACATGGATTTAACCACTGGAGTTATATGGATTACATTTATGCTGCCTTTATGTGGATTTTGGAGCTTCAAAGTTCTGGCCACCATTCACTTGCATTCAGTGGACCTACAAAACTGAGATATTTTTCTAAACATTTCGTAAAATCCATAATTTTGTTGTGTTCGTTGGGGATTTTAAGGGGGGCGCCATGTCGGATCTCGCCTAGGGCACAAAGTTAGCCAGAACCGCACTGAATGGCTGCATTAGAAGGGTTGCACCAGGTACCGTGGGGCAGAAGTGTCAAGTAAACCTAACAATGGACCGTTACATTGAAGTTTTTAAAAAGTTTTTATATACATTAATATACCGTCAATTTTAACCTAAAATATTGATGTTGATTAAAAAAATATAAAGTCAATGGACATATTATTTATCAACCCATTTGTTCCAGGAACGATGTGACAGAATTATTAAATGACTGTATTTGGTCTATCAGCTTCCAGTGCTTTAATTCTCTCCTTCAACAATAGCAGTGATAGCATTAGAAAATGCTTTCAAATCATGTACCGTTTTGGATTATGTTTTGCCATAGTAGCCTACAACAATATGTAGTCTCTTCAGTCTGCAATCAGAACTGTTTTATTCAGTTCTGATGTGTTTCAAGTGACGACTTTCAGAATGCTTAAAAATGTACATGAGAACATGAATGCTTTAAGAGCACACTGTAAGCAAACAACAAAAAAAATACATTTAAACAGCAGGGGGCGCTAGCAGGCCAGAAGTTCTGAATCAAAGCCTGAAGAAGGATGTGTGTAGAACTTTGTATCTCCAAATAAGTTTGAAACCATTGAGAGGTGAGCCAGCACTGAGCATGTATTAGCTACATTAGCAGCTTAGTTGCACCACTGTGGTGTTTGCTTAATAGACAATTTTCACATTGATAATTGTCAATTCTGTTGCTCAACAGAAGAGTATGGTGCAAACGATACCAAGATAATTGGTTAGAATCTAATGGAACACACAAACTGATAAAAGGTATATACTGAATGCACTGTAAATCTCTTGGGATTAAGGTTTCTGCCAAATGTGTATATTTTATGTAATGTTGGTTATGTTCAGAGTTTTAGAAGAACTGGCTAGGCAGGGAAACTAATTAGTAATAAATGAAATCTATAGAACTATCTTTCTGTCTATGTATTTGTGAAATTCTGTCTCTCTGTGCGTTTATCTCTCCAAGTGCCCTTGCTTTCAAAACCTTCACACTGTCAGCAAAACCTTTCAAACCATTTTGCGTAGGATACCTGTTTCTGCTGCCAATTGCCTGTGGCAAAGAGCCCTGAAGGAGGTTCATTAGCACCAATTAAAAGAGGCAGGATTGCAGTTTTGAAGCTGGCTGGTATTCCTGTCACTCCCTAAGCAGATACCTGCCAGGGGTGTTTTCTCAGAGGCAAGAGAGCCAGTATTCTTTCTACAAAAATAAAAAAAAGAAGAAAAAGAGTTAAAAAAAACAAACAAACAAACAAAAAAAAGTCTAACAGTGAGTATATCACAATTTTTTTTCTGAAGTTACAGCAACACTTGTGGATAGAGCAGCATCTATTTTGGTTCGCTCAAGGATATAATAAATTTTGCTCACGTACAAAAGAAATGAACTTGAAATGACTTGGGGGAAAAAATGCATATGGTCTTTGAGTGAGCCAGTGTTTAGTGAACACCCAATTAATTAAATTAAAGCTGCACTTCTGTTCCTACCACAATCATTACACCTGCTGATATTTGAAGTAGTTTGGAAGTACCTTTAGAAATAAAAATGAATTTTACTTAATTTTTCTTTTAAATCTTTTAAAGAACCTTTATTACATGAGTTATACTTTTCTTATACTATTAATACATTAATTTAAATCAGCATTGGAATTTGTCACAGTAGTAAAATTTGTTGTAAAATTTACAACAAAAAAAAAAAAACATAAAATTAGGGATGTACCGATACTGGTATTGGAATTGGGTCTGATACCATGCTCATGTACTGTACTTGTACTCATACTCATAAAAATGCTCCAAAAGAAAAAAACGATACCATCTGACATATTAATGTCATTACGTTAACTTTCATTACGTAAAAATCACATCATGGCCTTGTAAGATTATTTACCAGGAAAAGCTGCGATATCTTGTAATAAATATATAGCTTGCATGTGCAGCACTTTAAATGTGAGTGCTAGTGAATGTCTAAAGCCGGTGTTGTGCAGCCATAAAGACACAAAGTGCTAATATCTTTTAGAGATCCTTGACTCATACAGGGAAAACACAATCATGAGCATCGTTTGTTGCAGATGACAGAAGGCAGAGCACTAATTCACTTTTTAGCATGAGGACATACAGACTACATATTTATTTCATTAAATAGCAGCCTTTTGCATTAATAATTTTTCAATCTTTGAGTCACGTAGGGACCGACTTTTCCGGAGTGGGAAGCTACTGTCAAAACAACACAAAAACACTTCAGAATAAATGCTCAGCCAAAATAAAAGCTAAATTTAATTAAGGCTTAAACGTACACTGTATAAAGACTACTGTATAGTTATGTAATTTTAATGATCATAAAATCATTAATAATTGTATTATATTTAAGCAATATCTCACATCTGTGATGCTCTGTTACGCAGCAATTTATTTTACAAAAATAACTCATGTTGTATTTTGGATTGTGCTTTGAGGTTCTGCATAAAATCACTTCATTTGAAAAAATAAATAATACAGTATCATGTTGAAAATTAATTGTCATATTTTAATTTAATTTAAGTTTTAATTAATGTATTTATTTAAACACCATTTTGATGAAATAAATTGTTGATATGGAATTCAGAAAAAATTAAACAGGTTTCGGACTCAGTATCGGTGAATATCAAAATTAAAGTATCGGTACTCATACTCGTTCTAAAACAAAAAATGGTATCAGGACATCAAATAACATACCGTGTCATGTTTAGTCTTGTTATTGTAGTCATGTCTTTTATTTTGAAAACTGCCTGGAATCTTGTTCTTCCCGTGTTGTCATGTGACCTTCATTGTCTGTCATTTGGTTTATTAGTCTTGTCCTGTCATTGGTTCATTTTTCATTGTCTTAACCTGTTTATCAGTTCTGTTTTGTCACTGGTTACCTTATCTTTTTTACCTGGTGCTGTGAATTTAAGCCTTGTGTTCTGTTTGGTCTGTGTCAGTTATTAAAGTAATGTAGTTAAATTGTGATTAAAAAAAAATAAATGTAGATTACCCTGTTCCTGGATACCTTGTATTATATCTTTTTGTAGTTTGGTTGAGACCTATTAAACTGCACTTGGGGTCACACAACTCTATGTCATGAGCCTGGTGCTTCATTACAGAACAACACACCATGAAGCCATTTGTGAGACTATGTCAGGGGGATTGTACCTTGGATGATTATGTTGTGGATTTCAGTGAGGTTGCCTTCAAAGATTTTGTCTGTGCTGGATTAAATAAACCCATCTACTCACAGTTGCCCAGTTGCATGATTAGTTGAACTCTGACTAAGTATAGTTGACTTTGCACTGCAGCTTGGTGGTTCACCAATCACTGTGGGCTTGGCTGATGAGTGCCTCAGCGATCATCCTACAGTGGACTCCATCCCAAAGTCCCTGTTACCAAAACCCCCTATCATGTATGACATGTCTCAGTCCAGCCATTGCAAAGTTCACACCAGCGAGAAGCCACATAAGTAGATTATAGATTTTATTTTATATGTTGCCTAAAATTCAAGATGCATGCATTTTCTTTGTATTTGATTCTTAATTGGCAGTTGATCATTTATTTTATTTTATTTATATGTTTTCATTTTCTAGCAATGTAGAAAGGTATAGGTGTTTGGTGGAGTTTTAGGGTTTTGCACATCTAAAAAAAAAACAAAAAACAGATAATTACAGTGTCCTTGAGGCGGCGATTACATAACACACACACACATATTTTAGAAGTGCTTAATTCAATTAAGGTATAGTAACAAATGTGTGCCCTCTTAGAAAGTACAAAAATTACACCCCATTGATTTCTGGTTCAAGACCGGTTTTGTGGGCTGTAGCTAAGCAAATAAAAATAAGATGGTTTACTGGTCATAGTTTGTCTCCCAACCTGCTCAGGCTGAACTGATTTGCTGGTTTGAGAAGGGTCAGACTAGAGACCAGTTGGCAGACAAGTAAAACTTTCTAAAGACTATCTTGGCAAGGCTGAGCGACCAGATTAAACCAGTTGAGGCCAGCAAACCAGCTTAGTCTGGTTGAAGATGTTTTTCATGAGAGTTACACTCTCATGTTGTCTTTCTGATTCATTCACTCTTTCTACATTACATTGTCTTGTACTCAATGTATTAGGTAAATTAAAATAAATTGAATGAAAAAAATATATAATTAAGTGCTGTTATGAAGATGGGGGTTATGATCCCTTCAAATAAACTCCATTAGATGAGTTACTGCAGAACTGTGGTCTAGGTTCATTGTGTTTGGGACTTAATTGCTATTTCAGAGTATGATGAATTAGACTCTCTGTTTACAGATAAGTTTTCTCTCATGTTAATTGCCAGGTTTGGCGATTGGCTTCCCTCCACAAACTTAAGAGGAAGAATATGGCCTTAATTAGCTGCTTCGACATTGCAGCCTGTATGTATTAAAAATTGGAAAGAGACAACACAGCGCCTTACTCAACACAACGATACTTATGTGTTTCCTTTGTGGGATGTGAAGAGTATTTTCTATGAGTGGTATTATATGCAAGCTGTAAGAAGTAGGTTATGTCAGAGATGTGAGGAGTATTTTGTTATATGTGAGAAATATAATGTTATTTCTATCAGGAAGACTCGCAGACTTGAGTGAAATTGAAGATGACATTTATTTAATGAATATAAAACAGAAAAGTAATGTCTCTCTTTGGCGTAGGCCCTGTCCGGCGGTCCGAAGATGTAGTACTCGGAATCGTCATATCCTGCCGGAGATAGGAGGCAGGGACGAGGAGCCTACACAACCCTGGTCGTGTACAATCTTTGCCAAAGACGAACAGCATGGTATGCAGCCCTACGTTAGCCTGGCATTGCTGTGCAGTGGCTTCGTTGAAAGATAAACAACATTTGATATGAAAACCCTCCGACGAGGGAAATGTTGTTTGAGGTATCTTTGCCGAAAGGTGAACAACGTGCGTACAGCCATATGATTATGGCGATGTTGCGTGCAATCCCTTTGTTGAAAGAAAACAACGTTTGATATTAAAACCCTCCAAGGGGGAAAAGTTGTTTGATGGTTATCTTTGCCAAAAGGTGAACGACGTGTGTAGAGCCATATGATAATGGCAACGTACGTGCAATACCTTTCGTAGAAAGATATTCCATGAGGCTCAAGCCCTTGAGTGAGGGCGGCCGTTGTTTAATGGTCATCTTTGCCGAGGTGAACAGCATACATAACGCCATACGATAATGGCGATGTTGTCGTGCAATACCTTGTTGAAAGATATCCCATTATAGTGCAAGCTTTCCAGCGAGGACGGCTGGCTTGTGCAATGCCTATGCAAAGGAACCGTGCTTGGGATTATGGAAGCCCTGGAAAGGGGGGAAAGGGGGGTAAACATAGTTATGCGCTATCCTTGCGAACAGTGGTCGTACTTGAATTGAATCAGATGTGCTGGGAGAGAGCCACCAACCACCACCAGATATGCATGAGAACTTATGGCTGATGGGGAGTTTAGCTTGTTTGATGATTTGGGTTAGGTTGACTATTTCAGGTACGATTGGGGAGACCAGCGGCCGAGCATCTTCATTGTGGATTCCAGTATACCTCGAAGGGTGCCAGTAGAAGCTGGTCTGTGGAACTCTTGCATTATGAGACCCAAACTGACCAGAGAACAACGTGCAAACAGACCTAATCCTGTCATGTTTCTTTAGGGGGGTGGGAGCTTGAGTGTTTAGAGAATAGAGTGTGATGCCTAAAAATTCGAGAGACGTGGCCCGTTGTGTTTTTTTTCTTTTTTTTTCTCCTCCTTTTCTCATCTTTCTTGAGCTGGAGCAAGTACGGAGAGAAGAATAATGTCTCCGCTTCATAAGAGTTTTGTTGTTGGCTGTAAAAGTGAACATAAGAGTCTTCATGTACTCCCGGCGTAGAGCCACTGAAGATGCGGTGGACAGTTTTGTTTTTGAAGGAAATGTGCCCCAAAACATTCAAAAATGTGTGTATGTTTGTGCAAATCATTTTACACCAGACTGCTTTGTGAATGTGTGTCGATATAAATCGGGATCTTAAAAAATGTGATTCTCGAGCATGAATCAGTACCAACTGTTCGTGTCCCAGCTTTACGTTCTGAAGATGCAAGTATCGCACTTTATATTTTGTGAATATTTGCAAATCTCCTTTCCGAATGTGCTTGATAGCTGATTCGACGGGTAATGCGTTAAAGTTACCATTGTCTCTGACTGTATTCGCAGAGACCAGATATACACATATATATATATATATATATTCATACATATATGGCTGAAATCCGGTATTTACGCTGTCAATCATATTAGTTCTGATTTGATGTTGCTGTAGTGGTCTGAACAACGATGAGTGAATGATTTGTGAAGACATGCCAAACGAATTTCTGCACTTTAATGATGCCTGAATGATAATAAAATGTAAATATGCCATGAGATGGGAATTACTCGCTGTATCACCCGATCATTATGCGATATGCCTTACTCTGGCAATTAAATAATCTGATGAATAAGGGGATGCGGTGCAGAGCCTACCGCTAGGTGTCAGAGGCACGCCACAACAGTGGTGCTTGCGATGAGAACGTGGAAGTACGTATTGAGTGAGAAAATGCTGCGATTTATGGATCGCATTAATGCGCCCATGGAGGCGCTCTGGGAACATCACTCGAAGTGTTGTACCGAACGAAATAAGTTATTTATTTCACCAAGGACCCTTTCACAAGGCTTTGGTGAAGGCTATATTAACCCGTTGATACGCATTTGTTCGCACTCGGGAGTGACGTCACTCTGCTTACATTTACTTAATTAAGATCTTAATATATATACCTGTATGTGTGTGTGTGTGTGTGTGTGTGTGTGTATATATATACTGTGTATATATATATATACTGTGATGATATATATATAAGACCGTAATTATATAGTAAATGTAAGCAGAGTGACGTCACTCCCGAGTGCGAACAAATGCATTCAACATTATATATATATATATATATATATATATATATATATATATATATATATATATTAACAGATTCTACATCTTTTCAAAGGTCTAAGGATTCAACATGGTATCCGATCTCTGTTGCATGATAGCAATCCTCCATAAACAGCAATTGATTTATTTGTGCCAGGAGTACAAATGAAAACGTGCAATATCAAAATGGGACTTCATACTTTTATTATGAAATTGCGATCACCAGATTAATCCAATTTGCCACTCTTGGGTCAATTGTCCACGACAAGGGTTCATTATATAACATCTAATAGCACTTTTTGTCCATAAAAAAGATAAATCTGAGAAATATTGGTATATTCTCCATTGTTTACATGATATCTTGCATGGAATAATTACCCTTCATCATCGTTCTTCAACAAACTATGCAATCTGAGCAGCATTCATGTTGTAAAACTGTATATTATTTTATATATTAGAGTCTTATACACAAAACAGGCCTGTCTCCAAAGTCTATTTTTAAAAATGCGGCGTAGTTTCATTCATATAGCCAAGTACGCTTCCAGTGATTTTACAGAGAAAAAAGCTCACAGGAGCCTAATTTTTTGTTATATCATCTTTGAATTTGAAACGTAACTTCTTTAGACTTGTGGCTTTGAGAACATAGTATTTCTGGGTTTTCTTGGTACATTTATTATAGTTTTTCAGCATGAAATATTTCCATTACCATGAACTTCATAGTTCTCTAACTTTAAAAAAATAACAACATATATTAATTGTGAAACTTGGGAAATAATGCCCGGAGTATCTTCTTTCAAAAGATACTACAACTATGTCAATACTCCGAAGGGTCCAGTGAGTACAACCATTTAAATTCAGGTATGTCATTTTTTCATGGTTTGTGCTCAAAAAAAAGGGGGCGCACATCAACGGGTTAAACTGTGATGCCATGCTCCCTCGGAATCCCCACATCATGGGTTCGCTCTTTCCTAGTGAGTAGAGCTTAGTGATGATAAATTGTATTGGAAAGCACCCATTACGTGATTTGGGCGAAGGCGACCATCAAAACGGGGATATCTTTACTGAATGGAGTAATGGGACCCCGTACAATAAGCACTGACTCTACGTGATGATATGCCTTAATAATTATCTTAATTCCCCAATGGGGGACGCTCGGGCATGCAGCATGATGGATGACATGTGAATGAACCTTGACCGAGTTGCCACTCAATTACTATGAGGGTGAATGCGTTGTTGACATGAAATACTGGGTTTTGATACTGATGCAGATTCGTTATGATGAACGGGCAGAATGGCAACGGAAGGCCTAGACCCATGACTAAATCTGAATGTATGTGATGGATATGATAATAACTTTTAAGTTATTTAAAAAAAAGTTTATTTCTGATGGAAACCAGCTGCTGCCGGAGCCGATGATTTTGACGGACTTGGCATGGAGCGCGCTCCTTCCACGCTGGGTCGTGCAATCTGATTGTGGATGCCTTGGCTCGATTGAGGGAGATCTCCTAAGTGAATGAGATATAGATGAAGATCCGGGTTTGCTGGTTGTTTACTCCCCGTGGGTTTGATGTGGGCAGAAGTCGAGATGAAGTGACGACGTCATTTGAAAGGGAAGGCGGGCTTCCAGAGATGTTCTGTGCACTGGTTCTCCTGTGGCCTGGAGAGGTTGAAACATGTCTATTTGCTGCGTTAGCACACTGAAACAGCAATGTGATAGATTGTGAGCAGACTTATAAAGCAATGGCTTACATGTGATTGGCTGGGAATTACTCTGCTAATGGTGTGATGATGTACAGCTGCTAGTCTTCCCTCTAGAACTATCCTCCGCTTACATAGATGTAAGGAGAACTGTGTCAGAGATGCTAGAAGTGTTGTGTCGGATTTCAAAAGAAATTGTGTTAGATGTCAGGAGATTTTGTCAAATGTGAGAGAGATGCAGGGAATATAGTATTAGAGATGCGAGCAGTACAATGTCACAGATGTGAGCAGTACTGTGTCAGAGAGGTGAGGATTGTTGAGCCAGAGATGCAAGGAGATCTGTGTAAGAAATGTGAATATTATTGTGTCAGAGATGCAAGAATTATTGTGTCAGAGATGTCAATATTGACCAGTATTGTGTCAGATATGACAATTATTGCATCAGAGATACGAGGAGTATTGTGTCAGAAAAGTGAAGAGATTTGTGTCAGAGATGCAGGGAGTATTGCATCAGAAATGCAAGTATTACTTCAAATATGGTAGTAGTTTTGTTTCATTTCTCAGAAGAGTTTGTCATATGTGAGGATTACTGTGTCAGAGATGTAGGGAATATTGTGTAAGAGATATCAGGAGTGAAGTGTTTTGTGTCAGAGATGTCAATAGTGAGCAGAATTGTGTCAGATATGAGAAGTATTGTGTCAGAGATGCAAGAGGTTTTGCATCAAAGATGCGGAAGAATTGTGTCAGATATCAGGAGAATTTGTCAGATGTGAGGAGTACTGTTTCAGTGATTCAGAATTGTGTCAGAAATGAGAGGTATTGTTTCAGAGATGCAAGAAGTATTTTGTCAGAGATGCGTGGAGCATTGTGTCAGACATGTGAGGAGAACTGTGTAAGAAATGTGAATATTATTGTATCAGAGATGCAAGAAGTATTTAATCAAAGATGTAGGGAGAATTGTTTCAGAGATGCGTGGAGTATTGCGTCAAAGATGCGCGGAGTATTGCGTCAAAGATGCGCGGAGTATTGCGTCAAAGATGCGCGGAGTATTGCGTCAAAGATGCGAGGAGCATTGCGTCAAAGATGCGAGGAGTATTGCGTCAAAGATGCGAGGAGTATTGCGTCAAAGATGCAATCAGTATTGTGCCAGATTTGAGGAGTGTTGTCAGAGATGCAATGAGTACTGTGTAAGAAATTTGAATATTACTGTGTCGAAGATTAAAGGAGTATTGCCTCAAAGATGTGGGAGAATTGTTTCAGATGTCAGGAGAATTTGTCAGATAAGAGCAGTACTGTGTCAGAGAAATCAGGAGTGAAGAGTATTGTGTCTGATGTCAATTGTGAGTAGAATTGTGTCAGAGATCCAATGAGTATTGTGTCAGAGACTCAGTAAGTATTAAAGATGCGAGAAGTATTGAGTCAAAGATGTGATTTAATATATTGTTTTAGAGATGTCAGGAGAATTTGTAAGATGTGACAAGTATCATTGCGAAGATGCGAGGACTATTGTGTCAGAGATTCATTGAGTACTGTGTCAGAGATGCAGAGTGTTGTGTCAGAGATGCAAGCAGTACAGTGTCAGAGAGGCGAGCAGTACCGTGTAAGAGATGAAAGATTTATTGCACCAAATATGCGAGGAGGATTGTGTCAGAGATATCAGGAGTGAGCAGTATTGTGTCAGATATGAGAATTATTGTGTCAAAGATGCGAGGAGGATTGTGTTAGAGATATCAGGAGTGAAGAGTATGTCAGATATGAGGAGTATTGCACCAAAGATGCAAGGAGGATTGTGTCAGATATGAGAAGTATTGTGTCAAAGATGTAAGGAGTTATTGTCAAATATGCGAGGATGATTGTGTTAGAGATATTAGAAGTGAAGAGTATTTTGTCAGAAATGTAAATAGTGAGCAGTATTGTGTCAGATATGAGAAGAATTGTGTCAGAGATGCAATGAGTATTAAAGATGTGTGGAGTATTGCATCAAAGATGTGAGTAATATATTGTTTTAGAGATGTCAGGAGAATTTGGCAGATGTGAGATGTATCGTTGAGAAGATGCAAATACAAAGAGTATTGTGTCAGAGATGCGAGCAGTACTGTGTCAGAGATGAAAGATGTATTGCACCATAAATGCATGGAATATTGTGTCAGAGATATCAGGAGTGAGCAGTATTGTGTCAGATATGGGAAGTATTGTGTCAAAGCTTCAAGGAGTATTGTGTCAAATATGAAAGATGTAATGCAGCATATATGCAGGGAGAATTGTGTCAGAGATGCGAACAGTTCTGTGTCAGAGATGCAAGCAGTACTCTGTCAGAGATGCGAGCTGTACTGTGTCTGAGATGCGAGGAGTGTTGTGCCAGAGATGCAAGGAGTGTTGTGGCAGAAATGCAAGGAGTACTGTATCTGAGATGCGAGGAGTACTGTGTAAGAAATGTGAATATTATTGTGTCAGAGATGAAAGTAGTATTGTGGCAAAGATGCTGGGAGTATTGTGTCAGAAATGTTTAGAGAATTGTGTCAGAGATGCTGGGAGTACTGCGTCTGAGATGAGGGGAGTACTGCGTCGGAGATGAGGGGAGTACTGAGTCGGAGATGCGAGGAGTACTGTGTCAGAGATGCGAAGATTTTTGTGTCAGAGATGCAAGGAGTACGGTGTCAGAGATAGAAGGAGTAATGTGTCAGAAATGCAAGAAGTATTGCATCAAATATGTGGGGGGTATTGTGTCAGAAATGCCAATAGTGAGCAGTATTGTGTCGGATACGAGAAGTATTGCGTCAAAGATGCTAGGAAAATTGCTTCAAAGATGCGTGGAGCATTGCGTCAAAGATGCATGGAGCATTGCGTCAGAGATGCGAGGAGCATTGTGTCAGAGATGCGTGGAGCATTGCGTCAGAGATGCAAGGAGTAATGTTTCAGATATGCAAGGAGTATTGCGTCAAAGATGTGAGTAATATATTGTGTCAGAGATGTTTGAAGAATTCATCAGATGTGAGATGTATCGTGTCAGAGATGCAATTAGTATTATGTCAAAGATGTGAGGAGTATTGTGTCAAAGATGTGAGGAGTATTGTGTCAAAGATGTGAGGCATATTGTGTAAGTGATGTAAAGGGTATTGTGTCAGAGATGGATGGAGTGCTGTGTCAAAGATGCAAGGCATATTATGTCAGAGATGCAAGGCATATTTTGTAAGAGATGTGAGCAGATTTGTGTCAGAGATGTGAGCAGATTTGTGTCAGAGATGCAAGAAGTACAGTATTGCATCAAAGATGTGGGGAGAATTGTATAAGAGATGTCAATCATGAGCAGTATTGTGTCAGATATTAGAAATATCGCATAAAAGATGTGAGGAGTATTGCGTCGGAGATGCGGGAAGTACTGTGTCGGAGATGGAAGGAGAACTGTGTCGGAGATGGGAAGATTATTGTGTTAGAGATGCAATTAGTATTATTTTAGAGATCCGAGGAGTACTGTGTCAAAGATGTGAGTTATATATTGTGTCAGCGATGTCAGAATAATTTGTCAGATGTGAACTGTATCATGTCAGAGATGCAATTAGTATTGTGTCAAAGATGTGAGGCATATTTTGTCAGAGATGGAAGGAATGCTGTGTAAGAGATGCCAGGAGTTTTGCATCAGAGATGTGAGGAGTATTATGTCAGAGATTCGAGGAGTACTGTGTCAGAGATGTGAGGAGTATTGCGTCAGATATACCAGTAGTATTGCATCAGAGATGTGAGGAGTATTGCGTCAGAGATGCCAGGAGTATTGCGTCAGAGATGTGAGGAGTATTGCTTCAAATATGTGAGGAGTTTTGTGTCATTTCTCAGAAGAGTTTGCATTTGTGAGCATTATTGTGTCAGAGAAGCCTGGAGTATTGTGTCAGAGATGCCAGAAGTATTTCGTATTGCATCAAAGATGCGAGCAGTATTGGGTAAAAGATGCGAACAGTATTGCACCAGAGATGTGAGGAATATTGCGTCAGAGATATCATGAATGAGCAGTATTGTGTCAGATATGCGAGGAGTATTTTGTCAGAGATGTCAGGAGATTTTGATAGATTTTAGGATTATCGTGTCAAAGATGTGAGGAGTACTGTTTCAGATATTTGAGGAGTATTGTGTCAGAGATATCAGGAGTAAGAGTATTGTGTCAGAGATGTCTGGAGAATTTGATAGATTTGAGGATTATCGTGTCAAAGATGTGAGGAGTACTGTTTCAGAGATTTGAGGAGTATTGTGTCAGAGATGGTATGAGTAATGTGTCCGAAATGTGAATATTATTGTGTCAGAGATACAAGTAGTATTGCGTCAAAGATGTGGGTAGATATGTGTCAAAGATGCGGGGAGAATTGTGTGAAAGATTCTAGGAGCATTGTGTCAGAGATGCAAGGAGTATTGCATCAGTGATGCCAGGAATATTGCTTCAAAGATGCGAGCAGTACAGCGTAAAATATGCAAGCAGTATTGCGTCAGAGATATGAGGAGTTTTGCAACAGAGATATTATGTGTGAGCAGTATTGTGTGAGTTTCGATGAGTATTGTGTCAGAGATGCCAGGAGTATTGTGTCAGAGATGCCAGGAGTTTTGAGTCAGAAATGTCAGGGGTATTTTGTTAAAGATGGCAGGGGTATTCCGTCAGAGATGCCAGGAGTATTGCTTCAGAGATGTGAGGAGTATTGCATCAGAGATGCCAGGAGTATTGTGTCAGAGATGCTAGAAGTATTATGTCAGAGATGCAAGGAATATTGTGTCAAAGATGTGAGAATTATTGTGTCAGAGATGAAAGGAGTATCGTGTCAAAGATGCTAGGAGTGTTGTGTCCGAAATGTCATGAGAGTTTGTTAGATTTGAGGAGTATTGTGTCAGAGATGGAAAGAATACTGTGTAAGAGATGGAAGGAGTACTGTGTCAGAGATGCTAAGAGTAATATGTCAGAGATGCTAAGAGTAATATGTCAGAGATACCAGGAGTATTGTTTCAAAGATGCGAGGAGTATTGTGTCAGAGACGCGAGGAGTATTGTGTCAGAGATGTCAGGAATGAAGACTATTTTATGAGAGATGTCAGGAGTGAGCAGTATTGTGTCAGAGACGTTAGTTATATTTCGTCAGAGATGTGGGAAGTGTTTCATAAAAGATTTTAGAAGTATTTTGTTGGCAATGAGTATTGTTTCAGAGATGTGAGGAGTATCATGTCAGAGATATCAGGAGAGTTTTTCAGATAAGACAAGTATTGTGTAAGAGATGCCAGAATTATCATGTTAGAGATGTCAGGATTATTGCGTCAAAACTGTGAGGAATATCATGTCAGGAGTGAGCAGTATGTCTCAGAGATATCAGTTATATTTTGTCAGAGCTGTGGGAAGTGTTGTATCAGAGATGAGAGAAGTGTTTTGTGGGGTGCAAGGGGTATTGTGTATGACATCCCAGAATTATTGTGTCAGATGTCAGGAGTAATGCATCAAATATGGGAGTATTATTGTACCAGATATTTGAGGAGTATCATGTCATGCCTATAGTATTTTGTCAGAGATGTCATGAGAGTTTGTCAGATATGAGAAGTATTGTGTCAGAAACACAAGGAGTAGTGTGTCAGAGATGTGAGGAGTGATGACTATTATGCCAGATATGCAGGTAATATAGTGTCAGAGATATCATGAGTGATGAATATTGTGTGTGAGATGTATTGTGTCAATAGCCACATTTCCACTATAGGGCTGAACGGTTCGGAGCATGGTATGGAATAGACACAGAATAATTTCTACTTGAGCATGGTTCGGCATGGCACAATTATAAATCGTTATCAGCCTGGAATTCTGTGCATGGTTAGTTAGTCTTACTCAACCATGCTGGTGGAATGGCTTTAGTATGTGATGACTCATTTAGTTTATCTTCATGATTTTATGATGTTTTAACTAGTATTGTAGACTGCATTTATTTTTCTACATGCCTTTTTCGTCAGGGAATTAGATTACAAGCTCATTTAAACTCAAAATACATCAATATATTCTCATGTACTATTTTAATAAAATAGAAAATAATATCTTCATAAAAAATCATGTAGCATTTTGTAAATAAATATCCTTTTAGCTAGGCTGGAAACTTGTACCTTTCTGCATGTTTGTGTCTGGTGGTAAACACAAGCCCTCTGCAAATTATGGTAAACCTCACACCTTTTTCTCATTACTTTTTGCAACATGTTCCCTGTCTTTATTGTTTGTTAACACAGTAAAACCAGGGAAAAAACAGTCCTAAAACTGGAATATGTGATCATCCTCCATAGTGCGCCGCACTCGCTCCAATGTTTACCTCTCAAAACTTTGCCAAAAGACAGATCTATTACATGCTACAGTGGAAAAAGAAACCTTAACCGCATCATCACCAGTATTGGCAAGGAATGGTAAGGTTTTGCGATGAGAAATGTTCGACCTGATGGTGGAAAAATGGCTAATGATGTGAGGATTATTGTCAGAGATGTGAGGAGTATTGTTTTAGAGATGTGAGGAGTATTGTAATAGTATTGTGTGAGATTTTTAGAGTGTTGTGTAAGAGATGTCAGAAGTATTTTGCCAGAGTTGCAAGGATAAGCTATATCATGCGCATGAAGGTAATTTTGCTCATCTGTCCGACACTGCAGCGGGCTAAATGTAAGACATTTCAGTATGACACAGGACAAGAAATGCTGGAAGACACAAAGACACAAGCTTGAAGAAACACAATTTATTTAATTTCTTTCTCCCCTTTTCTCCCCAATTTGGAATGCCCAATTCCCAATGCTGAAGTCCTCATGGTGGCATAGTGACTCTTTCCTGGTGGCGAAGAACAAATCTCAGTTGCCTCCACGCACAACTCACCACGTGCCCCACCAAGAGCGAGAACCATATTATAGCGACCACGAGGAGGTTACCACATTTGACTCCACCCTCCCTAGCAACTGGGCCAATTTGGTTGCTTTGGAGACCTGGCTGGAGTCACTCAACACGCCCTGGAGTCCAGGTGTGGTAGTCACCATCTTTACTTGCTGAGCCACCCATGCACCCTCCACTTTATTCCTTTTTTTAAAAACAGACAATAGAAAAGTCGTATATGTGCATATCTGATGCGTTGTTTGTTCAGATGTGTGCGTATGGAGCATGTCTCGTGGAACACACTCTTTTAAAGAGGTCTTACTTATTATTTTCTGTTTCTGTCATCTGAAAACTGTTTGTAAGAACAGTGTTGTATATGAGAACACAGCAAATTACTTCAGACCATTTCAGGAGGTGCTCAAAGTTAATTTCACTGGTTCGCGCTTAACATACAATGTGAATGCAATCTGCAGGTTCACTATATAGCTTATACATGTGTATACAACCTAAACAAGTTCACCTTTAACCTAAAATGTATTTATATTATTATTATTATTACTTTTATTTTTTTTAAACACTTTATTTTAATTACTTTTCAGTTTAGATTGAAGTTTAATTTCAATTTAGAAATATCTTTGGTTTAAGTTTTTTGTGTTTCAATAACTAAATATAATATAAAGCAAAATCAATGAAGCAAGAATATTCACTGATCCCTCTGCCGGTGGATTGACAATGTAATCGGATAGCGCAGTATTTTTTAAATAAAAATAATGTGAACATGTGTCAGAGATATCAGGAGTAAGGAGTATTATATCAGAGATGTGGGAAGTATTGTGTCAGAGATATCAGTTGTAAAGTTTATTGTGTCAGGATTTAATAGTATTGTTGTCAGAGATTTGAGTAATATTTTGTTAGGGATGTGAGGGTGTATTGTGTCAGTCATAGATGAGAGAAGTATTTCTTTCATAGATGTTTCAAGTCTCATTTATTTATAAAGCACTTTCAAACTTCACTGTTGAACCAAAGTGCTGAACATTAAAATAATAAAGGAATAGAAACAACCATAAAATCACATCACAGAGTAGCAATAAAAAAAGAAAACAATGAAGAAAAACATCCTGGGTTAATTAATTTACTTAGTTACTTAGTTGTGCTCACAAGAGCGCAAGAGGTCTCAGACATGAGCTTGTGATGTAGCCATACAGAAATTTGTCTTCCAGTTTGGAGTGCTTGGGGGTCTCTTGTTCGCATGGCCAGTCTAATTGAATCCTGGCCACCGCACGAGTAACCACCTCGAGTAAATCCTATGTCGCTTTATTATCATGCATGGAATGCTCAGAGGTGGGTAGCTTGAAGTCCGCAGACTCAAGAGATTCATGGTCCCCCTCATGAACCAAAGAGGCGCCAGAGCGCGCTTCAGGATTATGGGAGGGACCAGCTGGATCTGGGGAGAGAGTGAGTGATAGGGACGGACCCGTCTCTTCTCCTCAGCCAGATCTATACGAGAGCCCCACAATGTTAGAATGGGTGCTGTCTCTCGGAAGTAAGCAAGACAAGTGCGAAGCATTTTGACTTAGAACAGATCGCAATGCTCGCGCCCGCTCCAACGCAAGAGCAGCATGCTCTTCTTCCAAACACACACTGTCCATTTCAAACTGTCCGTTTCAGCCATAGAGCATAAACATGGGAACACACACCGCTTGCTTTGTTTATCAGTCTTCTTTTTTTTTAAAGAGAACGATTTCTATACTGCCTAACAATTCTAACTCCTAACAGAGGAAAGTAGAAAGTTCTGACAGTCAAGAAGCACAACACACACAGAATGATCTGAAGACAAAAGATCTGACGATGCACCTGTGGCGCATCCATTTATAACCCTTTTACCAGCGCATCCTGATGATGTCACCGGCGGAGGCTATACATTTTGTCAATTTCATTGATGTGTTGCACACACATTCACAGCTGGTTACTCCTAAAGATGTTCCCAAAGCAATAAATCAGCGCAGCATCAAAGTGTAGCTTTTTGATAGGGAACAAAAACAAACAGAAAAGCACTGGACATAGTGTCCATCGATCATTAATCAAGTATCTATATTTGCTGATAAAGGCCTTAAAATAAAGCTAATTAAATTAAAATAAAACATAATTCATTTAACATTCTTGCATTCTGTCTGCACAATTTTGAATTGTTGGTCTATGTACATATGTGTCAGATGGATGCTTTTGGAGTGTCTCACTGTTTTATTTTTTTGGTTTTAGTTTCTGTGATACTTTGAAATTCACATCTCGAGATCCCTGTGTTCTGTTGTGCTTCGCCCAGCTCTCAAGAACACAGACCTGTGCCATGTATCACAAAAAAAGTTAAATTCTAGATACCAGGATTGGTTTTAGTTTGAGAAAACTAACCAAATCCAATCAAGCTTCATTAGGGTTAATCAAGATGCTCATTATCAACTTTTTCTATCAATTCAGAGTTTGATCCCGAGGTAATGATTAATTCACATGCGTGTTCACATGAAAGAAACAAACAGCCAATCAAGTATGAACAAATCACATCTCATTAGAGTGTCAGCAAGATTTACTTCTCCGCTGAAGGTGTTTATGAAAATTATGATAAAGTGTAAGAATTTAAACACAGTTATAACACAGCTCAAGAGGACGTTAAAAAATATGCAAATTACATTTACACAACACGAATGATGACTATGAAATCATGACTAATTATAATGCATTAAAGGAATTGTTCACCCAAAAATGAAAATTTGCTTATAATTTACTTACCCTCAGATTGATCCGCTTCCTGCCTCTTCTCCACCTGATACGTGACCTCACCAACGAGCTTACATCATCTTCTCATCAGTGTGCGTCAGAGATGTTCGGAAGTGAGCATTTGTAGTTAAAAAGTATATAAGTATTGTTTTGTTTCTAAAAACAATCAATCGTTTGGGTTCAGAAAAACATTATTTGTCGACTGGAGTCGTGTGGATTATTTTGATGAACCTTAAATATGCATTTTAGACCCTCAAAAAATGTGTGAAAAAATTGTACATTCACTTGCATTGTCTAAAGGAGTAGGCCTGAAATGAAATCCTAAAAATCAAAAAATTCTGTTTTGATGAAGAAAGAAACTCCGATATATATTGGCTGGCCCGAGGGTTAGTAAATTATCAGAAGATTTAAATTTTGGGTGAACTATTCCTTTAACACATCACAGAGGAGCACTAGTAAATTATAAAGAATTTAAAGGCATTTACACAGCAAGAAGAAACATTGCTGCTGCTGCTGCTGCTAGAGCACGAAAAAAAAATCTGAATGTGATGAAAATATTAAAATATAAAATATATCAATGTGAAAGTAACTTTATATAGGTCCACAACAAGAATATTGATGAAAAGCTTTATATCTTATATACTCAGTTTATACTTATCTTAAACTTAATATAATTTAATACTATCAGACATCAATACACTATCAAAAATGTGAGCAATTGGAAAATGACAAGATTGTATGCACTAATAAAGATTTATTTGTTCTTTCTTTCTAGCAGCATAAGACACAATAAAGATTCATTTGGTGTGCTTTGAACTGTGAAATACTGTATGTTCATGGCATATCTGCCAGCAAATTTTAGTTTTTACATTTTAAAGCCATTTGATCGTTATTGATATTGTATTAATATCTTACCTGAAATTCTTTAATTATTTTAGGTTTATTTATATATATTTAATATATATATTTATGGCTAGTGTGGGAAAAAGATTGGAAAAAATCCAAAATACAAGACTGCCAAAAATATATTTCTTGAATTATATAATGATCATAAATAGCTTATTTTGTTAATTTATAAAATTGTCTCAAAGTGCACTTTTAATTAAAGTGAGATTTACTGGGGGGAGTAACTGTCACGTTGCTCACAGCTGATTGGTCCAGTATCTGGATGAGATCTCTGATCAGGACCATAACCTACCCCGGAGCAGGTTAGCCGATTAGCGCATGTTACTATGGTGAGGAACCCCGATGCAAGCCTATCCACTTTACTGGTACCGCGAATTCAGAGTTTGCTTAAACTAAGTTTAAACTTATATAGCTAGCTGCTTAATCCTGCTTTGTGACATAGGCAACAGCTCTCATTCTGTGGATACACTTCTTGTGAGATTTGTTGAGGTGCGCTTACTGCCCCTGCTGACGTTGTTTGGAAAAACACGATTAAGCTTAGTTTACTCTGATGGTAGAAAAATATTTACTTATATCTCAGAATTTATGTTAGATGAATATAATGAGCAAATTTGTAGTATATGTGTATGTAGTATAGAATATGTAAGTATATGTAATATAATTAATCAAACTAAATTAACAAAAATAATTGTCAGCACTAATTTTATTTAATTTTAGGAAAAACATAATACAAAGTTGATCATGAGCTGTGAAAAATCTGAGCAAGTCTTTTATCCTCTGAATGTGCATCTGCTGACAGCCTCATGCTTATATGAACATCTGGAGCTTTATGATGAGTGCTTCATTAGCTGCTTGTGTTTGATTGTTGAGTGCTCTTTATTCCCTGCTACCAATTCAACACTGATTCTGGCGTGTGTGTGTGTGTGTGTGTGTGTGTGTGTGTGTGTGTGTGTATGACAGAAGATAAAACAGAAAGATACAGTATACACTGCAGTGTTTCTATAATCTTAATTAATATGCATGGTAATCCATAATTAACTAAAATGAATAGCAAATATTTAATTGTTGATTGTGTGTTCTTTAGCTTTATAATCTAATAAACTCCAGTATGGCAAAATAAGTGTTGCATTCTTAGCTCAAGCTCATTCGGTTCTCTCAAAATTGAAAACAATGTATTTGTACCCATGTGTCAAAAGCACCTATTTGCACCCAATAGAATGCAACAGTCTCGTTCCGAAGGGTAAGAATCTGATATATTTTCTCCTTGCAGGAATTAATTAATTACCAATAGCTTGTTAACCTTTAAAGAAATACCTAATGTGAGCTCTGAGGTTGTTAATCTATTGTATCCTGTATTATTCTGCTGAAGCCATCAGTCCAAGTTATTTAAAAATTCCTTTAAAAGCTGAATTTCTGGCAATGAACAACACTGCCCATGAACCTGAAGAGAAAGATCCACCAACCAGAGATTTACATCCAACAAAGTGCGCTTTGCAAAGACCACCCACTTCCATGATGCATTGCAAATCACACAATCGAAGCTGTCTCCCTACACTTTCTAACTACTTATATTTATATACAGTATATTTGTACATCTAAATATTTGACTTTATATTTATATTTGTCCATCATTTTTAATTCAATTTAATTTGATTACAAATTTCATTTGCAATGCTTCAAGGGATTGTAGTTCATGCCTTCGTCTTTTTGTTCATTTTGAAATATTTCTTTGCTTATAATCAAAGATTAATTTTAATGTTGTGATTCACCTCAGAGCTGGTTGGTTTGGTTCATGGCAACTCTTTTATAAAGAATTTGATATAAACCCAATGGGGGGAAAAAAATTATGGGAAATATACTTTTGGAACCATGGTGGCTGAAAAAGTAGCTTGGCACTGTTGCACTCTATAGGCTGGTGGAACCACAGAACATTAAGTACATCCTAACTGTCGCTGAAGTGGTGTGGAGTGTAAGGTCACTAAACCATCAGAGAAAGCTCAGAAGGAGTGTTTCACGCATGGGAATGCAAAAGGTCTATTTTGAATGCTTGTACCAGAAAGAAGTGGTAGTTCAGTTTGAAAACAAGTGACCATGCAGTGGCTAAGATATTGATGGGTATTTACTTTTCAACAATGTACAGTACTAGTAAACTTCTCCAGGCTCTCCCTCTAGTAACTGTCAATGTAGCCTGGCAGAGAAACATAATAAAGACAGGGAATAAATACACCATATGAATGAGTTTGTCCTCCATGTTTTTTAGATTTCACAGCGCAGCTAGTCACACCTTTCCGAGATTCTCATTGGTCAACACATGCCTAGTTTCAATGCTCAAATTTATGTCGCACAAAGAAGTGTCACAATCACAAACCTTGGATTCTTTGATGCAGTGTAAACTCTAGTGTTTAGATACCCTAAAGTGTCAGAATATACTTTTTTTTGTACGAGCAACCAGAGTTCGAATATGTATCCTACTCTTCTGCTCATCATTTCCTTTTATACTATTTACCATTATACATAAAAAAAAGAACATAACATATTTAACAGCTGAAAGGTTGATTACCTCTGCGATTTTGGTCATAGTGAAGTTTGAGGAGTTCAGAGAAGGGTTTGGTCTGGGTAATGCCAAGTTTACACTACACGATTTTAAGCCCGATTTTCGCTTGCCGACAGTTTTGTGGAGATCACCGACAAAAGCCTGAAACTGTGGGCAAATTGGAGCTCGCTCCTATGAGCGACGATCGCAATGGATGAATTATCAAAGACGTGATTTAAGAGAAACGCAGATGCATCGCCGATGTCAGCGAGATATCTAGAATGTTAAATACCTGGACCTGTCTGCGATTCCAAATCGTGCAGTGTGAAATATGTTTTGACTGAATACAACAGCAGCGTTGACCTACAGCCAATGACAGAGAAAGAAACGAGGCTCAGGAAGTTTCAGTGGGAGGAGTCCTGATGTACCTGCAACAGAACATCAACTAGCATGGCTGCGGTATCAAGAAAGTCTCATTGGACCGAAGAAATGGAAGAAAAATTTGTGGAACATTGGCAGGAGCAGCAGTGCCTATTTGATGTTTCATCAGAACTGTACCACAACGGGTGGAGAAAGAGAAGAGTTGGAGAAGTTTACATACAATAAGTTAATTGTGCCTTTAAGCAGCTTGGAAAATTCCAGAAAATTATGTAAAGCCTTTAGACAATTAGCCAATGAGCTTCTAAATTGTACAAAATTGGAGGTTTACCTGTGAATGAATTTTAAGGCCTACCTTCAAACTCAAACTAGGCAAAGGTGCCTAATTGCTTGACATCATGGGAAAATCAAAAGAAATCAGCCAAGACCTCAGAAAAACAACTGTGGATCTTCACAAGTCTGGTTCATCCTTGGTAGCAATTTCCAAATGCCGGAAGGTACCACATTCATCTGTACAAACAATAGTTTGCAAGTATAAACACCACCTCAATCCGATAAAAAGCATGTGGGAGCAAGGAGGCCTACAAACCTGACTCAGACCAGTTCTGTCTAGAGGAGTTCCGGCAATTTATTGTGAGAAGCTTGTGGAAGGCTACCCAAAATGTTTGACCTAAGTTAAACAATTTAAAGACAATGTTTCCAAATACTAACAAAGTGTATGTAAACTTCTGACCCACTAGGAATGTGATGAAATAAATAAAAGCTGAAATAAATAATTCTCTCTACATTTATTCTGACGTTTCACATTCTACAATATAGTAGCGACCCTAACTACCCTAAGATAGGGAAGCTGTTCTCCGATTCAATGTCAGGAATTGTGAAAAACGAGTTTAAATGTATTTGGCTAAGGTGTATGTAATCTTCTGACTTCAATTGTGTGTATATATATATATATATATATATATATATATATATATATATCTGTTTTTTAATATGTCATGGGTCGGGAACGTTTTCATTTTAGCATTTAAGAAAGGATATACACATTTTATTATTAATAAATAATATATATAAATACAACCACATTTATTGTAAAAACTGTTGAGTATGTGGTAAGGGGCCAAAATAAATCATATAGTTGGTGCTTTAATGTATCCCTTTTGCAAAATCCTGAATTTCAACAAATCTTAAAGGCTGAAACCAATGTTTATCAACTGGTCTTCAGTATCCTCTGTGGGCATGGCTTGGGAGGCACTTAAGGCAGTTCTTAGAGGCAGGATCATACAGTATGTCTCATTCATCAAAAAATCCAAAGCACAAGAACTTATGGAGTTGGAAAGGAATATTAAAAGTGCCAAGGCAGTGATGAAGCCTCGAATGTTGTCTAAGGGCCTATGAAATTTTACCCTAATGTAATACAGATATAATACTCTTTTGTCGCGGATGGTCAAACTTTGGTCAAACTTTGAGTCGAGGGACAAAGTAGGGAAGTTTTGGCTAGATACATAAAGCAGAGAGAGTTTTTTCTTGCATTCCCTCAAAAAATTCTCAAATAAATTCTGCTGTTGGTGAAATATTTACCTCGGCTATTGATATTAATAATGCCTTTAAAGAATTCTATCTTGATCTCTATAGATCCACGTCTTCATCTACTGATGAGAATATTTTCCTAATTTAAATTTTGTGGAACCTTTAGAACTCCCTAAACTGATAACTGAGCAAAAACATTCTCTTGATTCTGAGATAACCTTGGAGGAGCTTGGCAAGGTAATTAAAGCCTAGCCTACAGCCAGGCTCCAGGGCCAGATGGTTTTGCCTCTGAATTTTTTAGATCTTATGCTACAGAACTGGCTCCACATTTGTTAGAAGTTTATACGGAATCATTAAAGAATGGAAAGCTTCCGCCAACCATGACACAAACCCGGATCAGTCTGATTCATAAAAAAGACAAAGATCCAAGTGCAAGAGTTACCATCCATTTTCTCTGATCCAGCTAGACATAGAAATTTTGGCAAAAATCCTGGCTAACCGATTAAGTAAATGTATGCCTCTTATACATAGATCAGTTGCGGTTTATTCAGGGCTACAGCTCTTCTGATAACATTAGGCGTTTCATCAATATCATATGGTCAGTGGCGGATGATCAGACTCTGGTCGCTGCTATCTCACTTGACGCCGAAAAGGCATATGATATGTTAGAATGGGATTATTGTTTTAAGATTTGGGAAATATATGGTTTCGGTAACACTTCTATTGGATGGATTAAAGTACTTTATAGACATCCGGTAGCACCGGTACAAACAAATGGATTAATTTCAGATTATTTTACTCTGGATAGGGGCATCCGGCAGGGTTGTCTTGCCCTGGAACCATTAGCAGATGCAATAAGAAAGGAGGATGATTTTCCAGGGGTGGTGGCATGAGGCTTTTCCTTTATGCAGATGCTGTTTTATTATTTGTCTCCAACCACACTAGATATATGCCTTGCCTTCACAGAATTAGTAATACTTTTTCTAAGTACTCAGCATACAGAGTCAATTGGCCTAAATCAGAAGCTTTGGCTCTGAAAGCCTTCCAGTGACCCAAACAGGGCTTTAAGTATTTGGGCATTTTATTCCCAGCAAATGTGTGTGATTTGGGTAAAAAAGGTTTTTGATTGATGTGAGCAGGCGGGCTGCATTACATTCATCTATGAAAGGGAAGGTTATTGTTATTAAAATAAATTGTATTCCAAAATTCAACTACCTGCTACACTCTCCCTGTAGATGTCCCCCTCTCTTATTTCGAGCAATTTGATAGCATAGCGAAATCCTTCATTTGGAATGGTAATCGTCCTAGATTACATTTAGATAAATTGCATAGGCTGATCGACAAAGATGGGCTAGGCCAATTATTATGCATTCGGTCTTAGACATTTGGCTCATCAGTCACTTCCACCTGAGAGAGCCCCTCCCTGGTTTTGTATTGAATGGGAAGTTATTGCCCCTATTTTGCCATTGCAAAGCCTTCCTATCAAAGTTAAGTTACACCCTGTTATCTCTTATTTGCACTCAGTATGGACAAAAGTGTCCAGAATATTTGATTCGGATATTAATTTATATGTGGCCTCAAGCATATGGCTGAACCTTAAATTATGTATTGATAAGTCCCCTTTCTGCTGGTCAGAGAGGATTGTGTGTGGGGATTACTACACTCGGTGACCTGTATGAGACCGGAGTGTTGAGATATTTTGAAGATTTGGTTCAACATTATGGGATTCTTAGATCTCAGTTTTTTAAGTATTTACAGCTGCGCCACCCTCTCTGTACTATTTTTGGGAGTAGCATACATCCCCCCAAAGTGGCAGATACTCTAGGAGTGATGATTACTGCTTTTGGAAAAGGTCATGAGGCATTAGTGTATTACTCCCTGCTAATTCAGAATCTGGGGGATGGAGCTTTAACTTCTATCAAGAGATTATGGGAGAAATATTTAAACTTGGTATTAGAGGAAGGAGTGTGGGACATCAAGTCTGCATCTAGAGATGCAAGGGTGCACATTATGCCATTCAGTATTATACATCGATACTATTGGACCCCCTCTAGATTGTATAGGCTTGAACTTAAAGACATACACACCTGCTGGCGATGCCAATCAGAGGATGGAGATACGGCCCATGTTTTTTGGTGGTGTGTTGAGATCCAGGGGTTTTGGATGAAGGTTCAGAGTGTTGTGTGTGATGTGTTGGGCACTCAGATTACGTTTTGCCCCAGACTCTGTGTTTTGGGCGATGGGGAGGTCATCGATATGGGGAATAAAAACATAAAGAACTGTGCCCTGTCAAGTGTGATGTTTGCCAGACAGATTGTTTTGAGGGGATGGAAGTCAGCTGGAGTGCCCCCATGTATGTGTGTGATTATTATATTTTTTTATTTCTATGTGAATATGTCCATGTGACCACGGGAGTGTTTGTTGGGGGTCGGTTAGGGTTGGAGATTGGGAAGGGTACTAGTGGGAATTAAATGTTAAATGTTGATTCCATGTATTGTGATTTGTTTTTTTTGTGTCTTCTGAGGAATCAATAAAAATGTTAATCACAAAAAAAAAAAAATCCAATTGAGCAATCAACCACAGATGAAATGAAGGACTTAGTATAGTCCCTACCAGATGGGTTCAAAATGTTCCAAATATCTGTAAGACCAAGAATTTTACACATCCTGTGAAGCATCAATGTTGCTGTAGGGGGCTTGCACACCTTTGCTTCACTATGATCAAGGACTGAGTCCATCAAGAGATTAAAGTCTCCTCACAATATTATATCATGAGGGGTGCCAGCGGCTTGCAACATCCCTTCAAGATCTATGAAAAAGTCCTGATCATCCACGTTAGGTGCATACATTTTTGCTAAAATAAAAATTTGCCCCTGAATTTCAGCTAAAACAATAATAACACTTCCTAACTTATCTTTACTCTGTTTGAGACGTTTGAATTGTAGATGTTTACTTATCAGTGTAATGGCTCCCCTGCTCTTACTCGTGTCAGCACTATAAAAAAGAATGCTCACCCCATATCTTTCCAAATTGCTTCCTGAGGAGAAAGGTGCATTTCCTGAAGAAACACTATATCATATTTCTTAAGATTATGAATATAAATAACCTTCCTTGTTTTTATTGGATGAACCAACCCATTCACTTTTCACATGGAGAGAGACAATCCACTCATATTAACATCTGACATTTTGACATATAAGAAAAAATTGATTGTGTGGCAAAAACAAGATTATAAAGACCACATTCAAACATTGGTGCGACTATTAAAACCTGAACATCCCCGGAACAAAACAAACAGATAAAAAAACATGCACATTAACCCCGCGCACGACAGGGCCAACTAGCGTCCATTCCTCCAAAATCAAACAGTCCATGTACACCTATGAGGACCCCCATGACATCTTTGCCATCAGATTACTCAAATTCAGTGTTTCTATGTACATTTTGTGAGACAGAATTACACAGCAAAAGTGCACCTTCTGTTGATGTAAAAGTTTCTTGCATTCCTTGAATGGATCACGTTTCTCTCTTGTCAAATTTTCAAGTCTGGGAACAAGAAAATGCTCTGGTTTTTCCTAGAAAGCCTTGCTTAACTCCTCGCCTTTTGTAACAGAAGATATTTATTGGATGATGTCAGAAATTTGGTCAGAATTGATTGGGGCCTGTCTCCCTCAGCAGATCTCCGCGCCGGAACCCTGTGAGCTTGCTCAATTTCCAGCTTATGGCTATGTTGAGCTGAATCGGAAGCAGTCGTCAGACACACTTCAAATCCACCTTGGTTGCTTGCAAAATAGCAGATTAGCACATAAGTGTCTTTTTATGTCTCCAGAGCCCAAGTATTATGAATTCGTTGACATATTGTCCTCCAAGAACAGTAATGAAACAGACTGTATTGAATCTCAATGGTTTATATCATTAAAAGTGTTAAAACGAGCAAAGCGCGCAGAGCTCGCTGTTCACATTTCTGATCCTCGCATGGCGTCACATGACTCTCCACCTAATTTTTGCTTTTTTTTTTTTTTTCAAGAAAAGGAGGAACGAGACAAAAATGTTCATGCCATAAAGAAAACACAGCTTAACAATGAATAGAACCACATTGATATCATACACTGAGATGTCTTACATCACAGCTGACATGTAGTAACAAATATACCATTAATGTTTTAGAGACACACACATTTTTGGTATGAAAGCCAGCAACAAAAACATGGCATGACAATGAATGCTTAAGCCAGCCCAGTTTATACATTATTTATATTGAGACCTGTTAGTGGTGGGTCTGGTGTGTCTTTTTCATCAAATCCACAATGGACGCTAGTGGTATGTCTTCATGTGATAAAATTAGATTGTTACATTTATAATCAACAAATCTGTCTAGACTGCAAGAACATTAATAATAATGGAAGTGATTTAGTTTGTTCACATTCATGTAGGTATAGTGTGACGTATTTGTGGTTAGATATAAAAATTATTTGTCATAATCCATCTGTGGATTATGACATATAAACAGTATATAATATAATTTTATGTTTCAGTTTATATATATATATATATATATATATATATATATATATATATATATATATATATATATATATATATATATATATATATATATATTTTTCCCCAACACAGGCCTAAAGTTCTAGGATAATAACCAGCAAAGACACTGGCAGACCATCATAGGGCGATGCGTCCCACCCAATATTCAGGTCATTGGTCAACAAATATCTTTTACAATGGATGATTCTTCAACTATTATCCGATACTTAATATATGTGTCACAGTTATTCACTATTCTGTTCTGTGGACTCTTATTTTTATATAGTTTTTGCTTCATCCTTAGTTTACCCTGGACTATACTTCCCATAATTCACTGCCCTCATCACTTCCATCTGTTGCTTATCTTTCTCACCTGTCCTGCATTCCCTTGTCAGCACTATTTGTATAAATACCCTCCTGATTTGTTCATTCAGTGTCAGTTCTTGTATTGTTACGTTTTGTTGTTTAGTTGGTCATTTGATGTATAGCATTAGCTCCACTCCAGTATTTGTTCAACTCCAGCGAGTCTCCTTGATTATTTTCTGATATTTGTTCTTCTTCTGTGTGCTTCCTTATTAAAGACTTAAAAGATTGAAAAGTTTCTCCTGCGTCTCCTCTCTTCCTCTCCTTGAACCAACGTTACAGAAGAACTGACCAACAAAGAATACTGATTCACTTACCTGCTCTTCCAAATGTCCTTCTCTACTCCAGCAATCCCACAAATCCTCCTCTCCCAGAAATCCAGACCCCGACGAGCACATCACATTGATTCATGGAGTTTACCGGTTAATTTATGGATTTATTCAACAAGATCTTCCTCTCCCAGAATATACTGTCAAGTTCTATCAACTCATCTCATCCACCACTATCTCGGATCCCTTCCTCATTGCCATCTACGGAATGGGCTTTCCCATATCTCTTCCGGAAGTGGATAATCTTCCCTTCTTGGAATACGTCCAAGCCATGCTTGTCTTCCATCACCCCTCGATATCTTCCATTTCCAAGGTAACCCCTCTCCCAGCTTTCTCCCTCACATTATGGGTTATGGCAGGAACCCCATGCCGCCTCCTTGCTCCACGCCTTCCATGGCCCCTGTGTCCACGACTTCCTTGGCCCCTGTCTCCATGCCTTCCTCGGCCCCTGTCTCCAAGGTAACTCCTCTCCATACAATTCCCCTAAATAATATTTTTGGGGGGGCTCATCCTCTCCTTGCTCCGGTGGTTGATTCCCTGCCGCAGACAGTGGTAGTGAACACAGAGTTTGCATCTCCCCCATATGCTGTGAATTATGGCGGGAACCCCGTGCCACCTCCTTGCTCCACGCCTTCCTTGGCCCCTGTCTCCACGAATTCCTTGGCCCCTGTCTCCATGCCTTCCTCGGCCCCTGTCTCCAAGGTAACTCCTCTCCATACAATTCCCCTAAATAATATTTTTGGGGGGCTCATCCTCTCCTAGCTCCGGTGGTTGATTCCCTGCCGCAGACAGCGGTAGTGAACACAGAGTTTGCATTTCCCCCGTATGCTGTGAATTATGGCGGGAACCCCTGGCCACAACCACTCACCACCTGCCACAGTATACGAGCCAGTGCCCGCACCTGCCATGGTATATGAGCCAGTGCCCATGCCTGCCACGGTTAACGAGCCAGAGCCAACGTCTGTAGTCTGGACCATCCCAGAGCCAATGCCTTTAGCATCAACCATCCCAGAGTCAGTGCCTGTAGCCTAGACTGTCCCTGAAACCATGCTTCCTGTTGGCTGGAAGAGGAGGAGAAGGAAAAGTATACCTTCTCTCCAGTCTCTGTAATATCACAGTTATTCAATGTTCAGTTCTGTGTACTCTTATTTTGATATGTTTTTTGTGTCATCCTTAGTATACCCTGGACTACACTTCCTATTATTCACTGCCCTCATTACTTCCATCTGTTCCTCATCTTACTCACCTGTCCTGCAATCCCTCATTAGCACTGTTCTGTTCCCTCTTGTTTTGTTCATTCAATATCAGTTCTTGTATTATGTTGTGTTGTTTAGTTGGTTATTTGATGTTTAGCATTAGCATTTGTTCCACTGCAGCGTTTGTTCCACTCCAATGAGTTTCCTTGATTATTTTCTGATATTTGTTTCTCTCCTGCATGCTTCCTTATTAAAGACTGAAAAGACTGAAAAGTTTCTCCATCTCCTCTCTTCCTCTTCTTGAACCAACGTTATAATATGTTAATAATATATCATTAGTAACCCTAAGCCCACCCAATAGCACTACAATATTTCAACCCCATCACAGTAAGTTTGTAATTGATAGAATTTTAATAGATTACTTATTAAATTAAAAACATGCAAACTGGTCAATATTCCAATAAAAATCAAACATTAAAAAATAGAAAATGATTATGCATTGCAAAGTAAACTGAGTGTGTTCATTTTATGTAGACAGCTAAATGCAAATAATGAAATCTTCAACCATCAGAGTTCTACTCTATTAATAGTAAACTCAAAAATGAAAATTCTGTCACAATTTAGTCACCATCTTATCATTCCTTATGACCTTCTTTTTATGTGGAACACAAAAAGAGATGTGAAGTACGTCCAACGTACCAATCTTGGAGTCAGAAGAGGAAACAAGAAAGAGGAAAAGGAAATGAGGGTGCTGACTGTACAGAATCTTTAATTTTTACTGAATTATCCCTTCTCACAATAAGATAGTTCGTGCCAACGGCCGCACGAGTCATGATGAGTATTGTTTACATTAACTGCATATTATTCTCCATTCAATTCTTAATTCATTTCAACAAAATATAGCTTCATCATTAGAAAGGCAGCTTTGATATTTCACCACTGTTTGTCCAAGATGGCGGCGCGGTAGCTCGCAGCGGCCACTCCGGATCTAAAATTGTGCTATTTTTGTTTAAAAAGCCCGACTTTTGCGGCACATGGACATCGGAGCAACCAGTGTTCGTGTCTACCATCGCCAAACACTACTAAGATATAAGACTCATGCAAAAACCAAGCTGCATGATGAACTTCGGGAGGCGCTATGCGTACTCAGCTTGCTACAGAGACAAGGCCTCGAGGCCTCGGCGTCGCCTGATGCCGGTGGCCGGGAGAGAGGACGTCGTAAGCGGTCTGCAAGAAAGCGGAAGCGCGGCAAGGGGGCGGGGGTCCATGCTAGGCTAAAAACAAACCCTAGCCGTCCGGCTCTCCCATCTATCCTGCTCTCAAATGTTTGCTCCCTGGACAATAAACTGGACTATATCCGACTCCAGCAGGCTACGCAGCGTGAGTTTAGAGACTGCTGCATCTTTATTTTCACGGAGACGTGGCTCATTGACAGAGTTCCGGACGCCGCCATTCAGCTAGACGGGCTCGCCTCATTTCGTGCCGACAGAAATACAGCTCTCTGCGTTAAGACTCACGGTGGTGGCTTGTGTGTTTACATCAACACGGAATTGTGCAAGAACTCTGTGCTAGTCTCTAGCTACTGTTCATCGCTGTTGGAGCTTGTGACAGTTAGATGCAGACCTTTTTATTTACCACGGGAATTCACCACCGGAGTTTACATTCCCCCCAGCGCTAACGTTAAGGAAGCGCTCTTTGAACTGTATGGGGCTATGAGCGAACTGCAGAACGCTCACCCCTACGGACTGTTTATTGTCGCTGGAGATTTCAACCATGCGAATCTCAAGACAGTGCTCCCTAAATTCCATCAGTATGTGGACTTCGCAACGAGAGGGGCGAACGCGCTTGATCTTGTTTACACGAACATCCCAGACGCGTACCGGGCGGAGCCCCGCCCCACCTCAGCTACTCAGACCACATCTCTGTTATGCTAATTCCAGCTTACAGACTGCTCGTCAGACGCACAAAACCGCATCAGAAGCAGGTGAAAACCTGGCCAGCAGGAGCCATCCCTGCTCTTCAGGACTGTTTTGAGTGTACTGACTGGCACATGTTTAGGGAGGCTGCAACATATGGCGATTTTACCAACTTGGAGGAATACACAGCATCAGTGACCAGCTTCATCAGCAAGTGCATTGATGATGTCACTTTCTCCAAGACCATCACAACACGCTCCAACCAGAAGCCGTGGATGACTGCGGAGGTGCGCACGCTGCTGAAGACCCGAGACTCCTCCTTCAGAGCAGGCGATAAGGCAGCCCTTAGAACAGCTAGGGCCAAACTGTCCCGGGCAATCAGAGGCGCAAAGTGTGCACACGCCCAGAGAATCCACAGTCACTTCCAGGACAGCGGTGACACGCGGCGCATGTGGCAGGGCATCCAGGCCATCACCAACTATAGGACAACATCCGTTGCCTGTGACAAAGATGCCTCCCTTCCAGATGCGCTGAACGACTTCTACGCTCGGTTGCAGAACGACGTGGTGGCGAGGAAGACCACCCCTCCTCCCAACGAACAGGTGCTCTGTCTCACCACGGCAGATGTGAGGAAAACTCTACGTAGAGTCAACCCACGGAAGGCCGCTGGACCAGACAACATTCCTGACAGAGTGCTCAGAGGATGTGCAGACCAGCTGGCAGATGTTCTTACCGACATCTTCAACATCTCTCTGAGCAGCGCCGTCATTCCAACGTGCTTCAAGGCCACCACCATCATTCCCATGCCAAAGAAGTCTTCAGTGTCCTGCCTCAATGACTACCGTCCCGTTGCACTCACACCAATCATCATGAAGTGCTTCGATAGGCTCGTCATGAGGCACATTAAGACCCAGCTGCCCCCTCACTAGACCCACTGCAGTTTGCATATTGTCCAAACCGTTCAACGGACGACGCCATCGCCACAACCCTCCATCTGGCCCTCACCCACCTAGACAAAAAGGACTCATATGTTCGAATGCTGTTCATAGACTTCAGCTCAGCATTCAACACAATAATTCCTCCGCACCTGATTGGAAAGCTGAACCTGCTGGGCCTGTACACCTCCCTCTGCAACTGGATCCTGGACTTCCTGACTGGGAGACCACAGTCAGTCCGGATCGGGAACAGCATCTCCACCACCACCACACTGAGCACTGGGGCCCCCCAAGGCTGTGTGCTCAGTCCACTGCTGTTCACTCTGCTGACTCACGACTGTGCAGCAATGCACAGCTTGAATCACATCATCAAGTTCGCCGATGACATGACCGTGGTGGGTCTCATCAGCAAGAACGACGAGTCAGCATACAGAGAGGAGGTGCAGCGGCTAATGGACTGGTGTAGAGCCAACAATCTGTCCCTGAATGTCGACAAATGTTGAATTTAGGAGAGCACAAAGTGAACACTCCCCGCTGAACATCGATGGCTCCTCTGTGGTCAAGAGCACCAAATTCCTTGGTGTTCATCTGGCGGAGAACCTCACCTGGTCAACACCAGCTCTATCACCAAGAAAGCCCAGCAGCGTCTCTACTTTCTTCGAAGGCTGAGGAAAGCACATCTCCCACCCTCACTACGTTCTATAGAGGGACTATTGAGAGCATCCTGAGCAGCTGCATCACTGCCTGGTTTGGGACTTGCACTGTTTCGGACCGCAAAGCCCTGCAGAGGATAGTGAGAACAGCTGAGAAGATCATCTGGGTCTCTCTTCCCGCCATCAAAGACATTTACATAAAACACTGTATCCGCAAAGCATCCAGCATTGTGGACGACCCCACACACCCCTCACACAAACTCTTTACCCTCCTGCCGTCTGGCAAGAGGTACCGAAGCATTCGGGCCCTCACGACCAGACTGTGTAACAGCTTCTTCCCACAAGCCATCAGACTCCTCAATACTCAGAGACTGGTTTGACACACACACACACGTGTCCTGAGTTGCACTTTAATAACTGCCACTTTATAACTGTCTGCTACCTCAATAACTGCTATGTGCATAGAACACTATATCATAGTATGTTATGTTTACATTTGGCATTTTTAGTAACTGTCATCTTTTTGCATTACTGTATACTGGTCGGCGCTGCACTGTCTATCACTGTGCCTATTGTAATGTTCATTGTTAGAAATGTATTGTACTGTCCCGTACTTTTGCACACGTTTTTGCATGTGCACTTTATATAGGTATTATATAGGTATTTTATATAGGTATTTTTATTTAGTCTGTGTAGTCTCATGTGGTTCTGTGTTTGTCCTATGTTGTTTTATGTAGCACCATGGTCCTGGAGGAACGTTGTCTCGTTTCACTTTGTACTGTACTAACTTTATATGGTTGAAACGACAATAAAAACCACTTGACTTGACTTGACTTGATTATAGAAATGTTACAGTGAGAGTAACTCCTGATATTACATCAGGAGTACACATCTGACATGCAAAATCAAAATGATAGTTATGGACATAAACATTGTAAAACAGCTCATTTTCCGGGTAAGGAAAGAGGACACGGGAACGGGGTTCCACTCTCAAGGTAAGCTTTAATTTTCCGGAACAAACATAAACTTCTTCCTATAACGAACATAAACTTCTTCTTACAACAAACATAAAGTTCTTCCTACAATAAACATAAACTGTGTTCTTGAGCTGTAACACTGGAATGGCGTAAGTCTCTCTCTGTCTTTGGACTGCAGGTTCTCAGGCTCTTTTATGCCAGTCTCGTACTCACTGAAAATAGAGACAGGTGTAAGACATAATTTAGCTCAGGTGCAAGCGCCCTTACCGCTTTCTCTCACCTGACGGGTGCTTGACCATGCCTCCGCTGCCACAAACATGTAATAAAATTAGTTAAAGTGAGCTCAGACAAGGTAGTGATGAAAGACATATTTAGGCATGGTCTGGAAGAGCACACCCGGTCTGACATGCCAGGTGACAGAGTGGAATGGTCTCTGGCACAATTTATTGACATTGACATATACTTTGAAGGATCTGATCTTACAGTGCGTGAGATGCTTGAGCCTGCGACCTCCAAGAAGAGGAGGCAGAAGAGAGGGAGAAAAAGCTGTAGTTTTCTTGGAGCTGCCAGAGGCTGGTACAGCTCCCTATTCTCCAGAAGTGGCCTTTACTCCGTCTGCGTCTGCATACCCAGAATTGGCTGAGGTCCCAGTCACAGCTGTAGTCTCAACCTTGATTGTCCCTACTTCAGTGGTTCTGTCGGTCACAAACTCGGTGGTTCCAGCTTCAGTGCTCTCAACATTGGTGGTCCAGCTGACAATGCTCGTTACATTGCCAGTTACATCAGCGTATCATGCTCTTAGCGTTCATACCTGCCACAGACAATGAACCAGTGTCTGCACCTGCCAAGGACAAACAAGTGTCTGCACCTGCCACGGACCATGAGCCAGCATCAACGCCTGCCACAGACCACGAGCCAGCATCCATGCCTGCCACGGACAATGAGCCAGCATCCACGCCATCCATGGACCACAAACCAGCATCAACTGCTATCCATGGACCACAAACCAGCATCAACTGCTATCTCGCCCCCCCCTAAGTCTCCACCTCTTGCAGCCTCTCCCCCTGAGTCATGAGACCTTGCTCCCTGAGATTCCAGTGGCTCTGTCCCCTGAGTCTCCAGTGGCTCTGCCCCTTGAGCCTCCTAGTACTTTGCTCCCTAGTGCCTTGGGCACTGAATTCTTTGAACCTTCTAAGTCCTTTAGTGCTTTGAGTTCCAAATCGTTGTGGTGATGATGTTTATAGTAGATTAGTGTCACTGAACAGCTGGATGTCTGAGTGGTGTCTGGAGAATAGAATAAACATTATACACAATTGGAAGAGTTTTTGGGGTATACCTGACCTGCTAAAGAGAGACGGAATCCATCCCTCCATGGAAGGTGCCGCTCTCCTCTCTAGTAATTTGGCTCATAGTCTTAATAATGATAGTATTTGACTAACTGGGGCCCAGGTCAGGAAACAGACAAACTGGTTAATCCGAACGTCTGCTAGTTGCCTTGAGACGTCACACAGGTCACATAAACTACAACACATAGCGTCAGTGTCACCTAGATATCTCATAGAGTCTGTGTCTGTTCCCCGAACTACCAACCACCAAACCTTCACTAAATCATTTAGAATTTTTTTTATTAAGGTCAAACTTGAACAAAACAAACAAATTAAAGATAAACATATGTAAAGAAGTTCGTCCTCACGGGCAAGGAAGAGGCGAGAAACCGACTTGACATACAAATAAAGGTTTAATGGTAAACTCAAAAGACGAACGCATAAGACGACGGACATGTCCATGAACGATCTCTCTCTCTCGCACCGCCCTCTGCAATCGGCCTTTATCCCTCTCGGTGGCTTAATTAGCCTGATACGAGACCGGACATGTCGAGTCACAACCTGGCCCCACCCTCCACCGTGCCACATTCCTGCCTCGTTCTTTCAGGCTTGACGGCCTGACGTGATTTTTAAACCACTACAGTTTAAAAATTAGAGGGAAAAGGCCAATGCAGAGCGGCAGCGAGAGAGAGAGGAGAGAGATATAAAAATACAAAATAAAACTTACTTGCCGGTTCTCCGATACGCCGTAGCTTGTTCCTCGGCCACTCCTCCACCCTCTAACGGACGACAGCCACGCCTCTCCAGGCGGATCAGAGGCAGTCCTCCAGCCCCTGCCAGACGGAACGCCCCGCTGCATTCTCGGGGAGCCGAAGGGAACTACCCCGCCCGGCAGCGGTTCTCCCGCTCCAGGCGGTCGGTCGCGATCCCCTCCCCGCTCGTGGATGGCGGTCTCCAACCCCTCCGCGTTTCAGTGGCTGGTAGGGGCATCCTCCGCCCCTGGCAGCGGCCCTGACCGGCGGTCTGCCAGGAGCCCCTTCTCCCCTCGCGGCCAGCGGCCACTCCTCCGCGTCCAGGTGGCTGGGCACCTCGTCCCCCGGCAGATGGCCACGGCTGCGCCGTTGGGGTGGACGGTAGTGGCGAGAACTCTACTACGTCGTATCCCTCTTCCTTCCCGGGCTTTCAGCACCAATATAAAGAAGTTCGTCCTCACGGGCAAGGAAGAGGCGAGAAACTGGCTTGACATACAAATAAAGGTTTAATGGTAAACTCAAAAGACAAACACATAAGACGATGGACATGTCCATGAACGATCTCTCTCTCTCGCACCGCCCTCTGCAATCGGTCTTTATCCCTCTCGGTGGCTTAATTAGCCTGATACGGGACCGGGCGTGTCGAGTCACGACCCGGCCCTGCCCTCCACCGTGTCACAACATAATATAAAATTAGGGCTACTAAACATGAGATCTCTTTCTACCAAAGCACTAATTGTTAATGAAATGATTACAGATCATAGATTGGATGCACTGTGTGGCAGCGGGGGCGTGGTCAAGCGCCCCTGCTGCCACACACTGTTTGATTGCAACCTGGCTTAAACCGGATGAATATAATAGTTTAAATGAATCTACTGTACTCTCCAAAGTTATTGTTATAAACACGAGCCTCGTCTGAAGGGTCGATGAGGAGGTGTTGCTACAATTTACAGTGAAGTTTTTGGTGTTACTCAGAGGACAGGATATAAATGTAAGTCTTTTGAACAAATAATGCTTAATGTGACACCGTCAGATATAAATAATAAAACAATGGCGTCTTTTGCCCTTGCTACAGTGTATAGATAACCCGGGACTTATTCTGATATCTTTGGTGAATTTTCACATTTTTTATCAGATCTTGTAATTACTGTAGATAGAGCTTTAATTGTTGGTGACTTCAACATTCACATTGATAATGAAAATGACACATTGGGATTAACATTTATCGATATTCTCAACTCTCTTGGAGTCAGACAAAATATAAATGGACTAACTCATCACCATAATCATATGCTAGATTAATTCTGTCATATAGAGTTGATGTTGATAATATAGAAATTCTGCAGGACAGCATTGACATCTCGTTTTATTACCTCTGTTTGCTGCGATCAGCGAATGTTACTCAATCTACACCATGTTATCATTCAGGTAGAAGTATTCAGTATTCTTTTGACCACTAAAGATTGCTTCATTAATAATCTTCCAGATCTATCTCATACACTCAATAAACCCCAAAGCCCAGAAGAACTTGATGAAATAACCAAAAATATAAATGCAGTCTTCTCTAGCACGCTTGATAGTGTCGCCCCACTTCAATTAAAGAAAATTAAAGAAATAAGGCCTGCACCATGGTACAAAGATCACAGTCATGCTCTCAAGAGAGCAGCTCGGAAAAGGGAGAGCATGTGGAAGAATACAAAATTTGATGTATTTCGTGGTGCATCGATGGATAGTGTCTGTAGCAACAGACAGGCACTAAAAGCTGCTGTGTTTATTCTGTATTGTGACTAAATTGGTTAGGAATAAAGCCTCAACAGAACCAGATATTACGTCGCAGCACAAGAGTAATGACTACATGAATTTCTTTACAGATAAAATTTGAATAATCAGAAATAAAATAATAGAATTATGCAATCATCTGTCATAGCACCTCAGAAAACAGTGTCTAATAATTTTCCTCATGTGCAACTTCAATCCTTCGCTGTCATAGGTCATGAAGAGCTAACAAAAATTAGCGAAACATCAAAAGCCACAACATGTTTGTTAGATCCAATACCAACTAAGCTCTTAAAAGAGGTATATCTCCTGTAATTTCAGAACCTCTTCTTAATATTTTTAAGTCCTTGCTATCCTTAGGACATGTCAAACCACTTATTAAGAAGCCACAACTTGATCCTGGAGATCTGGCTAGTTATAGACCAATTTCAAATCTCCTGTTTATGGCGAAAATACTAGAAAAGGTAGTATCCTCCCAAATATGTTAATTTCTACAGAGAAATAGTATATACAAATTCTTTCAGTCAGGACTTAGGCCTCATCACAGTACAGAGACTGCACTTATCAGAGTTACAAATGACTTGCTCTTATCATCTGATTGCCGATGCATTTCACTTCTAGTGCTTTTAGATCTTAGAGCTGCATTCGACACGAAAGATCACAACGAGAGATGCACCGATCGACCGGCCAGGGACCGGAATCAGTTTTTCCACATGCTCGGCCCGGACCGGTGACTGGCCGGTCAGTCTCACGTCTTTCCGATTCCGAGCTGGTCTGTTTTGTTGCCAGCAGTGCAGGCAATAACGTCACAGCCGCATGGACATTGGCGTGGAAAAATACATAATGTTCGCAATTTGTAATATTTGTAAGGCTAAAGGAAACCGTGGGATGGCAGAGGCAAGCTAAATACATATTGTGCCGTTGTGATTTAATGTGCTGAGTAACGTAATTTTTCCCACCATGTCCGATATTAAAATCAGTGCAACACACATTGCAAAAGGCGTGGGTATTGTTGATATGGCTTCGGGATATGAAATTAAATGCTTTCGTCCAGCTGTTGTTAAATTTACAACAGCTCCTCCCATCTACCGGTGATGCTTGATTCAACTTCTCGCGTCTACTGCCTGCGCAGATTTCAACAGAGCAGCTGGGCTTTGGTTGCCAGGTTGAGGTCACAAATTATTAGAAATGTGTAGGATGCATTTCATACGATATCTGGCAACTGGACAACCTTGGAATAATATATTGATGTGATTATTCATATAATGTGGTTTGGGCCATACAAATTACGGGAGTTTCCCGGGAGAAATAACAAAACGGGAGCGGGGTGGGAGATGGGTGTGAAATACGGGAGACTCCCGGGAAAAACGGGGGTGAGTGACGAGGTATGGTTACAAGCCGATCCCGAAGCAACAATCAGTTTTGATATTTGGTATCTAATGTAAGCTTAATGTCAATGTTGAGCGTATTGGAAACTTCAGTTTTGTTCATAGACTTGTAATATTTGGATTTGTTTTGTTAGACGAGTAAAAAATAGAAAAAAGGTCCATTTATAAAAATAGTGGAAAATTACATCTGTTTTGTTATATAAAGCAACTCATTTGCGGTTAATTGTTATTTCTACCTCTTTCCAGTCACAAGTGAGAGAAGATCCTGTAACATTGTTTGGGGGAAATTGTAATGTTTAATAATTTATTTTATTATGAAAATTACATTTTGCATTGAAGAAAGGTAGATTTTGTTTGTATATGCGGTCAATAGTTCTTTGAAAGAAAATCGGAATCGGAAAAAATCGGTATCGGCAGGTCACACTTGGAAAAAAAACGGAAATCGGAATCGGCCAAGAAATTTGCAATTGGTGCATCTCTAATCACAACATTCTCTTGAATAGGCTAGAGATTATGTTGGCATTTGTGGAGTTGCATTAGCATGGTTTACGTCCTATTTGACTGCTACCACTTTGTCTATGTAAATGAGGAATTGTGAAACCAAAAAAAAAGTAAAGTATGGAATGCCACAGGGATAGGTTTTAGGGTCTCTTCTTTTCTCCTTGTATATGCTTCCCCTGGGAGATATTCAGATATTCAAGTAGACAATAGCTGAGTTTTGTTCATTCAGATCATAGTCTGATTTTTTTTTTTACCTGTCATAGTTTTGTTCATGGTTTTGTGGATGAGGGCATGCCATGCAACATGTCAGTGTTGGCATTTGACTAATTTGACAGTGTTGGGTTTAATCTGATTATAAATAATTAGTTACTGTAAGTAAAAATGTAGTGTAACATTACATTTTAAATTCAAATGCAATTTATATGTGAAATGGATTACTGTGGACTGTAGGTCAATGAAATACTTGTTCAGTGATATGTCAATAAACTCAGCTTATGTGCTGCTTTAAAAGGAAATATCCATCCAAACTTAACAATACAGTGTTACATCGCATGAAGGAAGAGAACTCAATATATTGGGCAACACTGACGCAAGTCATGTGGAAGCCCCTTTAGATCTGGTCCTTGAATCTGATTGGACATTCTTGATATTCATTATAATAGCCATGTGTGCAATGGACATGAATGATACCTCAAATCTAGCAGCTTTTTGAGGAGAGGTATTTGTGGTGGCAGGGGCGTGGTCAAGCGTTCATCCAGAGAGAGAGAGAGAGCGGTATGGGTGCACACACCTGAGCGCTATAATGTCTAACACCTGTTTCTGATTGCAGTAAGCATTGGGGAGAGCGATAAACAGAGGGACCACACCAGAGTCTTTCAAGTTCTGCTGAAAAGAGTTTTTGAGTTGAATTAAAAATACCTTTGTTGAGTTGAACATACCGGAGTCTCATTTCCTCCTTCCATAAGAGACAAACCTTTACAGATTGCAATTACTACTAAGGGATCAGACTTACCATTTTCACCAGGTGGACAATACAACAGCTGAAAAAATTCCATATTCTTACATTGAAGGATTGACCCAAGCCATATATATAGACAAGAATATCGTTGCCAATTGAGGGTGGGCACTTTAGAGTTTAGGTAAGTAACCTCCTACTAAACAGGGATTAAAAATGAAACTTTATTTTTTTCTTTCTGCTCCAGTGTTCTGCAGCCTCCTTTCCAAACGGTCTCTGGTTAGAACAAAAAACAATAACGGTGAATAACATACTTATGAACCGTTATTAACACACCAGTTTAATCAAAGTGATTTTTACCCATTACTGATGCTCCACATGCTGCACTAACCTGCTGGAATGAGGAATTTTCAGTTTCACTAGAGGAGATAACTGTTCTTAATGTGTTTTGTAGACTCTTGTTTCATGAAAAACTATCAGAACAAAATAGTAATGTTATCCACCGTTACCAGCCTTTAAAAATAAATTAAATGGAAATGTTCTACATTCTGTTTGGTTCAATTCTGCAAAAAATGTTGCTCATATTTAGTCCATGCTACAACTACACAGAACAGCCTTGCAAAAACCTACAACAACCTAGTAACAGCATATTAATGCTAAGTACCAAGAAAGTTACTCCACGGTGTTAAATTGTACTTTTTAATTTTATTTTTGTAGAAAAATATGTGTTTATGAACTGATAGTCTGCCATTTTACTCATGATTTGTTTGAAAGTGAATAAAAGCCATTGCTGTTGTAGCAACTCTAGTGTTCATTTCACAGGAAATATGGGATACATACAATGAACAATGTAAAAATTCTCCCAGGTCTCACAGAATGAACGTTACTCAATATACATTTTTGCAAACTGATGAACTCTAGAGAATATATATATATATATATATATATTCACTCTATTACTCACCCCCTGCTATGTTATGTAATCAAAACACTTTAATGCATGATTTGAAAAACAAAACATTTTAACACTTGTATTACAGACCCGCCTACATATACACACAAGTATTCCTAAATCATTAGTTTACTTGGTACCTCACCTGATAGAGCATTGTACTTTGAACTCAATGTCCGTGGTTCAAATACAGCCAAAGATGCACGAAAGTGAAAGTGGCATTGAAGCGACACAAAATGGCGAGGTTGTTCTAGTTAATGTGTGTTTTCTTTCTTTTTATTTCGAATTTGTATTTTAAAACACTATCAGTTAGGATTAGGTCTTGGTTAAGGGTAAGGATGTCTGTTTTGTGAAACTCTCATTTATCTTTTAGGACAATATTGGTTAGGTTCAGGGGTGGAAAGAGTACTGAAAAATCATACTCAAGTAAAAGTACTGTTACTTCTTAAAAAATGTAGTTTGAGTAGAGTAAAAGTAAATGGCCTAAAAACAACTCAAGTAAGAGTAAAAAAGTAGCTCATTTAAAATGACTCATGTGTATTGAGTACAGAGATGTGAAAACTATGCACCTTTATAATAAAAACTCTATGCTGCAATAAAAAAATCTTGCATACATACCGTAATTTACATTCCCTTTTATGGCTGTTTGCCAGAAAGAATAAAAATTATAGGTATTTTATAGGTGTTTGTAATTGAAATACATCACTTATCTATGATACTGTAAACACTACATGAATCTGATTTAAAATAAAATAAAAGGCCGACATGATTACGGAAATTAAAAGATGAAAAAGTTGTTTTCAATATCATAATGTATGAAACGATTACATTAAAATCCATTTGTGTAGAGTCTAAATTTTCCTTAATGTCGACTGAGAGAGTTATTGTTGCACATCAAACATGTTCAAAACAATGCAAGGAATGCAAAAAAACCCCACTAAAAAAGCAAGGTCACTTGGCTCGTCATGTCCCGCACAATAGAGGTGGTAGAACAGTTGATAGGTACAGGGGCCACGTTGTGCTTTAAAGGAACAATTCACACAAAAATTTAAATTCCCTCATCATTTTGTCACTATTATGCCATCCCGAGGTGTATGCCTTTCTTCAGCAGAACACAAATTAAGATTTTTTAAAAGAATATCTCTCTAGATAGCTCTTTTGTTCCATACAATGCAAGTGAATGGGTCCCAAAATTTTGAAGCTCCAGAAATGACATAAATCAGCATAAAAGTAGCCTAATGCTACTCCAGTGGTTTAATCCATGTCATCAAAGAGATGTGATAGGTTGTGTGAGAAACATCAATATTAAAGTAAATTTTTACTATAAATTCTCCTCCCTGCTCAGTCAATCTCCTTTTTAACTTTCACTTTCTTCTTGTGTTTTTGGTGATTCACATTCTTCATGCATATCGCCATCTGCTGGGCAGGGAGAAGAATGGCAAAAATTGACTTAAATATTGACCTTTTTTCTCAACCACACCTATCATATCACTTCTAAAATCATGAATTTAACCACTGGAGTCATACGGATTACTTTTGTGCTGCCTTTATGTGCTTTTTGGAGCGTCAAAATGTTGGCATCCATTCACTTGTATTGTATGGACCTACAGAGCTGAAATATTCTTCTGAAACTCTTCATTTGTGTTCTGAAGAAATAGGGTCATACAAATCTGGAATGGCTTGAGGGTGAGTAAATGATAAGAGAATTTTCATTTTTGTGTGAATTATTTCTTTAAGTAGCACAAGGGTGGGGGTTGGGGGGTTTGGGGGGGACACACATTATCCTCCTTTTGAGATACAGTGTCCCACATTGAATTAGTTCTTGTATCTTTTAAGCCCAGAAATAGATATGTTCTCATTCTAATGCATGATGCATAATTTTCTGACGTTTGTGACCGGTGGAATGTTCTGCTGAATTATTGCACAACAAATGTTGATACTTTTCTATCTTTAAAAAGGCTAAGCATATTTATTAATTATTTTATCATCTTTAATTTCCTGGTAATTTATTATACAAATTAACACAATCTTTACATCAGGGGTCAGTATTATAAATAAAAAAAATTAAAAAAACTATATTATTAAAAATATTGCGTGAGAGATGCCAGTTTACTGCTTCATTTCATTGCTGAAATGTTTTATTTCAAACTGGCTGTAGTTTTTACTGATTAAAATCATATTTAAAATAACAATAAAAATAACAATAAAATATTGCAATCCAAAATCATACAGATAAATTGAACAATTTATTATTTACATAGATTCAATATTAGATTTATTTATTTTTTGCTATTAAAATGCTAAGTGATTTCTTCACTAATTTATAATTTTATGGTTAACTCAAAAGACTGCACAGTGGAAATTATTCAAATCTTAGTTTATGACATGCACAAATTCATCAAATAATCAATGGATTATTAATAACTTTAGTATTGTACTACAGTCACATGAGGGTGCTGTGCACACGACATATCTTGTCGGCACTTAGAAATTCTGCCGAGTTTGAATGGGAGAGTGTCAAAATGGTAAAATAATAGAAATAAATACAATAATGTACACTTGTACAAATGTTTTTACTCTTGGCAGTTTTTAGCGGTATTAATATTTTAACCATTATGGAAATAATGGGTTAAACATGACAAACAGATTTAAGATTAATTGTATATACCATTTATAATAATAAAAATATTATTATTGTTATTATTATGATTATTATTATCCTACATGTAAGATAAAAGTTCAGTTGTTTCTGCGTCATCTCCATTGCTCTCTCCGACGTTCCGTGTATACATCAGTGTCCAAATTCACTCATTCATTTTGTTCACTCCTTGCCTGATATAGGGCACTCACAGACATCCACTATATAGGAAATAGTGAATGAGTGAACAAGTGAGCCATTTCGGACACAGCTCTTCTCTTACTACAACCTCATATTACTCGATTTTGGCACCCCTAACTTTACATTTCATTTGAAAACTGCAGCCAAATGTGTACTGAAGCACACAATTTCAGTTTTGCAAAAACATTGCAATGCTCACGTTAATTTCATGAGACCAGGCTATAAAAATGTTGACACCAGTATCGGGATACAATTAGACCGGGTTGGGGATTTCGGACACAGCACATGGCTGCATCTCATCCTGATGAGGTCAAACTGTTAGAAAGGGTTTGCTGACCTTGCTGTAGCCTGAAAAGTGTGTTCAAACGTTTATGTAACATAAAACACTGACAGAGAGGTTGAAATAAAGCACCTTAAGACATTTTATCTGACAGCTACACAAAAATATAAGTCTGTCAAACCAGCTCATGGCAAACAAAAGTGCTACACATATTGGTGCTTGAAGTAAGAAAAATTCACACTTTTGATGTCTGAGAGAATAGCAGATCACCAAGTACTTTCATTGCATTTGTTTTATTGATGTACATTATTGATGTACAGCGGTGCTGTTCTAGTATAAATACTTATTGATCTTATTTTTTATACTCTCACTCTCTGTGATGATGTTCTCAAACATGAATGGGCTTTGTTTTCTGCCTTTATTAGTTTATAAGTTGTACTTACTAGTTTTGGCTGGACAACAATGTTTACACACACTACAATTTTTTTCTGAAAAATGTTTAAAGAAACAAATTTGAATACATTGTTCATTGCCAGTATGTTATTGTGGAATCAATTATTTCAGATTTAAGGTTATTTTATAAAAAAAAAAAGTCAGATCTGTGTTTATTCGCTTTACATGGTTGGATAATTTTGCAATTTTTTTATGTGTGTATTTCAAGGAAAATGTGTAGGCTTTTTTTGGCCCACAGATATAGTCAACATTAATTCAAAAAGTACACTATTTTTACACTGGTCGGTACACTTGTTGATAATAATAATAATGATTATTATTATTACTAATAAATTATTCATAATTGAAAAGAAGCTAAATTCTTACTGAGTGCACCTTTAAACAACTTTTCAGCTTGAATAATGAGGTCTCTGCATTAAGCCTTGCATGCAGCCTAAAAAAAGAGAAGAAAAAAAACACCCTCTTACCTGACTTACGTATTATAGTTTATAATAATATGAAGACTAAACCAGTAATTTAGGTAATTATATATATATATATATATATATATATATATATATATATATATATATATATATGTGTGTGTGTGTAAGGAATAATTGATGACGACCTGTTGAAAAATAATGCACACCCAAGGTGGTAATGCGGTCATGACACGCAGCGGATATATATATATATATATACACACACACACACACAACAGTTCCGGTCTTCAAATCTGATTGGACAAAAGACATTCCATGAGCACTGATGGTCTCACACCATCATCATTCGGGCGCTTTACTGTGTGTATCACTCCGCTTGTGTTCGTGCCTTTCTAAACTAAAGTGTAAAAGCAGTGCAGATGTGCAAGTTATCGGTCTCTTTACACTTAAATATTTTGACATTACATATTTTAGCCAGCAGATGGAGGCAAAATAAAAAAAAATTGTGTCATATGAGCCAGTTGGTGATGTGAAGTGAGTCAGCATAACTCTGTGTTTATAGTTGTCTGTTGTTTATAAGCAATATCACACACACAATCGTGCGATATTGCCCTAAATCAGCACTGCTGTAATTACCTATGACACTCAGCCTGCGGCCGAATCACAGCAGTGCTGATATAGGACCATATTTCTAAAAAAAAGAAAATAATTATATATATATATATATATATATATATATATATATATACACACACACACACTTCAGTTACAGAATGTTTAATTTAATAGCTAATACTTATGGAAGACTAGGAAAACTAAACTAGTGAACAAAAAAAATTACATGTATTAGTTCAAACATGAAAGTTTAAATAAATAAATCACTTTTTTAAATGGGCAAATTTATAGATAATTTCAAAATGTATAGATAATTATAAATATATATTTTTTTATATTGACAAATATACATTTAAAAAAAAAATTTCATCCAGCTTTGAAACGTTCTTAAATATAACAACCGAATGATAATAAATCATTCTTAATGTTCAAAATACATTGAACAGTTTACTTGTTGGAGTAACCAATGATCTTTCGACTCAGTTTGCCCTCATTTCCCCTGCCCTCACACCACCTGAAAACATCCATTCAGCCACATTCACATCTGGCACACAGATCCATCTGTCTCAGCTTTGCATATACCGTAAGGCTTGCTAAGAGCAAGCTGATGTGAGACAAGGGGGCCTGAGCCCTGTGCTGGTAATTCGGTTCCTCTCAGGCCTCATCAAGTTTTCGTCAAGTGCTGCTGGTGGCCCTAAAAGAGCTGGCGCTTTATCAGAGAGGAGGATCTAAACTGGAGTGAAAATGGAGCGGCAGAGAACAGCAAGACTGGTCTTAGACCAAGAGTGAAAAAGAAGAGAGAGAAAAAGGTGGTAATAGTAGGACTGAGAGTCTTTGTTGAAGAGGAGATTGACTGAAAGAGAGAAAAACAGAGGAAGATGCACTGCTACTGGATAATAAAAAAAGAAATAAAAGATGCTTTTTCCACATCAATACTTTGTTAAAATTAATATGAATGTCAATGAGAGCAAACTGACATAGAATCAACATAAAATTTACGTCAATTCAAATGAGCTTTATTGGCATGACAAATTGTACATTGTATTGCCAAAGCATTTATATGAGCATGAAAAAAAAAAAAAATGAACAAAGTAGAACAAATTCTGTATTGAACAAGTGTGGAAAAACAGGGAAAAAAATAAAAAATAAACATTGTATATACTTTCAGTGGTGTTTGTGCGTGTGTGTACAAGAGTTTATATGAGTTTGTGTGTGTTCGTGCGTGCGTGTGTGTGTGTGTGTGTGTAAATGGGTGCATCACAGTTTGGTGACTCTTCCCTCTTTTTGTGGCAGGAAATTATGTATTTTGCTGCTAGTGAAATGCAGTCTCTTTGTTCACCAAGTAAATATTGAGCTTGTGCATTATTCTTCAACTTATTGAAGTTGGGACAAATAATTTAAAATTTGGGAAAGAACTGTTTTCGAATTTCATTATAATTAGGGCAGGTGATTAAGAAGTGCAGCTCTGTTTCTATTTGTCCTTGGCTACAGTATGGGCATAACTTGCCCTCTCTGGGCATTCAGCTCTGTCTGTATCTGCCCTTCTCTATAGTCAGGCTGTCTGTCTGTCTGTCTGTCTGTATCTGCCCTTCTCGATAGTCAGGCTGTCTGTCTGTCTGTCTGTATCTGCCCTTCTCTATAGTCAGGCTGTCTGTCTGTCTGTCTGTCTGTCTGTATCTGCCCTTCTCTATAGTCAGGCTGTCTGTCTGTCTGTCTGTCTGTCTGTATCTGCCCTTCTCTATAGTCAGGCTGTCTGTCTGTCTGTCTGTCTGTCTGTATCTGCCCTTCTCTATAGTCAGGCTGTCTGTCTGTCTGTCTGTCTGTCTGTATCTGCCCTTCTCTATAGTCAGGCTGTCTGTCTGTCTGTCTGTCTGTCTGTATCTGCCCTTCTCTATAGTCAGGCTGTGGTCACTCAGTCTGTACCTCGTCATGTTTTTCTTCAGTTTGTGGTCTCTGACTGTACTCAGGTAATCTGCTGTCATGTAATATCTTTTTAGGGACAAATAACATTGTAGTTTGCTTTGTTTTTGTGTTGTTTCATTCCAATATGTTAGGGACTTTCTTTTTGTGCATTAATCATTTGGTTTTAATGGCATAGAAAGCCATTCTTGCTTTCGCTTTCAGTTCATTCATGGCCAAGTTGAGGTTTCCGTTTGCACTGAATTTCAAACCAAGGTATTTGTTTTGTTTTGGTTGATGTACTTATCAATCAGGGTATGTAGGGTGAAGATATGGTCTGATGTTCTAAAATTTGGTAAGAATCCAATTTGACTTTTGCTTAAGGCATTGTGTTGGATAAGGAAGTGAACAAGTCTTGTGTTGATGATACTGCAGAACATCTTCCCCAGATTACTGCTCACACAGATGCCTCTGTAATTGTGTGGATCTAATTTGTCTCCTCTCTTGAAAATAGGTGTTATGAATCCTCTATTCCAGGTGTCAGGGAAATGACCAACACTCAGAACCAAGTTGAACAGTTTCAGTAAGGCCAATCTTAATTCGTGCTGTGTGTTCTTCAGCATTTCATTGCGGATGGCATCTGGTCCATTTGCTTTTTTGAGTTTTAGGGCCTGGATTTTATCAATCAGTTAATTTTCTGTGATGGGGTAGTCTAATGGGTTTTGGTATTTACCAATTGTATGTTCCAAATTGATAATTTTTTTCATATATTTGGGTTTGTTCTGGGTTCATTTTTATTTCACTATAAAGTTGTTCAAAGTGATTTTTCCAGGTGTCTCCATTATTTATGGCTGTTTGTTCATGTTGTTTTTTATTCAGGGAATTCCAATTGTCCCAGAATTTGTTAGAATGTATCGATTCTTCAATAGTTTTGAGCTGATTTTGCATGCACTGTTCTCTCTTTGTTCTGAGTGTATTTTTATACTGTTTAAGTTCCTCACAATATTGATGGTGCAAATCTGCATCGTTTGGTTGTCTGTGTTTTTCATTTGATAATTGTCTTAATTTTTTTCCTCATTGTTTTACAGTCTAAATCAAACCATTTTTCATTCTCTTGTTTGGTTTTATGGTATTTCTTGGAGGATCTGAGGTTAGATAAAGTTGCCAAATAATCAAATATATCATTTATGTTCTCCACGGCCAGATTTACACCATCTCCATCGTGAGAATAAACTCTGCAGAGAAAGTTGTCTATAAGTGACCATACTTTTGGATGGTCCATTGCTGACACATATTTTTCTGTGCTGTTTTGTGCCCATCTGTATTTCTCTCTAATGTTGTACACCTTACTGGGCTGTGAAGTTATGTTCAAATGTTTTGTCCTTTTTAGATAAATGGTAATTTGGCTGTGATCTGATAGGGGTGTAAGTGGTCTGACCGTGAATACTCTGAAAGAGAACAGATCTAAATCTGTGATCATGTAATCTACTGTTGAGCAACCATGAAATTAAATGTAGGTGTACCTTCCCAGAGAATCCGCCCTCACCCTGCCATTGACGAGGTACAGACAGAGGCTTTGACAGAGCTCAATCAGAAGATTCCCGTTTTTATTCACTTGAGCATCAGAATTAAACCTTGGGAAGTTTACTGTGTTTTGTGGGAAGTTTTGTCCAAATATATGTTTATTCCCATTTTCTGTTGTGTAGTCAGGAAGGGATCCTGTTCTGGCATTTAGATCCCCACAGATCAACACACTTCCCTGGGCCTGGAAGTGGTTAATTACAATGAGTTGGTGATAGGGTGCAGGTCTCTGGGTAGGGATTGTAGTGTAGGGCTCAGCTGAGTGTGGAGAGACGATGTTTTGTGGTGCTGCATGAATAAACCGTCTCGCTGGTTGAGGGGTAGCTGCTCTGGCGTTCTTTGGGAGGTTGCAGGGGTTTGGCCCAGGGCCACGTCTTTAAGGGTTTTTGCAAACATATGAGCACTGTCTTTATGGAGGTGGATGTGGTCATGGAGGTGATGGATGTCCAGTGTGGGATGATGTGCCAGAGATGATGTGCCAGATGAACGTTTGGCATTCCAGCACATATACGTGAGATGTCTGTCTTAACTTTTTGTATGGTGCGAGGATGGAAGTCTGATCTTGGTAGGATGGTGGAGATAACTTCTTTTGAAGTTGGGAAGTTTTGTGTTGCTTTAATGGCCACCCGTGTCACTGATTCTGCCACTCGCTCTTGTTGTGCCCTCAGGTCATTCGTGCCCACATGGATGATGATGTGGCTGGGTTCACCCAGATTTTCCTTGTTCAGTTGTTGTAGGGCATTATCTGTTTTTGGACACCAGAGTTTTAATATTTTGTGGCCAGGAAAGATCTGTTTTTCATTGATGAATTTACCATTTGAATCAATTAGTAGGATAATTTCTGCATTCTGTAGGGCATTTTCTTGCTCTTGGGGCCTTCAGAGGCCTCTGCCTGTGACGTTGGTGGTGGTGTTGCTGCTGGAGTGCTGGAGATTGGTGTCAGAGTGTGGGCTGCTGTGGCTGTCTGGCTGGTGGGAGAGCTGGACCTCTGCTGCTTGCAGGTGTGTGTGAGCCTCTCTGTCATTTCTCTCAGGCATTGCATTTCTCCCTCTTTGAGCATCAGCTCCTCCCTGACTGTTTTCAGTTCTTTACTCAGGGTCTCTCTGTTCTGCTGCAGATTTTGTATCTCTCCTCTTAACTTCTTAACACTAGCTTCAAAGTCTCCTGTGAGGTGACTGAGTTTATTTTCCAGGTGTTGTAAGCGCTCATTGGATGTTGCATAGGAGAGTGTTAGTTCCCTGAGCTCCAACAGCTCTACCTCTTGTAGGGAGAGACTGTTTCTGATCTGAGTGACAGACTGCTCCAGCTGTGAGTCGCAGGCACGTCCTGATTCTGCCGAGTTAAACGCGTTCCTGGGTCAACAAGGGAGGTGCTTAAGATAAAATTGATCAACCAATCAGATTAATCACGTGGTATCATCCAGATTGAGCGCCACTTTTTGAGTTTCTCATCCTTCAACGTCTCTTCTTCATTTCACAGAGGTAAGTTGCAATTTCTTTAAACTGTATAATTTCAAATGCGTGTCCGTATCTACTCAGTGTAATGTATTAACTTTAATTTCACGATGAATTCATTACTAACGCTAATATTAACTAAACTGCTCATATAATGTGCAAATCGCCCAAACCCCTTTCCTATCGGACAAGTAAGGGCGCCCGCGATTGTTTCGCCATCGGTGTGGTGTTTTCCCCGTGTTCGTGTCGTCGGATCTTTTCTCCTGTTGATTTATATCTTTTTTCCCCTGCATTCGTTTAGCAGGCTTTTGCAAAAGCGAAGTTAAACACTTTCGCGGATGGGACCAAATACAAATAATGAGGGTTATTCAATCATTGTATTTAAATAAGCATAATAATACAATATATAATATAAGACAAACTGTAATCAATCACTGTATTTAAATTATCATAATAATACAATAATGTAAGACAAACTGTAATCAACCACTATGTAGCTAATAATAATTCAATATCTTGTGTTGACCCAGGGACATCATATTCTTATGTTGATCCAGAGACATCATATTCTTTATTGCTCATCTAATATAAGACACACAGTAATCAATCACTGTATTTAAATAAGCATAATAATAATAATAATAATAATAATAATAATAATAATAATACAATATATAATATAAGACAAACTGTAATCAATCACTGTATTTAAATAATTATAATAATATTATATCTAATAGAAGACAAACTGTAATCAATCACTGTATTTAAATAATCATAATAATAAAATATATTTTGTTGACCAAGGGGCATCATTCCCCATAGCTCATTCAATAAGTTTTCTCTCATTTGAAGATGATCACAGGATGAAACCAATTTAAATTTCTTAATGATAACATTCATTTTCTTCTTTGTACAGATCATCTATGGAGAAATATAAAGGGTAAATATTCATTAAAATATTGTCTGTCTGTATATAAACCAGAAATTTTACTTATTGTAACATTTGTACAAAAATGTGTTTTTGTATTTTTTCCTTTGAGGTCCTTCCGTGTGCCTTTATTGACGAAAGAGTCACTTGCAACACTAGACGATGGAATTTGGCTGAATAACATTGTCATGGACATTGTATTGAGGTAATTCTTTTGAATCATCATAAAACTGCAAATCATAATTTTCTTAGCAATAATTTTATACTAAATCTTTCTAGGTCTGTTCATGAAGAATTAGGACGTCATGTAAGGCGGAAATCTTTGATCTACCCAGTGCATTTTTACAATAAGTTAAAAACCAGGTAGGAGTTACAGATATGTTAAGAAAGATAAAGGTATAATTAAATTAATTTGAATTACACAGCCAGTTTCTATTTATATATTCGTAGATGTTCATGCTACAGTGTCTAGCATTGCATGACCTTTGAAGAAGCCATGTAGTATCATAGTTATATATTGAATCCTATTATTGAAGAATTATTGTAACCACATGATTTATCATGTCATATATGCAATTTTAGTGGATTTTCTGGTGTCATCAACTGGACAAAACATGAGGACATTTTTCGAAAGGACTGTCTTTTGATAGTCGAAAATGTTCTTGGGTGAGAACGTTACTTTATTTATTTACTGGTTGTTATTACTTATTACACAGCTCTGTGGAAAGCTCAAATATGTCTGACCAGTCCCACTTTCTAACAGTCTGTTGATTCTTAGTAACAACACATATTGGGGTTTATTATGCAATAACCAGTCTAATGTACTTTCCATGTTACATATTAGATGTCCATTTAAACATTTATAATTAAGGAAGTGATTGTGCCCCTTAAAATAGTAGCACTGTGAATGACACATATGCAATTATCAAAACATCTCGGTTACGTATGTAACCTCCGTTCCCTGATGGAGGGAACGAGACGTCGTGTCGAAGAAGCGACACTAGGGGTCTCTCTTGAGCGCCGAAAGATACCTCTGATCTATGAAAAAAGGCCAATGAGAGTTGGCGAACAGTATTTGCATACTCCGCCTCCGGATACGGATATAAAGGCGAGAGAAATACGCTCGTTCATTCAGGATTTTTCTGAGGAGCCGGGAGTGTACCGGGCACCTCAGCGGCTCGGCTCAGCGACGTGGCCGGGAAGACACGACGTCTCGTTCCCTCCATCAGGGAACGGAGGTTACATACGTAACCGAGACGTTCCCCGTCTGTCGCTCACTTCGACGTCGTGTCGAAGAAGCGACACTAGGGGTCCACTTCAAAACTCGCCATGCGCTGAGCCGTGTACGTGTACTGCTGACACAGAAGCGGGCAGGTATTTGCACACGCACAAGCGACCAACTGTGTTCAGGCTGCACGTACTCTTCCCCAATGCCCCGAAAAAGCGTCAGCATCCTTTTGGTTACCCAGGGGGGAACAAGGTGACGCTCCCAACTAGGGAACGGGCCAAGCCTGGCTGGGCCTCTTTTCTCTCTATGTTTTCTCGGCATAGAGCAAGAGCAGCCGGAGCCCTTACCGCATCGAGGGAAGGGGGTCTTATTCCTGAATTCCTATTCTTTTAGGGGGAAAAGACCCTGCGGAGGCCACACCCACCCAGCAGGGGAGGTAAAGGTGGCAAAATACATCACATGGCCACTTTGGGCATGTGGGAGGAAATGGCGCGGTGGTAGATCCAACCTCGAGGAGGGGGGAGTTGCTACAACACGGCGACTGGAGGGCAGCGAAGGACTGCCTAAGGGAGACGCGGGTCAGCTCGTAAGGTGACCGCACCGCGGAAATACACACAGGAGGAGTCCCGTAGGAGGCCTGATCTGTGGAGCACCTATTCCAGTAGGGGTAGCCGGAGGTACCCGTAGTGGACTGGACCAGCACATTCCTCCGCTGAACTGCTGCGGGCCCGAAGCGCTAGGGAGGAATCAACCAGGGACCTAGGTCCTCTGGGACAAAAGCACACTGTTTTGCCTTGGCAGAGGGAAACGGCGCTGGAACAAGCGGTTCACCCGGTCAGATCGTCGACGTGTACCGAGTTCTACGGGCTCGGACCTGAGAGAACACGGGACGAGACTGACTCAACCCTGAGATCGTAAGGGTGTTAGGTGCTGCCCAGCCCGCAGCTCTGCAAATGTCTGCTAGCGAGGTGCCCCTCGCCAGTGCCCATGAGGATTCCACGCTCCTAGTGGAGTGGGCTCGAACCCGTAAGGGGGGGGCATGGCCTGGGTGTGATAGGCCAACTGAATGGCATCCACCACCCAGTGAGACACCTCTGTTTGGAGACAGCGTTCCCTTTCTGCTGTCCTCCAAAGCAGACAAAGAGCTGCTCAGAGCGCCTGAAGCTCTGGGTGCGTTCCAGGTAGGCACGCAAGGCACGTACCGGACACGACAGTGAGAGGGGCTGGGTCTGCCTCCTCCCGGGGCAGCGCTTGTAGGTTCACTACCTGATCTCCAGAGGGCGTGGTAGGAACCATGGGCACATAGCCCAGTCGAGGTCTTAGGATCACATGAGTATCCGCCGGACCAAGCTCCAGGCAAGTGTCATTAGTAGGGAACGCTTGCAGGTCCCCGACCCTCTTCATGGAAGTGAGCGCGATCAGCAGGGCCGTCTTTTCAGGAGAGGGCCCTGAACCAACTGATTCTAGCGACTCAGGGGGGATCTCTGAAGACCGGCGAGGACCACCGAGAGATCCCAGGAGGGGAACAGGTTTGGCCGGGAGGGGTTTAACCTCCAGGCACCTCTTGGGAACCTGACGATTAAGTCGTGCTTACCCAGAGACTTGCTGTCTACTGGGTCGTGGTGAGCTGCGATAGTGGCAGCATACACCTTGAAGGTGGATGGGGACAGCCTCCCCCCCAACCTCTCCTGTAGGAACAGGAGCACAGACCTAACTGCGCACCTCTGTGGGTCTTCTGCCCGGGAAGAACACCAATTCACGAACAGACGCCATTTCAGGGTGTAGAGTTGCCTGGTAGAAGGGGCTCTGGTTTGGTTGAACGTGGCTACGACCATGGATGGTAGACCAGCTAGATCTTCCGCATCCCGTTCGGGGGCCAGACGTGGAGGTTCCAAAGGTCTGGGTGCGGATGCCAGAGCGTGCCCCGTCCCTGAGAAAGAAGGTCCTTCCTCAGGGGAATTCGCCAGGGAGGGGCTGTCGCAAGGAGTACAAGGTCCAAGAACCAGGCCCAAGTGGGCCAGTAAGGAGCCACGTGAGTGACTTGCTCCTCGTCCTCCCTGACCTTGCACAGCACCTGTGCAAGAAGGCTCACTGGGGGAATGCGTACTTGCGCAGCCCAGCCGGCCAGCTGTGTGCCAGTGCATCTGCCCCGAGGGGAGCCTCTGAACGGGCGTACCAGAGCGGGCAGTGGGAGGTCTCTCAGGAGGCAGAGGGGTCTACCTGGGCCTTGCCGAACCGTTCCCAAATCAGCTGAACCGAGTGGGGGTGAAGCCTCCACTCTCCGCCAGGCAAGCGTTGTCATGACAGCGCGTCCGCTATCACATTGAGGTTGCCGGGGATGTGAGTGGCACGCAGCGACTTGAGTCGGTGCTGGCTCCAAAGGAGGAGACGACGGGTGAGTTGTGACATGTGACGGGAGCGTACGCCACCTTGGCGATTTATGTACGTGACCGCAGTGGTGCTGTCCGACCTGACTAGGATATGTTTGTCCCGAATTAACGGGAGAGACTTCTGCAGGGCCAAAAGGACGGTCAACAACTCGAGGCAGTTGATGTGCCAACGCAGCTGGGCCCCTTTCCAACGGCCTGAGGCTGCGTGCCCGTTGCAAACGGCGCTCCAACCCAATCTGAAGGCATCGGTCGTGACCAGGACTGCTGTAGGGGCACTCCAGCCCGTAAGAAACAGGTCTGTCCAGGGGTTGAATGTCTGACGGCAGGCGGGGGTGATTGTTACCCGGTGCATGCCGTGGCGCCATGCTCGTCTCGGGACTCGGGTCTGGAGCCAGTGTTGGAGCGGTCTCATATGCATCAACCCCAGCGGCGCGACCGCCGCGGAGGACGCCATATGGGCAGGAGCCTCTGGAAAAGTTTTAAGGGGACCGCTGTGCCTGGCCTGAAGGCGGCGAGGCAGTTCAACACTGACTGGGCATGCTCGTTGGTGAGACGTGCCGACATTGAGACCGAGTCTAACTCCATCCTGAGAAAAGAGATGCTCTGAACTGGAGTGAGCTGGCTCTTTTCCCAGTTGACCTGAAGCCCCAGACGGCTGAGGTGCCTGAGCACCTGGTCTCTGTGGGCGCATAGTAACTCTCGCGAGTGGGTCAGGATGAGCCAGTCGTCGAGGTAGTTGAGTATGCGGATGCCGGCTTCTCAGAGCGGGGCAAGAGCTGCCTCTGCGACTTTCGTGAAGACGCGAGGGGACAGAGACAGGCCGAAGGGGAGGACTTTGTACTGATACACCTGGCCCCCGAACGCAAACCGCAGGTAGGGGCGGTGTCGGGGCAGGATGGAGACGTGGAAGTACGCGTCCTTCAGGTCTACCGCTGCGAACCAATCTAGATGCCGGACGCAGGTTAAGCGTGAGCATTTTGAACGGGAGTTTGTGCAACGCTCGGTTGAGAACTCGCAGGTCCAAGATTGGTCGTAAGCCAGTGAGACGGGTTGGGAAGTGAAAGCCACGTGTCCAACCTCTGCGCTAGGGGCACCAAAGGGACGATTAATTTTGATGTACCCGGCGGGGCTTCGCAGCGGGAAGGAGCAGGTAGGGCAGCGTTGGGCGGCGACAGGGCGACCCGCGGCTGAGGTACTGAGAAGAGACTCAAGCACTTACCTTGCTCCGCACACCCGGCAGGGGGCGGGTTAGCGACTGAGGAGGAGGTCCTGGGTAGGCGTCCTCTAGACTCGTCGGAACCGGCCGGCCGGGGGACAGTCGTGGGGCTGAAGACGGGTGGTCCGTGTCCAGGAAGCCAGGACTGTTGATATCTGGGGGCAAAGTGCCGTGAGAACGGCATTTGCGGGCCAGGTGACCCAGAGACAAAAGGAAATAGCTCATTACAGAGAATATGAGAATGTGAAAATTAATTCGACAAGAAAAAATTCTCCTCCCGGCCCTCCACCGGGGACGGAGCGGTCTTACCAGCCTCCGGAGCTAACATCTTGGTCCCTGGGTCTACGGACAGCCTGGGAGCCTTCCGGGTCCTTGAGGGGGTCCGTGAGACGGGGGCGTCCGCTTCCTGCGGAGTGCTCGAAGCTGGGGCTGAGAGCTGGGCCCGGGTTGAGGCGGAACAGGGTGTTTCATAGCCGCAGGAGGACGCCCGTCGGCGAGCAGACGGGGCATGGCCCATGGCAGCAGGCTTGCGGCGGGGCAGGATGTGCAGTGGCCTCCGTCTGCCTCACTGCTGAGGACTGCTGGGCAGAGTCGTCAACGGTGGTGCCGAATGGACGGAGCTGGGAGACGGGGGTGTGGGAGAAGGTGTGCCTTGTCTGCCTCCCGCATTTCGACCAGGTCCAGTCCACAGGTGCGTTTCTGGACCACAAGGGGTGGCCATCGCCTGTTCGAGTGCCGGCGCTTCTGACCTCCGTGGCCCGGGGGCGTGGTTGGTCATCCAGCGCAGTTCCTGCAGCACATCAAGAACAGGACTACCCAAGGTGCAAGTTTTGAAGTGCCTTGGCCTGGCGTTGGTTGCAGGAAGGGCCGTGGCGTGCAGAGTGGAAGCGGTCTGGGACCGTTCCACCGTGAGGGTAGTGAGAGCGGAGGAGTGAAGAAGCCTTGGCTTTGCTCAGCTCGTCTTGCACTTCCGGGAAGAAAGGAATGGGGGGGGGGGGGGGGGGGGCGTGGCTGTGAGCGGCGCACCTGCCCGCGGGACAGATCAAGTAGCCCGGGAAAGCATAGCGGATCTCCGTGCGTCAGGCTCAGGCTGGGCGGCAGACCCGAAGGTGGCGGCCCAGGCGAGCGATCAGCATCCGATGCCGCTGTAACACTCTCCGATGCAGCGGTGATGTCATCCAATTCTGAGGCAAGCAAGCGTGCCGGGGAGGCGGGCGGTTCGAGGGGGTTTACCCGGCGAACAGAGCCCGTCATATTCCCCAAATCGCCTTCATCGCCCGCGGCGCCTGCGTCAATCCCGTAGGCGAGGCGCGGGGGGCAGCTGAAGTGGCTTTCTCTCATTACAAAAGAAAGCCGTGCGACCGCAATGCTATAACGGCCATGTTCTCACACAGAGAAGATGAACCATTGGAGAGAATGCTCATCCCGAGCTCAGACGGAAGCAAACAAGCGTGCTGGGGAGGCGGGAGGTTCGAGGGGATTTACCCGGCGAACAGAGCCCGTCATTGTCCCCAAATCGTGTTCATCGCCCGCGGCGCCTGCGTCAATCCCGTAGGAAGGAGGCGAGGCGCGGGGGGCGGCTGAAACGGCTTTCTCTCGTTACAAAAGAAAGCCACACGACCGCAATGTTGCCATGGCTATGTTCTCGCACTGAGAACATGAACCATTCATAAAACACTGCCTGCGTGTGATCGCAGCCCAGGCATGCAAGACAGTGTTTTATGACCGAGAGAGGTGGGGAGAAATCACCGCATCCAGAAACTACACAGGGGCGGAAATTACATCTTTATAAAGACGCGTCCTGAAAAGGACGTTCAACGCCGCTGTGTAACGCTCTTTCAGAGAAATAAACTCTTTTATGGAGAGAATCTCTCTTTCAACTCTTTTAACTCTGCGCTGTCGAAGCGCCCAGGGGCAAACTGCACGCCGGCAGTGAAGAGAAAAGCCGCTGTAGTGCGCCGTAAATCCAACAGCAAAGCAGAGCGTCAGAGGATCAGAAGCAGGATCAGTTGTGTTACTCGCAGCTGACTGCATACACACGACCATCGGCTCCGAAGAAAATTACTGAATGAACGAGCGTATTTCTCTCGCCTTTATATCCGTATCCGGAGGCGGAGTATGCAAATACTGTTCGCCAACTCTCATTTGCCTTTTTTCATAGATCAGAGGTATCTTTCGGCGCTCAAGAGAGACCCCTAGTGTCGCTTCTTCGACACGACGTCGAAGTGAGCGACAGACGGGGAACTTATTTTACTTATATTGTCTATTAATGTGTTTCAGAAATCACTGGAGACTCATGATTGTGTGCTTCCCTGGAAATGAAGAAGTGGAACACATCAAAAGGGGGCGAAAAATGGTGCAAAAAAGGAGGTAAATATGTATTTTGCATTTTGGTAATTACATTTGGCGCTGTTGCCCCTACAATGAAATAATGCTGCTACTTTTAGTCCATTACCAAACATTTATATTATTAGATTTCTCTATGTTAAATCAGTTGTGTTGTATATTTAGGCCTTGCATTTTAATGCTAGACTCCCAGTCTGAGCAAGTGAGTGACAGCATGGACGTGTTTCAAAACATTCGAAGGTTGGTTCTGTTGTATATTGCCCCATGTTTTTATATAAATACAGCACAAAATTAAATTTTTTACTTATCCTCAATTTGTTTTAAACATGCATGACTTCTATGGAACACAAAGGAGGACTTTGAAATGGTTACCTGTGATTAGTCATTATCATACCGTGATGATTATAAGTACTGTATGTTAGCTTTTGAACTCCATATAGCATGAAAAGGGACCACAGCATTAGATGTAAAGTAGTAGTCATTACACATTTATTATATTCCAAGGCTTCTTAAACCATACAGTAACTTTGTAACAGTAAGACAGTAAAATTAAAATTCAATTTGATATCAGCGAACTTGAAAAGTGGATAATGGTTAGTGAACAATAATCTTAGTTTCCTAGCTGTCCTGTTAATATATAAAGTGATAAAAAAGTGCCTTAAAGTCTTCTGTTTGGCTAAAAAAATTATTTGGCTAAAAGTAATTTCAGGACTGTTCATTCTCTATTTATGCTTTAACAAAAAGTTCAATAAAATCTGGCTGTCATAGAGATAAACATTTAATAAGGTTGTTTTTGTCTTTCAGTTACTTAACAGAAATGTGGGAAAACACAAGAAAAAAGCCCTGTATAGTTTCTGCAGATTCTATGCCAGCCCTGAAAGTGCGGGTACCCGGACAGCAAGGAAACACCTCTGAATGCGGCATATTTGTGTTACTCTATGCTGAGAACTTTCTGAAGGTAAGTAAAATGGTTTCGTAGATGTTGGCTAGCTCTTGGGGTTTTTTTTCTCTTCCTATCATGGCACTGTGCATGTCACTAAAAGAAAACAAATCATTTATGTTTCAATTCCTTCCTCTAGGATCCTCCCAAAGAACTAATTGATGAGCTTGACTGTACATCCTGGTTTACATTGCCTGATGCATTTTCAAGGCATGCACAGATCAGGGACAAAATGCGAAGTAGTTTAGAAGGTGTATTTGTTTATTCTTTAATGAATATTACAGCCTGATGAAATGAATTCTGTTAAAATATCTAAAATCATGCACCACTATTTTCTTACATTTTCATAAAATATTTTTAAATACAGCATAGGTTGCACATGCATAACTCTGTTGTTTTGATATGGCAGATGATATGTACTTAACCTGTGCTACAATAAGTAATACTGGTGATTGACTATGAGTTTGCTTATGCAGCAGAGGAAAGAGAAGCAGAGGAAAACAAAGCAGAAGAAAGAGTATGTGAAGAGGAGCAAAAGGTTGCTGAGAGTGAGCAAGAGAAAAACATAGCCAAGAAAAGAAAAATAGAAGGTATAGAGGAAGAAAAGTTACCCAAGGAAAAAGAAGAGGACAAAACAGCTCAGGGAGGAAACTATACAGTTCTGGGAAGGCTGTCAGTGCCAGGCACCAAAAGAAAGTACACTGTAACCCAGGATGAACTGAAGAGAAGAATCATGGCAGAAAACATGTCTAACAATCTGTTAAGAAGCCTGATTAGGGTTTGTATATGCTCTATATAAACCTTATAGCTATTTGCTATATTTTAGTTTAGAGCAAAACATTTATAAAACAGTAACATTGTTTTTACCTAAAGGTTCGTAAAGAGGATCTCCCTGAGGAGCTCAGAGAACAACGGCCGATAAAGGCAAAGACAAAGATAAGCATCTTCTCTGCTCTCAGTGAAGGAGAGGCCACAGATTTGGCCCAGGAGCTGGGAGCCATGCTTGGGCGACATGTAAACCTAGACATGATTGCAAGTGTTCCCAGTGCTGAGGCAGACGTTGCAAAGTAAGTTGCTTTCCACATCTAGATTTTTTAAACATTCATCTTGCTTACAAATCTGTCCATTGATATTTACAGGAATTCACTCTGCACTCTCCAGCGCTTGCTAAGGGAAAAACTGGGAGAGGAATCACCTTTTAGTCTGCTGACCCATACGTTTGGACCACAAGTGGTAGATGTTATCATCTCATTTTTAATCAGTCAGTTTAAGTAGAGGTTCACTGAGCCATTGAACACAATAACAAATTATTGTTAAAATGTAACAAACATTGTTATCTCAGTTAAGCAAGTAAGCAAGTTTTTTTTTTTTTAAATATACAACATATCACTGTTGCAGAACAAATTCAGACAGCTGAGTAATGGGAAAAGTTCATGGCTTATTTAGCTTTATTTACAATTAAAGATGGCATTATTTCTTTTATTTCAGATTTTGTAAAACAATGCATGTAAAAATATATATAGTAAAATAAACAAAACCAAAAAACAGCAGCCTCCTTCACTTCATTTCTCATATGCACATGTTCATTTTAAATGTATATTTTACATTGTCACAGTGCCTTAGTTTGTTTTTTTCATATTTACATTAATTTTTAGAATTTAGTTTGTCGTCTTTTGAAATTCTTTCCATACTTTCGTTTCATGTTTTTTGCTCTGTGTGGATGGTCTTATCTTTCTTGTCAAGTCTGTAGTTACTGCTGGAAATGCTGCTGCCATTCTAGTCATGCTGGCATTTGTTACACTGTCATGCAGGTTTTTAATTTGCTGGCTAATGTGCTGAGGAATTGTCTGCCATTTCTGCACACTCTCCAGTATTTCATTTAACATCTGCACTTCAGTTTTAGAGTGGTTTGCTGCAGTGTTCACATTTAACTGCATTGACGTGTCTTCTTGCCACAAAGTAGGTACAGCTCTTGCTAATATGACATCAAATAATTCACTTGCCAGTAGAAGGCAAGCACATTTCTCATTGTAAGAGTATGTACAACAGGTACATTGAAATGTCATCGCAGAAGTGTGGTAAATAGTCTCATGACATAAACTTTGTACATCTACCTCTTTTGTGTCAAAGCACAGAATGGAGTAAAGCTTCTTTTGCTTAAGTACACTAGCGTGTGCGTTCATTTGATTATCCAAAGCAGGACATTTTTGAGAGTCATGTTTACTCAGCAAATCAGTAACTACAAGGTGTTTACAGCGATGTCCTCTGATTCCTATTGGGCAGCTACAAAAACTTTCAGATGGACAAACTTTGTAGGATAGACCAGGGGTTTGTTCTGATGGAACTTCATAAAGGTACGTGTCATTGGATATAAGATTAATGCTATCTTGCCAACCTTTTTCCACCAATCTAGAGGCAGACAAGTATTTCTCCTGACTTCAAAGAGGCATTTTTCATTCTTCCAACTGCCTGCAACTCGTGAACGACCTGGAAGTATCCATTGGTCTTCTTGATGAGAATGCTGATAAGATCATCCAGTCTACGGTTCCTAATGCCACACAAAAACTGATATTTTAGGTGATGGAAAAATCTAATTGGACAAGCAAAGAAAAACAATGAATGTTTTAATGTGATTGTGTTAGTTTGCTCTTTTGATATGATAACTACATTCCAAATGCTTGTGATTCTATTACATTAATTTGCATTAACTCATAATCAAGTTTCATAAGTTTAATTACAAATATTACCTTTCAACAAGATTGTTAGTATCAGAGTCAGCATGGTTGTAGCACCGTCCAAAGTCAGACCATGTGTGTCCTATTTCCAGCCAGTGAACCTTGAAGTATGAGCAAAGAGCTGGGAAATCTTCAAACCTCTTGCGGAATTGTTCTGCAGTTGACTTAAAATCGTGATGCTATTTTAACACAATTAAAAAAGAATAGATGATTTAATGTTAAATGTAACTGATTTAATGTTTATTTTAAAATAGTTATATAAATAGTAATAGTACAATTAAGGAAGAAAAATTTAAATGTTAATTTTACGTACTGTTGCACAAAGTTTCATCGTTCTGACGAAGGAAATTATTTCTGTTCTAACATCAGTATTTGATGGCCCACTGACTCCAGAGTCTGTCTTTGAAAGCCAGCGGACAACAGCCTGAAAACAGAGACAATAAATAACTTTGGTACATTTTTCAAATATAAAGAATATATACATTTGCATGTATACTTACTTGCATAACATGATACCAGCAAAGCAATATATCTGACTCTGGGAAGACTTTCCGCAAGGCATTCATCTCACACATATCCTTGTCCACCATAAAGCACCTAGAGGAAACAAAATAGCATACAAGAAGGATGAAGAAACAATAGCCATGTTAACTATATATATATATATATATATATATATATATATATATATATATATATATATCCTTCAATAAAGATAAATACAAATGCGTTACTGCATATTTTTTTAACTTGTGAAAAACTCTAATATAGATCCATTATGTCTTACTCTACTGGCAAAGATACATTCTCTGAAAACAAGTCTTTTACATCTTATGCAGTGTTGCATCGGAACGTAATTTTTTTATTGTTTTAACGATGTAATAACAATGGTAAGTACATGTAACATAAGTAACAAGGACACTGTAAAATAAAGTGTTAACGAGTAATATCTATAGTGATATCTCTGGGGCCAGACCAATGATTCTACTTCAAGTATGTCAATTTAAACAAACTTAAAAAAAAAAAAAAAACCTAACATATACATACCTTGGTGCAGCAGGACACACACTCCTCAACTGCTGTAAAGCTATCTCTAGTGTTGCCTCTTTCTCATTGCCTGTTACTATAAAAGCGACTGGAACTCCATGGCCATAGTCATCTCTTATAGCCAGGGTATAAAGTGGAAAATTATACGGGTTGACGCAGTGAGTAGCATCCAAAAATATAATGTTCTTTCCATGTCTGAGTACATTCTCTCTCATGTTGGGAGTCTGAAGGATAATCACGAGATCCTTCTCATGGGAAAAAGGCTGAAAAAAAAACAACATTGTCCTTGAGGTGACTGGTCAATAATTTAGCTGAACTAACAGCATCGTCTTTATCCAAATGGCTTCGGCGTACTAAGCATGTACGTATATTCTCAATGTCCTTTGGAGTGACAAAGAACCTCCATTTCTCTTTACATTCTGGGGAGAAAAACATTTATTAACTCTAGGGTTGTTGTCTCAGGATGAAGCTCTTAGTAACAAATAATAAGAAGAAGAAGAAACTATCACCAATTATTATATTCTTAAGATAGTGTAACCACTATTATTATTAGAGTAAATAAAACTTAAAGATGTTCACAGGCCAGAAATAGACTGCAAATGCTCTACATAATATTTACATTTCATTCATAACACCCTTTGTTTGTCTTATATTAGATATTGTATTATTATTATTATTATGCTTATTTAAATACAGTGATTGATTACTGTGTGTCTTATATTAGATGAGCAATAAAGAATATGATGTCTCTGGGTCAACATAAGAATATGATGTCCCTGGGTCAACATAAGAATATGATGTCCCTGGGTCAACATAAGAATATGATGTCCCTGGGTCAACATAAGAATATGATGTCCCTGGGTCAACATAAGAATATGATGTCCCTGGGTCAACATAAGAATATGATGTCCCTGGGTCAACTTAAGAATATGATGTCCCTGGGTCAACATAAGAATATGATGTCTCTGGGTCAACATAAGAATATGATGTCCCTGGGTCAACATAAGAATATGATGTCCCTGGGTCAACATAAGAATATGATGTCCCTGGGTCAACATAAGAATATGATGTCCCTGGGTCAACATAAGAATATGATGTCCCTGGGTCAACTTAAGAATATGATGTCCCTGGGTCAACATAAGAATATGATGTCCCTGGGTCAACATAAGAATATGATGTCTCTGGGTCAACATAAGAATATGATGTCCCTGGGTCAACATAAGAATATGATGTCTCTGGGTCAACATAAGAATATGATGTCCCTGGGTCAACATAAGAATATGATGTCCCTGGGTCAACATAAGAATATGATGTCCCTGGGTCAACATAAGAATATGATGTCCCTGGGTCAACATAAGAATATGATGTCCCTGGGTCAACACAAGATATTGAATTATTATTAGCTACATAGTGGTAGATTACAGTTTGTCTTATATTATTGTATTATTATGATTATTTAAATACAGTGATTGATTACAGTTTGTCTTATATTACATATTGTATTATTATGCTTATTTAAATACAATGATTGAATAACCCTCATTATTTGTATTTGGTCCCATCCGCGAAAGTGTTTAACTTCGCTTTTGCAAAAGGATTAGTATTTGGGTCTGCTAAACGAATGCAGGGGAAAAAAGATATAAATCAACGGGAGAAAAGATCTGACGACACGTACACGGGGAAAACACCACACCGATGGCGAAACAATCGCGGGCGCCCTTACTTGTCCGATAGGAAAGGGGTTTGGGCGATTTGCATATTATATGAGCAGTTTAGTTAATATTAGCGTTAGTAATGAATTTATCGTGAAATTAAAGTTAATACATTACACTGAGTAGATACGGACACGCATTTGAAATTATACATTTTAAAGAAATTGCAACTTACCTCTGTGAAATGAAGAAGAGACGTTGAAGGATGAGAAACTCAAAAAGTGGCGCTCAATCTGGATGATACCACGTGATTAATCTGATTGGTTGATCAATTTTATCTTAAGCACCTCCCATGTTGACCCAGGAACGCTTCTAACGCGGCAGAATCAGGACGTGCGAGTCGCAGTCATCAGTGTTAGGCTCCGCCCCCTCCCTTGAGCTCTGGGCTTCACTGTCTCCTGCAGCTCCCTGTGTTGGTTTCTCAGCATCTGCCAGAGCTTTTAGGCTGGTAAAGTTTGCCTGGACAGAGCTGACACATGCTTCAATCCCCTGGAACATTATAGTTCCATTATGGTAGATATTTACAGATAAAAAATGCCTTGTTAGTGTCATTTTCTTCATAAATCTGAATTTGTCTGCCATTACAGATGCCTAATTTTCTATAACTTTTGTAATATTGACAGATAATCTTGTGCCAAACATTACAGTCTGTTGTGTAGAGGAGCAGATTAGTGATGATGTCTCTGTCCCCTTTTTGTGAAACGTCTGCCATTAGAGTCTCTGGGTTGTTCTTCAGCAAGCTGTATTTAAAGGTTTTCTTGTCCTTTGCATTCTTGATAGTCTGAGGGTATGTGATGGAGTGGGGGAGGGGCTCCCCTGCATTGCATTCCATTGTTTTGATTTGATTTTCTCTAACTGTCACTTTTCAACTGTCACTGTCAGACTGATGCTAGTTTTTATGCTATTTTCTATATTATTCAGTATATTTTACTTGACTAAGAAATAACTTTCTTTAGTTTTGGTTCACTAATTTGCAACAGTCTTTTACATTAAATGCAGTGTAGATTGAGACTCAGTCTTGCCTGCTATTTGGATGTGAATTGATTCCAGTATCTTCTGTTTTGTCCAGTTTTCCTCCAGTTCTCCTCCCGATTGCACTGCCTTGGTGTTTCCCATTTGCCTCAATATTAATGTTAATATTAAGAGTTTCTCTTAATATTCCTCTTGATTTTATCTTCGGTTTGATATAAGTTTGATATAAATTATTAGGTTTGCTTCACTCTAGAGGTGAATTTTTTTTTTAAATTTCAGGAGCTCATGTGGATCATGACCTGCTCTCTCTAACTCTCTCTCATTCTCCAACATGTCTCTTGTGGCATCAAAATGACGTTGATCTCTGACATTGATTCCACATTCTGTCAATTTCACAGATTTTGAGAGTCAGCTCATCCATAAAATGCCATCATATACACACCCTCATGTTGTTCTGAACTTTAGACATTGTTATTCTTTGGAATACAAAAGTAGATATAAGGCAGAACATTAGGGACTGACATTCTCAGTCACCATTTTCTTTCATTGTATCTTTCTTTTCTATAAAAGTGAGTGGTTGACTGAAATTCAATATTGCAATATCTTCTTTTGTTTAAAAAAAGAATAATATACAGGTTTGGAACAAACCCCCCATCATTTTCTTGCAATAGATTTGCATTCCTTACAAAATATAATCATGGAATAAGGCTGTAACATAACAAAATGTGGAAAAAGTGAAGTGCTGTGAATACTTTCTGGATGCACTGTACAACATGACAACCAGCATTGTTGATCTCCTTGTTTCATCGCAACCTACAATTACATCAGTGATTGTCGGGAATGCACGAAGGCACATTCTGATAAGGACTGCGTTTACGCAGCGTGTACTTAATTAAGCACTTAATGAAGTCATTCAGACTTGAAACTTTTAGTACTTAGCAAGCCCCCAGGGCCTCCAAAATTTAGGACCTGACTCTGGGGCCCCTGAGAAGCTATAGTTGTCCCCCTGTCGGCGGACCTGCGTCTCCCTTGGGCAGTCCCACTGCCCCCGGTCACCGTGCTTTTAGAGCACCCCCTCATTAGGCAGGACCTACCATCGCGCCACTCTCATAACACTTGTGGTGTATTTGCCACATGTTACCTCCCCCTAGCCTGGGCAGGATGTGGCCTCTGCAGGGTCTTCTCCCCCCTGAAAGAATAGGACCGGGAAAGACCGCCTTCCCCGAAGCATTCATAGCGCTAAGATAGCCCCAGCCGCTTCACATCCTATGCAAGAGACATAGAGGGCTTGCTCCCATGCTAGTCATGTAGCACCTGTTCCCCCTTCAGAGGTGCTGGGAACTCTAAGGTCTGTATATGGCATCTCTTTTGGGGGCATTGGGGAGGGCTACGTGCAGTCAACACAGTTACCTTTAGCACACAGCAGCCTGCTTGCACCTGTCTCGTTAGTTCACCTAGCACGGACTTGTGCGTGGCGCTTTTGAATGGGACCCCTTGTGTCACTTCATTCGACACAACGTCGAGTGAGTGACAGAAGGGGAACGTCATGGTACCTATCGTAACCTCCGTTCCCTGAGGGAGGGAACGAGACGTTGTGTGCCTCCTGCCATAGCACTAGACCTACCACTGTAAACGGCCATGCCTTATTCTCGGCTACTCAGTGCAAAATCCTGACTGTCCGGGGGTGGGGCATGAAAATTCTGTCTGCCAATTTCACATTGGCCTTTTCTCAAGTTCAGAGGTACACGAGGTTCCCAAGGAAGACCCCTTGTGTCACTTCATTTTACGACAGCAACCATGACGATATTTTTTCCAAGAAAACTATACAAAAATATGATTTTTTGCCCTAATACCGAAGGTCTTACCAGACAAAAGAAAATATGATCCAACTTGAATTTTCTTGTTAAAAAAATATAATTGTGTCTGGTAACATGTGCATGCAGAAATACAATTTTAGCTTAGCTTAATTCTGAAAGTTTACACAAGGTTTATTTCTAATTCTTCTGCTCCAAACTTAATTCTCTGTCTGCTCCTATTAATGTAGCACATCATAAGTATTTCACTGCTGATCAAATGCACTTTAGATCAAATCATTTATAGGTATAAATGTTTTCCATCTGAAAGGACTTAATATTAAATTAAACAAATTAAATAAAATTAGTAAGCAAAGTAATCACTTCAGTAATCAAAATACTTTTCGAATGTAACTGTATTCTAAATACTAATTATATAAATTCTAACTGTAGTGGAATACAGTTACTTATATTTTGTATTTTAAATAAGTAATCCCTTTACATGTATTCCGTTACTCCCCTAACCTGCCAATCGAGAGCGAATCACATCATAGTGACCACAAGGAGGTTACCCCATGTGACTCTACACTCCTTTAGGATTATCCATGAACAAAGCCATCAAATGACCAACATCACACTCCACAGATCAGAGAGATCCTCTAACCCTCCCTCACAAATCTTTGATGCCTATATTGCTGAAGGAGTTTGTCTCTCCTATGCCTGTTTAATTTCAAACTAATGTTTGTATGACAGAGCTGGCCAATAAAGAAGATATTTGTTCCACAAACTTAAACCCTCAGCATGACCTTCTGAACTTCCACAAAGAGCTAAAGCAGGTTTTCTTTTAAAGGTTTCCTCATTCCAGTACTTGTGATTTAACACTATAAAATATACACCATACCTAGCCTTGTTAGATAATTCTGAAAATGACTCTATGACCTGTGATCACTTTTATAACTGACAAAATTAATGATTATAGCCTGATGTACCTTTTTAAATATGTTTAGTGATTTGTAATCACTTCTAACTAACAAATCGTTTATTATAATCTTTAATCTTGTATGGTAACTTCAATGTTCAACTGGATATTATACCCCGACAATCAGGTTTCTCATAACATGTAATATATTATCCATGTTGTAAAACTAATTAATTAACCAGTATGGTTCGTAACCAGGGATTTTCATTTTTTGTTACTTACACGTATACTATTCATAAAAGAATGCCATATTTAGTATGTAAATGCTTGCTTGTTTACGTAGAGAATGTTGATGACAATGGATGTCATGTCTCTTGTACCGTTTTCAAGATATAAAAGTTCATGTTTAAACATGCACTATTTTTGGAGTGGGAGTTTGTAAGAATCCTCCACAAAGGACCATAAATAAACTTTTGAAAAGGACAGACCAGTTGACCATATGAGTCTGGAAAGTCACTTCTGATTGGCTCAAGACATCTTTGGGCTGTGGCTAATTTCAGTTCAAAACATTCCTACCCAAGGAATAACCCCCTGTTCTGCCTCTACTCTTGATCTTCCTCTTCTGCTGAACTTCACTCTTGCAACGCTCTTTTTGGAAGTGTCTCTTGCTTCTTCCAAATCCTCTGTGTAATGTAAAGTCCAAGGAAAACTCGGGACACCAAAGTCCTGAGGAAGCCTCTCACTCTCTGCTCTACGGTTCACACCCCCAACGGGAGTCACGAGTCCTCCTTGCAGAAGGCCTCACTTCAACCAAGAAGCAAGAACAAAGCAGCACAAAGAACGCAACGCAAGGAAACGCAACGACATGCAAGCGCATCTCCAAGACTTTTGCTCAAAGAGCTGGTGTATTAGTTAAAAACTTTGGGTAATCGATTGCAAATCAATTTAGACTCAAAGAAGGATAAATGATTCTGAAGGTATTGTCAACAGACTCCATAAAGTTAATTTTCACTGTATTGATCATTCTGTCACTTTACTCACCAACCTGTTTCATGTTTTATGTGTTAGATTAGTTTTATGCTTAGAATAGCAATAAAGTTTGTCTGTATTCTGATATTTTCAGGTATGTTTTGATAAATAGTCTCATCCATGTTTTTAAAAGATTTAGCTTCAAAGCTGTACCTAAATATGTGTAATATTATTTTGAATAAGCCATGAGAATAATATAACTCCAATAATTGAATTAATCATAATTCCATTATTAAAGCTAATTCCTTACAAAAGAAATTGTGAGCGGATACAACAAGATGTTGTATTAAAATTTTAATGGTGGATCATTTTATTCAGACAAATAATCTAGTTGTTTGTCATTTATCTCCTCTATAATGGTTGTTGAATGCAACTAATTCCATTATAGATTTCCTTACATAATAAGGTAGAATAAGGACAGTTTAATTTAATTCCTAGCTCACACATACTGTTCCTATGTATAATGGTGGAGGTACGCGGGCACATCTACATCAACCAAATTTCCTACACTCCCTAGCAACTGAGCCAATTTGGTTGCATAGGAGACCTGGCTGGAGTCACTCATCACTCCCTGGGATTCAAACTTGCTAACTCCAGGAGTAGTAGTCAGCGTTTTTACACGAAGGATAGTCACTTTTAGATCCCATAAAGAACAACTCTTGACTTTACTAGCCAGCTAATCTCTACTCATCAAACTTATTATTAGCTGGCATAAATGTCGTTCATAAATCATGCTAAAGTCACTATGAATGAAGCACCTCCCACTGTAGTTTCGAATGAGATTGAACAGTGCTGAAATCCATTCTGTTCAATTTGAACTCACATGTTATAATGCTTAATAAAGGTTCTTGTTCATACTTATTTTAAGCAAAATCATAAACTGACATAATTCATAATTTATGTAATAATCAAAAATAGATAAGTATAGCAATTAAAATGTGTTGTGTCTATATTCATTATTGTAATGGCTATGACTATTCACTTTCCAGGTAATCTTTATGAAAAAAGAATGATGCTACTCCAAGTGGTGTCTTATACAATCCTCTGCAGGTCTTCATGCTCACACACAGCATTGTTTGACAATTCTAATTTCTTTATTGTTAACAAAAAGATTGTTCATTTATATTTAATTTTATTGGCTATTAATGTGCTAAATATATTCATACATTATAAAGATTTAAGCTTTTATATCAACCTTGAAACCTCAGAAAGGGTGCCTTAATGCAAAATTAACATAGGCTATATGTTGTTTATTCATATATGTTGTTTATTCACCCCTGGTGATGTGTGATGTATTTAATAGACAATGTCTTGGTGACATAGAGATCTACAATCTACAATATATATATATATATATTACTAATGTAATTACTAAATTAAAACCACATTGTAACCATTTTGCTACTGATTTTCCAACATATATATATATATATATATATATATATATATATGTTGGAAAATCAGTAGCAAAATGGTTACAATGTGGTTTTAATTTAGTAATTACATTAGTAATTTGATAATAATTAATGAACTAGTATTTGTTGCAATGAAGCTTGGTACATACATACATCCATAAGAACTATGCATGGGCACTTGCTTTGATGTTGCCACCCCATAAAAACATTTATAGATCCGCCCCTGATGGGAGGCACGTTCTGACAATTTTAAATCAATTATTAAAAGGATAAAAATGAAAACCTGATTAACGATTTCATTAAAAATTGTCTGCAAAATATGTGCCAAAATGTAAAAATAAAATTAGATGATTTGATTTTCATTTTCACTTTAACAATGCACCAGCCCTGTGTTACAGATGCGCTCAGACACAGGAGTAGTCTTAAACCCGGAGGTTGTGTTTATTTAATAAGAGTGTTAAGGGAAGGAGATGAGTATCAGAAAAGCGTGGAGCTTGGGTTGATATCACTGGAGTGAATGAGCGTGGAGCTGGAGAATGAGCGCAGAGCTTGGACAAGCGTGGAGCTTGGGGTGACGTCACTGGAGTGAATGAGCGTGGAGCTGGAGAATGAGCGCAGAGCTTGGACGAGCGTGGAGCTTGGGGTGACGTCACTGGAGTGAATAAGCGTGGAGCTGGAGAATGAGCGCAGAGCTTGGACGAACGTGGAGCTTAGGTTGACGTCACTGGAGTGAATGAGCGTGGAGCTGGAGAATGAGCGCGGAGCTTGGAGTGAAGTCACTGGAGTGAATGAGCGTGGAGCTGGAGAATGAGCGCGGAGCTTGGAGTGACGTCACTGGAGTGAATGAGCGCGGAGCTTGGACGAGCGTGGAGCTTGGGAGATCGTTGAGCTACAGAGATCGTAGAGCTTCCGAGATCGTTGAGCTTCCGAGATCGTTGAGCTTCCGAGATCTCCGCTGGAGTAAAAGGAGCGAGGAGCTTGGGTTAGAAGGAGAAAAGGAACGTGGAGATAGGAAGTTATCAGGAACGAAGGAGCGTGGAGATAGGAGGATCGACAAAGGAGCGTGGAGACAGGAAAATCACAGGAACGAAGGAGCGTGGAGATAACCAGATCACAGGAACAAAGGAGTGAGTCTGTATATGATAAACGATTAACGATTAACGCTTAACGCTTAACGAGACCAGACCAAGAGTGAGGGGAGAACAGAGTATTTAAAGAGTGGAACGGAAACAAGAGACAGGTGCAGGTGATTAGTGATAAGTTGTCAGGAACCAATCAGGTGCTGCTTCTCACACCACACTACGATCACTCTCTCCAGAATTCTAATCACTTGCACCTGTTCCAATCAACGTTCAGTTCCATATAAACACCCAATTCAGAATCAGTCTTTGTCGAGTCTCCAACAGGAACAGAAGCATACAAGTCTCAAGAAATCTCTTACTCTACCTACACCAGTCAAGTAACGTATACTCACCTGAAAAGATACTAACCTCTATGTCCATGTTCTGATGTTCCCAGAAATCGCTGCTGAATCCAAGTTTCCTGATTCCTTGTGTTCTTTCCGAGTCTCGTTACTGGTGGAAACATTTGAAAGAGAAAGGACAAGTATCACTGAACTGTGTCAGTTTGACTGTGGATTAAATGAAGAGGATCTACTCACCTTGAATCCTTCACGTTAAGTTATCCTCATAGAATTCACCTCTGAAACTTGAAAAGACTCACCATTGAACTTCATGCACTATAAATAAAGCGTTGTTCTTATTCACTTACCTCTGTCTCCGAGTCTGTATCCTGACATAAGTGGAGAGGGAGCGTGGAGCATAAAAGCAAGGAAAGACAGAGAGATCTGTGACACCCTGTCAAATTAAAAAAATATAATACAATTGAACATTTCACATTTAATTTTCACTACAAATTCGAGGCAAAACTGACAATTTTAAAATTAAAAGAAAAATGCGAAAAAGCATATTTTGCATATTTTACAAAGCTTTTTTGCAATAATAGTTACAATTTAAATTTGAAATCTAACTTCAGTTAAAATTTTTAATTTTTTTTAGCTTTACATTTTTTATTTTCATTTTCACGTTTCAAAATGTAAATTAAAACTGAACTTTGCATTTAATTTATTTCTGTCACTATTATTGTGTGAGCATTAAGAAAAAGCCTTTTATTTGCAATGTATTTGCAATTTCTTATTCACATTTGCCTGTTCATTTTAAAATTGGCAGACTTGCCTAGAGATTGTAATGAAAATAAATGTCAAATCATCAAATTTCAGAGATGATTCATTGATATAGAGAAAATTAAAATCAAATCATTTCATTTTATTTAAAATTTTTGCACATACATATTTTGCAGACACTTTTTAATAGAGAAATCATTAATCAAGTTTTCATTTATATTTTTATCCTTTTATCAATTTATTAAAAATTTGCAGAATGTGCTTCCCAGAGGAGAAAAGGCTAGTTTTCAAATGTATTAATAAAAATTAGCTAATTTTAGCTAGTTTAAGTTTGTATGTTAATAAATATAATGTTTATAATGATGGCCACCCTCGTGGTCCAGGAACGTCACCTGTGGCTGAACCTGGTCAAGATGCGGGAGGTCGACAAAGCCTGCTTTCTCAACACCCCCGTCTCCCATCTCGGCCTATTCAGCAAAACCATCGACGACTTCACCCAGCAGTTTTTGGCAGTGAAGAAACAGATGGATCACATCATGTCTCGTCACAGTTCCAGTATGAGTCATGCTCCGTCTGCTTGCAAAGGGCGTCCCCCTGTGGCTTCTAAACTTCAGTCAGCTCCGCCTCAACCTGAGCCCAGCTCTCAGCCCCAGTGCCGAGCGCACAGCAGGAAGCTCACGCCCCCCGTATCTTTACATCCTCAAGGACCTGGAAGGCTCCCAAGCGTTCCTGAGACGGATGAACCAGGGAACGAGACGTTTGCTCCAGAGCTGGTAAGCAGACCACTCCATCCCCCATTGGAGGGCTGGGAGGAGAATCCAAATTTTTCTTTATTTCTTTAGCCGCACCCCCTTCAGGCTGCAGTACCCACATTCATTCATACTTCCTTGTTCCCTGCGTCATCTGGCCCACAAATGCCATTCTCACAACAACCTTCCGGCAAACATCGGCAGTCCCGGCACCCCGGACACAAATCCCTCGCTTCCGGACCCACGACTGCTGTCCCCCGGACGGCCGGTTCTGACGAGTCCAGAGGACACCTACACAGGACCTCCTCCTCAGTCACTAACCCGCCCCCTGCTGGGTGTGCGAAGCAAGGTAAATGCTTTGAGACTTTTCTCAGCACCAAAGCCTCGGGACGCACTTTTGCCTCCCGATGCAACACTACCTGCTCCGTCCGCTGCGAAGCCCAGCCAGGTATGTCGAAAATGACTGTCCCCTAAGTGCCCCTTGCACGGAACTTGGACATGTGCCTCTACCAGGCAGCTTTACGCCCTGAAGTGGCATTTGTTCGCGAATTGGTGTTCTTCCTGATCTGAAGACCCACAGAGATGCACAGTCGGGTCAGTGCTCTCATTTCTGCAGGAGAGGCTGGAGGAGAGGCTGTCTCCATCCACTTTGAAGGTTTATGTAGCTGCTATATCAGCTCACCACGACAAGGTGGAAGGTAAGTCCTTAAGGAAGCATGACCAGACAATCAGGCTCCTTAGAAGCACCCGAAGGCTGAACCCTCCTAGGCCATGCCTGTTCCCCTCATGGGATCACTCCGTGGTCCTTTCAGACTTCCAGAGACCCCCATTCGAACCACTAGAATCAGGCGAGCTCAGAGCCCTCTCCTTGATGACAGCCCTCCTGATCGGGCTCGCTTCCATCTAGAGGGTTGGGGACATGCAAGTGTTCTCTGTCAGTGACACTTGCCTGGAGTTCAGTCCGGCAGATGACCATGGCGTCCTAAGACCTCAACCGGGCTACGTGCCCAAGGTTCCTATGACCCCCTTCAGGGACCAGGTAGTGAACCTGCAAGCACTACCATGGTAGGAGGCAGACCCAGCCTTATCGTTGCTCTGTCCGGTGCGTACTTTGCATACTTATGTGGACCGCATGCAGAGCTTTAGATGTTCTGAGCAGCGGAAAGGGAACGTTGTCTACAATCAGAGTCTAGTCCACTAGGTCATCGACGCAATCGCTTTGGCCTATAAGACCCAGGCCATGCCCTCCCCCTTGCAGGTTGGCAGTGATTGGATTATGTAGGCCATTATTTTAAAAATTCTAAATGATTTATGCTAATTTCTGATTTAATGTAACATCTCAAAAATATGAAAAATTATTTTAAAAAAATAACACTCCTCGAAACATAAGAATCAATTTGATTTAAACAAATATATTATTTTCTATAGCTTGGTATTATTTCAAATTTTACAACCTAGTCCCGCTGTCCACGTATTTAGCTAACCTTACTGATTTGTTTAAAAATTTAAAATTCACACAGCAGTCATGCTAGGGTCTCATGAGGTTAAAATGGATACAGGTTTGGAACAATTTGAGGGTGAGTAAATTAGTAATTAATTAATTATTGGAGTAAAACATTAGGTTTCTGTTCCATACTTTGACATAATTAATTGAAAAAATTCTACCTCTCAAACAGGCACAAAATACTGTATGCACTTTTTCATCAATCTGGAAATTTTGATTGTCAGTGAAAAAAGAGAGAGGGACAGAGAGAGATAGTGAAATAAATAAAGGGGAAATAAAAACCCATGTCAAACAGAGGAGCTTTTGGATTTGAACTGGCCTAATTAGCCATTAGACACACAGAGAGTCTTTTGAAGTGAGATGAGGTGAGCATGTCTATGAAGAGGTCTTCCATTTTCATTATCTCTCCCAATCATCTGCTATATATCAGTCACACAACACTAAGAACCTCTCACATCAATTAACATACTCATTTCATTATTGCTGTATAATTTGATTCCTGTATGAGCTGTTAACAGACATTTACAGTGTTACACGCTGTAACTTTATCACACATTATTCACAGAGTAGCTATATCAGACTTAAAGTCTATGTTATTAATTTAACAGCCTCATATATACAAGTTGAAAACAAGTTGTACAACCCTGTCTTTCTCTATTGTTAAAATTTTATAATTAAAGTATTAAAAGTATGTTAGAGTGGTTTCAGTATACATGTTAACCAGGGTGTGAAATTTATTCCCCCAATTTTACCAACCATTTTGACTACATTTATGAATATATACTCAGACTCACAGGTAGATGTCTAAACTTGCTGGGCATTTCTTCTTGCCGCACCTCTTCTGGTGCCTTCAGTTAAACAGCTATTGGGTCATCAGCCAGGAGCCACCTATCATAGATGCTTCACCCCATTAATCCCAGAACATCTCCTGGTGTTGGGGAGGCAGTCAGGGATGTCTCCCCGACCCCCCCCCCCCCCCCCACAGCTGGACACTGGATCCTTTTGATTGCCTTTCGTTCTTGCTTTCCCATCAAGATATTCCTCCTTTCTTGTCGAGACAAACCATACAACCAGGTTTCAATACACCCCCCCCCCCCCCCCCACATGAGCCTACATCCAAGTCCTCTTTTCTCTAAGAAAAGCTATCAAACTCTGCCTACTACCTGTCCAGTGCCTATCCTTAAACCAGTCCTCCAACAAATTATGTAGGAGAGTGATATGAGAGGTGAGACAAAAAACTGTGTCAGCTTGCCCTCCAATGCCTATCTTGGCCTATTTTTGCTCCCCCACTCAAACCCTCTCCAGAAACCCCCAGATAAGGACCAAGTGGGTGAGTGGAAATAATTCCTTCACACCCCTTTCTCTTCTACATGCTACCTCACCACATATCACAATTGTTCCCTATTCCTACTTACTCACTTCTGCACACCCCACTTTTCATCCTTCCTTCTTACTCCAGAATCTGTCGGTGGACAGATCAGCATATTTTAGTATCTTCCTCTCATAGGCAGCCTTCAGACCTTTTCCCAAGGGGCAATAAATTCAATCATTATAACTTTCTTAGCTGATGCCGACCATATAACTATGTCTGGCCTAAAAAAGGGTATTGGTAATCTCAGAAGGAAATTTTAGCTGTTCACTAAGGTTGACCACCATTGACCAATCACTTCCATTTGCCAGGATTTACCTTTTCTCCCTCCGTGCGTGCCTTGTGCGGCACTTCCCTTTTTAACAAGCTCAATGTACTTCCTCCGAGAAGCACGATGTCCTATGTTTGCCTTTATTCTACACACCTCAAGGATCTTTCAGCTTTCACAGAACTTGATCATGCCGCCACCTGTACCATCCTTGTGCCAAGGCTATCTAGCACTCAACATTTGCTCCAGATTTGCCCTTGTGGCGTCACAGAGGGGACAGCTCTCCTCTTTACCATACCACAGAGACAAATTTACAGACCTTGGAACAGTGTCATAGATGGATCTTATTAGATAACTTAGCCTGGCCTGGAGTATCTTCCACAGGTCAGCCCATTCTTAAACTATTACATGCACCTTCCCATACTGTCTAGCATACTTGCTGCTGGCTGACTGCTCAAATAATATACCCTTCCTCTTCCATCTTAGTTACTTATGTCATAACCATTGCTTTCTTTTGTTTTTTAGAGGCTGCTGACCACAGTTTGGGAACCATCCCCCATCCAAGGCCAGCTCTTCCTGATTGGGTTCTTCCAACAATCTCTTGTTGCTTAAGTAATTTGAATACCTTAGCTCTAAGAACAGCCTGTTTTTTTCCTGCTTGTAAACCAGGGTGATGGACTTTAAAGACAGTTGTAAGGCAATTCTTCCAAACAATGCTACATCTGAAAGACAATGCAGCAAGCCCAGCCACTTCCTGGTATAACGTTTGTCCTAGATGTCCATCTGTGTCGCTGCCGCTGCAGTGATCTCACACATCTTTAGCGGCCACATCAGGCAATGATAAAGTGTAAATTGGTAACACCAGGCCTTTCATTTGCCTGGGAGATGACAATTGTCTATATTTTCCAAGCCCTCTTTCAGCTGCTTCAGAACCAACCCTGCCATGTGTTTATCTGATTGATCTGCTGTGTATTCTCTTCTTAAACTTCGGATGGGCTGCACTTCCAAAAAAAAGGGTGTCAATGGTATATTCTTTCACAATCCACCTCAAATGATATCTGGTTGCTTATAATCCCCTAACGAATAGAAAGGCTACGTCACTTTGCTGGCTTGATCTTCATCCTGGACCACGCCAAAAGCTCTTCCAGCCTTTATAAGAGTCTGTTTGTACATGCAACACTCTGAAGGATACATGTGACATCATCCATATATCTGTGCAGTGCTGGAAATCTCACCCCAGATTGTGCACAGATACTTTAGGCCATCTGTCTGGCACTAATTAGGATAATCTCGAATACAGTTGTGAAGAGGATGGGAGAGACTGAACATCCCATTGCAATCCCTTTTTCCAGAGACTACCATGCAGTTATGTACTCCTGTGTTGCATGACATATTTTCAGGTCCCCATATTAACCTTCTACTGAGCTCTTAATACAATCTGGTAATGGGAAAGCTCTAGTGTAGAGCTTAAAAGCTGGTGTGGAATTGATTCATAGGCATTTGCCAGGTCCAACCAGACTAGATGAAGGTCTTTCTTGTCTCTCTTAGAAGACTGGATCTGCTATCATATTATTGACGCATTCCTTCTCATGCTCATCTGCTCTTCTCCATGCCTTGTGAAGCTCCCTCTGCCCTTTAACCAGCTGAGTATTTCCTTTTCTCTTCAATCCATCACCTTGGGATCATGCTTCTTCACTGACACTTCCCCAAATCTTCCTACACATTCTTCATGAACAATGTCACTAAACATTAATCTTGGCCTCCATCCTTCTGCTGAGTGCATTCTCCAAGGTGGAGCACAGGTCTTGGTCTAGTCTGCTCCAGGCTTTACTATTGTTAGATCTTAACAATAATTAGTTTAGTTAATTAGTTTTCTTCTCTCTGGCTCCTTTTGATTGTCTTGCCTTCCCTCTCTTGTCTGTGGTTTAACAGTAGTATCCTTCTGAGCTCACCTCATGTGCATGAATTGTCCTGCTGGTGGTACTGATCTTCTAGGTGACCCTCCACAACAGAATATATATATATATATATATATATATATATATATATATATATATATATATATATATAAATGATCAAGGATCATTTTACATTTGCCAGAAATCTTCTCGAATAAACACGAGAGAAACTTCTTGTTCAAGCACCATTTCTGAGGCTGTACTGAATTACGATGACACACATGACAATTCACCTAATATCATTGCATGAAATGGCTATATATGTTAATGTAGAAAACCACAAAGATTTTGAAACAAGCAATGTTAAAATAAAGTGAACCTGCAGAGTTGCATTCACAATGCATGTAAACATGTCTGCTTAGTGGAAAGGGCATCACAACCACTGCTTAGTGGAAAATATGCAAATCAAACTCGGAGCACCTCCTAAGATGTTCTTAGATAATTTTCAGCATTATCATAGAACATGTTTATTTAGTTTGTTCTTCAAAATATAATCAAGTGTGTTTATTCAAATGTGTGTCTTTGTATCTAGTGGCATTTCTTGTCACATCACTAGAGACATCTTAAGGGTCGCTCGCCTGCAACAGTGGTGGATAGAGGAGCAAAATAACCCGTCACTGCATATGATATACCAGCATTGGGCATGAGACGGGTGGTAATTGAAAACCGTAATGTAAACACTGACATTTAAGAGAGGTTCTTTTAAGTGTGGCCATCTTTGCTATGGAAAGGCACATACATATATATATATATATATATATATATATATATATATATATATATATATATATATATACAGTTGCAATCAAAATTATTCATCCCGCCCAAGACAGTAAGGGTTTACAAAGGTAAGCTTTTCTGATGACCCAGCATTATTTAACTTTACATCTATATCAGTTGAGTGACACATTCAATGTCATAGTATGAAAATGTAACCTAATATTTCTAAGTAGCAGGATTTTTTAAAAATACAGCCATCTCATAATTATTCAACCCCTATTGCATGTAGCTGTTTTTAAATATGTAAGGCTACACAAGTAATTGTTTTTAAACAAAATTAAATCTTCTGCAAAGGCACTTATTTAAGTTTTAAAATTTAAGTTAAGCATTGTAAGCAAAAATTAATTTCTATGCAAAAAATGCATTTAAACATAAACTGTCTCAAATGCTAATAGAGGAGATTATATAATTACACAAGAAAGGCCATGGCTAAAAGTACATTTCCAAGGCACTTAAATTTCAATAAACAAAGTTGTCAGCAACATTCATACATTTTTTTTAAATATGGTACAACAGCAACCTTCTGGGGGTGTGGAAGAAAGCAAAACTTAATCAAGGGAAATGTTGACTCCAGTTGACTGACTATTCAAGAAGTAATATGAAAGACCTGTGGAGTCCTGGATGAAGGTTTTATAGATGTATGACATTAAACTGAAAATAAGTTTTAGACCCATGGGTCAGCAGTACGTCTGGAGTAAGATGACAAGGTGATGACAAGAACAACACCATCCCAACAGTCAAACATGGAGGTGGGTCAGTCCTGTTATGGGGTGTTTTGCGGCTGCAGGAAACGACTATCCTGACTATGTGACTGACACCATAGATTATTTCAGGTATCAGGACATTTTGGCATGAAAAATGTGATGCCTTCAGTGTGTAAATTGAAGCTCAGTGATCACTGGACTTTCCAGCAAGACATTAACACCAACAATACATCCAAGTTGTCCAAAATCTGGTTCAGGGTTAGGTCGTGGAATGTCCTTAAATGGCCCTTTCAGTCCATCATTAAAATCTCATTGCATTTCAAGGAAGCAGTGGCAGCACAGAAACCAAAGAGTGTCAATGAGCTGGAAGCTTTTGCTCATGAGAAATGTGTAAAAGTTCTAATAGAATGTATTAATAGTGTCCTAATCCTGAGAACACTTACCTGAAACATTTATTTGCTGTTATTAAGGATAAAGGATGCTCCACAAATGATTGAATTTGGGGGTTGAATATTTTTGACATGACATTTGTGAATAGAATTAGTTATTTTTTATTTTAAAATTTGGGTAAACAGAACTCAGTGTTCTCAAAAATCACACAAATGTATATTAAAAACTTACTTTGTTGTAATGAGGTTTTAGTTGATGTGTTTTAATTCACATCACCAGAATGTATTGCTGGTCAGGGGGTTGAATAATTTCGATTGCAACTGTAGTTACATGTATGCAAAAAAGGAGCAATCACAATTCAGTTTACAAATAAATGGAAGGAACAAGACCATCCACAAATATTACAATTGTCTTTGCTGTCATTTCAATTTTGACTGGTGAACATTTTAATAATGAAAGTTAACGTCTTGGTTACTGTCATAACCTCCGTTCTCTAATGGATGGAACGAGATGGTGTGTCGATGTAGTGACACTAGGGGTCTCTCTTGAGAGCCTCGGTTACCTCTTATCTTTGAGAAAAGGCCAATGAGAATTGACAAACAGAATTTGCATCCCCCTGACATACAGGTATAAAAGGATGGAAGCGTGCATCTGTTCAGACAGGTTTTGAGCTGAGAAGCCGAGAGTAAGGTGAGTAAGGCACTCGATTGTGAGGCGCGCTGTCATTGAGACCGAGTCTAACTCCATGCTGAGAAAAGAGATGCTCTGAACCGGGGAGAGCTTGCTCTTTTCCCAGAGTGCCTGAGCAGCAGGTCCCTGTGTGAACAGAGAAACTGTCGAGAGTGTGCTAGGATTAGCCAGTCATTGAGGTAGTTGAGTATGCAAATGCCCACTTCTCTTAATGGGGCAAGAGCTGCCTCTGCGACTTTTGTGAAGACGCGAGGGGAGGACTTTGTACTGATCCACCTGGCCATCGAAAGCAAACTGTAGAAAGGGTCTGTGATGGGTAATATTGAGACGTCAAAGTATGCGTCCTTCAGGTCTACCGCCACGAACCAATCTTGATGCCAGACACATGTCAGAATACATTTCTGTGACAGCATCTTGAACGGGAGTCTGTGTAAAGCCCGGTTCAAAACTTGCAGATCAGAGATTGGCCGCAACCCACCGCCTTTCTTGGGTATGATGAAGTATGGGCTGTAGAACCCCTTCTCCATCTCAGCTGGACGGATAGCCTCTATCGTGTCCTTGTGTAGAAGGGTTGCGATCTCCACGCGTGAAGTAGGGCGGGCGCCTGGCGAACTGAATCACGTAGCAGAGTCGGATGGTCCTGGCCAGCCACTGCGACGGGTTGGAAAGCACAAGCTCTGGGTGAGAGGCATTAAGGGGACGATCACGATAATTAAAGTTAATTACTTTGCATTTTATTGTAATTAATTTCATTTAATATTCAGATGGAAAACATTTATACATATAAGTGATGCAATCCAAAGTGCATTAGAACAGTGGTGACACTTTCTTATGATGTGTTACATTCATACGAGCAGACAGAGAAATAAGTTTAAAGCAGAAGAAATAGAAATAAACCTTGTGTATATTGTCAGCTTTACGCTAAGCTAAAATGCTATTTCTAGCCATTTTACATGCACATGTTAACAGACACGATCATATATTTTTATCAAGAAAATTTATAATAATTTCTTTTTTTCTAGCAAGACCTTTGATATTAGGGCAAAACCTGTATTCTTGATAATAATTTTTGTATTGTTTTCCTGTAAAAATGTCTAAAAATCCTTAAAACAAGATCAGTTTGATTTATCTTGTTTTACAAACAACACTTGCATATGATATTTTTGTTTTTCAGAGAATGTATTTTTAACGTGTATTTTTTCTTACATTAAAATAATGTGTGAAAGTGAGGCAATTTGGAAATATTTTAATATTGCATAATATAATAAAATATAATATAAATATAATCAAATATATATACAAATTATTTTTTTTTTTATTGAAAAAATTCAGAGTTCAAAAACAAGTGTAAATGTAAAATTGACCAAAACTATAGTTGACCAAAAGGAGAGACATATTTTAAGTATTTATGAATATTTTTATCTTTAATACATTATTTTTCATGTCATAAGCTGTTAAAGCCTTAAAAGTAAATCATAGTTTACTCCTATTTTATGATTTGATTTATATATTTTAAGTTAAATATGTAAAAATTACATCGTAAGGTATACGAAGCACACATGCAGAAAAAAAGTACACCTTAAAAATTATGACAATTTATCTCACAATCGTGCTGTTGAAATTCTTGAGCCTGAGAGAAGGAAATTGACTTCTCTTATTAGCATGGTAAAAATAACTAATTTACCATGGTACAAGAATTGTATTCTACCCTGATTACAGCCCGAACATTGTTCTTAAAATGAAAAAAGTTTTGGAAACAAACCTTACAGAAGAAGAGACAAATTATACAATAATTTTCCCAGCAAAATGAGTGTTTCATAATGGAGGACAACAGGATTTTAGAACTCCAGAAGAAGCTGAAAAATACCTCTGAGTGGATGAAGAGATGGATGCAGCGGTATTCGCTCCACAGCAATGCGCAGAAAAACGCCAGCACTTTACGAGCAGAGATTTCCACTCTGCTGCTTAGGGACGCGATAGAGCCTGTCACTCCAGCCGAGATGAAGAAGGGTTTCTACAGCCCTTACTTCATCGTACCCAAAAAAGGTGGTGGGTTGCGGCCGATCTTGGACTTGCGAGTTCTCAACCGAACTTTACATAAACTCAAGATTGGTTCGCGGCGGTAGACCTGAAGGACGCATACTTCCACGTCTCCATTCTGCCTCGACACCGACCCTACTTACGGTTTGCGTTCGACGACAGGCGTATCAGTACAAGGTCCTCCACTTTGGCCTGTCCTGTCCCCTCGCGTCTTCACCAAGGTCACAGAGGCAGCCCTTGCCCTGCTATGGGAAGTGGGCATCCGCATACTCGACTGGCTCATCCTAGCGCACTCTCGAGAGTTACTATGTGCCCACAGGAACCAGGTGCTCGTGCACCTCAGCTGCTTAGGGCTTCAGGTCGACTGAGAAAGAAGCAAGCACTCTCCGTTTTGGAGCATCTCTTTTCTCGGTTTGGAGTTAGACTCAGTCTCAACGTCAGCATGCCTCACAACCGAGCGTGCGCAGTCAGTGCTTACGTACCTGGCTCGCTTCAAGCCAGGCACAGTGGTTCCTCTCAAACAGAGGCTCCTGGGGCATATGGCATCCTCGGCCGCAGTCGCACCGCTCGGGTTGATGCATATGAGACTGCTCCAGCACTGGCTTCAGACTCGTGTCCCGAGATGGGCATAGCACTGCAGCACATACTGTGTGTTTATCACACCTTCCTGCCATCAGAATTTTAACCCTGGGACAGACCTGTGTTTTCTGCGGACAGGAGTCCCCCTACAGCAGGTGTCCAGATGTGTCATGGTCACCACAAACACCTCTCAACTGGGTTGGGGCGACGTGCTATTGGCACGCAGCCGCTGGCTCCTGGACAGGGCCCCGCCTCAATTGCCTTAAATTGTTGGCTGCACTCCTTGCCCTGTGGAGGTTTCTCCTGCTCATTCAGGGCAAGCATGTCTTGATCCGTTCAGACAGCACCTCCACGGTAGCATAAATTACCAAGGCTGACACGTCACAACTTGCCCGCCCTCTCCTCCTTTGGACTCAGCCACTCGCCACTCATATTGCAACACGACGGCGGACGTGCTGTCGCGACAGGTCTCGCTCAGCGGAGAGTGGAGGCTCAACCCCCAGGACATCCAGCTGATTTGGGGCTGCTTTAGCAGGGCATAGATAGACCTCATTGCCTCCCAAGACAACTCCCACTGCCTGCTCTGGTACTCCCTAACGGAGGCCCCTCTCGGCACAAATACGCTGGCACACAGCTGGCCCTGGGGGCTGCGCAAGAACGCATTTCCCCCAGTGAGCCTTCTTGCACTGGTGCTGTGCAAGGTCAGGGAGGACAAGGAACAGGCCACCTTGGTGGCTCCTTATTGGCTCACCCGGACCTGGTTCTCAGATCTCACGCTCCTCGCGACAGCACCTCCCTGGCAAATTCCTCTGAGGAAGGACCTCCTTTCTCAGGGACGGGGAAGCCTCTGGCATCCATGCCAAGACCTCTGGAATCTCCACGACTTGCCCCTGAACAGGACGTGGAAGACTTAAGTGGTCTACCACCAGAGCTCTCTCTACCAGGCAACTTTAAGCCCTCAAGTGGCGTCTGTTAGCAAATTGTTTTTCTTCGAGATCTGAAGACCCACAGAAATGCGCAGTTCAGTCAGTGCTTCATTCCTGCAGGAGTGGCTGGAGAGATGAATGTGTGTGTCGCTGCTATCGCAGCCCACCCACATCTTAATTCCTGCAAGAATGGCTGGAGGGGAGGCTGTCCCCCTGCACCTTAAATGTGTGTGTTGCTGCTATCGCAGCCCACCACGACACAGTAGATGGCAATTCCCTTGGTAAGCACAACTTGATTATCAGGATCTTTAAGAGGTTGAACCCTTCCTGACCAAGCCTGTTCCCCTCCTGGGATCTCTCAGTGGTCCTCTCAGGCCTTCAGAGACCCCCATTCGAGCCGCTTGATTCTGTCGTGCTCAAAGCCCTCTCCTTGAAGACAGCCCTCCTGATCGTGCTCGCTTCCATAAAGAGGGTTGGGGACCTGCAAGCTTTCTCTGTCAGCGACACTTGCCTGGAGTTTGGTACGGCAGATGCTCACCTCATACTAAGACCACGACCGGGCTATGTGCCCAAGGTTCCTACAACCCCTCTTTCAGGGTTTAGGTTGTGAACCTGCAAGCGAAGCTGCCCCGAGAGGTGGCAGACCCAGCCTCTTCGTTGCTCTGTCCGGTACGTGCTTTGCGTACCCATGTGGACCACACACAGGGCTCTAGATGCTCTGAGCAGCTCTTTGTCTGCTTTGGCAGATGGCGGAAATGGAACGGGTACGGGGAACCTAAGAGCGGTATATGATTATTGGGGGCGTTGGGGAGTGTTACGTGCAGCTGACCCAGTTGCTTCTAGCACGCAACAGACTGCTTGCACCTGGCTCGTCAGCCACGTAACATGGGGTAGTGCATGGCGTATTTAAGTGGGACCCCTTGTGTCACTACAATCGACACAACGTCAAGTGAGTGACAGAAGGGGAAATTCATGGTTACTTTTGTAACCTCCGTTCCCCGATGGAAGGAACGAGACGTTGTGTTCCCCTTGCCACGTCACTATTCCTACCACTGTAATGCGCTGAAACCATATTTTTGGCTCCACAGTGAAAACCTCTCTGGCATTCGCTCGCCTGCTCCCTTTATATCCGTATTTCCAGGGCAGGGCATGCAAATTCTGTCTGCCAACTTGACATCGACACAACTACAATCTACAAGCCTCACTACAATCGACACAACATCTCATTCCTTCCATCGGGGAATGGAGGTTACAACAATAACAATGACATTGTGGTTGTGTAATAGCCTATAAGGGATTGTGATTTGATTGTATGTTAAGCGGAGTAGAATTTCACCAGCTAGTGAGGTTAAATTAGGAGGTAGGACTGACCAATATGGGAAACTATCTAAAGTGGGGAGGGTGGATTGAGGTGGGATTATAAATTGCAGATGTGTAGAGGATGTTTAATTGATTATTGTTGTTGGTTTACATGGTTGGTGTGTTGAATTGTTTAGACTATATATTTCAGTGCTATATATTTTCATGCTATAAAGATGAAAATTAAGAATTTTAAAGATAATTATTTAAGAGAGAACTATTAAATGCTGGAGAAGTTATCCATTATGACTGGCAATGTCAAAGGAATTAATAAACCTATGAAAAGAAAGAACATTTTAAACTATCGTTTAGGTTACGTATGTAACCTCCGTTCCCTGATGGAGGGAACGAGACGTTGTGTCGAAGAAGCGACACTAGGGGTCTCTCTTGAGTGCCGAATATGCCTCTGATGCATGAAAAAAGGCCAATGAGAAGTTGGCAGACAGTATTTGCATACCCCGCCCCCGGACATACGAGTATAAAGGTGAGGAAATACTATGAGTTCATTAAGGATTTTTCTGAGGCGCCGGGAGTTTCCGGCCACCTCAGTGGCTCGGCTCAGTGACGTGGCCAGGAGGACATGAAGTCTCATTCCCTCCATCAGGGAACGGAGGTTACATACGTAACCTAGACATTCCCCGTCTGTCACTCACTTCGATGTCGTGTCGAAGAAGCGACAGTAGGGGTCCACTTCAAATCATGCAATGCGCTGAGCAGTGTACGTGTACTGTTGACACAGGAGCGGGCAGGTATTTCATATGCCAGGACGACCAGCTGTGTCAGACTGCATGTACCCTTCCCCAATGCCCCATAAAAGATGTCAGAATCCTTTTAGTTACCCAAGCAGGGGAACAAGGCGACGCTTGCCAACCTGGGACGGGTTTCTCTAATAGAGCCAAATGGCTGGGACCCTTACCGCATCGTGGGAGGGGGTCTTACCCATTTTCCTATACTTTCAGGGGGAAAAGACCCTGCGGAGACCACATCTACCCAGGAAGGGGGCGGTAACGTGGAAAAATATCACATGGGCCTCTTCAGTCACATGTGGGAAAGAATGGCACGGTGGTAGATCCAGCCTCGAGGAGGGGGGAGTTGCTACAACACGGTGACCGGAGGGCAGCAAGAACTGCCTAAGGGAGACGCGGGTCCGCTCGTAAGGGGACCATACCGCGGAAAATACACACAGGAGGAGTCTGCGTAGGAGGCCTGATCTGTGGAGCACCTTTCCCAGTGCAGGGTAGATTTGATATACCCCGCAGTGGATTGGGTTGGCGAATTCCTCCGCTGAATTGTGGGCCCACAGGGCTAGGGAGGAGTCATCCATGGAGCCGAGTGAGTGGGATCTCCTGGGAGGGAAAAGCGCACTGTTTTACTTCAGCCGAGGGAAAGGGCGCTGGGCGCAAGCAAATCACCCGTTCAGACCGTTAGCAGGACGGGGACAGCCTCCCTTCCAATTTCTGTAGGAATAAGAGCACTGACCTAACTGCACACCTCTGTGGGTCTTCAGTCCGGGAAGAACACCAATTTATGTACGTTACCGTGGTGGTGCTGTCTGACTTAATTAACACATGTTTGTCCTGAACTAATGGGGCAAACATCCGCAGGGCAAAGAAAACAGTCAGCAAATCTAGGCAACTGATTTGCCAGCGCAGCGGGGCCCCTTTCCAATGGCCCACAGCTGCGTGCCCACTGCACATGGCGCCCCAACCCAATTTGGAGGCCTCGGTTGTGACCAGGACGCGTCGGGACACCTGCTGCAAGGGTACTCCTGCCCGAAGAAAGCAGAGGTCTGTCCAGGGTTTGAGTGTTCGGCGGCAGGCGGGGGTGACTATCACACATATGTAGGATGCCATATGCCCCAGGAGCCTCTGGAAAACTTTTAAAGGAACCGCTGCGCCCGGCCTGAAGGTGGCGAGGCATTTCAACACTGACTGAACACGCTCGTTGATGAGTCATGCCGACATTGAGGCCAAGTCTAACTCCATGCCGAGAAAAGAGATGCTCTGAACTGGGGTGAGCTTGCTCTTTTCCCAGTTGACCTGAAGCCCCAAACGGCTGAGGTGCCTGAGCACCTTGTCTCTGTGAACGCATAATAACTCTCAGGAGTGGGTCAGGATGAGCCAGTCGTCAAGGTAATTGAGTATGCGGATGCCGGCTTCTCGGAGCGGGGCAAGGGCTGCCTCTGCAACTTTGGTGAATACGCGAGGGGACAGAGACATGCTGAAGGGGAGGTCCTTGTACTGATATGCCTGGCCTTCAAATGCGAACCGAAGGAAGGGTCGGTGTTGAGGAAATATTGAGATGTGGAAGTACGCATCCTTCAGGTCTACCGGTGCAAACCAATCTAGATGCTGGACGCAAGTTAAGATGTGTTTTTTGCAAGAGCATTTTGAACGAGAGTTTGTGCAAAGCCCGGTTGAAAACTCTCAAGTCCAAGATCGGTCGTAAGCCACCGCCTTTCTTGGGTACAATGAAGTAAGGGCTGAAGAGACCTTTCTTCATTTCGGTTGAGGGACAGGCTTTATCTGTACTGCGGTAAAGTGGACGCCCCTGAAGTGGGGCGGAGGCCTGGCAAATTGAATTGTGTAACCGAGTCGGATGGTCCAGGCCAGCCAGCATGACGGATTGGGAAGTGAAAGCCATGCATCCAAGCTCCGTGCTAGGGTCACCAAGGGGAACATTATTTTTGACGTACCTGGCGGGGCTTCGCAGTGGAGCGGAGCAGAGCAGGTGTTAAGGCATCGGGACGCTCCGGTGCTGAGAAAAGACTCGAAGCACTTACCCCGGCAGGGGGCTGGTTTGTGACTGAGGAGGGCTGGTAGAGGCATCCTCTGGACTCATCCGAACTGGCCAGCCGGGGAACAGTCATGGGGCTGAGGGCGGAGGGCCCTCCATCGGGGAACTGCTTAACAGCTCTGAGTGGTCTGCTTAACAGCTCCGGAGCTAACGTCTTGGTCCCTGGGTCGTCCATCTCAGGAACACCTCAATGGGGTCCTTGCGACGGGGCGTGGCCCCTAGCGGAAGGCTTGCGGCAGGGCAGGATGTAAGAGATCGCCTCCATCTGTTTCTTCACTGCGGAGAACTGCTGGGTAAAGTCCTCGACGGTGTCGCCGAAAAGGCCAAACTGGGATACAGGGGCATTGAGAAAGCAAGTCTTGTCGGTTTCACGCATCTCGAACAAGTTCAGCCATTGATGACGTTCCTGGACCACGAGCGTGGCCATCGCCTGCCCGAGTGACTGCGCTGTGACCTTCGTGGCCCTGAGGGCGAGGTCGGTCGCTGAGCGCAGTTCCTGCAGCACATCGGGATCAGGGCTACCCACGTGCAGATCTTTAAGTGCCTTGGCCTGGTGGACTTGCAGGAGGGCCATGGCGTGCAGGGCGGAAGCGGCGTGTCCGGCGGTGCTGTAGGTTTTAGCAGTAAGTGTAGACGTCGTCCTACAGGCCTTGGAGGGGAGCACAGGGCGACCCTGCCAGGTGGTCGGGTTTCCGGGGCACAGGTGGAGCACAACAGCCCTATCCACCTGGGGAATCATCGTGTACCCATGGGCCGCTCTTCCGTCAAGGGTAGCAAGAGCAGATGAGTGGGTGGCATGACGAGTGGAGAGCGGCGCCCTCCACGTAGATGTCAGCTCATCATGCACTTCCGGCAAAAATGGGACCTGGGGTGTGTGCCGCTGTGAACGGCATGGTGTTCCCAGGAACCAATCATCCAGCCGCGATGGCTGTGGGGAGGACAGAGAGATCCAATCCAGCCCCACGCTAGCGGCGGCCCGGGCAAGCATATCGGACATCTGCGCGTCTGCCTCAGCCTGGGTGTGCTGACCCGAAGGCGGCAGCCGAGGGGAGTCGGCTGCATCAGATGCCACGCTCTCCGATGCAGCGGTGAGCTCATCCACTTCTAGCTCTAGAGGATAGGCAGGTTGGCCGTGAGGTGATCCACTGTTGCCTCGAGCACGGACAGGAGTCAACGAGCATGCCGGGGGGCTGGTGGTCCGAGGGGGCATACCCGGCGGAGCAGCACCCGCTGCCATCCCCAGATCACCTCCAGGGCCAGCAGCATCGTCCTCAATCCCGTGGGAAGAAGGAGCGATGCGGGTGGCGGCTGGAGTGGCGTGCTTTCTGTTGAAAGCGAGCCACGACCGCAACGTTGACATGGTCATGCTCTCGCAGTGAGAGCATGAGCCATCCACAAATGCTGCCTCAGTGTGATCGCAACCCAGACACACGAGACAACGCCTGTGGCCGTCTGAAGCAGAGAGAACTCTACCACATCCAGGAACTACACAGGGGAGGAATGGCATCTTTATAAAGACGCGTCCTGAGAAGGACGTTCAATGTCGCTGTGTACGGCTCTTTTAGAGGAAAACAAAGCGCCCAGGGGCAAACTGCACTTCCGTGCAGAGAAGGAGAAAAGCAGCTGATTTTTGCCGTAGATCCAACAGCAAGCAAAGCGTCAGAGAAACAGGTGTGTAACTTGCAGCTGACTGCTGACACGACCAAGGCTCTGAAGAAAATTTCTCAATGAACTCATAGTATTTACTCGCCTTTATACCCGTATGTCCGGGGGCGGGGTATGCAAATACTTTCTGCCAACTTCTCATTGGCCTTTTTTCATGCATCAGAGGCATATTCGGCGCTACCCAATTCCCAATGCCCTCGTGGTGGCATAGTGACTTGCCTCAATCTGGCTGACAGAGGACGAATCTCAGTTGCCTCCATGTCTGAGACCTGTGCATCTTATCACCTTATTCTAATTTCCTTGGTGAATTTGCTAATTTTTTATCAGATCTTGTAGTTACTGTAGAGCTTTAATTGTTGGTGATTTAACATTCACATAGATAATGAAAATGAAACATTGGGATTAGCATTTATCGATATTCTCAAATATCTTTGAGTCAGACAAAATGTAACAGGACCAAACTCATCGCCATAATCATACGCTAGATTTAATTCTGTCATACGGAGTTGATGTTGATAATATAGAAATTCTGCAGAAGAGCGATCATTACCTCGTCTCTTGTATGCTGCAATCAGCTAATGTTACTCAATCTACAACGTGCTATCTTTCAGGTAGAACTATTCTTTCGACCACTAAGGTAGCTTCATTAATATTCTTCCAGATCTATCTCATACACTCAATAAACCCCAAAGCCCAGAAGAACTTGATGAAATAACAAAAAATATAAATGCTGTCTTCTTTAGCACTCTTGATATTGTTGCCCCCCTTAGATTAAAGAAAATTAAAGAAATAAACCCTGCACCATGGTACAATGATCACACTCATGCTCTCAAGAGAGCAGCTCAGAAAATGGAGCAAATGTAGAAAAATACAAAATTAGAAGTATTTTGTGGTGCATGGAAGGATAGTGTCTGTAGCTACAGACAGGCACATCATATCAGCATATCAGGTCAGCATATTTTAGTAAAATCATAGAAAATAACCACAACAATCCTAGATGTTTATTCAGTACTGTGGCTAAATTGGTTAGGAATAAAGCCTCAACAGAACCAGATATTACTTCACAGCACAAGAGTAATGACTTCATGAATTTCTTTACAAATAAAACTGAAATTATGCAATCCTCTGTCACAGCACCTCAGAAAACAGTGTCTAATCATTTTCCTCATGTGTAACATCAATCTTTCTGTCATAGTTCACGAAGAGCTAACAAAACTTATCGAAACATCAAAAGCCACAACATGTTTGTTAGATCCTATACCATCTAAGCTCTTAAAAGTGGTATCTTCTATCATTTCAGAACCTCTTTTTAATATCATTAACTCCTCGCTATGCTTAGGACATGTCCCAAGAAACTTTAAAATGGTAGTTATCAAACCTCTATTTAAGAAGCCACAACTTGATCCTGGAGAACTGGCTAACCGATTTCAAATCTCCCGTTTATGTTAAAAATACTAGAAAAGGTAGTATCCTCCCAAATATGTTCATTTCTACAGAAAAATAGTATATACAAAGAATTTCAGTCAGGATTTAGGCCTCATCACAGTACTGAGACTGCACTTATACGAGATACAAATGACTTGCTCTTATCATCTGATCGCGGCTGCATTTCTCTTCTAGTGCTTTTCGATCTTAGTGCTGATTTTTGACACGATAGATATCATGAGATATTTTCACGACATTCTCTTGAATAGGCTAGAGAATTTTGTTGGCATTTGTGTAGTTGCATTAGCATGGTTTATGTCATAATTAGCAGACCGCTACCACTTTGTCTATGTAAATGAAGAATTATCAAAACAAACAAAAGTAAAATATGGAGTGGCACATGTATCAGTTTTAGGCCAACTACTTTTCTCCTTGTATATGCTTCCCCTGGGAGATATTATCAGGAATCATGGTATAAGTTTCCACTGCTATGCCGACGATAGACAACTTTATATTTCTTCAAAACCTGATTAGATTTCACAATTCTCCAAATTAGCAGAGTGCATCAATGAAATAAAATATTGGGTGGCCAGAAATTTCCTTCTACTCAATTCTGACAAAACAGAGGTACTAATTATTGGACAAAAAAACTCAATAAGCCTCTACAATATAATTTGACTCTTGATGGATGTACTGTTACATCATCTTCAACAGTGAAGCACTTAGGTGTAATATATGATACCAATCTGTCCTTTGAAAATCTAATTACCAATATATGTAGAACAGCATTCTTCCACCTAAGAAATATTGCTAAATTAAGGCACATGCTCTCTGTTGCTGATGCCAAAAAAATAATTCATGCGTTCATGACCTCAAGACTAGATTATTGTAATGCATTACTGGAAGGATGTCCAGCAAGATCAATAAATAAACTTCAATTGGTTCAAAATGCAGCAGCCAGAGTGCTAACGAGAACCAAGAAATATGATCATATTAGTCCCGATTTATTATCGTTACAGTGGCTACCAGTTAAATTCCATATTTTAAAATGATGTTAACTACGTACAAAGCTTTGAATGGTCTATCTCCACAGTACTTAAGTGACCTTCTACCACGCTATATTCCATCACGTTCATTATGATTGCAAAATTCAGGCCTGTTAATAGTGCCTAGAATATCAAAATCCTAATATAGATCCACAAATATAGAAGAATATAGATCCTTTTCATATTTGGCTCCTAAACTATTAAATAGTCTCCCTAACACTGTTCAAGATGCAGACACACTCCTTCAGTTTAAGTCTAGACTAAAGACTCATCTATTTAGCCAGGCATACACCTAATTTATCCTCCAACCCACAATTAGGCTGCTTTAGTTGGGTCTACCGGAACCAGAAACCAGATATATTGATCATGATTTATAACTCTGAAATAAATTGAATGGCATCTATGCTTATATTATTTTATTTGTTTCCCTGTCCCCACCTCGGGACTCCTAACCTGAGGTCACCTGTACCGGCTGGATCCAGCACCATTCCTGCTTCGTGTTGGACTCCACTGCTACATGTTACTGAATAATGATGATAAACCTCACTGAAATTACTGGCCAGGTTGAACTGCGTTTCACATCACTGATCTCTGCCTGCATCACCTTGGTCTATTGATGGACTACGATCTTGAAATGGAATGCATAAACTAACAATTGCCAACAAAAGCCTTCATCAGCCAATTAACAAGACAATTGCATCTATGTGAACTTCTGCAGTTAATCCAGGATGGACTTCAAAGACATTGGTCATTAATCTTACAGTTCAAACAAAATCGATGTTTAAACACTGACACTTAACACTTACTTAGTTTAATCATTTTAAACCATGACTTTAACTATACATAAGTAATATTGAGATTATATTCATGATGTTAGCCAGAGGGGAATTGGCCCCCACAGTGAGTCTGGTTTCCCCCAAGGTTAGTTTTCTCCAATAATCAATATCTTATGGAGTTTTGTGTTCCTTGCCACAGTCGCCTTCAGCTTGCTCACTGGGGTTATTCATACAATTATTATTTAATTACTTATTTTTAAACATGATTAACAATCGTATTTTATAAAATTACACAATGATGATTCATCGACATTATAGATATTACAGTTTTATTGTCTGTTAATGTCTGATCTTCTGTAAAGTTGCTTTGAAACAATGTGCATTGTGAAAGGTGCTATACAAATAAAATTTACTTGACTTGACTTATCACACAACAGACCACACACATCATCGAGATCCACATTATAGTGACCAAGAGGAGGTTACCCCAATGTGACTCTACCCATCCTAGCAACCGGGCAAATTGGTTGCTTATGAAGCCAGGTTGGAGTCACTCAACACGCCCTGGATTTGAACTTGTGACTCCAGGTGTGGTAAGTCAGCGTCTTTACTCGCTGAGCAACCCAGGCCCCCAAAAATATTTATAATCTTAATTACAAGCCATTAATGGAAAAAGCAGAGGCAGATGTTATTGTAATTATGAAAGTCTTACCTAAATGTATGTATTTATTTCAATCAGTTACAATAAAATGTCCTAAATTTATATGAAAATGAAACAACTCAGCATAAAATTGTCAATATTAAAATTCCCATATGAAAAAGGAGGGTTAAATTTACCAATTTTAAATTATACTATTTTGTGTGTAAGCTTCATAACTTTTGACATTGGTTTAAAATTAATGAGACTTCCCCATCTTGGGTACATTTCGAACAACAAATGATAAAGATTCCATTGAAGTCCGTTTTGAATATAGAATCCCAAAAATATAAACATTCTAAAAATCTGATTATACTTCACTCATATAGATGTTGGAGAAATTGTAATAAACTGTCTTGATTTGACCATTTTAAAATGTATACCCTTTATGGGATAAAGTAAGAATACCATATCTATATGGTATAACATATACAGTAATACCATACAGCTGATGTGGAAATAAAGAATGTTTTGGTGTTTACTACTGCTGCGAAGATGTGACAATTACGAAATTGGAAATCAGTAAAGGGACCAACAATAACACAGTGGTGGAATGAACATTTATCATATCGTCTTTCTCCAAAAAAATTAAGTATAATGTAAAGAGACAATTAGATACATTTGATAAAATATGGAATCCAGTTTTAAGTATTGGGAAGCTAATTGTGTGAATATGAAAATGGATATGGATGGTAACATTTACAGAGTACAAGTCGAAATTATTGGTATATGTTACGTCCTCCTTTTAGCTGTCTAGGAAAATAAGAGCACGTAACATATAATTGAGAATTTTAACTAAATTAAGAGAATAAAACCAATAACTTGCATGATGGAATGAATCAGGCAGAGACATATATGGGTTATTCATAATTATAATTCTTTTTGTAACAACATCATAGCAATACTCCATAATACATCATAATTACGGTGCAAAAAGTGAAACAAATATTTACAGAATATATACAAATAGTAAGACAAAAGTCAAACCAGACAAAGAAGTGAAGGACGATGAGCAGGGCTAAAGCAAAGAAATCAACAAAACAAAACATATATATTACATCTTTTAAGACTCAAGCTAAGAAAGAAAATTAAAATATGAAAACAATACCTAAACTACACTAACTAAACAAACATCATAAATACAGAGGGTAGCACCCGCTCCTTACCTGGTGTATTTAGACAAACTCAAATGCTACGTAGTGTAGCGTAGATCACATGCTACCCTATCCCTCTCAAAGTCCGGGAAGTTAGTTTTGAATGAGTGATTTATGTTAACCAAGCAATGTCACAACAGATAAACCAAATACAAAACTTGGAAAGGAAAAATAAACCATTACGAAATACAGCTTTAACAACAAAATGGTTGTCTCACTAATACATCAATCAGATAGCTATACAAGTCTGAAGACAAACGAGATATAAACAAGCCTCATTCCTCTTGTCACTTCCAGGTTTTATACAGAGGAGAGTCCGGATTCATTCCTTGAGGGGGGTGTTGTCACATTATCTAATGATGACTGACAAGATGAATAACCAATCACTGAACCTAAGAATCATGACAGTAAAGAATGTGAGGAAAGAAAACACAATCGAAATATACTACAGAACGTAACAGTAAAGTATTTTACTATTATTTCTAACCTTTTTTTTCTTCTTTTTGTTACTTATGCTTATTCTGTATAATGTATCTGTGAGGGTAAGGGAATGGTTTTGTATTGTATCATTACAGTGTTGTAATTAATTTTTTATTTTACAGTTTATATCACTATTATTTGTGAAATCCCTTAACGAGACAATTAATCAGCATAGCCCTAAAACAGACAATTAATCATTATAATCATATTTGTTTGCCACTACCCTGCTCAATTCTGTGAACCATTCTTGAAATGAAGGACCGCCAATTGACTTCCATCCTCTAAGAATTATTTGTCTTACAATCATTACAGTAATTTGAACCCATTACAGTAATTGTGTATATTTGTCACCTACTTTAATTACTGCCCCATCACCCAATATACATAGTCTGGGGCAGAATTAAATTTGAGTGTCTAAAACCTCACAGATCGAATTCTGGGTCTCAACCAGAATTCTTGAATTTTAGTGCAGAACCACAGACCATGAGCTATGTCTTCATCCTCCAGCTGACATGTCAGCAGGTTGGAGTATCTCTTAAACCAAGCCTAAGCAATCTAGAGGGAGTTCAATTGAAATGATACAAAATTTTAATTGACTAAGGTGTACCCTTGCATCACAAGACATTGTTTTTTTTTGTTTTTTTTTTATTCTTCCCAATCTCCATCCTCCAATACCAATTTCAAATCTCTTTCCCATAACCTCTAAAGAGTTGTTAAGTCCCCATCACTAAGACTCTTTATCAACGAAGAATAATACATTGAAGCATTATGCACCTTTCCAAAGGCTGTCATAAAAAGAGTGTCTACAGCTTTAGGGGGTTGTGTACTACCACCAAATATAGTACAATCTAAATGGCGCAACTGTAAATTCCTGAAAAATTGAGACCTAGAGTTCCCAAATTGCTGTGTAATATTTTCAAAAGATCACAAATCTCCGTTTTCATAAAGGTCACCAAGTGTAGCAACGCCCTTCTCCATTCATTCTTTCCAGCAAAAGGGGGACTTGTTAATACATCATTTGGTGTTCAGCCATATGCTTGAGGAAACATTTAGGTAAGTATCAAAATTGAACATATGTGAAACCTTTGTCCATTATGAATGTACGTCATTGTGAAATAATGGGATGCACTTTTACTTCTCTATGTAATTTAATAGTGAGACTTTGCAATGGTGAAATTGGGGCAATGACTGCTTGTTCAATGTTGTACCAGGGAGGGGCTCTCTCAGGTGGAAGAGGGGCAAGTGTCTAAGATTAAAAGCATAGTAATAAAAAATGTTTTGGTCTATGTATAACTTATTGAAATGTAACTGAGGTGTTCCATTCCAAATAAAAAACTTACTTTCAAATTGTTTAAAATAACTTCTAGAGGGAGAGACTACAGTATATAATTGAATTTTGGGATACAATACATTTTTATAACATTGACCTTCCCAGCCATAGACATATGTAGTGAAGCCCACCTATCAACATCATACATTTTCATGAATGGGTCAAAATTGGCTCTAACTATATCTCTCAAATTTGCTATAAATAAATTGCCTAAATACCTAATGCCTTGCTTGGGGAATTAAAAGGGGCCAATAGCTTCCGATTTAGATCAGTTCACCCTGTATCCTGAAAATTTGTAGAAAGAATGAATAATTCTAAGTAGAATAGGCATAGATCTTCTAGGATCGGAGACAAATAATAATATATCATCTGCGTAGAGTAAAAGTTTATGCACAACACCTCCTGCTACAATCCAAGGAAAATCATCCTCTTTTCTTATTGTGGCTGCTTATAGTTCCAGGGCAAGAAAGAACAACAAATGAGAGACAGGACAGCTTTGCTGGGTTCCCATACAAAACAAAAAGAATCTGAAATGTAGCCATTAGTTTGCACTGTTGCTGACGGATGTTTATAGTTTAACTCAATCCACCCAATAAAAGTGTTCCCAAACCTGTAAGTGTTCCCAAACCTGTACATTTCCAAAATCTTAAAAAGAGAGTCCCATTCCATCCTATCAAATGCCTTCTCGGCACCAAGTGAGATGGCAGCAATCAGGGTCTTATCATTAGCAACACACCATATAATATTTATTAAACATCTTATATTATCAGAGCAACAACGACCACGAATAAACCCCACTTTATCTAAATGTATAAGAGACGTATTTACTCTACTTAATTGACTAATCAGAATTATAGACAATATTTTTACATCTAACTAGATCAGCGAAATTGAAAGATAACTTTTACATTTACATTCATTTAGGTCTTTATCTTTTTAAACCCTTGTGTTGTTTTCCGGTCATTTTGACTTGAAGAAGATTTTCTTATGCTAGTTAATGTTATCCTATAGGACTAAAACTTAAAAATTTTGCTCACACAGGGTATTACAACTTCCCCAAAACTTTATAATTTTGATAACATTTTATTTTATTTTATTTTTTGGTCACGTTGTTACACCTTTGGTGTCCCTGGTCAAAAATGACCGGCCTAAAAAAATTGCTTATAAATCTCCATTATGCTATATCATCACCAAATATTTGACTAGATCTTTTTGCCAACTTGTTTTCTTTCAATTAGCACAGGTTTTGTATTTATTTTTTAAACTTAATGATTGTAGGCCTCATTGACCTGAGATTATGGAAATAATAAAAAATATTATTTGTGGATAATTTTGGCAATATTAATTAAAATATGAAAACATTATGTACTATTTATCACACTAGTGTGCTTTAATGTTTAACCAGGAAGATAGTTTTGAATTGCTTTTATTTTGTACAAAATGGCACAAAGTCACACTTGCGGTATTCCTGATCAAAAATGACAGTACATTGAAAATTAATGGGAAAGAGAAAAATAAGAGAAAAATGTAGTGTTCAGGAGCATGTGTATCATGTTCTTGTTCACATATGTGCATTTGTGAAGAGAAGGGCTTCTTTGGAACTTGGCTCCGAGTCTTCCTAGACTTCTACATCGCACAGAACTTTAGGGTCGCTGGAGCGAGTCTACAAGCCACGAGGGCAAGTGTGCGGAGAATGCAGTGCTCTGAGCAAGAGCCAGAGAAGAGAGAAAAGAGTGTTTTGAGTTGAGATTAGCCGCACCTCAAAGGTGTCCTGAGCCAATCAGAAGTGTCTTTTCTGAACTTTCTCTTCCTCTTTCTGGGGTTGATTTACAATTATTTGTGTAAAGGATTCTTAAAAATTCCCGCTTGAAAAAGTGCATGTTTTAATCATACATTTTATACAAAGAAATCTGTGTACGAGACATGACATCTGTTCTCTACATAAACAGGAAAGCATTTACATACTAAATATGACATACTTTTATGAATATCCAATGTATTAGTAACAAAACATGAAAATGCTTGATTACAAATCATAATGGTTAATACATAGGTTTTACAACATGGATAATAGAAGATTAAGGATTATAATCATGATTTGTCAGTTATAAGTGATTACAAATTACTACACATATTTTAAAAGGAACATCAGGCTATAATCATTCATTTGTCAGTTACAAAAGTGAACACAGGTCATAACATAATTTTCAGAATTATCTAGCAAGGCTAGATATTGTGTAATTTTGGTGCAAACAGGAAGATTCTGTGCATTTAGAGGGCTAACTTGTTAGTAAATCTAGTCTTGGAATTTCACAGCTTCAGATCTCACTCTCTTGAGTGTAACATCGAGAAGATGGGGGTGGGACCTTTGTTGTTAAACTGAGAGCTCCAAATAGAATGCCAGATTAAAAGTTATAATGGTTAATTCATTGGTTTAGAACATGATGATGCTTGATTATCTGTTTTTGTAGATGATATAGTCAGGCTAATCCTGGGATATAAAATTATCTTGTACGATTTGTCCAACATGCACAGATAGTCAAAAGTTCAGAGGGTCATAGTGAGTCTCATACATGAGTCTGCCCCATGTCACTGTCCTGTGGGTTACAGGCGCCTGTCTGACCAATAGCCCTTTTGTTTTAAATCATGCTGTTCAGCTGTTTTAGCAGAATGGTTAGTCTCCTTGACCAGCCATTTAGCACTCATTAATTATCTCAAATCAACAACCTAAAGGGAGCTTCAGTCTCCCAAGAGGGGACTCCCCAAGGGGAGTGTGATCTTGGACAAACCTCCTTTGATCGCTTTATTGGCCAGATCTGGTTAATCTCATTTAGATGGGCCATGCCAAACTTTAGGGTGCCACTTTGGCAGTCTCTGAGTTTTATAGCTTTGAGGAATTCCAGGGTTAAACCTTTCCAGCCTGAGCCCAAAATTCATGAAATTCCATTCTGTGTCAGCATATGGTATTCATATCCAAATTCATATTATATTCATATTCAAATAACATCACAGACCTGAACTCTATACTTTAATGAACTTCATTTTGAAGAGAAGAACTAGGGCTTTCAAATGATATAAATATATGTATGATTATTTAAGGCTAATAATACTTTATCAATAAGATTTCACACAGCAATATTTACAAAAGTCTTCTCCAGCCACCATACTTCAGACAACTGCATTTTCATCCATTTTAATTAAAAGCTAGAGGGAAACTTAGAGTGTGTGAACTATACATAATTGTGTGGAAAAGGTAGAATAGCAGACAGATTGTAAATATAATCTATTGTTTAAAAGTTATGACCATTCTAGTAATTAGTGGGAAAATTGAATAAAAGAAACATTTGGCATGTTAAGATACATTTCAAATGACCACTCCTCAAATACTCCTTTTGAGCACCTGTAATAATAAAACGAGATTGCATCTGAAATTGAAGGACACAAACACTGAAATGTATATATTATGTCATATACATTTCTTAGGTTTGCAGCACCCCTGAGGGGGGAACAAGTGACATGACTATCATGGGAGCAAGCCACTAGCCGTCACCTTTTCTCTCTCTATGTTTCTCGTCATGGAGTATAAAGCGGCTGGGGCTATCTTAATGCTATAAAATGCTTCGGGGAAGGCGTTCATTTCCATTCCTATTCTTTCAGTGGGAAAAGACTCTGAGGAGACCACATCCTGCCCAGGCTGAGGGGAGGTAACTTGTGGCCAATACGTCACATGGGTTGTCAAGCCACATGTGGCGCGGTGGTAAGACCAACATAGCAAGGGAGGAGCTCTACAAACACAGTGACTGGGGGCAGAGAGACTGCCCAAGGGAGACGCGGGTCTGCCAACAGGGGGACCGTACCGTAGAAATACATTACAGGGAGATGCCTGAAAATGGAATTAGGCCTGTGGAGCCCTACCCCAGTACAGGGCACTTGAAACTCGTAGTGGGTCTGGTCGCAAATTCCTCCGCTGAATTCGAGGGCAGAGGGCTAGGGGGGAAGAACATCCAGGGAGTGCAAGCTTAGTGGCTAACCTGGGAGAAAGAGCGCACTGGATCACTTTTGTGAAGGGCACTAGGTGCAAGTTGAACACCCGCACAGTTGTTCTGCGTTTCCGATTCTACATGCTCGGACCTGACTAAACACAGGATGTGACCGACTCAACCCTGAGATTACAGAATCTCACCTTTAAGTATTGGGTGTTGCCCAGCCCGCTGCTCTGCAGATGTTAGCTTAGGGAGGTGCCGTTGGCCAGTGCCCACGAGGATGCCACACTTCTCGTCAAATGTGCTTGAACCTGCAAGGGGGCGGGCATGGCCTGGGTCTGGAAGACCAAGGAAATGGCATCAACGACCCAGAGGGCAGCCTCAGTTTGGAGACAGCGTTCCCTTTCCGCTGTCCACCAAAGAAGACAAGAGATATTCAGAACATCTAGAGCTCTCAGTGTGGTCCAAATAGATATGCAAAGGACGTACTAGACACAGCAATGAAGGCTGGGTCTGCCTCCTCCTCTCAGAGATCCCAGGAGGGGAACAGGCTTGACCAGAGAGGATTCAGCCTCTGGGGGCCTCTTAAGGAACCTGATAATAAGGTCATGCTTACTCAAGGACTTACCGTCCACTGTGTTGTGGTGGGCCGAAATAGCAGCTACATACACTTTCAATGTGGAGGGGTACAGCCTCCCCGCGGTGCTGTCTGAGCGGATCAAGACGTGCTTGCCCCGAATCAGCGGGAGAAACCTTCGTAGGGCAAGGAATACAGCCAGTAACTCAGTTGATGTACCAATGCAGCGGGGGCCCTCTCCAGGAGCCAGTGGCTGCGTGCCCATTGCACACAGCGACACAACACGGTTGAGAGGTGTCTGTGGTTACCTCGACACATCTGGACACCTGCTGTAGGGGGACTCCTGTACGCAGAAAACAGAGGTCTGTGCAAGGGTTGAAAGTCTGATGGCAGGAAGGGGTGATTAACACACTGTATGTGCCATTGCGCCACGGCCATCTCGGGACTCGAGTCTGAAGCCAGTGCTGAAGCGGTCTCATATTCATCAACCCGAGCGACTGTGGCTGAGGATACCATATGCCCCTGGAGTCTCTGGAATTGTTTTAGAAGAACCGCTGTGCCAGGCTTGAAGAGAGCAAAGCACCTTAGCACCGACTGCGTGCACTCTGAACCAGGGAGGGCTTGCTCTTTTCCCAGTTGACCTGAACCCCTAGATGTTTGAGGTGCCTGAGCACCCGGTCCCTGTGAGCACATAGTAATGGAAGTTTCCAGTCCAGATCGAGGCTCTCAAGAAAGACCCCTTGTGTCACTACAATCGACACAAGTCGAGTGACAGACAGAAGGGGAACTGTAGTTCTCACTTTAGACTGGGTCAAAGTAAAGACTTTGCTAACAATTTTTTCTTAAAAACTTATTTTAATAATCATTACATCATTAAAAAATTATCTTAGACACCTCTTTGTACACTCATTTATAAGTACACCTCTATTCAAACTCCTATATTCAGTCATGTTTCTCTCAACTCAACTTTCAATCAACCAATAAATAAATGACCTTATCATCTTTGAAAGTTTATTTTTTCCTCTGCTTATATGAAGAACTCCACTGTCTAGATTGCAAACACAGGACTATTTGTCTTCTGTTGTTTTGCAAAAATATGGCTTTGCCCAAACTGACTGCCAAGTCATTGCACAAGAAACATTTTCATGTGTTGCAGTTTAAAAACAAGAGTAAATCTGCAGTTTTGAGAGAATGTTGATTGCTGATGTTACAGCACCAAATATCAGACGATGCTTATTTCCCATATAAAACCAGAACACAAGACCATGAAGAATCTCTGTTTAACAGCTCTAATATGTGAACTCGAGCTGCGACTCATTCATTCTTTTAATAATGGTGTGGCATCTGCTACAAGAAAAACAGAAATTGACCACAGAAGAGCTGAATTATTCATTTTTAATCTATTTATTTAGTAATGAGGAAATTGTGTTTGCTCAACAATGAAATCGTGATTAGCAGTACAGACAAAGCAGGGCATGATTGACAGACCTGTGCTTCACAAAGCTGGTGGTTCATCACTTTGATTTGCATGCGGGCATAAGCCAGGATTTTGTTCCCCATCGCTAATTAAACTAAATTGCATCCAACAGCACTGTTTTATAGGCTTGCGTCGCTTTTGCCCCGCTCACTAAAAACAAATTGTGCTGTGATTTCAGGAAAAATGACAGAATGGCCATGGAGGAACACACAGCAGGTGGTTTGTGTAAATATGTTTGCATGTGCGATAAATGTGCTTGCCAGAGGTTTGTGACGCTACTGTATTTTCACATTTATCTCAGTTACTATAAAAGACACTACTGTTATGATATGCTGCCCAAATTAGATCAGTTATATTCCCTTTTTCTCTCTCTCAAACAGTCATGAAGCATTGAAGGTGGGCAATAAATTGACCATTTTCAAGGTCAATTTCTGTTTTATCATTAATTAATCTAGCCATGAGTTTGTTTGTCTGCCTGATTTATGACATCACAATGTATGATCTATATTAACAGATACAACTCTTCACAAAACTTGTCATCGGGACGTTGGGTGGTTGCTAGGGCATTGCAAGCTGGTTGCTAAGGTCTTCTGAGTGGTTGGAAAGGCAGTTGATATCTGGATGCAAGGTTGTACTGGGTGGTTGCTAGGGTATTGCTTGCCAAAGGTTATGGTGTTCTAGGGGTTGCTAAGGAGTTTCTTGGTTGTTGCTAGGGTGCTGTGGTTGGTTGCTAAGATTTTGCTAAGCAGTTTGTAAGGCCAGGACACCAGCGTTACACCCCTAATCTTTATGAGAAGTGCTCTGGGATTTTAAATGACCACAGAGAGTCAAGACTTCGGTTTAACGTCTCATCTGAAGGACGGTGCATTTTTACAGTACAGTGTCTCCTTCACTATACCGGGGCATTTGAACCCACACAGTCTGCAATGTGAGCACTCCCTACTGGCCTCACTAACACCTCTTTCAGCAGCAACCTTAGTTTTCCCAAGGAGGTGTCTCATCCAGGATCAACCCAGCTTAGCTTCAGTGGGTAACCAGTCTAGAGCTACAGGGTGATATTGGAGGTTGCTAGGGAGTTTCTAGGCCATTTCTAACTTGCTCTTGGTGGTTGCTAGGTATCTGATATTTAGGTGAAAGGTTGTACTGGGTGGTTGCAAGGGTATTGCTAGGTGAATTTTAAGGTGTTCAGAGTGGTTGCTATGGTGTTTCTAGGCGGTTATATGGGTGCTATGGGTAGTTGGTAGGGCATTGCTAGGTAGTTTACGAGCGGGTGCAAGGTTTTACTTGGTGGTTGCTATGGTATTGCTTGGCAAATGTTAGTGCGATCTGCTGTCACATCAAAATTGAGTTGCATTGTGGGATATGGAACTGTCTTAAGAATATATCTGTGTACGCTTGCTCTTGCTGTCAAAATCAAGGAGTTGAGGGTCAACAGAAACTTCCCTCGCTTACTTGACGAAGTGAAACAGACTTCCAAAACTGTGGCGGGGAAAGTGCTTAGGGGAGTTAGCGAGTGGATTTTTTATGTGAAGTGTAACGCAGCCCAACACTGATGAGGAAAACAGCTAAAATTATGTGTTATGTGCCAACAATTATGTGTTTCACCTGTCATGCAGATTTTTTAAACTACACATCATCACCCTTAATACAATTCAGTTTGAATTATGTTAGATATTAGATAACAAAGCGGCTTTGCTTTCAGATACTGAAATATTGTCTACAGATTACTTAAATCATTAAGAGCCTAATGAAGTGTTTTATGTGGGGGGGCAAAGAGGACACTGACAGTGCACAGACAGACAAGACAGAGCAGTCAGCACTGTGCAGCAGCGAGATATTCAGACCATTCAGAGGGAAAGTGAGAAATATGCACAAATCTATTATATTGTAATTTATTCCTATGCATGCTGAGTAATCTCAGTCAGCGGCTTTTCTGATAGCAGCACAGCGTGTCTCCCTCTCCTCTTGCACAGTCCACATGCAAGCAGGTCAGTGAGTTACTATGGTTATGGGGATGCTGTCTTTGTTGCTCTGAAACTTTCTCATGATTCCCAATAATAGGTTTTTAGGTTAGTAACTAATCTAGACTAGTGTAGGTGGCTGTTTCTTGACTCTATCCAAGAGGTTTGGTGGTTTAAAAATGCTGGAAATGTTTTTGTTTTTTTTTTTATAAAAAAAGTTTTTTAAATGCTCCCCCATTTTAAAACATAACCAGGTGCTCATGAGTGGAAGTAATGCGACAAATGATGCCTAATATGCCATTAAACCAGAAGAAGAAAAATACATTTGGAGGAACAAACATGAAAAAGGTAAGTGCAATGGTCATTATTCTAATTTTATGAATTTGTTGGGTGTTACTCAGGATCTCTGTCAGAGTAAAGTTGTAGAGCTTATTTAGAGCAAGGTTAGCAAAGTTATTTTTGCCACAGCATTGCAGCACTTTTACATAATTTACATAATTTAATGCTAAAAAGACAGAACCAGTCAAACATCTGGGCATGCCTAGTAGTTAACGTTAGCTGCTAATTGTTGCATTCTAAAGAAACAGACCAGGGCTGTGTAGCATCTGGACCAATCAGACACACAATGATTCATTATTTAATGAATAAGCCAACAGATGTCTCAGGACTATAACAAGCAAAGGTCCAAGTAGGCCCAAGCCGACTCTGTTATGTCCGATCCCCCACTGATCGTTATCAGCAAAGGAATGCAGAAAGTGTGGTTCACTCCTGTCCCCCATAAGAAATGGACTCAAAGCCCAGAACAACAGACTTTTCTTCACTAAATTATAGACAAACTGTCCATAAATTGACATGTATATCCCAAGGACATTGTTAGATAATTTTGTCATCCAATGTATTTAATTTATTTTCTTGATCTGCAATCCCCGTCTCGATACGGCTCAGCTGAGGGAAGAAAGACATGACACAGACACCCAATGCTATCAGATCCTTCTTCAACGTTTATTGTTCAACACTTTGTTATATGGTCCAGAAAACCACATTCCACTGGACCCCCACCAATGAAATGGCTCATTACCTTATTTGGGGTTAACATACATTTGAGCTACGTGTGAAACGTGAGAGTAGAGATAAGAGACACATTCCTATAGAACATCCTTCGAACAGGGAACAGCTGCAGCAACACCAACAAAATAAGTTTAAAAGTGGCCTTCATTATTCCACAGACATTGTGTATAGTATCATTACTGTCTTGTAAAGTGTTTTTGTACTGTATATTGTTTTATGCATGACTTATGACAACCAGCTAATGTAAAATTATTTAGTATCATGTTTCCTACAAAATTAATCCTTGTGTGACACCCTGTACAATGGTATATATATAGTTCTGACAGCATGCATTGTATGCTTGCTTTAAAAGGGCACACATTAACAACTTACACCCCAATCATGCAAATGAGTCAGCTTCCAAACAAAGGAACACTTCCCACTTGGGAATTGCACCTTTCTCATTGGTCAAGCCAGACTCGGGGGTCAGGGGACAGACATGGATCTGTCCCTTGACCCCCTGCTGCATGGTTGTGCAGACCATGAGGTTGCAGGCTGGCAGGCCTCAACACCTGAAGCCATGTGCAACTAAATGGACCATAGAGTCAATGAACACCAGAGTTCATCCTAATTTCAAATAATATCAGAAAGGTGATCAGCACATCCTTGAGTTGTGCTGGGGTCAGACAAATCAAACCACAACCTGAGAAAGTAGTTACTTTGTCTGACTTCAAAGAAATTGATGGCAAAATTTTGGAAGAAACCGTACGGCACCTTAAAACATCAACCTGCGCCCTTGATGCACTTCCAACATCTTTTTTCAAAAGTGTGTTCAACTGTTTAGAAGCAGATCTCCTAGAAGTGATAAACTCCTCACTTCTCTCTGGGAGTTTTCCAAACTCCCTGAAAACTGCAGTTGTCAAGCCCCTCTTGAAAAAGAGCAATCTGGATAAGACCATATTAAGCAACTATAGACCGATCTCAAATCTTCCTTTCATAGGCAAGATCATTGAAAAGTTGTCTTCAATCAACTGAACAAATTCTTGAACTCGAATGGATACTTTGACAATTTTCAATCTGGTTTCCGATCACATCACAGCACAGAGACAGCGCTCATAAAGATAATAAACGATATTCGCTTAAATACTGATACAGGCAAATTATCAGTACTGGTACTACTCGACCTCAGTGCTGCATTTGACACTGTCGATCACAACATACTTCTGGAAAGGCTGGAAAACTGGGTGGGGCTTTCTGGGATGGTCCTAAAATGGTTCAGGTCATACTTAGAAGGGAGAGGTTATTATGTGAGTATAGGAGACCATAAGTCTGATTGGACGCCCATGACATGTGGAGTCCCTCAAGGCTCAATTCTTGCTCCACTCCTGTTCAACCTGTATATGCTCCCAATTAGCCAAATAATGAGAAAGAACCAAATTGCTTACCACAGCTATGCAGACGACACACAGATCTACTTAGCCCTATCACCTAACGATTACAGCCCCATTGACTCCCTGTGCCAATGTACTGATGAAGTAAACAGTTGGATGTGCCAAAACTTTCTTCAGTTAAACAAAGACAAAACTGAAGTCATTGCGTTTGGAAACAAATATGAAGTTCTCAAGGTGAATGCATACCTTGACGCTAGGGGTCAAACAACTAAAAATCAAGTCAGGAATCTTGGTGTGTCTCTAGAGTCAGACCTTAGTTTCAGTAGTCATGTCAAAGCAATAACTAAATCAGCATACTATCATCTGAAAAATATTGCAAGAATTAGATGCTTTGTTTCCAGTCAAGACCTAGAGAAACTTGTGCATGCTTTCATCACCAGCAGGGTGGATTATTGTTATGGACTCCTCACGGGCCTTCCCAAGAAGACCATAAGACAGTTGCAGCTCATACAGAACGCTGCTGCCAGAATTCTGAGCAAAACCAGAAAATATGAACATATCACACCAGTCCTCAGGTCTTTACACTGGCTCCCAGTTACATTTAGGATTGATTTTAAAGTATTATTACTGGTATATAAATCACTCAATGGGCTAGGACCTCAATATATTGCAGATATGCTCACTGAATATAAACCCAACAGATCACTCAGATCATTAGAATCACATCAGCTAGAAATACCAAGGGTGCACTCTAAGCAAGGAGAGTCTGCTTTTAGCTATTATGCCAGCCGCAGCTGGAACCAGGTTCCAGAAGAGATCAGATGTGCTCCTACAGTAGTCACATTCAAATCCAGACTCAAAGCACATCTGTTTAGCTGTGCATTTACTGAATGAGCACTGTGCCACTGTGTGTCCGACTGTTTGTACTGTGTTTTATTAGATTATTTTTTTTATTCTAAACTGTTTTAATTATTCTTATTTTATTATTCTTGTTTTTTTCTTTTTTGTGTATGAAATGTGCTATATAAATAAACTTGCCTTGCCTTGCCTGCCTAATTTCTTTGTTCAACGTGGAAGAAATTGATTGCAACTTGAACACCATCGACTCGAGGAACCATCGAAACGTTCTCCTGCGACTGCATCCAGGCTCTCTCAACAGCCAATGCAATTGCAAGTATCGTACCAGTAACTAACTGAACATAGTTTAGTATAAGATGAAAACCCCTTTGTAAAAAAGGTGCTTATAAATTAAGAGCTAGATGGTTCTCAGATGGTCAAAATTACGGCTTTCAAATCTGCATTTCCCCTATTCTGTTCTGGTTTCATTTTAATTTAATTCTTCCCTTCCCCATGTATGAGTGATTTGTGTGTATGTTTTTGTTTAGATTAGTTATGTGTTCCTATTTTAGTTAAATACATTTTTGTGTACATTCTTGCAAGTTGATTATTGTCTGCTTGTAAATCAGCGTAAATTTAACAATTCGATCCCTGCTCTATGCTAAGAAAGAGCTATTTTTGTGTGGCCACGAAAAATATCCTTTCTGAGAATTGATAGACAATCAATAATGAGTGTTTGCTGGACAAACAGATAAATTGATTATAATGTCAATTCAGCTACCTCAAGCTAATTCTATTAACCGATCCAAATGTTCATAATTATTTATAATGAGTTATGATTAATTATTCATGTTTCCCTTTTAATGATGTGTTGACTGTGGTATATTTTCATAATAATCCATCCATTTCTAAAATATTTCGCTTCAAAGCTATACCTATATGAGTAATATTTTTGTCAATAAACCATGATATTAATATTACTCCAATAAGAGAATTAATCATACTTCTCTTATTAAAGCCACAGTAGAAATTGTGAGATGAAACGAGACATTGTATGACGATCTTAATGGTGGAGAATTTATTCAGACAAATAATCTAGTTATTTGTCATTTATTTAAATAATAACAGGGATTGATTCCATTGTAAATTTCCTGACATAGTAATGTAGAAATAGGACCGTTTAATTTAATTCCTAGCTCACACATATTGTTTCCCTTATAAACAAGGGTAACGTACACAAACTTTAACACGTGCAGTGTTTATTTATCATACCGAATTCGCTACATATATTGATGTGAGAATCTGGGCACTTTAACTGATTACTGTTTATGTGCATTGTGGAACACGTTGACGTTCATATTCCTCGCTGAAACTGTTGTCATTAGTGTTGACCCAGATAACAAATCACTTGTGTTTGTTGCTATGGACGAAAGTTCACGTGAAGTCCTAAGGAGAGTCTTCCGGGGCAATTTACCGCGCATGCGCAACATGCCGACGCCATATTGTAAACGCAGTACAGCTAAGCTAATAGAATAACACAACACCGCCAGACTAACCAGTTAGCAAACTTTAATTAAAACCCCTAAATACGCTACAGCTGTCAATGACAGCTCAGCTCAAATTATCTTATTTATATATACACTCACCTAAAGGATTATTAGGAACACCTGTTCAATTTCTCATTAATGCAATTATCTAATCAACCAATCACATGGCAGTTGCTTCAATGCATTTAGGGGTGTGGTCCTGGTCAATACAATCTCCTGAACTCCAAACTGAATGTCAGAATGGGAAAGAAAGGTGATTTAAGCAATTTTGAGCGTGGCATGGTTGTTGGTGCCAGACGGGCCGGTCTGAGTATTTCACAATCTGCTCAGTTACTGGGATTTTCACACACAACCATTTCTAGGGTTTACAAAGAATGGTGTGAAAAGGGAAAAACATCCAGTATGCGGCAGTCCTGTGGGCGAAAATGCCTTGTTGATGCTAGAGGTCAGAGGAGAATGGGCCGACTGATTCAAGCTGATAGAAGAGCAACTTTGACTGAAATAACCACTCGTTACAACCGAGGTATGCAACAAAGCATTTGTGAAGCCACAACATGCACAACCTTGAGGCGGATGGGCTACAACAGCAGAAGACCCCACCGGGTACCACTCATCTCCACTACAAATAGGAAAAAGAGGCTACAATTTGCAAGAGCTCACCAAAATTGGACGGTTGAAGACTGGAAAAATGTTGCCTGGTCTGATGAGTCTCAATTTCTGTTGAGACATTCAGATGGTAGAGTCAGAATTTGGAGTAAACAGAATGAGAACATGGATCCATCATGCCTTGTTACCACTGTGCAGGCTGGTAGTGGTGGTGTAATGGTGTGGGGGATGTTTTCTTGGCACACTTTAGGCCCCTTAGTGCCAATTGGGCATCGTTTAAATTCCACGGCCTACCTGAGCATTGTTTCTGACCATGTCCATCCCTTTATGGCCACCATGTACCCATCCTCTGATGGCTACTTCCAGCAGGATAATGCACCATGTCACAAAGCTCGAATCATTTCAAATTGGTTTCTTGAACATGACAATGAGTTCACTGTACTAAAATGGCCCCCACAGTCACCAGATCTCAACCCAATAGAGCATCTTTGGGATGTGGTGGAACGGGAGCTTCGTACCCTGGATGTGCATCCCACAAATCTCCATCAACTGCAAGATGCTATCCTATCAATATGGGCCAACATTTCTAAATAATGCTTTCAGCACCTTGTTGAATCAATGCCACGTAGAATTAAGGCAGTTCTGAAGGCGAAAGGGGGTCAAACACAGTATTAGTATGGTGTTCCTAATAATCCTTTAGGTGAGTGTATATAAAATATAAATTTTTATAAGAAATTCATCAATATCTCATTATCAAATATGTCCAGATTTTTGACTGTCACAATTACAAATCAATCTTGCTTGTAGTTGATAAATACATTTGAGCTGTCCTTTATAGGATGTTTTCTAAAGTGTCACGGAGAGCTGCAGGAAAGAAAAGGACTCTTATCTCAATGTGGGCGGCTAACCAGCCCTCCAAGAAGTCCTGTGACCCTGAGAAAGCAGATCAGCAGCAGGAAAAGACAAAGAGAAATAACTAAAAAGTCTACCACTGACAGAAGATGCTGAGACATTAGAGGAGAGGGAGATTTTTGAGCCCTCAGGGAAAGAACACTTACAACAGAGCACATGGGAATTTGTGAACCTGTTTATGTTAAACTGGTTGTGGAAATTAAATGTGAAATTAATTTCCATGTTGTCAATACACTTAATAAAATTCTGTTCAGTTATCAAATGTTTTGACAATCTCAATAATTGTAAGGGAACACTGCACACTTGTGATTTAAAAGTTTTTGAGTTTTTTTTCTCTCACTCCAAGCTGAACTCAAAAGTTGGCAGACCTGTACTAGCCAACAACATCAGACTGAAATGTGAAATTTAGCATTGTGATAAGGTTGATTACCACTTTTTGAATAAGTAGTTTTCATTTATGAAGTATTTAATTCAATGACTGGATTTCCAAAAATAGGCATTTAGTTATTTAGTATAAACCAATTTTTATTGTTTTTTTTATGTAAATATTGTGATATTCTGTATATTGTTATCGTGATATAAAGTTTGTGATATTGTGAAATAGGTTTTTGATCATATGGCCCACCCCTAGTTGCTAGGGTGTTTTTAGGTGTTTGTTAGGGTGCTTTGGTTACAAAGCAGTAGCTAGGGAAATCTGGGTGGTTGCTATGGTGCTGAATTAGGTGAAAAAGTATAATGCTTACTAACCCTACATATGTTACAGTAATATCTATGTGGCTTAGCAGACATCAGAACTGCTGAACAGCGGCTACAATCCGTTTGTCCTATTTATCATAGGAAGATCCTGGTGGTTGAAATGATTGTGATCTGATCTACACAAGAGGTGGCAAAACAGTGGCAATTTCACACAGGAAAACAACAGGGCCAACGTCAGTGAGTAGATCAACTGGCCTACAATTGAAGTTTTTTTGCCCATGGTTGATTGATAGGATGTGATGGATCATAAATAGGCCATGGCTGCCTGTGGACCATGCGAGACCAGCCATCTTCCAGAGAAGGATCATGTTCTCTGTTGTCATAAAGCAGAGAGGTCCAGAGAAAGATAGATTGATAGGCATCCATCACAACCAGATTGGCATGCTAGATCAATGTTGCAACACTAGCTATGTTTCCATCGACATATTTTATGCACATTTTGGGATATTGTCTAAAAACTGCTGGATGGAAACACCAAAATGTGAATAAATCTCCAAAATGTGCATAAAAAAATGTATACACTCACTTGAGGTGGATAAATGTTTAATTTGATAAGAAGAAATGCACATAAACTATGATGGAAACACATTTACTGGATAAACTCCTATTGAATTTGTAAGGGATAAAAGATGCGCATCAAAAAGGTCATGTGACCAAAAAACTCAATGAACTAAACAGTGGGCTAATCATCACATCTGAAATGCCACTCTGGTCATCCTGAAACTGCGGTGTATAGAAAATCCAAACCTGAGTTGGCTTCACAATACAAAGAGTTCATTGGAATTCATTTAGATTTATTTTACAGTACAAATCATCTTGGGTTACATGTGTAACCCTTGTTCCCTGAAAAAAGCGGAACGAGATGCTGCGCTTTGCTAAGCGCTATGGGGGAACAATCTTATTGTGAGCAGCTTTGAATATGTGTGTAACACGTCAATGAAAATTGACTGGAATTTATAGCCTCGGCTGGTGAGATCATTGAATGCACCTGTGACTAGGCTATAAATAGAGGCGTCACCAGAGTGTCGTCAGATATTTTTCTGAAGAGCAGTCCTGGGACGTCCCAGTGCGGCAAAGAAACGTAGCATCTCGTTCCGCTTTTTTCAGGGAACAAGGGTTACACATGTAACCCGAGACATTCCCTTTACAAAAAGCTTCACTATGATGCTGCGCTTTGCTAAGCGCTATGGGGAACGGAATACCCACGCCGCCGCACTGGGGCTGTCTGGACCCCTACGGTTGTGAAGTGTGCTCACAAAAAACACGAGAGGTCTAAGACATGAGCTTGAGATGTTGACTCAAGGGCGTAAGAGCCCGGAGTAGCTAAAACATCTAAACCATCAAATTTGATGAATGTGTGCGGAAAGGACCAGCCTGCCGCATCACAAACATGTTCAGACATGGGCTTGAGGCATCGACCCAAGGGCAAACAGCCCGGGGTAGCTAAAACATCTAAACCAAAAAAATTTGATGAACGTGTGCGGAAAGGACCAGCCTGCCGCATCACAAACTTGTTCAGGCATAAGGATCTAAATCGTAAGATTTAGGAATGTGTACGAAAAGGACCCACCTGCCGTACACAAACCTTCTTAGACTTGAGATCATAAAGGAACACAAGGGAATCCAGATATGGGGCCTGAAGAATGTGTGCGGGAAGGACCAGCCTGCCACATCACAAACTTGTTCAGGCATGAATCGTAAGATTTTAGGAATGTGTACGGAAAGGACCAGCCTGCCGTACACAGACCATCTTAAACTTGAGATCAGAAATGAACTCAGGGGCATGAGAGCCCAGACATGGGGCCTGAAGAATGTGTGCGGGAAGGACCAGCCTGCCACATCACAAACTTATTCAGGTATGAATCGTAAGATTCTAGGAATGTGTACGGAAAGGACCAGCCTGCCGTACACAGACCATCTTAAACTTGAGATCAGAAATGCACTCTGGGGCATGGGAGCCCAGACATAGGGCCTGAAGAATGTGTGCGGAAAGGACCAGCCTGCCGCATCACAAACTTGTTCAGGCATAAAAAGAGTTTAGCCAATAAAGTCTAAGACTGTGCGCGGAAAGGAACTAGCCTGTCGCAACACAAACCCAACTGAAACTCCTATCCCCGGACCTAAGGGCCCGGGGTAGCTTGAACACCTAAACCATGAGAACACAGGAATGTGTGGAGAGGGCCAGCCTGCTGCATCACAAACTTGTAGAGGCATGGGGTTGAGATGTCGACTCGAGGACGTAAGAGCCTGGAGTAGCGTGAACATCTAAACTATAGAACTTGATGAATGTGTGCGGAAAGGACCAGCCTGCCGCATCACAAACTTGCTGCAGAGGGACACCTCTAGCCAAGGCTTTAGAGGAAGCGACACCTCTGGTGGAGTGAACCCTGATACCTACTGGCGAAGCTTGACTGCGCGCCTCGTAGTACAGGGCAATAGCATCCCTCACCCAATGTGACAGAGTCGGTTTGGTAGCGGCCGCCCCTTTGTTGCGGCCACCAAAACAGACAAACAACTGCCCTGACTTACACCACTGGCTAGTGCGGTGGACATAAGTCTGAAGGGCACAGACAGGACAGAGTCGGTGAAGTCTCTCTTGCTCCGGCGTTAAAAACGGCGGGGAGCAGAAGGCTTCCAGAGTGACAGGATGTACTGTCGAAAAAGGCACCATGGGGAGATAGGATAGCTTTTAGCCGTACCTGGGGCAAATTCTAAACAAGCCGGCAAAACAGAGAGAGCCTGTAGATTCCCAACCCTCTTGAGAGAGGTAATTGCCATAAGAAAGACCATCTTTAGAGTCAGAAGTCTGTCAGATGCTGACTCTAGAGGTTCAAAGGGGGGTCTCAACTAGACCTTCCAGGACTATTGCCAAGTCCCAGGAAGGAGTCAGGGGGCCTCAACCGCATGGCTCCACGAATGAAGCGAGCGAGCAGAGGACGTCTCCCTACAGGCGCCCCATCGATCAAGGCGTGGCAAGCCGAAATGGCGGCCACATAGACCCTGAGAGTGGCGGGGCATATGCCTGCTGACAGTTTTCCTTGCAGAAAACCCAGAACTGAAACAATTTGGCAGTTAACTGGATCTGCATCATGTGAACTGCACCACTTTTCAAAGACACCCCACTTATTGGCATAAATTCTTCTAGTGGAAGGGGCACTAGCACTAAGAATGGTCTCGATAACCTCAGGCGACAGCCCTGTGTTCCTCAGTTTGTACCCTTCAGGGGCCAAACATGAAGAATCCACAGTTCGGGATGGGATGAAGTATCAACCCCTGTGCCTGAGACAGATGATCCTTCCTGATCGGAATCGCCCAAGGCGAGCCGTCGAGGAGGAGCATCAGTTCTGAGAACCAAGTCCTGTTCGGCCAATAAGGCGCCATCAGCAAGAGGCAAGACCCTTGGTGGCGAACTCTGGCTAAGGCCCCCGGGAGCAGAGAAACCTGGGAAATGCATACAGGCGCATTCTGGGCCATGTATGTGCCATTGCGTCCAGACCCAGGGGGGCTGGGTGACTCAGAGAGAAGTAGAGGGGACATTGCGCAGTCTCTTGAGAGGCGAAGAGGTCCACTTCTGCACTGTAAAATTTCTCCCAAATTTCCACTCGCTCGGTTATGTCTGGACAGAAAATCTGCTCCCACGTTTAGGCGTCCAGGGACATAGATAGCCCTGAGGAGCTTGCCCTGGGCCAGCATCAGGCCTGCCCTGCATCAGAAGTACAGCTGACAAGAACGTGGATCTCCCTGATGATTTATTTAAGAGGCTACCGCTGCATTGTCCACCCGCACCAAGACATGGCAGCCTCAGGAGGAGGTATTTCAGGGCCAGAAATACAGCCATCAACCCGAGACAGTGACTGTGACAACCGAGCTGATGACCCTCCTATCCCCTTAAGCTGGACGACCACTTAAGGCCGCTACCCCGCCCATCAGGGAGGCGTCTGTTGTTAGCAACAAGACGCACCTAGTGTGGGACCCAAGGCAGAAAACCGGGGTCTGAACCACGTAGAAAGGGAACGAAGCCTGAGGCGCGTAACCCTTATTAGCCTAGGGGTTTTGGCCCTTGGAAGAAAAACCCCTGGCTTCTGAGCCACAACAACAATGGTCTCATGAGCAGAAGGTCCAGAGGGCTCACCGAGGACGTGGTCGCCCTGAGACCTGGAAATCGTTGATACTGATAACAGTGCAACCTTGGCCTAGCCTGACTTTGCTCAGGGTGATCTGAATGGAGTCAGTCCTAGCGGGAGACAGTTGTGCCCGCATTGTGATTGAACTCCATACGATGCCCCGATAGACAGTGTTCTGGGTGGGAGAGAGGACGCTTTTCTTGGCGTTGAGCCTCAACCCCAGCAAAACCGATGACCTAAGATGATGTCCCTGTGCTGAACTGCCAGTTCCTGGAACTGCGCTAGGATCAGCCAGTCGTCTAGACAATTCAGAATGCAGATGCCCCGGAGTCACAAGGAGCCAGCACTACATCATGCATTGTGAATGTGCGGGTAAAAAGAGCTAGGCCGAATGAAAGAACCTGACACTGGAAGACTTCGCCCCCGGAAGCGAACCTCAGGAACTTTCCATGTTGTGGCAGAACTTCTAAATGAAGTATAGAAGTGTGTCACAAGATCGATGGTGACCAGCCAAACGAGTTGTAGGGCTTGAGACACGACCGTCTTGATAGGCATCATCTAGGACTTGAACACCCATGGGCAGTTCAAGCTTTAGGATCTAAGCCAGACGCCACCCCTCACCCTCCATGGGAAACAGGAAGTATTTTTTGTAATAACCTAACTCTCTCTCTGGAAAGGGAACACATACCATAGCCCCTTTAACCAGGAGATTTGAGTTTTTATTTGCTATTCATAGCAGACATAAATAGAAATCCGGTTTACGGTAGTGAGACCACGCCGTTGAAACACGGAAAGGCGGCGAGTGAATTAAATCCTGACGCTCTTTTAAGACCCACAGCAAAGAAAAAAAAAATATCTGGCAGAAGTTTCCACGCTGCCAGGTTCTCTGAAATGGGAACTAATTTCAGCACTTCCTGTTGAGGGGGTGTTGAGTGTTCCGTGTCCTGGACTAAGGCAGGAAGCAACGGTACACCCAACTTTTGTCGGAAAACCCTGTCACCCGAAACACCAAGGGTGGCGGGAGTGAAGAGTTTTCTTGAGGGTATCGGGAGGGCTGAGCTGAATAAAACACGTGCCCCTTCCCGAAGGGAACTACCCCCAAAAGGTTGGGTACAAGACCGTCAGGGTTTTTTCCTCTTGGAAATTATAGCCCTGAGGTCTTGCTTAGGGGGCTGCTGAGGACGACGAGCCTGTCCCCTATCTCTGCGAGGGGGAGCACGACTCGCCACGCTCTGTTTTTGAGCTTCCCTCCTAACGGCATCGGGGTGAGACCGGGTGGCCAACGGCCCCGCCCCCTGAGAACTGCCCAAAGGCTTCCTCGTGGCTTTTTGCCTGCTGGAATCTGGAGATAACCGAATTCATGGCATCTCCAAAGAGACCAGAAGGCGAGACCGGAGCATCGAGCAGGAACACGCGGTCCCTGTCTCTGATGCCCGAAAGGTTAAGCCATAAATGTCTATCTGTGCTGACTAAAGCGGACATAGACCGGCCAATGGCGCGGGCTGACTGCTTGGTCGCACGGAGAGACAGATCTGTGGCTCGACGAAGCTCTAAAAATGCTTCTTCATCGAGCGTTTTACCCGCACTCAGGTCTTTCAGCAGATCAGCCTGGTAAGCCTGGAACACAGCCATGGTGTGCAGTGCTGCACCAGCCTGACCTGCTGCTTGATAAGCCCTTCCCACTAGCATGGAGGTAGTCCTGCATGGCTTAGAGGGGAGGGCGGGGCTTTTTAGTGATGACGCCGAACCCGGCGAGAGATAGCCCGCAAGCGTCTCTTCAACCGGCGGCAACATCGAATAGCCTTTTGCGTCAGCGCTCACGATAGTCGAGGGCACGTGAACGCGCAAGGTATAAGGTTTTCTCCACGAACGAGCGGGAAGAACCCGTCTCTCGCTCCTCAGCCAGATCCATGTGAGAGCCCCACGAATGAAGTGTGGGTGCTGGCTCGCGAAAGTAAGCGAGGCGAGCGCGCAGCATTCCGACCGAAAGTAGGTCACAATGCGCGCACCCGCCTTGCCCCAACGCGAGAGCAGCGTGCTCTTCCCCCAAACAAACAAAGCAAAACTCATGCGTGTCCTTGTCGGTCATAGACCGCTGGCAAGGAAACAAGCAGCGTTTGCCTTTGTTCTCTGACATATTTGTCACTTCTCCTTATATATATATATATATATATATATCTTCTCTTTTTTAAAAAAAAAAAAAGAACAGAGAAAGAAGGAAGAAGGAAATTTCTGCGCACTGCCTAACAGTTTCTAACTCCTAACAAAGGGAAGAAAGAGGTTTTAGCAGGCTTGTGAGACACACAGTCATAGTATGCTCTGAAGAAAAATCATCTGACGACACTCTGGTGACGCCTCTATTTATAGCCTAGTCACAGGTGCATTCAATGTTCTCACCAGCCGAGGCTATAAATTCCAGTCAATTTTCATTGACGTGTTACACACATATTCAAAGCTGCTCACAATAAGATTGTTCCCCCATAGCGCTTAGCAAAGCGCAGCATCATAGTGAAGCTTTTTGCAAAGGGAACTACAAGAAACATCAGATGGGAAGGCTTCAAAGACTATATCAGGGGCAAATGATAAGTTACACAAGCTCCCTAAGTAATTAAGTGAAAGTAGCATAACAATCTTTAGATAAATGAATTAGGCAATAAGAACAATATATACAGTATGTAAAGATGAGTCAAAGTATAGTCCTCTTCAACAGGAATTGCTCATCCTAAGAGCACATTATAATGTTCTCTTGCACATGTTGCAAATAGCTTAATATGTCAAAGACATTTTACGAGAACAGAGAAAAGTCAGGTAGACTGTTGGCATGGCAAATAAAAAAAATACAATCATGTTGCAATAACTTAAAACAAATATTTAGCAGAATTTTTCCAATCGTCTGGCCCGAATGTGGAACAGACTAAATTTTAAGAGGGTCTTAATATTTCGCTCCTGACAAATTAATCCAATAAAAAGTTACTCTTGGCCTGGGAAGAAGTTTTAAATTCCATAGTGAAAAAGAAGATTGGGAAAACAGCCACCCTTGATGGATTACCAATTTATGTATACTGTATAAAACTTTTAAAGATAAATTAATAAACCCCCTATTCAAAACTCACCCCCTTGCTGGTTCGAGCACACTCTACAAGGAGTGTGGCATCCTCGTGGGCACTGGTCAGTGGCACCTCTCTAGCAGACATCTGCAGAGCGGCAGGCTGGGCAACACCCAATACCTGTGAAAAATTTTGTAGGGCCTTGCCCCACTAAAAATGGCATCAGAGACAGCATGGCCCTTTGTTCTATGATCAAAGGTGAGACATTGTTTCCCAGAATGCTTCACAGCTGAATGGGAAGTCCATGGACTCAATCTCAAATGTCATTGGTCAAAAGCGGCTTATGACCGGTGACGTCCTCTTCTTAATAAAACTAGTGCTCAGATTTGATTTCGCTCTCTCTGCTTACAGCCTTGCTGCCTACAACTGCACGAGCTGCACTCTAAAGATACGTATCTACACAAAGGAATTTCCCTCCTTCTGGACAAAGAGAGACCACGTTTTTCTAACCTCACCATCTGGCCACGGTAGAGTAAGATTAACTTAGCTTTGTTCCAGTCGTGTAGTATTACAACCGGTTCATTTCATTTTCACCGTGAGACAACAGTGAATTTGTTTAGAAAACGGAAAAGGCGACCAGCTTCCCTTCTCAATAGTTTTCTATCAAAGTTGACTATCTCCCTGCATTTTCTCTCCATCACCGGACCCGAGAAATAACGCAGAAACGTGTCTTTTCGCTGACAAGCGTAAGACAAAGGACCAAATCCAGATCGTTTTCTCCTGACCGCTCAATGCAACAGGAATTCAAATGGACAACCCTGCTAAAATCACACAGGATTTCCCAAGTAAGGCTTGATATCTGGGCAGATTTAATTTAGAGACTGTGACTTTTCTTATGAAACTAAATCATATATATTTGATTGCTGAATGTTTGATGTTTTATTACATTTGTCTGTTTAACTACGATCGCTGATTGCTGTGTTGATTTATGAGATCGTCATTTTTGGGTGAAATGTTATTTTATTGAGTGATCTGAACTAACGATTCAATCGCGCTGTTACCAGCGTGGATCATCTGTTAAATTGCTTGAACCTCTGCTTGTTCGCCCTCTCACACTCACTGAAATTCATGGAGCGAGCAGCACCGTGGGTTATGTCCGAATCAGGCTGGTGTTTTTCAAATTCTCCCGCCTGTTTCGTTCAGTTTCTTTGTGTGTCTGCTCATTACCACCCACACGTGGTGTAAGCTCTATTGTTCTGGATCTGATCCAGCCATCTTTCTTTCCCTACACATTAATGTGATTGTTGGCTCCGCCCTTTACAATCTAATCCTCCATTTTGAAACTAGTTTCCATTTTGAATTCAGTTTGCCATTTTGAACCTAGTTCTCAATGTTGGAACTGATCCTCCATTTTGAAACTGTTTAGTCCGCCATTTTGTGTCTTTGTTACCAAACCTAGACACACACACACACACACACACACACACACACACACACACACACACACACACACACACACACACACACACACACACACACACTCACAAATACATACACTAGCATATAGCTCCACAATTTAGTTAGGATTTCCATTTTATGTTTTTGTATTATATTTATCTAGTATTGGCAGTGTTCATTGCTGTTTGATTATAATATATTTGATTATAATATATTGAATATTGTGTTGAACCAGCCTCTGCCACGAAAAGAACTCCTGTATTACGTCAGTATTATTAAATTGTTTTTGTTAGAAGCCAGCTGTAACCGGATTACTGTTGGATTCGTATGGCAATAACTTGACTAGCTGCTTCCCTTTTTGATTATTTTGATTATTAATCAAAATAATCAATCTTCAGGGTAGAATTTTATGAGACTGGATCAGTCACCTACTATCATTTTTCTCTTGTAAAAGAGTGGTGCCCCGAGGATAGAATTTAACGAATTAAATTCTATTATTTAATTTAATTATTAATTAATATTTAATAAACATTAATTATTAATTATATCTGATACTAAAACTGATCTAAACAACCTGTGCACCCTATTTGTCTTTGTGTGTGTGTGTGTGTGTGTGTGTGTGTGTAGAGTATAGAGGCCTGTGAAAATTGGGCCCCTCAGAATGTAATGCGTGATCACATATGGTACTCATATATGGTATACTTGAGTCTCATGGTTTGACACTAGAGAAACTATAGAACCCTTAAAGAGGTTCCAGATGTTCCCTTCTTAAAAATAACAGACTGAAGACACGGAACAAAATGTATGGAAGGTTTTAGCCACGCCTTGTTAGACCTTTGTAAGCGAGCGCAAACTCAAGACACATCAGTTGTTTCTGCAGGGGCAACTCGGCTTATCTCTGATAATAAAGTCTATTTTCTTGTGTCAAAAACGCCAAGTATTTCAGAGTGATTTTTCACAAATTGGGCAGAAAACACAACATAGGTTTCACCTTCACAAGGTTTTACAATCTCCAGGTTGAGCCGGTCTCGTCCTGTGTTTTGAAAGGTTCGAACACGTAGAATTTGGTAATACTGTACAGCTGGCCAAGTGTATCGCTTGCACATAGCGTCTTTCCCCTTCCCTGAGGTGTAGACATGCGCTCTACTCCCCCAGTCAAGTCCACAAGTCACGGACCCTAGGTGTCCTTCCTCTCTAGCCAGCTGGCTCTGAATTCAGCAGAGGAAGTTCACAGCCAGACGCACCGCAGGCACTGACTTGCCTGTACTGGAACATGTGCTCCAAAGTTTCTGATTATTCCAATATCTCCTGTGAGGTATTTTTCACAGTATGGTCCCCCTGTCGGCGGACCCGCATCTCCCTTGGGCAGAGCTCCCTCTGCACCCTTGTCACTGTGTTTGTAGAGCTCCTCCCCATCGAGGCAGGACCTACCACCACGCCACTTCCATATGTGGCTGGTAAGCCCATGTGACGTATTTGCCACATGTTAACCTCCCCCGCTGGGCAGGATTCTTGCGGAGTCTTTTCCCCCTTAAAGAACAGGATTGGAAAAGAATGCCTTCCCCGATGCATGTTATAGCATTATGTGGCCCCAGCCGCATCTAACACTCTATGGAGAGGGGCATGCAAATTCTGTTCGCCAATTCTCATTGTCTTTTCTCAAAGATAGAGGTAACCGGGGCCCTCAAGAGAGACCCCTAGTGTCACTACAATGACACACTTCTCGTTCCCTCCATCAGGGACCGGAGGTTACGACAGTAACTGAGACGATATACAACTTTTTGATAGTTAAATGCGGATTAGTAATTTTTTTGAGCATCCAAGCATCCCCTAGTTGAAGGAAATGTTGTATGTCGTGTATTACAGTCTTCGGCTGACATGCAATTCTCAATGTGTTTCTGCCCAGGGGGTTGCTCCTGCAGCAGTATGACTTTTTATTCATTCTTTTTATTTCAGTTTGAATTGGTGGGTGTCTCTTCTTCTCACTTCTTTTGGTAGGGTGAATGTATTAAAATGAATATAATCCAGACATTTTTATATATGTTTCAGTCAATTCCCTTCTTTTTTAAATATGAAGAAAGCATTTGTTAAATTTATTTGGAACAATAGTCGATCAAGGCTTTGCTTATCACTTATGCATCTCTCAGATGATAGAAGTGGGTTGCAACTCCCCAATCTCTTAAAGTATTTTAAGGCAGCTCAGTTGAGATCCCCTGGGTTCTGATAGAAAGATATTTGGGTTCGATACATGTCTATTCTCGTACACCTCAAGAAGACTCAAACAGAACATAAACAACCCATTTGTTCAAAATGCCAATTTGGCATGGCATGAGTCAGAAGCCTACCTGGGGCAATGCAGGGTTTACACCAGGTAAATTAGACCCAGGATTTAAGAATAAATTTTTTTGTAAACCCAGAGTGACTACGTGTGGATTTATTTAATCTAATGTCCTAAAATAGAGATGTGTGCCAGCCAGATTTGGATAAGGCCTACCTTGTTAAAGACTATAGTTGACCCTTAATGGAATCAAGTACAACAATTTACTTACTGACTTATATCACTAAAAATAGAATGCATATTGACAAATGATTAATACAAACATTTTTATCATTAAAACACATTTCAACTTGTCATCTGATTCTGATACCCTATCCCCCCACTGTTATTGTGAAAATGGTTCAGTCGAAACACCTGGCCAATCAGATGTGCGGAACACACATGATGTACATCGTGCAAAGCGGGGACTGACTAGAGAGTAAAAATGTCTCACCAAAGGCTAAAATCAGGGGCACAAAAAGAAATGCAAGCAAACAGAGAGCAAAAGTGAATGAAAGAAGCAGAGAGGCGATGGCCAAATTTCTTGCCAAGCATGAAGCACTAGGTATGACAGGCGAAGCTGAACATGGCAAAAGCGAGGAGTTAGTGTAGACTAGCAAATAAAACTGCAGCTAGCTAGTTTAACCTTTAAATAATGTTAGCACGTTCAGTTAACTAGATAAGATATCAATATAATAGATAGATATAAATGCCATTATAAATAAGGATGGGTACCAAAACCCAGTATTAAATGGGCCCCGGTGCTAAATTATTAAAGACTGTAGTATTGATAAGCTCAGACATTGTGGTTCTTTTTAACGTTTTGGTGTAATAATTTATAATCACGCTTTAATTTATAAAATAATTTTTATAAATTATTTAATAACTGATAAAAAACAAACCGATAAGGAGTATCGATCGGAGTAATAGTATTGCTAAAATCCTAACGGTACCCATCACTACTTATATGGCAATTATATTGCAACCTGCTGGAATTACTAAATTACTAAATAACTATTGTTATAAATAAATTTATTTGGTCACAAATGCGACCATTTTTAGTCGCAGTTTGGAGCCCTGCACAAGGATGATGATTTATCGACTTTATAGACATTACATTTTTATCGTCTGTTAATGCTGAACTTCTGTAAAGCTGCTTTGAAACGATGTGTGTTGTGAAAGGCGCTATACAAATAAAATTGACTTGACTTGACTTGACTAAAGCTTGCAATTAGCTCATTCTTAGGCCTGAAGTCAGCAAGAAAATAATCAGAATCTTCCTATGATATCACCCTCTATCAGAAACTGATGGAGAGATGAGCATCCCCACCATGCAGCACAGGTCCACTGAGGGAGAGACTAGCATCCCTAAACAGTATGTGAGTGAGAAACACAAGTATGGGTGGGTGGTGGTGGACAGTGCTGGAGTGTATGTGGATGAGTGCAGTAAGTAGGGGTTGCTGTTTTTTTTTTTTTTTTAAATATATAAAACAAGATAACACTCTTTATTAGAATATTTCTTTTTCATATTCAGGTTTGCAATGAGCATGTACAAGCAGCTTACAAGTACTCCACACAGTCAAAGACTGGTTAATGGCATCTGCCCATTTAACGCATGTCTCTGCTGGTAAGATAACTTAGGGACAAAGCTGTACTCTATCGCCAAGTTATCAATTTGGCAAATGTGTGAGCGGATATGTTTGTGAAGGGACGTGTGTGTGTGTGAGGGGTTAGTATGAGAGAGAGAGAGAGAGAGAAAAGAGTGACGGCACTGAAGCCAGTTTTAGCGATCGTTGGAGAGAAGGCAACCATTAGTTTTATCACTCATAGACTGCGGATGCAGTCGCTGGATCTTTAATGGATAAACTTGGTGTGCCGGTCTCACCCGCAATGGCAGAAATGCACAAACAGCCCAACGTGGTAAAACTCTGTTACAGTAATACTTTGAGTATTGTTAGCAGCAATGAGTGGACTCGGCGGTCCATAAACTGTACAAGCAATAGCCTTGATACACAAGAATAACACACCTTAATAAACTATCTCTGCCCAGATGTAAATAGGGTAGAATGTGTGTTTGTTCGTCGTTTGACTCTGACTCGGTTCCTGGAAGCTCGGGCGATGACGGGAGGCTATTTCCTCACTCTGTCGGCGGGTGGTATGGTGGCTGATTCTCGGCGGGTTGGCGGAGAGATCAGCAAAGTCGACTCAGTTGAAGAAGGAAGAGCCATCTTCTTCATTTCTGTTGGCAAAATGGTGAGACTTGGATTGTTCAGCATCTCCTTCGGATCCGTTAGCGTGCTCAGTGCATGGAGAAATCTTGGCTTGTCCAGCGAGGTGGAGAATATATGGCCAACAGGTTCAGGTACATAAATTACTTAGCAGGGCTTTAACTAGACAGGTGCATACTGTCACTGGAAGTGTTTCATCTAATAGGAGTTGAGAGTTCGATCCTTCTGAATTTCACATCTAGGTGTAAAGTGAGCAAGCCTTAATGGGATCTGCAGCCTGTTTGGACCTTTTTTTGATGTTGGTGCCGTTTCCTGTGTTATCAGGCTTTGAGTGTTCCTACAGGCTGCAGTCAGGATTTATGACTGTGTGTAGGCCTACCTTTGTCTCCTATCTGAGCACATGAGGCCCAGCACATGTGAGCAAACCACTTGGCTAATAGATCACCAGCTTCAGCTTGCACCACAAAGTTTCATGGGTGAAAACAAATTTTAACCTAAAAAAAAAACAATCAATCAGTCAATCTATGGACATGTTTTGCATCAACTTCCCCATACCCTTAATTTGTTTTTTTCTTGTTTGCCTGTTGTACTTGTTTTTAGCAGTCAACCTTTAGCAAAATTTCTACCTACACAGGTCAAATTTGTTTCTGTATCTGTAACTTAACAATTGAAGTGCTTATCCTTCTTATCATTTCAGCTTCTAGTAGCCTGAATGATAAAGGTGAATAAAATAACACAAGTATGGAACAATTACTGTGCAGTCCTCTTTTAATGGAAGCACAATTACAAAAAGACATGATTATTTATAAGAATCAAATGTTTCATTCTCACAAAAACTTATGAATCATGCTGTATCAGTTATATTTAATGATACAAGTGAGTCAGGGTTATTTTTATTGTTATATTTACTGTAGAGAGCTATGGGTGTATGGAAGTGTCTCTCTGCAGCTTTGAAAGCCTGACTCATGCTGTTAGCGCTGTATGAGGCTCTCATGATAAACAAGTGGCCTGCTTGTTTGGGGAGGAACAGGGTTATAAACAGAAAAACATTCACATTCATCAGCTGAGGACTAAAGTCACCATCAACATTTTTAATTCTATTAGCCTCTATAGACAACAGGTTGACATCTGGAGTAGGAGTCAGGGGTTTAGGTCTAGTTCAAAACCTTTATTATGTTTTGTTGGTGACACTTTATAATAAGGTTCCATTTGTTATCAACATTTGTAACATTTACATTTTACATTTGGCAGACACTTTTATTCAAAGCAAATTACAGTGCACTTATTACAGTGACAATCCCCCCAGAGCAACCTGGAGTAGTTAAGTGCCTTGCTCAAGGGCACAATGGTGGTGGCCGTGGGGTTCGAACCAGCAACCTTCTGATTAGCAGCCCTGTGCTCTAGCCACAGTAAACAATTTAACAACATTTACTAATACATTTTTAAAATAAAAAGTTGTATTTGTTAATATTAGTTAATGCATTAGGAACTAACATGAACTAACAATGAACAATTGCATTGGTAAAACTTTACAATAAGGTTGCATTGTTAACATTAGTTAATTACTTAGTTAACATTAGTTACTAAGAACTAACAAAGAACAACACTTATTTACAGCACTTATTAATCTTGGTTAATGTTCATTTATATAAATATATAAGTAATGTATTAAGTAATGTTAACTTATAACCATTTTTAATGTTTAATGTGTTAGTATATATATATATATTCCTGGGGCTGGCTGGCTATTATCATAGATTTGTACCTAATTATTTGAATGTCACCAGCTCACTGACTGATCTCACTAAAAAGGAACACCAGATACGGTTCTGTGGATGGAGCTGTGACAACAGGCTTTTACACAAGTGAAGGCTGCACTCTGTGGTGGGACACTGTTACATTCTCCTGACTCCTCTCCTTTTTTTTGCATACAGATGCATTGGACAGGGGGCTGGTCCATCAAATGGCGGTCCTCACCCTCTGGCACTATCTGCTTGGATGAGCCTTCAAGCCTTATCCCTCAGTTCGGACCATGCACCACTCCAGTTGCTCCACCGCATGAAGGATAATGCATGTTTTGCCCGTTGGTATCTGGCACTTCAGCCTTTTAAGTTTGAGGTGGTCTACAGGATGGGGGCGCAGATGGCAGTGGCTGATTTCCTCTCTCAAAATGGGGGGCTTGGGTATGTGCAAGCGGGGGCGTGGTCAAGTACAATCGCTGGAGAGCGAGACCGGAAGAGGTTAGTGTATAAGGATTTACACCTGTGTGGGAATTACTAACAGCTGTTTGTGTTGCAAGAGGGGATAAAAGGAGCGGCGTCAGCAGCAGAGGGGAGAGAGAGCTGACCTGATCATCGACATGTGTGTGTCTGATCACATTTTTGAGAGTGTTAAAAATAATAAAAGTTAATTTGGAACTGTCCATGGCTTCCTCATTCCCTACTGGTGAACTGGGAAAGTGTTACAATTATGTAGAAGTCAGTCAATCAGATTTTAATATCAGATTATAGTTCTTGATATTTGTGTTGGAAAAATGCATCATGCATCAGTTTCCTGTGCTTCAAGTTAAAAGGCACTTAGTACAGAAAGTTGTTTGCCTTCTCTCAGTCACATTAATAATTAAAAAAAAAAAACAGAACATACAAATTATTGATGTGAATTTTAATAATAGACTTTATATAGACAAACAGATGCATTACATCTTACAGAGTAGTGCTTTAAATAAATATAGAGGCATCAAGGCATGCGTTGAATGCACAAACATTCTTAAGGTAATTTCCAGTGTGCAGGGAAACTGATGCTATCTGGTGACAAGACTAATTTTCTCTGATCGAATGGGTGACAGAATCATTAAAACGCACAAATCCTGTTAGTGCTTGCCAACAGCGTGCATGCTCATTATCAGCTTGCCATTTCACACCCCTCAACCAGCCAGATACAAATCTGTGATCAATAAAAGACAAAAGCACTGTTTTTCAGGTCTTGCATGACCTAAGTCTATTTCCCACAGCTCAGCCTGCCAAGTTTGTTTTAATTCGGACACAACAACATCTGATTATGTGAGGGTTGCTCTGATATGTCTTTTTATATAATAAGTATTTTAATTTACTGTGATATTGAGTTCCATTGTGCCATATCAGAAAAACAAAGATTTATCATTGCTGTTTGAGAAATGTTTGCATACTTTAACCAATATTAGTATTTTTAATATAAAAATGGTACTGTTGAATGTTAATGGTAAAAATGCAACAGTCATGAAAATGAGGTGCTTAACCTTCAGCATGCATTTGATAGCATGTTACGTGAACAACCTCTGAGACGTATTCTGGTTGGCCTGATCTCATAAAATGTACAACATTTTGTTATGGCAACTTTTTTGTAAGTCAAAATTGTATGGGGATCCGCCAAATGCTCTGACTCAATTCGAACACTGCACACCACTGATGGTTTGGTTAGCTTAGTTTAGGGTTGGAGCTTGGGTTGAGCGGTAGAGTTAATAAAGTATACTGTACATTCCTGTTGAATGTATTACATAATTTACAACAAAAAATACAACTCTCTTTTGGCACCAAAATAGTACAGGTTGCTGTGGTAAAAAAAAACAAAACTACTGTATATCCTTCCCCATCCCTGTTTTGCCTTCTCTGTCTCAGCTCAATCTTGCATGTGACTGCATGCTTCATGAACAAACCCAAAACAATTTCCCTGCTCAATTGTCAGGAGGCGCAATCAGGGAGTGTTCAACCAGAAACTGCAGCTCATGTGTGCCCATATGTTCAACAACACTTCCAGCTTTGGTCACTTTCCTTTGGCCTTCCATTGCAGCACCTCTGTCATTATGATATAGATCAGTAGTTCCCCGTCTGTCGCTCACTTTGACGTTGTGTCGAAGAAGCGACACTAGGGGTCTCTCTTGAGCGCCGAATATGCCTCTGATCTATGAAAAAAGGCCAATGAGAAGTTGGCAGACAGTATTTGCATACCCCACCCCCGGACATACGGGTATAAAGGTGGGGAAATACGTCTAGTTCATTCAGAAATTTTCTTCGGAGCGATGGTCATGTAAGCAGCGAGCTGCGAGTCACACACCTGTTCCTCTTACCTCTGAGCAATCTGCTGTTGGATCTACAGCGCACTTCAGCGGCTTTCTCCTTCTCTGCACGGCAGTGCAGTTTGCCCCTGGACACTTCAACAATGCAACTAAAACGTTGATTATTAAAAGAGAGATTTTCTCAATAAAAGAGTACTTTCCTCTAAAGAGCAATACAGAGTGGCGTTGTGTATTTTTTATAAACATGCCCTTCCGCCCCTGTGTAGTTCCTGTATGCGGTAGAGTACTCTCCAATTCAGACGGCCACAGGCGTTGTCTCGTGTGTCTGGGCTGCGATCACACCGCAATTCCCTGCTCAATTCCCCCTCCTTCGGGGGCGTCCGCTTTACCGCAGTACACGGCAAATCCCTGCGCACGGAAATCGCGACCCTCTTACTACAAAAAGACGCGATACAGCCTGTCCTTCCAACTGAGATGAAGAAGCGTTTCTATAGCCCTTACTTCATCGTACCCAAGAAAGGTGGCGGCTTACGACCGATCTTGGACTTGCAAGTTTTCAACCGGGCTTTGCACAAACTCCCTTTCAAAATGCTCACGCAAAAACACATCTTAACTAGCGTCCGGCATCTAGATTGGTTCGCAGCGGTAGACCTGAAGGATGTGTACTTCCACATCTCAATTCTGCCTCGACACCGACCCTTCCTACAGTTAGCGCACAACTGCCAGGCATATCAGTACAAAGTCCTCCCCTTAGGCATGTCCCTGTCCGCTCACATCTTTACGAAAGTCACAGAGGCAGCCCTTTCCCCGCTCCGAGAAGCCGTCATCTGCATACTCAACTGCCTCGATGACTGGCTCATCCTGGCCCACTCCCGAGAGTTACTATGCGCTCACAGGGACCAGGTGCTCAAGCACCTCAGCCATTTGGGGCTTCAGGTCATCTGGGAATAGAGCAAGCTCGCCCCGGTTCAGAGCATCTCTTTTCTTGGCATGGAGTTAAACTCAGTCTCAATGTCAGCGCACCTCAACAACGAGCGCGTGCAGTCAGTGCTGGAATGCCTCGCCGCCTTCAGGCCGGGCACAGTGGTCCCTTTAAAACTTTTCCAGAGGCTCCTAGAGCATATGGCATCCTCCGCAGTGGTCGCGCAGCTGGGGTTGATGCGTATGAGACTGCTTCAACACTGGCTCCAGACTCGAGTCCCGAGACGAGCATGGCGTCGCGGCACACATTGTGTGATGGTCACCTCCGCCTGCCGCCAAACATTGAGACCCTGGACAGACCTCTGCTTTCTGCGGGCAGGTGTCCCCTTGCAGCAGGTGTCCAGATGCGTCCTGGTCACGATCGACGCCTCCAAATTGGGTTAAGACGCCGTGTGCAATGGGCACGTAGCCGCGGGCCGTTGGAAAGGGGCCCCGCTGCGCTGGCACATCAATTGCCTAGAGTTGTTGACTGTATTCTTTGCCCTGCGGCGGTTTCTCCCGTTGGTTCGAGACAAACACGTCTTGATCAGGTCAGAAAGCACCACTGCAGTAGCATACATAAATCACTAAGGCGGTGTACTCTCCTGCCACATGTCACTCGCCCGTCGTCTCCTCCTTTGGAGGCGACACTCACATCTCGGGCAACTTCAATGTGGTAGCAGACGCACTGTCACGACAATGCTTGCCCAGTGGAGAGTGGAGGCTTTACCCCCAGTCGGTTCAGCTGATTTGGGAACGGTCTGGCAAGGCTCAAGTAGACCTGTTCGCCTCCCGAGAGACCTCCCATTGACCGCTTTGGATGGCAACTCTTTGGGTTGCCACAACTTAATTATCAGGTTCCTAAGAAGCGCCCAGAGGTTAAATCCCTCCAGGCCAAGTCTGTTCCCCTCCTGGGATCTCTCAGTGGTCCTCTCTGGCCTTCAGAGACCTCCCTTTGAGCCGCTAGAATCAGTTGGACTCAGGACCCTCTCTCTAAAGATGGCCCTGCTCTTCGCGCTCACCTCCATCAAGAGGGTCAGGACCTGCAAGCGTTCTCTGTTAGTGACACTTACCTGGAGTTCAGTCCGGCAGACACTCATGTGATCCTAAGACCGCAGCCAGGCTATGTGCCCAAGGTTCCTCCCAGATTGGCAAGCGTCGCCTTGTTCCCCTGTCTAGGGTAACCATAAGGATTCTGCCGACTTTTTTGGGGCATTGGGGAATAAAAATTATCTCATAATTTACTCACCCTTATGCCATACCAGATGTGTACGAATTTCTTTGTTTTGTAGAACACAAATGAAGACTTTTAGAAGAATATTTCAGCTCTGTGGGTCCATACAATGCAAGTGAAGCACTTTTATGTTGCCCTTTATATTGATTTTGGAGCTTCAAATATTTTGCACTGATTCACTTGCATTTTATAGACCTACAGATCTGAAATATTCTTCTAAATGTCATCATTTGTCTTCAGCAGATGAAAGAAGTCAGACATTTTTGGAATAGCATGAGGGTGAGTAAATGATGAGAGAATTTTCATTTTTGGGTGAACTAACACTTTAATGTCTGAAATGCATGTCTCTTTTATACATTCGTTTTCAACCTCACGTTTTAGTTTTATTTAGTTTTGTTTTTTCTTTTAGTTTGAGTTAATCATTTTTGGTTTTAAAAAAATAAAATCAATAATATTAAACTCAACCAGACTAAACCCAAAACACACACTCAATTTTAACATATGACTTTTGTGAATACATATTTAATGCAATTTAACAACATTTTGTGTCAAATTTGATATTTACCCAAAGAATTCTCAAACTATGAACAAAACAGGGAGCTCGCTTGCACAACGTATGTTTTCACGTCTTTAACAGGAGAGACTCCTGGAAAGTGGGCGTTTGCAAAGCTCTGGTGATCTGAAAGGGGCCACGTTGAATTTGTCAAATTACATTTTTACTCTTATAAAGATATAAATAGGTGAAAATCTTTGTTTTAGATACTGTTAAAACGTCCATATTGTACATTTCAGTGAATGTCCACACATACAAAAATGTAAGTTTAAATGTTACAAAAAAAAAAAAAAAATACTTTGGAAAAATATTGAGATCAGGCTATCCCTTTGAACTATCCCTAATATTGAGAAAGAATGGATTTATCTTTGATGCGACAGTCTCTGAAATTATTTTATGAAAGTCTTCTCCATTTAATCAAAATTAGGGCTTAAATTATGACAACTATAACTTAGAAAAGCAATTACGCAAGATTGCTTGCCATCAAAATGAATTTCAGAATTTCCCCATGCAAAATTCCAATGAATATGTGGTGTATGATGATCGACTCCAAAAAGGATTTTAACATTCAAAAACAGCAAAAGGGAAAGAGCCACACACACAGCACAGATGCATTGCCACTTCATTTTATTTGTCAAAAGCTTTCTGGAAATCTCCTGAAAATGCAAACAAGGCCAGCCTTTGGATTGTTAAGCCCCTTGACAAAAGAAAACTAATCTTTGATCTTTTGTTTGGAACTAAAGAGCAACCAGTGCTCTTTAAAAACTGATTTAAAAGGTGTCCGTCTAATCTGCGGATCACTTTGTGGTTGATGAGACATTTGAGAGATTTAGCTACCTGAATGGGACCCTCAAAAGACAATTTATTTTCCTCTGATTCGCAATTCTTCTTGTTTATTGCATCGAAGTGAGGTTCAATAGTTGATGAATGGGAATTGCATTATAATTTGTCCAAAGCTTGTTAGAAAGTGATAATAACAGCAGGTTTGTTTCATCCTCAAACAACAACCACAATAACAAGAGAAGTATTCCTAACAGCTTGTGTTAAACTACTTTTTCTTCATCTTCTGAAGTTTTCATTAGCATTTTAAAAACCCAGCCACACTGGTTTGACAAGCCTTTTCTTATAACACCAGGAAACAACATTTCAACCCATTCTCTTGACAAGTTGTAATAATAGTACTAGATAGTAAAATTGTATGACTTGGCCCAAAAATCAATGAACAATGTTATTACGTTTTTTGTGTGCTTTGTTTTTTTTACCCTAAGTATAAACTTTTACCCAAACCTAACAATGATTTTAATAGGAAAATATATTTTGTGTACCACGGTAGAAAACACCAGGGTTTGGAATGAGACAAGGAAAGTGTATTACAGGCTATTGACATTCATCAATTATTTGTATTGCCTAAATAAATATGCAATGAGTAACCAAATTTGCTCACTGATGTTTCCTTTCTTAAAATAAAGTGTTGTATGGGAGGCTAGCAAAACTTTAAGATAAAAGCAGGGTAAAATCCTTTTTTCCCAAATTCTTAATAAAAGAGCGATGACTTCCTGAGTCAACTAGCCAGTGCACGCCATTTTCACGGCACCCCGGCACCAAAAACCACAGTCCCGGCACCCCGGACGCAGTTAATTCACCTCTGAACAGTCGCGGGACTGCCCTTCCCCGGCGGGCCAGCGCTGACGAGTTCCGAGGACGCCTTCACAGGACCTCCTCCTCAGTCTCTAACCGCCCCCTGCTGAGTGCGCGGAGGTAGGTAAGTGCTTTGAGACTTTTCTCAGCACCCAAGCCTCGGGATGCGCTTTTGCCTCCCGAAGTGTTATTACCTGCTCCCCCACTGCAAAGCCCCACCCGGTATGTAAAAAACGATCATAAACTTAGTGCCCCTCGCACGGAGCTTGGATGCATGGCTTTCGCTGTCCAAACTGTCCCGCTGGTTGACCAGTACCATCTGACTCGGCTATGCGATTCAATTTGCCAGTCTCCCTCCTCGTTTCAGCGGTATTCGCTCCACTTCGATTCATGGCAAAAATGCCAGAGCCTGTCCCTCCAGCCGAGATGAAGTAGGGTCTCTACAGCTCTTACTTCAATGTACCCAAAAAAGGCAGTGGGTTGCGGCCAATCTTGGACTTGCAAGTTCTCAACCGCACTTTCCACAAAGTCCCGTTCAAAATATTGTACTTCCACGTCTCCATTTTGCCTCGACATCGACTCTTCCTACGGTTCGCATTTGACAGCCAGGCATTTCAGTACAAGGTCCTCCCATTCGGCCTATCCCTGTCCCCTCGCGTCTTCACCAAGGTCGCAGAGGCAGCCCTTGCCCCGCTACGGGAAGTGGGCATATGCATTCTCAATTACATTCGATGACTGGCTCATTGTAGCTCATTCTCGAGAGTTACAGTGGAGAGTGGAGGCTTCACCCCCAGGTGGTTCAGCTGATTTGGGGCTGGTTCGGCATGGCACAGGTAGATCTCTTTGCCTACCAAGACAATTCCCACTGCCCGATTTGGTACTCCCTAACAGAGACTCCTCTTGGGACAGACGCGCTGGCACACAGCGGGCCCCGGGGGCTGCGCTAGTATGCATTTCCCCCAATGAGCCTTCTTGCACTGGTGCTGTGCAAGGTCAGGGAGGTTGAGGAACAAGTCACCTTAGTGGCTCTTTACTGGCCCACTCAGACTTGGTTCTCGGATCTCACGCTCCTCGCGACAGCACCTCCCTGGAAAATTCCCCTGAGGAAGGACCTTCTTTCCCAGGGATGGGGCACCCACTGGCATCTGTGCCTAGACCTCTAGATCCTCCGCGTCTGGCCCTTGGACGGGACATGGAAGTTCTGTGTGACCTACCACGTGCGGTCATAGACACAATCAACCAAGCCAGAGCTCCCTCTACCAGGCAGCTTTACGCCGTAAATTGGCGCTTGTTCGCAAATTGGTATTCTTCCCGGTCTGAAGACCCTCAGGGATGTGCAGTTCAGTCAGTGCTTTCATTCCTGCAAGAGAGGTTGGAGGGGAGGCTGTCCCCTTCCACCTTGAAGGTGTATGTAGCCGCTATCATTGGCCCACCACGACGCAGTGGACGGAAAGTCCTTGGGTAAGCACAACTTGATTATTAGGTTCCTTAGAGGCTGAATCCTCCCCGGCCAAGCCTGTTCCCTGCCTGGGATCTCTCAGTGGTCCTCTCGGGCCTTCAGAGACCCCCCTTTGAGCTGCTTGACTCAGATGAGCTCAAGGCCCTCTCCTTGAAGACGGCCCTCCTGATAGCGCTAGCTTCCAGCAAAAAGGTTGGGGACCTGCAAGCTTTCTCTGTCAGCGACACTTGCCTGGAGTTCGGTCTGGCAGATACTCACGTCATCCTAAGACCGCAACCGTGCTACGTTCCCAAGGTTTCTACGACCCCCTTCAGGGACCAAGTCATGAGCCTGCAAGCAAGCTGCCCCTGGAGGAGGCAGACTCAGCCTTCGTTACTGTGTCTGGTACTTGCTTTGCGTATCTATTTGGACCGCACACAGAGCTTTAGGTGTTCTGAGTAGCTATTTGTCTCCCTTGGCGGTCGGCGGAAAGGGAACGCTGTCTCCAAACTGAGGCTGCCCGCTGGATTTTCAACGCCATTTCCTTGGCCTTCTAGACTCAAGCCGTGCCCACCCCCGTGCGGGTTCGAGCACACTTGACGAGAAGTGTGGCATCCTCATGGGCACTGGCCAATGGCACCTCCCTAATCAGACATCTGCAGATCAGCGGGCAGGGCAACACCCAATACCTTTGAGAGATTCTACAATCTCAGGGTTGAGTCAGTCTCGTACCGTGTTTTGTCAGGTCCGAGCTGGTAGAACTCAGTAATATGGAACAGCCGACTGGGTGTTCCGATTGCACTTAGCACCATTCACCAAAGTGATCCAGTGCGCTTTCTCTCCCAGGTTAGCCACTAAGCTCTCGCTTCCTGGATGCTCTTCCTCCCTAGCCTGTGTATTCAGTGGAGAAATTTGCAACCAGACCCACTACGAGCCTCAAGTGCTCGGTACTGCGGTAGGGCTCCACAGGCCTAATTTCCTCTTCAGGCAACTCCCTGTGATGTATTTTCCACGGTACAGTACCCCTGTCGGCGGACCCGCGCCTCCCTTGGACAGTCCCTCTGCACCCGGTCACTGTGTTTGTAGAGCTCCTCCCTCACCAGGTAGGACCTGACACTGCGCCACTTCCACGTGTGGCTTGACAACCCATGTGACGTATTGGCCACATGTCACGTCCCCCCAGTCTGGGCAGGATGTGGTCTCCGCAGGGTCTTTTCCCCCTGAAAGAATAGGAATGGAAAAGATTGCCTTCCCCTACGCATTTCATAGCATTAAGCCGCTTTATGCTCTATGATGAGAAACACAGAGAGAGAAAAGGCCGCGGCTGGCTGGCTTGCTCCCATGATAGTCATGTCGCCTGTTCCCCCTTAGGGGTGCTGGAAACCTAAGGTCTGTATATGACACCTTTTTCTGGGGGCGTTGGGGAGGGTTATGTGCCACCGATACAGTTGCTTCTAGCATGCAGTAGTAGCACCGTTTTTAAATGGGACCCCTTGAGCCACTACATTCGACACAATGTCGAGTGAGTGACAGAAGGGGAACGTCATGGTTACTGTTGTAACCTCCATTCCATGATGGAGGGAACGAGACGTTGTGTCCCCCTTGCCACGACACTAGACCTACCACTGTAAACGGCCATACCTTATTCTTGGCTCCTCAGTGCAAAAACCTGACTGACAGATGCACACCCGCTTCTCTTTATACCTGTATGTCCGGGGTGGGACATGCAAATTGTGTCTGCAATTTCTCATTGGCCTTTTCTCAAGTTCAGAGGTTCGCGAGGCTCTCAAGAAATACCCCTTGTGTCACTACATTCGACACAACTCCATCAGGAAATGGAGATTACAACAGTAACCATGACATTTTATTTCTAGTTATGCTTTGATCTCAAATATTTCACCAGCTAAAAATTGCTCTTTGTGAGAGAAATCATTACCTAGTAATCACAAACAGGAAAAGTCATGGAAATTCATTGGTCAAAAATTGTGCAAACTCTGTCAGGAGGAAACTGTAAGGGCTACTAATATTTTTTTGCCTTCATGTGAACTTAGGTCTCTTTTTGTGTCAAAACTGTTTATCCATGAAGTTATATCTTTAAAGCAACTCTGCCCACTTTGCTCCCGAGTGATTTATTTTACACACACACACACACATACGCACACACACAAACTCACACACACTCACATACACAAAGGTGTTGCTGTAGTACCAGTAAAGTTCTTTTAAAAATGCACTCTCATTTCTCTTCTAAGCTGTCTGAAAGACATTACCACTCTTTTGTCAGTGCAATCAATATTTCTGCACTCAGCGCCTTTGTCACCTCACTTTTGAGAGGTTCTGCAAAATTCATTTTCCATCGAAAACATTTGCAATAATGATAGTTTTGTTAGATAGCACTTTAAGTGATCTTTATTTCTTCGACTTCAGTGACAAATCTATGGAGTGCCGTTTCTGCCCATTGTAGTGGCATGCCAAGGTGAGATTGAAGCCACAGCTGCACCACACCACATAATAGGGCTGTAAACAGACACTGAGTTCCAAGTTTATGTTCAAGGTCCTTCAGAATCGGCTTATAAAAGCAAAGGGGATTTAATTTTTGTTGGCAACATCTTGACTCTAAGTACACAGCGACACAAGAGAGAACAATGGAACAGACAGCTCCTCGTTTTGCCCACTCACATAAAAAAAGAAAACAAGAAGGGCTTGGACTCAGAAGAGCAGCAAATCTATACCTAAACTGGCGATGTGTCTTTGAGTTCCACAAAGTTTATGTAAGAGCTGAAAACATGTAACTTTTACAGATTGTTCTTGAACTTTTATGTCACATAAAACAAGTGTTCAAATAATAAAGCATGTTAACATAATTTGTCTATCTACAACAAATCTACAACTGCTTCTTATTCAGAAACATTTACATTTGTTAATTTGTTTGTTTTTTCTAACCAAATATTTTGCATGATGTTCTGTTCTGTTAATGGTTCTTATTCATCTGAATGCTTACATCAATATAGACAGAAAACGTCTCGGTTACGTATGTAACCTCCATTCCCTGATGGAGGGAACGAGACGTCGTGTCGAAGAAGCGACACTAGGGGTCTCTCTTGAGCGCCGAAAGATACCTCTGATCTATGAAAAAATGCCAATGAGAGTTGGCGAACAGTATTTGCATACTCTGCCTCCGGATACGGATATAAAGGCGAGAGAAATACGCTCGTTCATTCAGGATTTTTCTGAGGAGCCGGGAGTGTACCGGGCACCTCAGCGGCTCGGCTCAGCGACGTGGCCGGGAAGACACGACGTCTCGTTCCCTCCATCAGGGAACGGAGGTTACATACGTAACCGAGACGTTCCCCGTCTGTCGCTCACTTCGATGTCGTGTCGAAGAAGCGACACTAGGGGTCCACTTTAAAACTCGCCATGCACTGAGCCATGTACGTGTACTGCTGACACAGAAGCGGGCAGGTATTTGCACGTGCACAAGCGACCAACTGTGTTCAGGCTGCACGTACTCTTCCCCAATGCCCCGAAAAAGCGTCAGCATCCTTTTGGTTACCCAGGGGGAACAAGGTGACGCTCCCAACTAGGGAACGGGCCAAGCCTGGCTGGGCTGCTTTTCTCTCTATGTTTTTTCGGAATAGAGCAAGAGCAGCCGGGGCCCTTACCACATCGAGGGAAGGGGGTCTTATTCCTATTCTTTCAGGGGGAAAAGACCCTGCGGAGGCCACACCCGCCCAGCAGGGGAGGTAAAGGTGGCAAAATACATCACATGGCCACTTTGGGCATGTGGGAGGAAATGGCGCGGTGGTAGATCCAACCTCGAGGAGGGTGGAGTTGCTACAACACAGCGACCGGAGGGCAGCGAAGGACTGCCTAAGGGAGACGCGGGTCAGCTCGTAAGGTGACCATACCGCGGAAATACACACAGGAGGAGTCCCGTAGGAGGCCTGATCTGTGGAGCACCTATTCCAGTAGGGGTAGCCGGAGGTACCCGTAGTGGACTGGACCAGCACGTTCCTCCGCTGAACTGCTACGGGCCCGAAGGGCTAGGGAGGAATCAACCAGGGACCTAGGTCCTCTGGGACAAAAGCGCACTGTTTTGCCTTGGCAGAGGGAAATGGCGCTGGAACAAGCGGTTCACCCGGTCAGATCGTCGACGTGTACCGAGTTCTACGGGCTCAGACCTGAGAGAACACGGGACGAGACTGACTCAACCCTGAGATCGTAAGGGTGTTAGGTGCTGCCCAGCCCGCAGCTCTGCAAATGTCTGCTAGGGAGGTGCCCCTCGCCAGTGCCCATGAGGATGCCACGCTCCTAGTGGAGTGGGCTCGAACCCGTAAGGGGGAGGGGCATGGCCTGGGTGTGATAGGCCAACTGAATGGCATCCACCACCCAGTGAGACACCTCTGTTTGGAGACAGCGTTCCCTTTCTGCTGTCCTCCAAAGCAGACAAAGAGCTGCTCAGAGCGCCTGAAGCTCTGTGTGCGTTCCAGGTAGGCACGCAAGGCACGTACCGGACACGACAGTGAGAGGGGCTGGGTCTGCCTCCTCCCGGGGCAGCGCTTGTAGGTTCACTACCTGATCTCCAGAGGGCGTGGTAGGAACCATGGGCACATAGCCCAGTCGAGGTCTTAGGATCACTTGAGTATCTGCCGGACCGAGCTCCAGGCAAGTGTCGTTAGTAGGGAACGCTTGCAGGTCCCCGACCCTCTTGATGGAAGTGAGCGCGATCAGCAGGGCCGTCTTTTCAGGAGAGGGCCCTGAGCCAACTGATTCTAGCGACTCGGGGGGGATCTCTGAAGACCGGCGAGGACCACCGAGAGATCCCAGGAGGGGAACAGGTTTGGCCGGGAGGGGTTTAACCTCCGGGCACCTCTTGGGAACCTGACGATTAAGTCGTGCTTACCCAGAGACTTGCTGTCTACTGGGTCGTGGTGAGCTGCGATAGTGGCAACATACACCTTCAAGGTGGATGGGGACAGCCTCCCCCCCAACCTCTCCTGTAGGAATAGGAGCACAGACCTAACTGCGCACCTCTGTGGATCTTCTGCCCGGGAAGAACACCAATTCACGAACAGACGCCATTTCAGGGCGTAGAGTTGCCTGGTAGAAGGGGCTCTGGCTTGGTTGAACGTGGCTACGACCGTGGGTGGTAGACCAGCTAGATCTTCCGCATCCCGTTCGGGGGCCAGACGTGGAGGTTCCAAAGGTCTGGGTGCGGATGCCAGAGCGTGCCCCATCCCTGAGAAAGAAGGTCCTTCCTCAGGGGAATTCGCCAGGGAGGGGCTGTCGCGAGGAGTACAAGGTCCAAGAACCAGGCCCGAGTGGGCCAGTAAGGAGCCACGAGAGTTACTTGCTCCTCGTCCTCCCTGACCTTGCACAGCACCTGTGCAAGAAGGCTCACTGGGGGAATGTGTACTTGCGCAGCCCAGCCGGCCAGCTGTGTGCCAGTGCATCTGCCCCGAGGGGAGCCTCTGAACGGGCGTACCAGAGCGGGCAGTGGGAGGTCTCTCGGGAGGCAAACAGGTCTACCTGAGCCTTGCCGAACCATTCCCAAATCAGCTGAACTGAGTGGGGGTGAAGCCTCCACTCTCCACCAGGCAAGCGTTGTCATGACAGCGCGTCCGCTATCACATTGAGGTTGCCGGGGATGTGAGTGGCACGCAGCGACTTGAGTCGGTGCTGGCTCCAAAGGAGGAGACGACGGGCGAGTTGTGACATGTGACGGGAGCGTACGCCACCTTTGCGATTTATGTACGCGACCGCAGTGGTGCTGTCCGACCTGACTAGGATATGTTCGTCCCGAATTAACGGGAGAAACTTCCGCAGGGCCAAAAGGACGGTCAACAACTCGAGGCAGTTGATGTGCCAACGCAGCTGGGCCCCTTTCCAATGGCCTGAGGCTGCGTGCCCATTGCGAACGGCGCTCCAACCCAATCTGGAGGCATTGGTCGTGACCAGGACGCGTCTGGACACCTGCTGTAGGGGCACTCCAGCCCGTAAGAAACAGGGGTCTGTCCAGGGGTTGAATGTCTGACGGCAGGCGGGGGTGATTGTTACCCGGTGCGTGCTGTGGCGCCATGCTCGTCTCGGGACTCGGGTCTGGAGCCAGTGTTGGAGCGGTCTCATATGCATCAACCTCAGCGGCGTGACCGCCGCGGAGGACACCATATGCCCCAGGAGCCTCTGGAAAAGTTTTAAGGGGACCGCTGTGCCTGGCCTGAGGGTGGCGAGGCAGTTCAACACTGACTGGGCACGCTCGTTGGTGAGACGTGCCGACATTGAGACCGAGTCTAACTCCATCCCGAGAAAAGAGATGCTCTGAACTGGAGTGAGCTGGCTCTTTTCCCAGTTGACCTGAAGCCCCAGACGGCTGAGGTGCCTGAGCACCTGGTCTCTGTGGGCGCATAGTAACTCTCGCGAGTGGGTCAGAGACAGGCCGAAGGGGAGGACTTTGTACTGATACGCCTGGTCCCCGAACGCAAACCGCAGGTAGGGGCGGTGTCGGGGCAGGATGGAGACGTGGAAGTACACGTCCTTCAGGTCTACCGCTGCGAACCAATCTAGATGCCGGACGCAGGTTAAGCGTGAGCATTTTGAACGGGAGTTTGTGCAACGTTCGGTTGAGAACTCGCAGGTCCAAGATTGGTCGTAAGCCGCAGCTTTTCTTGGGTACGATGAAGTAAGGGCTGTAGAAACCCTTCTTCATCTCGGTTGGAGGGACAGGCTCTATCGCGTCTTTGGCCAGAAGAGTCACGATTTCTGCGCGCAGGGAGTGGGCATGTTCGCCGTGTACTTTGGAAAAGCGGACGCCCATGAAGGGGGGCGGGGGCCTGGCAAACTGAATTGCGTAACCGAGTCGGATGGTCCGGGCCAGCCAGCGAGACGGGTTGGGAAGTGAAAGCCACGCGTCCAACCTCTGCGCTAGGGGCACCAAAGGGACGATTAATTTTGACGTACCCGGCGGGGCTTCGCAGCGGGGCGGAGCAGGTAGGGCAGCGTTGGGCGTGGACAGGGCGACCCACGGCAAGAAGAGACTCAAGCACTTACCTTGCTCCGCACACCCGGCAGGGGGCGGGTTAGCGACTGAGGAGGAGGTCCTGGGTAGGCATCCTCTGGACTTGTCGGAACCGGCCGGCCGGGGAACAGTCGTGGGGCTGAAGACAGGTGGTCCGTGTCCAGGGGCCAGGACTGTTGATATCTGGGGGCAAACTGTCGTGAGAACGGCATTTGTGGGCCAGGTGACCCAGAGACAAAAGGAAATAGCTCATTACAGAGAATATGAGAATGTGAAAATTAATTCGACAAGAAAAAATTCTCCTCCCGGCCCTCCACCGGGGACGGAGCGGTCTTACCAGCCTCCAGAGCTAACATCTTGGTCCCTGGGTCGAACGTCTACGGACAGCCTGGGAGACTTCCGGGTCCCCGAGGGTGTCCGTGAGACGGGGGCGTCCGCTTCCTGCGGAGTGCTCGACGCTGGGGCTGAGAGCTGGGCCCGGGTTGAGGCGGAGCAGGGTGTTTCATAGCCGCAGGAGGACGCCCATCGGCGAGCAGATGGGGCATGGCCCAAGGCGGCAGGCTTGCGGCGGGGCAGGATGTGCAGTGGCCTCCGTCTGCCTCACCGCTGAGGACTGCTGGGCAGAGTCGTGGCACCGAATGGACGGAGCTGGGAGACGGGGGTGTGGCTTGTCTGCCTCCCGCATTTCGACCAGGTCCAGTCCACAGGTGCGTTTCTGGACCACAAGGGGTGGCCATCGCCTGTTCGAGTGCCGGCGCTTCTGACCTCCGTGGCCCGGGGGCGCGGTTGGTCATCCAGTGCAGTTCCTGCAGCACCTCAAGAACAGGACTACCCAAGGTGCAAGTTTTGAAGTGCCTTGGCCTGGCATTGGTTGCAGGAAGGGCCGTGGCGTGCAGAGTGGAAGCGGTCTGGGACCGTTCCACCGCGAGGGTAGTGAGAGCGGAGGAGCGAAGAAGCCTTGGCTTTGCTCAGCTCGTCGTGCACGTCCGGGAAGAAAGGAACGGGGGGGGGGGGCGTGGCTGTGAGCGGCGCACCTGCCTGCGGGGACCGATCAAGTAGCCCGGGAAAGCATAGCGGATCTCCGTGCGTCAGGCTCAGGCTGGGCGGCAGACCCGAAGGTGGCGGCCCAGGCGAGCGATCAGCATCCGATGCCGCTGTAACGCTCTCCGATGCAGCGGTGATGTCATCCAATTCTGAGGCAAGCAAGCGTGCCGGGGAGGCGGGCGGTTCGAGGGGGTTTACCCGGCGAACAGAGCCCGTCATATTCCCCAAATCGCCTTCATCGCCCACGGCGCCTGCGCCGATCCCGTAGGAAGAAGGCGGAGTGCGGGGGGCGGCTGAAGTGGCTTTCTCTCATTACAAAAGAAAGCCGTGCGACCGCAATGCTATAACGGCCATGTTCTCACACTGAGAAGATGAACCATTGGAGAGAATTCTCATCCCGAGCTCAGACGGAAGCAAACAAGCGTGCCGGGGAGGCGGGAGGTTCGAGGGGGTTTACCCGGCGAACAGAGCCCGTCATTGTCCCCAAATTGTGTTCATCACCCGCGGCGCCTGCGTCAATCCCGTAGGAAGGAGGCGAGGCGCGGGGGGCGGCTGAAACGGCTTTCTCTCATTACAAAAGAAAGCCACACGACCGCAATGTTGCCATGGCTATGTTCTCGCACTGAGAACATGAACCATTCATAAAACACTGCCTGCGTGTGATCGCAGCCCAGGCATGCAAGACAGTGTTTTATGACCGAGAGAGGTGGGGAGAAATCACCGCATCCAGAAACTACACAGGGGCAGAAATTACATCTTTATAAAGACGCGTCCTGAAAAGGACGTTCAACGCCGCTGTGTAATGCTCTTTCAGAGAAATAAACTCTTTTATGGAGAGAATCACTCTTTCAACTCTTTTAACTCTGCGCTGTCGAAGCGCCCAGGGGCAAACTGCACGCCGGCAGTGAAGAGAAAAGCCGCTGTAGTGAGCCGTAAATCCAACAGCAAAGCAGAGCGTCAGAGGATCAGAAGCAGGATCAGTTGTGTTACTCGCAGCTGACTGCATACACACGACCATCGGCTCCGAAGAAAATTACTGAATGAACGAGCATATTTCTCTCGCCTTTATATCCGTATCCGGAGGCGGAGTATGCAAATACTGTTCGCCAACTCTCATTGGCCTTTTTTCATAGATCAGAGGTATCTTTCGGCGCTCAAGAGAGACCCCTAGTGTCGCTTCTTCGACACGACGTCGAAGTGAGCGACAGACGGGGAACAACACACAATATATTATGTTTAAAGAATCGGTCTAAAACATTCATATTCATGTGTTCAATCTAATATATCACTCAGTCACTGAATCAGTCTGAGTGGTTCTTAACTCTCTAACTGAGCCATAATTCATTACTTTTGTCATCTTAAACTCAAAATGAATCAATAACATCTAGGTTACTGTTGTAACCTCCGTTCCCTGATGGAGGGAACGAGACATTGTGTCGAAGAAGCGACACTAGGGGTCTCTCTTGAGCGCCTTTCGCATCTCTGTTCTATGAGAAAAGGCTAATGAGAAATTGGCAGACAGAGTTTGCATGTCCTGCCCCCGGACATATGGGTAGCCAACAATGAGGAGCCAACAATGAGGTTGAACAGTGGCTCGTTTCAGCGACATGGCCGGAAAGACACAGAGTCTCGTTCCCTCCATCAGGGAATGGAGGTTACAACAGTAACCTAGACGTTCCCCATCTGTCGCTCACTTCAACGTTGCGACCGACTTTGTCAGACTGCATGTGCCCTTCCCCAATGCCCCATAAACTCGTCAAAACCTTTTGGTTCTTTAACCCCAATAGGGGGGAACAAGGCAACGTGCCAAGCATGGGAGCAGACCGCGCCAGCCGCGCCTTTTCTCTCTCTACGTTTCTCGCATAGAGTTAAAGCGGCTGGGGCCATCTTAACGCTATCATTACGCATCAGGGAAGGCGATCTTTCCCAGTTCCTATTCTTTCAGGGGGGAAAGACCCTACGGAGACCACACCTGCCCAGACTGGGGGAAGTAAAGAGTGATGAATACATCACATGGGCTTTTAGGTCACATGTGGAAAGTGGCGCGGTGGTAGATACTGCCTCATTGGGAAGGAGGAGTTGCTACAGACACTGTGACCAGGGGGCAGTGGGAACTGCCCATGGGAGACACGGGTCAGCTCACAAGAGGACCGTACCATGGAAAATACACACAAGGGGAAGTCCACGTAGGAGCCCTACCTGTGGAGCACCTATTCCAGTACAGTGTAGATTGAGTACCCGCATTGGTTTTTGGTTGACGAATTCCTCTGCTGAATTCACGGACCAGCGGGCTCAGGAGTCATCCGGGGAGCCGAGTTAGTGGGATCTCCTGGGATAAGAGCGCACGGTTTTACCTCAGCTGAGGGAAAGGGCGCTAGGTGCAAGCGGTCCACCCGTTCAGTTGTCAGTGTGTTACCGAGTTCTACCGGCTCGGACCTGTGAAAACGGAATGAAACCGACTCAACCCTGAGATTGTAAAATCTCGTAAATGTATTGGGTGTTGCCCAACACGCTGCTCTGCATATGTCTGCTAGGGAGGTGCCTCTGGCCAGTGCCCATGAGGACGCAACACTTCTTGTCGAGTGTGCACGGACCCGCAAGAGGGGGGCACGGCCTGGGTGTGATGGCCAATATAATGGTGTCCACTACCCAGTGGGAAAGCCTCTGTTTGGAGACAGAATAAATGTTACTATAAAATAGCATTGTTTTTGTTTAGTACAGTATATCGATTTTGAATTTTGCTAGAACCAACTATTCTGCCATTACAACTGTATAAGAATTGTCCATAAATTGGAATGGTGAAGTTAAATCAGAGTTAAAATCATTAAGTCAATTCATTGTTATTTATATAGCGCCTTTCACAACACACATTATTTCAAAGCAGCTTTACAGAAGTTCAAGCATTAACAAAAGATAAAACTGCAATATATATAATGTCTATGAGTCATCATTTTGTAGTTTGATTAAATATGATTGTGAATTGTCTTTAAAAATAAGTAATTAAATAATAATTGTATTAATAACCCCAGTGAGCAAGCTGAAGGCAACTGTGGCAAGGAACACAAAACTCCACAAGATGTTGGTTAATGGAGAAAAATAACCCTGAAAGAAAGCAGAATATAATGCCAATGTTACTTATGTTACTTTTGTATAGTCCAAGTCATGGTTTAAAATGATTAAACTTAGTAAGTGTTAAGGGACAGTGTTTAAACAAAAGATTTTGTATGAACTGTAAGATTAATGACTAATGTCTTTGAAGTCCATTTGTATTAACTGCAGAAGTTGGAGTGGTGGTGGTGTAGTGGCTAGAGCACAGGGCTGCTAATCAGAAGGTCGCTGGTTCAAACCCCACGGCCACCACCATTGTGCCCTTGAGCAAGGCACTTAACTCCAGGTTAATCTGGGGGGATTGTCCCTTTAATAAATGCACTGTAAATTGCTTTGGATAAAAGCGTCTGCCAAATGCATAAATGTAAATGTAGAAGTTCACATAGATGCATTGTACTTGTTAATTGGCTGATGAAGGGTTTTGTTGGCAATTAATTTATAGTCTATGTATTCTATTTCAAGAGTGTAGTCCATCAATAGACAGAGGTGATGCAGGCAGAGATCAGTGAAGTGCATCACCGTTCAAACTGGCCAGTAATTTTGGTGAGGTTCGGTGGGGTCCATCCTAAGTCCAAGGTTCAGACAATGGCATATGAAGTATTCTATGTCTTATGGTTGGAGTTGGCATCAGTTCATCCACTGAAGTCCATCATAATAGACTGAAGTGATGTATGGCTGGCACCAGCTGAATTTATTCATCATCAGACAGTGACACGCAGCAGTGGAGTCCAGGAGTGGAGGAATGGAGCTGGATCTAGCCGGTTCCATAGAAGTCCCGAGGTTGAGACAGGGAAACAAATAAAATAATATTAGTGTAGATGCATTAAATTTATTGCAGAGTTATAGATCATGATCAATGTTTCTGGTTCCAGCAGACCTAACTAAAGCAGCCTAATTGTGAGTTGAAGGATAAATTAGGTGTATGCCTTGCTAAATATATGAGTCTTTAGTCTAGACTTAAACTGAGGTAGTGTGTCTGCATCTCGAACAAACTTAATTTAATTCAGATTGTCATTCCTATTCAGAATAAATAAAAAAATAAAAAATTTCTTATCTTAAAGGGATAGTTCACCCAAAAATGAAAATTCTGTCATCAGATTGATAGCCTTAATCCTCAGACACCCTCATGGCAAAGTTTTTCTTTGAAACAATGATGTTTGTGGACAGACATCGGCCACGCAACTGAGACCGGAGTTTAGGGGAGCATTTAAATATGAGATGCATACTGTCCTGACAACAGACTACATGTAAAACAACAACTTATGTGTCATTAAAATGTGTAATCAATGACTATATGCCTCATTCTATAAATAGAAAACAAATCAAATCAGTAAAAGCAGATGGTTTTTCAGCTGTATGTATGACAAACCCCTCCAATATATGTCCTAAATTAAGCCTTTTCCACACTAGCCAATTTTCTGGCAAACCTTAATTTACATAATCACCTAACTGTAGGTGAGAGACTAAACTCAGATTAGCCTCTGTCAGTGGGAGGTCTGTCAGACCTTGACTGACAGGACTCCCTATTGAATTAATGGCCATGATCAAACATGTTAGAAATATTCCATGTGTTGCTGGGCAGGGCACTTGTGTTCTTTTCAAGTGACCAGTAAGCTTCTTTTACCGAAGAAATTACAAGACATCAAGCTGATCTGATCGTTTTCATTAGCGTTCACACTCACTTTGCATATCACAAATGCTGATTATAATTCATAGTGATTCTGTCACCAAGCATTTTCCTGCGTTTTTCTTCCATACTAAAATGTTTAATAAAATCAGAAATCTGAGGCAGAACAGTCTGTTTTTATTGAACATTTGAACATTATTTTTGTTTTTTAATAATAATTTTCTTGGTAATGTTTTTGGTAAGCCTCAATGTCTCATTGAGCTATATTTGTAAAACTAGAGAGGTATAATCACTCTAAATATGTTTTTTTATTAAAATGTTAAAGATCACAATTGTTGCTTTTGATAAGTGGTCACATAATCAATTAAATCAGGTTGCTATGTTAATTCTTGGTATTTTCCAAAAGTGTAAACAATCACTTAGTTTGTCAGTACCATGGTTGACACTTAAGCAGCTAACAGCATGTGTTTTAAGAAAAGTAAATAAATAAATAATTAAAATCAGTTTGCCAAATAGCAAATATATTCAATTCTAAGGGTGCTTTATTAAGATCATATTAGTTTTTTTAAACGTTTGAAAACTTAAAAAAAAAATTCTCACAATCAAATCCCAAATGCACCTTTGGACAGCCCAATGAAACATACTACATTCCTTTTCTATTTAATTTTTTTTTAGAAAGAGTAAGTGAAAGTATTTGCTTAATTATTGGTGAAAATTGTCAACAGTATGAACTAGTAAAATTTTTGCTCAGTTCTTACTAAGACACAATAAAAAATTGCACACAAAAAGTAACATAGTTTTTGCAACGTGGACAGAAGTGATAAACCAAGAAAAATTGCATTTTTAATTGTAATTTTACATAATTTAATTTAATTGTAATTTAGTTTCTCTCCCACACATCATATTTTGAAAGGGAATAGTGACTGAAACTGTCAATCCCTATCATTCTGTCTAACATCTTTTGGGTTCCACAGAATACAGAAAGTTTCATGAGGTTGAAAGAAATGTAATCGCAGCGTAGTTCTAGAAGACTAGCAGTTGTACATCATCACACCATTAGCTGGGTAATTCCCAGCCAATCACATGTAAGCCATTGCTTTATAAGTCTGCTCACAATCTATCACATTGCTGTTTCAGTGTGCTAACGCAGCAAATAGACATGTTTCAACCTCTCCAGGCCACAGGAGAACCAGTGCACAGAACATCTCTGGAAGCCAGCCTTCCCTTTCCAATGACATCATCACTTCATCTCAACTTCTGCCCACATCAAACCCATAGGGAGTAAACAACCAGCAAACCCAGACCTTCAACCATATCTCATCCACTTAGGAGATCTCTCTCATTCGAGCCACCGCATCCTCAATCGGATTGCATGACCCGGTGTGGAAGGAGCGCGCTCCACACAAAGTCTGTCAAAATCATCGGTTCAGGCAGCAGCTGGTTTCCATCAGAATGTTATTATCATATCCATCAAATGCATTCAGATTTAGTTATGGGTCTAGGCATTCCGTTGCCATGTTGCCTGTTCATCATAAAGTTGCAATGCTGTCTGTTCATCATAAAGCATCCGCATCAATATCAAAAGCCAGTATTTAATGTCTACTGCGCATTCCCTCTCATAGTAATGGCAGGCAATCGCGCAATCTCATGAGGGCAACTCAGTCAAGGTTCATTCACATGTCATTCACCGTGCTGCATGCCCGAGCGCTCCCCATTGGGGAATTAAGATAATTATTCAGGCATATCATCATGTACATTCAGTGCTTATTGTACGGGGTCCCATTACTCCATTCAGTAAGATATCCCCGTTTTGCTGGTCGCCTTTGCCCAAATCACTTAGTGGGTGCTTTCCAATACAAGTTATCATCCCTATGCCCTACTCACTAGGAAAGACCGAGCCCATGATGTGGGCATTGCGAGGTAGTATGGCATCACAGTTTAACCCATTGATGTGCGCCCCTTTTTGAGCACAAACCATGAAAATGACATACCTGAAAATAAGTGGTTGTATTTACTGGACCCTTTGGAGTATAGACACAGTTGTAGTATATTTTGAAAGAAGACACTTTCTGCTTTATTTCCCAAGTTTCAGAATTAATATATGTTGTTATTTTTTAAAGTTAGAGAACTATGGAGTTTATTGTAATGGAAATATTTTGTGCTGAACATGTTTTTATAATCTAAAAAAAAAGAAAGAAAAACAATAATAAAAGTGCCAAGACAACCCAGAAATACAATGTTCTCGAAGCCACAAGTCTAAAGAAGTTATGTTTCAAATTTGAAGATTATCTAACAAAAAATTAGGCTCCTGTGAGCTTTTTTCTCTGTAAAATCGCTGGAAGTGTACAGAGTAAAATTAAGGCTCTGTCTCTCAATATCAACATAAACTCTGACTGCACTCCTTGGCTATATGAATTAAACTACTTTTTTTAAAAATAGACTTTGGAGATGGGCTCGTTTTGTTTATAAGACTCTAATATATAAGATAATATACAGTTTTACAACATGAATGTTGCTCAGATTGCATAGTTTGTTGAAGAACGATGACAAAGGGTAATTCTTTCAGAAGAGATCTCATGTAAACAATGGAGAATATATCAATATTTGTCAGATTTATAATTTTTATGGAGAAAAAGTGCTATTGGATGTTATAGAATGAACCCTTGTCATGGACAATTGACCCAAGTGTGGCAAACTGGATTCATCTGGCGATCTTGTTTTCATAATAAATGTATGAAATCCCGTTTTGATATTGCACGTTTTCATTTGTACTCCTGGCACAAATAACTAAATTGCTGTTTCTGGAGGATTGCTATCATGCAACAGAGATCGGATATCAATGTTGGACCCTTAGACCTTTGAAAAGATGTATAATTTGTTAACATTAATTACATATATAGATGGTAAATTATATATTAAATGTAAGCAGAGTGACGTCACTCCTGAGTGTGAACAAATACGTATCAACAGGTTAATATAGCCTTCACCAAAGCCTTGTGAAGGGGTCCTTGGTGAAATAACTTATTTATTTCAGTACAACATTTCGAGTGATGTTCCCCGAGAGCCTCCAAAGGCGCATTAATGCCGATCCATAAAACGCAGCATTTTCTTATTCTATATGTACTTCCACGTTCTCATCGCAAGCACCGACTGTTGTGGCGTGCCTCTGACACCTAGCGGTAGGCTCCGCACAGCATCCCCTTATTCATCAGATTATTTAAATGCCAGCGTAAGGCATATCACATAATGATCAGGTCATACAGCACGTAATTCTAATCTCTTGGCATATTTACATTTTATTATCATTCAGTCATCATTAAAGTGCAGAAATTCATATGGCATCTCTTCATAAATCATTCACTTATCGTTGTTCAGACCACGTTTCAATCTATGGGGATCTACATGCACTTGGGGCTTTATCCATGTTCCAAATTTCAAAGCTCGGAGTCTAACAGTCATATGTACGCCCAACTACATTACTTTTAAGTATCAAAGCATTTCGATATGAGCCGTTCCCTTATAATGCGCATGGTCAGTATTTTTTCAGCTCAAAATACCCCACATACATTTACATTAAACATTTATTATACCATGTTATAAATGCCTCTTTTTGGGTGGAATCAAAAACATGCTGATTTTGCATGTGTCTCTTTAAATGCAAATGAGCTGCCGCTCCCTGCCCTCTTTCCGGAAGAGGGCCATGCCTTTTCAGCTCCTGCTTCAGACACTACAGCAACTACAAATCAGAACCAATAAGATTGACAGCGTAAATACCAGAGTTCAGCCATATATGTATATCCGGTCTCCGTGAATTCAATCAGAGACAATGGTAACTTTAGCGCATTAGCTGTGGAATCAGCTATCAAGCACATTCGGAAAGGAGATTTGCAAATATTCACAAAATATAAGTGCGATACTTGCATCTTCAGGATGTAAAGCTGGTACACGAACAGTTGGTAATGATCCATGCTTGAGAATCAAATTTTTGAAGATCCTGATTTATATTGATAAACATTCACAAAGCAGTCCGGTGTAAAATTATTTGCACAAACATACACACATTTTTTAAACTTGTCCACTGTGTCTTCAGTGACCCTGATGCCGGGAGTACGTGAAGACACTTATGTTCACATTTACAGCCAATAACAAAACTCTTATGAAGCTGCAACATCATTCTTCTCACAGTATTTGCTCCAGCTAGAGGAAGAAGAGAAAAAAAAAGAAAACAAACAACAGGCCATGTCTCTTGAATTTCTAGGCATCACGCTCCATTCTCTAAACACGCAAGCTTCCCTGCCTAAAGAAACACGACAGGATCAGGTCTATTTGCATGTCATTCTCTGGTCAGTTTGGGTCTCATAACGCAATCCCCAGTCCCTATCAGGCCACCTAAATTTTGCCATGCTTATCATTCCTCAAGGCCACTCCTTCGTTTCCCGCCTCCTCACACTAGCTCATTCCGTAGACAACCTGTCCACCTATCAATCGATCATTCCGTGTCCCTATTCATGGACACGGCTCCCTAGAATTCAGGGGTTACTTTCTAGGATCATGATTCACAGGGAAATGGCCAGAATTATACTTTTTTCAAAATAGCATCCTATGCTCCATACACTCTCTTTGAAATTAATCCCATTGTTTAGATAATTTAATAAATTTTTCTTGATCTGCAATCCCCGTCTCGATGTGGCACATCTGAGGGAAGAAAGAAATTACACAGAGACCCAAACTATCAAATCCTTCCACGTTTATTTGTACAGCACTTCATTATATGGTCAAGCAAAACAACATTCCACTATACCCTCCAATTAAATAATTATTTACCCTATATGGGGTAACCTATATGTTTGAGTACATAAATGGGAAATACATTCCCAGAACAGCTGCAGCTGCATTTTGTGATGACACAGCAAGCTACATCAACAAGAGAAGTTTAAAAGAGGCCTTTATTATTCCACACCCAACGCATCGTAGCAGACATCACTATAATCAATAAAGGCTGGTCCACCTTGAACCATCATGTCCCTTATGAGACGTCTGACATGGCAGAGCATTTCCTGCAACTTCATTATCCCAGACACATTCCTAGGTTTTTCAATGTAATCTCGACTCCCTCCCTCATTTTGCAGGAGTTCCACAGACCAGCTTCTACTGGCACCCTTCGAGGTATACTGGAATCCACAATGAAGATTCTTGGCCGCTGGTCTCCCCAATCGTACCTGAAATAGTCAACCTAACCCAAATCATCAAACAAGCTCAACTCTTCATCAGCCATAAGTTCTCATGCATATCTGGTGGTGGTTGGTGGCTCTCTCCCAGCACATCTGATTCAATTCAAGCACGCCCACTGTTCGCAAGGATAGCGCATAACTATATCTACCCCCCTTGTCAGGGCTTCCATAATCTCAAGCATGGTTACTTTGCATAGGTATTGCGCAATCCAGCCACCCTCGCTGGAAAGCTTGCACTATAATGGGATATCTTTGAACAAGGTATTGCACGAAAACATCGCCATTATCCTTGGCAAAGATGACCATTAAACAACGGCCGCCCTCACTCTAGGGCTTGAGCCTCATGGAATATCTTTCTATGAATGGTATTGCACGCAACGTCGCCAATATCGCATGGCTCTACGCACGTTGATCACCTTTCAGCAAAGATGCCTTGAACAACTTTTCCCTTGTTGGAGGGTTTTCATATCAAATGTTATTTTCTTTCAACGAAGAGATTGTACGCAACGTCGCCATAATCGTATGGCTTTACGCATGTTGTTCACCTTTCGGCAAAGATACCTCATACATCTTTTCCCTCGTCGGAGGGTTTTCATAATCAAATGTTGTTTATCTTTCATCAAAGACACTGCACAGCAACGCCAGCCTAACGTAGGACTGCAAACCAAGTTGTACATCTTTGGCAAAGATTCTATACAACTAGGTGCCCTCGACACACAAGGGCAAAATCAAACTCAAGGAAAAGGGAAAAAAAAACAAAAACACTGCTTTCCATATGGCACAGCTTTTTCTATTGCAAAGATTGAACACAAGACCTTGCTCATACCCGATCGGACCATCTCTATTGGGGGTAGTATTCTACATTCTCTCTCTTTTGGGGGTAGACTACTCACCCTTGCCTCCTATCTCCGGCAGGATATGACGGTACCGAGTACTACAACTTCGGACCACCAGACGGGGCCTACGCCAAAGAGAGACATTACTTTTCTGTTTTTATATTCATCAAATAAATGTCATCTTCAATTTCACACAAGTCTGCGAGTCTTCCTGATAGAACATGAGGGTGGGGGAATGATGATATTGATGAAAGACTGAACTTTATTGTGTTAAGTATGCTTCACAAATTTGGAAGAATCTGTAAGTTAGAAGAGAAGTTTGGAAATCTTTTTCTAGTAATTATTATGATGAAAAATGTCACACATTCACAAAGTTATATATAATGTTTAATTATACACTGGAGCAAGATCATGATTTATTCATGTCTACTGTCATTATTTCACAGCTATTTACGTCCTGCATGAATTTAGTTCAGTGGCGGTCCAGCATTGTCAGTGTCTAAATAATTTAGATAGTTATTTCTGTACACTAAGGGTAAATTACACTGTATCTCTGTGTTTGAAAGCTTGTTGTCCATAAGAAAAAGCAAACCTTACTCACAATCGTGATCGGCAAGGCAAAACATCTGCACTTAACGTGGATGTTTACAAGGATTTCAGCAGTACGCACTGATGTGTTGCACTGCTTATATAAAATGTTAACTTAGAAACTGAGGTCATATGAGCCCACAGTTACAGATTCACGCTGAAAATAACTGAGTATCACCAAGACACAAGGCATTGAATGGAGTGAAGAAATGACTTGTGCACTTGCTGCTGTAGTGTTGAACGCGACTCGAGGGAAGTTACGCTGTGGTAAGAGTCCCATTCAAAAATCTTAATAAATTACACATTTATTAACACTTATTACATTAAAATCAGTAAGGTAATGACAGGAACGCTATCCAGTGTAACAAAGTAAAAGTAATTTTTTTCATCAGAAATTTACTTGAGTAAGAGTGAAAAGTACCCACCATAAAACATACTCATAAAAGTAACTTTCCCCCAAAAAGTTACTCAAGGAAATGTAACGGAGTAAATGTAGTGTGTAACAGCCCACCTCTGCCAGTGCCCTAGGATCGGCCACATAAGCGGGATCTCCCATTGGATATTTTTGCTTTGGCTCCAGTGTGTTTACCTTCCACTGTGCCATAATCTTTGTGTCAGCAGTGCGGGAGACATGGGCTCACATGCTGCGTTGAAATCAGGAAGTAGTCACATTCGCATAATCAGTAAAAAGCGTGATTCAAAGGTTGTGTTTTTCCCCCTAACATTACATTTTGACTCCACTGATGGTTAGGCTTAGGTTTAGGTAGTTCAGTTTATAAAATATGAATTCCTCTTCACTGTATTATATTCTGTACAGCTAAAAACAACTTGCTTCACAACTTGGTTTTGGCAGCACTCTTTGGACATTTCAACCAGAAAAAGGATCTCACACATGCACATACACCCAACAACACTTACCGCTTTGGCCACTGGGGGCAGTGATCAGAATTTTGGTTAGCTAAATAAAAATCAACCTGTTCTGTTTTCATATTTAGGATGTACTGTATCAGTACAAAAGAGCAATGTCAAAGAGGGGCCAATCATTTCATTGACTAATTGCCTTTTATTTTCTAATTTTCTTTGTCTGACGATTATTCTGTGAGGGAATCGACTGTAGTCTGACACAATTGTAAGGTACATTAAAATTTTGCTTAAGAAAGGTTATTTTCTTAGAAATAACACACCACTGTGGAAGATTAAACTTAGTAAAGAGAATTACTTACAAATTACTTACATTTTCAGGCTTTTATTAACATTGGAGCAAGTGTTGAGGAAATAAAATAAAATATAAAGTATATTATATATTGACTGTGTTGCAGAGATGAAAAGATCTATGTGAGAAATAACATATCAAGACAAGAAAACATATAATAATTTAATCTCCATACCAGTGTACGGTATTCGGACAATAATTCAGACCCAAGCCAGACAAAAACAACACAAACAATTATTTGAAAGAAAGCAACTGAAATGAGATAAGTAAGAAGCAGTATCGCTCATCAGTGTTTATACAGTATATCCTCAGGCACAGGTCTCATCATGCAGAAGTCTTTAGCCAGCACCCTGTTTCTCATTTTCATCTCATCAAAGTCACAGTAAATACTGATTGAATGTTTTCTAATGGTGGACTACATCCTAAGGCATTTTTTGCAAGTTTGCTTTTACTTACTATGAATATTAGAAAAAGTTAAAAGCCCAAATTCTCAGGTTGAATTTTATACATTTACATATTGTTATTTATTTATTACAATGTATACTTGAATAAGTTTTTATCCATATATAATGGTATACTGAACGATTTACTGCAATAAATCCAATAACAAATATACATAAATTAATTTTTAAAATTATGAAAATATATTTTGTGCATATAAGAGTAATAAAGCCACTGTGCATATCAACAAATATGTCATATTGGCAGTTTATTAAACAACAACACTATTTATTATTATAATAATACTATATAAAAATTTTAAACAAGGTAATTTCCTAACACTATTATTGTGATTTATTATTATTATTAAAATACATTCATCAATACCAGTTTAAATATGAAATCCGAAATAGGCTCTATTTGCTTTCTTAAATCTTTCTGGCCTTATTTTTAAGATGAAATATGTAACTTTTTCTGTTAAAATACTTTCTCCTATCCCAGCTTAATATGAAGAGACAAATATAAGTAAGCCATTTATATGTTTTTCTGTGCCGTGACAGGCTGTCAGGTGGGCCGTGGAAATTATATTATATTAATATAAAAAATAAATAAATTAAATTAAATGTACTTAAGCATTGCTACAATAATATATGCAGATTTGTTGTTTTATCATCACCCAATATGCGCATTAGCTATCTGTGACCTCTTTGCATTACTACGTGACTTGGGGTTTTACCCAAAAATCGAATTTCACACATTATGTGTGGCCACGCTACTAAGACGTACAGAAAACATGCACAAATTTTTAAAAAGAAAAACTACCGACCCTGAACCGAAACCTGGACCCTCTAGCAGTGGGGATATAAGAAAGAAAGCAAAAACGGTGAGCTTGAGACAATACAGTGACATTTATCTGTCATATGGGGTCACATTCACCGGGGATCCCTTGGCAGCACTCCCCTTATGCTTAGTCTGTGGAGATAAAATTTCTAACCATGAAATGGTTCCTAGCAAGCTTAAACGACATCTACAAACAAAACACCCATCACTCATTGAAAAAGACATCAACCATTTTGTGCGTTTGAGAGATCAAATGGAGATACAGGCTACTTTGATGAGAAAGAGTACCACGGTGTCTGAAAAAGTGCTCAAAGCTAGCTACCTGGTTGCTGAGGTAGTGGCAAAGTCGAAAAAGCACATTAAGCACATTAAAACCCAGATGCCCCCCTCACTAGACCCACTGCAGTTTGCGTATCGTCCTAACCGTTCAACAGACGACGCCATCGCCACCACCCTCCATCTGGCCCTCCCCCACCTAGATAAAAAGAATCTAAGCATCTAAAAACTCTTATAAATTCTCATTTTATTTCCCTTCAACCTCATGCGAAGCCTTTGACTGGGTGTGAGACCCATTTAGCTCATCTGCAATGGATAACGTAAATGGACTGTCATTGCAGCAACAAGAGCAACTCACTGAAATGTGACAGCACTTTGGTTTGAAAATTACATTTAGTGACCTACCTTTAGACAGTTTCTGGTTGACTGCGGCCAAAGAGTATCCAATCAATGCAGACAGTGCAATCTCATTGTTGCTATCATTTTCCACGAATGATGTGAGCTCAGCTTTTCTAGTCTGACTTACATAAAGAACAAAAACAGAGAAAGACTCAGAGCAGTTGACCAAGGCCTCCATGTGACATTGTCATCAATTCCAGCCAGGATATCATCTTTGTGTTCATCCAAACAAGCTCAAGTTTCAAATTAAATGCGAGTACTACTATTAATATAATCTGCCATTTTAACATGCCATTTGAAGCATTGCAATGCATGTTTGTCCAAATACATTATATTTTAGTGCTTAATGAGATAGTGGTGTGCCGTGGGATTTTTTTACTCATCAAAACCGTGCTGTGGCAGATAAAAGGTTGGAAAATATTTTTTTAAGCAACAGGTCTATTCAAACAGACAAACTCGACCAGTGGTAGAAGGGGCAGGACTATCTTTGTGTTTGACCAATGGTAGAAGCTGTTTTGAAAACGTTTATTTTTGCAATTCCTTTTGGTGGCGCTAGTGGCACAGAAATTAAATAGTTCAGCTGGAGTAATAGTAACAATAATAAAAATAAGTAATAAAAGTAATAATAATGAATATATATATATATATATATTTATATTTTATAATAATTTTTTTGTAGCCTTTCATAATATCATTCATAAAAAAGCTGTAAGCCTTAAACAAAACCAACCAGCTCTGAGTTGAAAAACAGCATTACAAACTTTACATTGCATTATTAAAAAAAAAAAAAAAAAAAAATGGAGAACAAAGACAGTCATCTGGGATGGATTAACAACCTCGGCGCTCATGGTAGGTCTGTATTAAAAGGTTTATGATTTAGTTTTTTTCTTAATTCGCCTATGAAAAATATGAATTTATGTGAAATAGGACTTTAACTACAAACAGGCAGTGCCGCTGATATTGGTAAATCCCACTGAGGGTGAAAAAATTGTCCAGCCTAGTTGGGCTGCTCGAACTGATTGCAACTCTGTTTGGGACTGCTATAAGTGCATAAATTATAGACATCACTTCTAGCAGTGTTGCAATATATATATATATATTGCAACAAGTTTAAGGTTGGGAAAGGAGGAGGAGGGAACAGAACTGGCTGAACCATCAAAATAATGTTTAATGAAATCAATAAGACACAAAACATAAATGCACTCACTGTAGCTGCGTGTGTCTCTCTCTCTCTCTCTCTTGAACTGCCACATTCCGCTGCACTCTCCTCGGCTGATTAGCTCAATTGAGGGCCCTGCATGCATAGTGACAGCCCGGCCCTGCCCTCCTCCTCATCACATATACTAATATATATATATATATATTAGTATCTCAAATATATGGTATCCTCAGCGGCAGTCATTCCGCTCGGATTGATGCATCCGAGACCGTTACAGCACTAATTTCAGACTTGAGTCTCGAGGTACGCATGGCGGCGTGACACACATCACGTGGCAATCACGCTGGCCAGCTGCCTCCTCTTCAGCCCTTGGAAAGACCTTACATTACTGCGGGTTGGAGTCCCACTACAGCAAGTGTCAATGTGTGTCATGGTTACGAATGATGGCTCCAAGACAGGTTGGGGCGCCGTGTGCAACGTGCATGCAGTCGCCAGTTCCTGGACAGGACCATGCCTGTGTTGACACATAAACTTCCTCGAGTTGCTGGCAGTACAGCTCAACTGTGGAGGCTATTGCCGTTGATCCAGGGCAAGCATGTGTTGATCCAGACGGACAACATGGTGACAGTAGCGTATATAAACCATCGTTCCAACGTGCTTCAAGGCCACCACCATTGTCCCCATGCCAAAGAAGTCTTCAGTGTCCTGCCTCAATGACTACCGTCCTATCACACTCACACCCATGAAGTGCTTCGAGAGGCTCGTCATGAGGCACATTAAGACCCAGCTGCCCCCCTCACTAGACCCACTGCAGTTCACGTATCTTCCTAACCATTAAACAGACGATGCCATCGCCACCACCCTCCATCTGGCCCTCCCCCACCTAGATAAAAAGGACTCATACGTTCGAATGCGGTTCATAGGCTTCAGCTCAGCATTCAACACAATCATTCCTCAGCACCTGATTGGAAAGCTGAACCTGCTGGGCCTGGACACCTCCCTCTGCAACTGGATCCTGGACTTCCTGACTGGGAGACCTCAGTCAGTCCAGATTGGGAACAGCATCTCCACCACCACCACACTGAGCACTGGGGCCCCCATCAATCCACTGCTGTTCACTCTGCTGACTCACTCTGCAGCAATGCACAACTCGAACCACATCACCAAGTTCGACGATGACACGACCATGGTGGGTCTCATCAGCAAGAACGACGAGTCAGCATACAGAGAGGAGGTGCAGCAGCTAACGGACTGGTGTAGAGCCAACAACCTGTCTCTGAATGTGGACAAAACAAAAGAGATGGTTGTTGGCTTCAGGAGAGCACAAGGTGAATGCTGTCCGCTGAACATCTATGGCTCCTCTTTGGAGATCGTCAAGAGCACCAAATTCCTTGGTGTTCACCTTGCGGAGAACCTCACCTGGTCCCTCAACACCAGCTCTATTACCAAGAAAGTCCAGCAGCGTCTCTACCTGAGAAAAGCACATCTCCCACCCCCTATCCTCACTACATTCTATAGAGGGACTATTGAGAGCATCCTGAGCAGCTGCATCACTGCCTGGTTTGGGACTTGCACTGTTTTGGACCACAAAGCCCTGCAGAGGATAGTGAGAACAGCTACGATCATAGGGGTCTCTCTTCCTTCCATCAAGGACATTTACACAAAATGCTGTATCCAAAAAGCAACCAGCATTGTGGATGACCCCACACACCCCTCACACAAACTCTTCACCCTCCTGCCATCTGGCAAGAGGTACCGAAGCATTCGGGCCCTCACGGCCAGACTGTGTAACATCTTCTTTCGCCAAGCCATCAGACTCCTCAATACTAAGGGACTGGACTGACACACACACACACACACACACACACACACACACACAGCTGTACACCATCCAACTTTTGCACATGTCCAGAGTTGCACTTTAATTCATTGTCACTTTATACCTGGCTGCTACCTCAATATCTCTTACTGTGCCTATTGTCCTGTTCCTTTTAGTAATTTATTGTACTGTTCCATACTTTTTGCACACGTTTGCTCGTGCACTTTATGTTGAAATGTTATTTAGTCTGTGTAGATGCATGTGATTCTGTGTTTGTCCTATGTTGATTTATTTAGCACCATGGTCCTGGAGGAACGTTGTCTCGTTTTGCTGTGTATTGTACTAACTGTATATGGTTGAACGTCGCAACTCTCGTCGCATGTCGCAACTCGCCCAACATCATCTTCTCTGGAGTCAGCGGCGACTCAGGTCAAATCCCCACAACCTCAACGTCACAACAGATGCATTATCATGGCAGGTGGCACTCAGGGGAGAGTGGAGGCTCCACCCCCAGGTGGTCCAGCTGATTTGGAGTCGGTTCAGCAAACCACAGGTAGACCTGTTTGCTTCCCAAGAATCCTCCCACTGCCTGCACTGGTATGCCCTGACGGGAGCTCCCCTCGGAACAGACATGCTGGCACACAGCTGGCCCTGGGGGCTGCGCAAATACACTTTCCCCCAGTGAGCCTATTTGTACAGACATTGTGCAAGGTCAGGGAGGTCGAGGAACAAGTCACCCTCGTGGCGCCGTATTGGCCCACCCAGATTTGGTTCTCGGACCTCACGCTCCTCGCAACAGCAATTCCCTGGCAAATTCCCCTGAGGAAGGATCTTTTTTCTCAGGGAATACTGTCTCCAAACAGAGGCTTGCCCACTGGGACATGAACGCCATCGTGCTGGCTTACCAGGCCCAGGCCATGCCCGCCCCTTCGGGTAATACGAGCACACTCTACAAGGTGACTGGCATCCTCGTGAGCACTGGCCAATGGACTGGGCAACACCCAATACCTTCGTAAGATTTTACAATCTCCGGGTTGAGCCGGTTTCATCCTGTGTTCTTTCAGGTATGAATAGTTAAGTTTCGTAATGTGGGGCAGCTGGTCAGGTGTATCGCTTGCGTATAGCACCTTTCCCCTCCAGGAGGTGAAGCCATGTGCTCTTCTCTCTCATGCGAGTTCACAAACCGTGAACCCTGGATGTCCTTCCTCCCTAGCCCTCTGGCTCGCAAATTCAGCAGATTAATTCATAGTCAGACCCAGTACATGTGCTAATGTGCCCTGTACAGGGGTAAGTGCTCCACAGATGTCGGTTACCATGGTAACCTTCTATGATGTATCTTCCATGCACGGTCTCCCTTCAGTAGACCCGTGTCTCCCTTGGGCAAAGCCCTCTCTACCCCAGTCGCTGTGTTTATAGAGCTCCTCCCCTTCGAAGGGCAGGACCTATCACCGCACCCCTTCCATGTTTGGCCCTGAGCCCATGTGAGGTTTTTGCCACATGTTAACACCCCCTTTGGGACAGGGTGTGGTCTCTGTGGGGTCTTCCCCCTGAAAGAGTGAACACCTTCCCCGATGCATTTAATGAGCATTAAAAGGCCCGAGCCAAATCTTATACTCTGTGGAGAGAAAAAACTTAGATACGCCTCTTCCCAGGGACGTGGGGAACTACACTACTTTTTTTGGGGCATTAGGGGAGGCTACATGCAGCCCGAGTGCATCTGTTCTTTTGCTCGCAGTAGCCTGTGTACACCTGCATTGGCAGTTCACGTAACACAGTTCAGCTGTTGTGTCGTTTCGTATAGGGACCCCTTGTGTCACTACATTGTCACAATGTCGAGTCTCGGTTACTGTCATAACATCTGTTCCCTGATGGAGGGAATGAGGCGTTGTGTCCCTCTTGCCACAATGCTGTACTACGCGCTGAAATGTCCGGGACCTTCTCTCGGCTCCTCTGCACAAAACCTGAATCAATCCTGCATTCCATGTCCGGGGGAGTGGAATGCAATATGAAGTTAGAAAATTAGAAGTGTTCATAACTAATGAAATATGATTATTTTCTGTACACAACTGTCAAACATACGTTCAAAATGTTATTTATCCAAATGTTCTTGAGTAGAATACAACAAATATTGTGTCACTAACATTCCGAATACATATAGAGTAAAATCCTGGGGGAAAACGCAAGAGTTTATAAGTTGTAAACAGATATGTAATTTTGTCTCGTTTTTGCTTGTAACTTTATTAAAACAGAATATGAAAATAGAACATGCTCTCATTAGTGGCCAACTACAATGTGATACGATCACTGATCAGTTGACACGATACATAAATAGATCTTAAGATAATAAGACCTCAGGCATCTTTTTTATCATCCTGAGGGCAGTTTCTTTTTACAAAGTGGACCAATCGCAGCTGTTGTGGTCTGTGTTGAAGTAACACTTTGTTACATTTTTGGAGAGGTGAACATCAGGCTACGGCGTAGGCTATGCCATTGGTGTGGCGCAGAAGCATAAATCGGCCTTTACCATCTGACAAATGGTACAGAAGCATTCCATCAAGATCAAACAGACTTCAGATTCAGTTTCTACCTGCAGGTGATAAGACAGCCATACTGCAGTCACCTTTCACAACCACCATTCTCAAAGAATGAAATCAGGATTTTTTGCATAAATTGCATTGTATTGCACACTGCCTACCACACTGAGTTTCTGCTTACTGAAAATGGGAAAATGTCCATTCATCTAATGTTGCTGTTTTTTGCTGTAACTAATTACACTGTCAAAAAACAAAAAAATAAAATACAATTCTTCTCTAACATACAGATATCAAGTCTATTTGCTTTTTACAAAATGTATTAATGTTAATGCTGCATTTGAGGTAAGAAAAGTAAACTTGTTATCCCTTTGAATTAAGTTAATTGTTTATTACCACCTTAGCAAATAGTTTACCCATTAAAACCCAACAATAAATAAATAAATAAAAATGTCCCGGGCTCTGCAAATTTAGGCAAAGGCCCTGATTTGTGTTGCAAACTAATGAGAGATGACACATTCAGCATTTGCTATTTCCTCATAATTAGTGGTGGTTGAAGGTAGGCTGTTATATCTTTTTTACAAGCAATCACATAGCAGCTCTCTGGTTAGGACGAGTGAACAATGACTAATCTACCACCAACCTCTGAGGTCACGAAGAACTCTTCACCTGTTCAACAATACACATTGATTACATTTGAGAACCACTATGTGCTCAAAAAGTATAACAGTATGATGCCTTTATAAATCAGCATTTCAGTATTTTAAACAGTCTTCAGTCTTCTGCTGAGGCAAAGAAAAGGCAAAGACTTCTGAAAGAATAAGTGAATTAAACTGTGCTACCCGTGTAGACAGTTTTTGTCAGGTAACCTAAAATACTAACCTTTTGTCTAAATTTTTTTTATCACAGTACTTAATTAACTTGAAAATATTGGGTTACACCAACTAAAGGCATGCAATTGGACATGAAGTGACTATGGAGCCCTTTAAAATGACAGGGAGATAGTTTTTGCAAAATAGTTTGCATTCCCTCACAATACCTTTATTCATCCCTTAATTAACCATGGTTTTACTACAATGACCATAGCTGAACTATGGTCCTTATTTGTTGTAAAAAAACAGAGAAATCACAAATTTTAACATGTTTTACTACAGTCACTATAGTTTAACTATGGTACTCATAGTAAATCCATAACCACAACATTTAACATGGTTTTACTACAGTAACCATATTTTAACCATGAAATTTGTGGTAAAACAATAATAATGGTTAATAATAATTTAATAATTTATATTATTATTATTTTTATTATAACAAAACAATAATAATTATAATATTATATGAATTATATAATATTTTTCGAAGTTCAAGATGGCGCCAAGTATGGCTGCTGCGTTGCGAGCTCCGACCTAATATTGCAGTTTTTTGTTTGATTTGTCTACAATTCTAATGTTTTTTGCCTATGATGTTGTCTGCATTATTGTATATGATAGACAAACACTTTTGGACATTGGTTCTGCAATAGAACACCAAAAACCAGACTTTAAATACCTCAATGCCAACACGCTGTTTACAAACACACCAGCAGAGCCCTTTGTCTGGGCAGAAACGGGGAAGGAGACCCGGTGTTCTCATACAACTAAGACGTTGCACAAATCGACCCCCGCTACCCAGTATTCTACTGGCAAATGTTCAGTCTCTGGACAACAAGCTCTGCAAGCTCAGAGCATAGATTTCCAAAAGAGACGAGGGACCGCTGCATTATCTGCCTTACAGAAACTTGGATGTCTGCGGTGATTCCAGACTTAGCCATCAAACCTGTGGGGTTCTCTATGCAACAAGCGGACAGAGCGAAAGACCTCTCAGGTAAAAGCAGAGGTGGTTGTGTATGTTTTATGATCAACAAAACCTGTTGTGATCAGATGAACCTACACAACGTATTTCTGCTCTCCCGATCTGGAATTTGTCATGCTTCTGTTTCAATCATTCTGGCTAGCAAGGTAATTCACAGTGGTCATTATCACAGCTGTGTAAATCCTCCCACAAGCCAACACAGACCGGGCACACAAGGAATTGTATGGGAATATAAGTGAGCAGGAAACTGCGCACCCTGAGGCTACGTTCATTGTGACTGGGGACTTTAACTAAGCCAACCTCAAGTCAATAGTACCATAATACTACCAACACTACCTCCCCTGCCTGCCATTTGGCAAATTGGACCGCTCTTCCATTCTGTTTTTTCCTGCTTACAGGCAGAAACTGAAGAAGGAAGCACCCACCCTCAGAACGATCCAGTGCTGGTCGGACCAATAAGATTCTATGCAACAAGACTGTTTTGATCACGTGGACTGGAAGATGTTCCGGTCTGCCACTGATGATGATGATGTCGAGGTCTATGCTGATAGCGTAATATGTTTCATCAGGAAGTGCATAGATGACGTAGAACCGACCAAAACTATACGGATCTCTGCGAACCAAATACAGTGGATTAATAGCGATGTTCGTGCATCACTTAATGTGCAGAACTCTGCTTTTAATTCCGGGAATGCGGAGGAGCATAAACAAGCCAGTTATACCCTCCGCAAAACTATCAGAGCAGCCAGACACCAGTACAGGGACAAGATTGAAGGACAGTTCAACACCACAGATCTAGAAGCATGTGTCATGGAGTTAATATCATCACAGACTTCAAAGGGAATAAAAACTCAGCCATGAACACCACTGCCTCTCTCCCAGTGTTCCAGGCAACTCAGCGGCTCGGCTCAGCGACGTGGCCGGGAAGACACGACGTCTCGTTCCCTCCATCAGGGAACGGAGGTTACATACGTAACTGAGATGTTCCCCGTCTGTCGCTCACTTCGACGTCATGTCGAAAAAGCGACACTAGGGGTCCACTTCAAAACTCGCCATGCGCTGAGCCGTGTACGTGTACTGCTGACACAGAAGCGGGCAGGTATTTCTACGTGCACAAGCGACCAACTGTGCTCAGGCTGCACGTACTCTTCCCCAATGCCCCGAAAAAGCGTCAGAATCCTTTTGGTTACCCTAGGGGGGAACAAGGTGACGCTCCCAACTAGGGAATGGGCCAAGCCTGGCTGGGCCTCTTTTCTCTCTATGTTTTCTCGGCATAGAGCAAGAGCAGCCGGGGCCTTTACCGCATCGAGGGAAGGGGGTCTTATCCCGAATTCCTATTCTTTTTAGGGGGAAAAGACCCTGCGGAGGCCACACCCACCCAAAAGGGGAGGTAGAGGTGGCAAAATACATCACATGGCCTCTTGGGTCACATGTGGGAAGAATGGCGCGGTGGTAGATCCCGCCTCGAGGAGGGGGGAGTTGCTACAACACGGCGACCGGAGGGCAGCCAAAGACTGCCTAAGGGAGACGCGGGTCAGCTCGTAAGGTGACCGTACCGCGGAAGTACACACAGGAGGAGTCCCGTAGGAGGCCTGATCTGTGGAGCACCTATTCCAGTAGGGGTAGCCTGGGGTACCCGTAGTGGACTGGACCAGCAAGTCCCTCCGCTGAACTGCTGCGGGCCCGAAGGGCTAGGGAGGAATCAACCAGGGACCTAGGTTCTCTGGGAAAGAAGGCGCACTGTTTTACCTCGATCGAGGGAAACGGCGCTGGAAACAAGCGATTCACCCGGTCAGATCGTCGACGTGTACCGAGTTCTACGGGCTCGGACCTGAGAGAACACGGGACGAGACTGACTCAACCCTGAGATCGTAAGGGTGTTAGGTGCTGCCCAGCCCGCAGCTCTGCAAATGTCAGCTAGGGAGGTGCCCCCTAGCCAGTGCCCATGAGGATGCCACGCTCCTAGTAGAGTGGGCTCGAACCCGCAAAAAAAGGGGGGGGGCACGGCCTGGGTGTGATAGGCCAACTGAATGGCATCCACCACCCAGTGAGACACCTCTGTTTGGAGACAGCGTTCCCTTTCTGCTGTCCTCCAAAGCAGACAAAGAGCTGCTCAGAGCGCCTGAAGCTCTGTGTGCGTTCCAGGTAGGCACGCAAGGCACGTACCAGACACGACAGTGAGAGGGCTGGGTCTGCCTCCTCTCGGGGCAGCGCTTGTTGGTTCACTACCTGATCTCCAGAGGGCGTGGTAGGAACCATGGGCACATAGCCCAGTCGAGGTCTTAGGATCACATGAGTATCTGCCGGACCGAGCTCCAGGCAAGTGTCACTGGTAGGGAACGCTTGCAGGTCCCTGACCCTCTTGATGGAAGCGAGTGCGATCAGCAGGGCCGTCTTTTTAGGAGAGGGCCCTGAGCCAACTGATTCTAGCGACTCGGGGGGGGGGGGGGGGGGGGGATCTCTGAAGACCGGCGAGGACCACCGAGAGATCCCACGAGGGGAACAGGTTTGGCCGGGAGGGGTTTAACCTCCGGGCACCTCTTGGGAACCTGACGATTAAGTCGTGCTTACCCAGAGACTTGCTGTCTACTGGGTCGTGGTGAGCTGCGATAGTGGCAACATACACCTTCAAGGTGGATGGGGACAGCCTCCCCTCCAACCTCTCCTGTAGGAACAGGAGCACAGACCTATCTGCGCACCTCTGGGTCTTCTGCCCAGGAAGAACACAAATTCACGAACAGATGCCATTTCAGGGCGTAGAGTTGCCTGGTAGAAGGGGCTCTGGCTTGGTTGAACGTGGCTACGACCGTGGTGGTAGACCAGCTAGATCTTCCGCATCCCGTTCTGGGGCCAGACGTGGAGGTTTCCAAAGGTCTGGGTGCGGATGCCAGAGCGTGCACCGTCCCTGAGAAAGAAGGTCCTTCCTCAGGGGAATTCGCCAGGGAGGGGCTGTCGCGAGGAGTAAAAGGTCCAAGAACCAGGCCCGGGTGGGCCAGTAAGGAGCCACAAGAGTGACTTGCTCCTCGTCCTCCCTGACCTTGCACAGCGCCTGTGCAAGAAGGCTCACTGGGGGAAATGCGTACTTGCTCAGCCCCACCGGCCAGCTGTGTGCCAGTGCATCTGCTCCGAGGGGAGCCTCTGAGCGGGCATACCAGAGTGGGCAGTGGGAGGTCTCTCGGGAGGCAGAGGGGTCTACCTGGGCCTTGCTGAACCGTTCCCAAATCAGCTGAACCGAGTGGGGGTGAAGCCTCCACTCTCCGCCAGGCAAGCGTTGTCATGACAGCGCGTCCGCTATCACATTGAGGTTGCCAGGGATGTGAGTGGCACGCAGCGACTTGAGTCGGTGCTGGCTCCAAAGGAGGAGACGACGGGCGAGTTGTGACATGTGACGGGAGCGTACGCCGCCTTGGCGATTTATGTACGCGACCGCAGTGGTGCTGTCCGACCTGACTAGGATATGTTCGTCCCGAATTAATGGGAGAAACTTCCGCAGGGCCAAAAGGACGGTCAACAACTCGAGGCAGTTGATGTGCCAACGCAGCTGGGCCCCTTTCCAACGGCCTGAGGCTGCGTGCCCGTTGCAAACGGCGCTCCAACCGAATCTGGAGGCGTCGGCCGTGACCAGGACGCGTCTGGACACCTGCTGTAGGGGCATTCCAGCCCGTAAGAAACAGAGGTCTGTCCAGGGGTTGAATGTCTGATGGCAGGTGGGGGTGATTGTTACCCGGTGCGTGCCGTGGCGCCATGCTCGTCTCGGGACTCGGGTCTGGAGCCAGTGTTGGAGCGGTCTCATATGCATCAACCCCAGCGGCGCGACCGCCGCGGAGGACGCCATATGCCCCAGGAGCCTCTGGAAAAGTTTTAAGGGGAACACTGTGCCTGGCCTTAAGGCGGCGAGGCAGTTCAACACTGACTGGGCACGCTCGTTGGTGAGACGTGCCGACATTGAGACCGAGTCTAACTCCATCCCGAGAAAAGAGATTCTCTGAACTGGAGTGAGCTTGCTCTTTTCCCAGTTGACCTGAAGCCCCAGACGGCTGAGGTGCCTGAGCACCTGGTCTCTGTGGGCGCATAGTAACTCTCGCGAGTGGGCCAGAATGAGCCGGTTGTCGAGGTAGTTGAGTATGCGGATGCCGGCTTCTCGGAGCGGGGCAAGAGCTGCCTCTGCGACTTTCGTGAAGACGCGAGGGGACAGAGACAGGCCGAAGGGGAGGACTTTGTACTGATACGCCTGGCCCCCGAACGCAAACCGCAGGTAGGGGTGGTGTCGGGGCAGGATGAAGACGTGGAAGTATGCGTCCTTCAGGTCTACCGCTGCGAACCAATCTAGATGCCGGACGCAGGTTAAGCGTGACCATTTTGAACGGGAGTTTGTGCAATGCTTGGTTGAAAACTCGCAAGTCCAAGATTGGTTGTAAGCCGCCGCCTTTCTTGGGTACGATGAGGTAAGGGCTGTAGAAACCCTCCTTCATCTCGGTTGGAGGGACAGGCCCTATCGCATCTTTGGCCAGAAGATTTCCGCGCGCAGGGACTGGGCATGTTCGCCATATACTGCGGAAAAGCGGACGCCCATGAAGGGGGGGCGGGGGCCTGGCAAACTGAATTGCGTAACCGAGTCGGATGGTCTGGGCCAGCCAGCGAGACGGGTTGGGAAGTGAAAGCCACGCGTCCAACCTCTGCACTAGGGGCACCAAGGGGACGATTAATTTTGACTTACCCGGCAGGGCTTCGCAGCGGGGCGGAGCAGGCAGGGCAGCATTGGGCGGCGACAGGGCGACCCGCAGCTGGGGTGCTGAGAAAGACTCAAAGCACTTACCTTGCTCCGCACACCCGGCAGGGGGCGGGTTAGCGACTGAGGAGGAGGTCTCGGGTAGGCATCCTCTAGACTGGTCGGAACCGGCCGGCCGGGGGGGGGGCAGTCATGGGGCTGGAGACGGGTGGTCCGTGTCCAGGATGCCGGGACTGCTGAGATCTGGTGGCAGAGTGCCGTGGGAACGGCATTTGCAGGCCAGGTGACCCAGAGACAAAAGGAAATAGCTCGTTACAGAGAATATGAGAATGTGAAAACTAATTCGACAAAAAATTCTCCTCCCGGCCCTCCACCGGGGACGGAGCGGTCTTACCACCTCTGGAGCTAACATCTTGGTCCCTGGGTTGAGCGTCTACGGACAGCCTGGGAGCCTTCCGGGTCCTCGAGGGGGTCTGTGAGACGGGGGGCGTCTGCTTCCTGTGGAGTGCTCGACGCTGGGGCTGAGAGCTGGGCCCGGGTTGAGGCGGAGCAGGGTGTTTCATAGCCGCAGGAGGACGCCCTCGGCGAGCAGACGGGGCATGGCCCATGGCGGCAGGCTTGCGGCGGGGCAGGATGTGCAGTGGCCTCTGTCTGCCTCACCGCTGAGGACTGCTGGGCAGAGTCGTCAACGGTGGCGCCGAATGGACAGAGCTGGGAGACGGGGGAGTGGGAGAAGGTGTGCCTTGTCTACCTCCCGCATTTCGACCAGGTCCATTCTACAGGTGCGTTTCTGGACCACAAGGGGTGGCCATCGCCTGTTCGAGTGCCGGCACTTCTGACCTCCGTGGCCCGGGGGCGCGGTTGGTCATCCAGCGTAGTTCCTGCAGCACATCAAGAACAGGACTACCCAAGGTGCAAGTTTTGAAGTGCCTTGGCCTGGCGTTGGTTGCAGGAAGGGCCGTGGCGTGCAGAGTGGAAGCGGTCTGGGACCGTTCCACCGCGAGGTTAGTGAGAGCGGAGGAGTGAAGAAGCCTTGGCTTCCGGGGGGGGCGTGGCTGTGAGCAGCGCACCTGCCCGCGGGACCGATCAAGTAGCCCGGGAAAGCATAGCGGATCTCCGTGCGTCAGGCTCAGGCTGGGCGGCAGACCCGAAGGTGGCGGCCCAGGTGAGCGATCAGCATCCGATGCCGCTGTAACGCTCTCCGATGCAGCGGTGATGTCATCCAATTCTGAAGCAAGCAAGCGTGCCGGGGAGGCGGGCGGTTCAAGGGGGTTTACCCGGCAAACAGAGCCCGTCATATTCCCCCAATCGCCTTCATCGCCCGCGGCGCCTGCGCCGATCTCGTAGGAAGAAGGCGGAGTGCGGGGGGCGGCTGAAGTGGCTTTCTCTCATTACAAAAGAAAGCTGTGCGACCGCAATGCTATAACGGCCATATTCTCACACTGAGAAGATGAACCATTGGAGAGAATGCTCATCCCGGGCTCAGACGGAAGCAAACAAGCGTGCCGGGGAGGCGGGAGGTTCGAGGTGGTTTACCCGTTGAACAGAGCCCGTCATTGTCCCCAAATCGTGTTCGTCGCCTGCGGCGCCTGCGTCAATCCCATTGGAAGGAGGCGAGGCGCGGGGGGCGGCTGAAGCGGCTTTCTCTCATTACAATAGAAAGCCACACGACCGCAATGTTGCCATGGCTATGTTCTCGCACTGAGAACATGAGCCATTCATAAAACGCTGCCTGCGTGTGATCGCAGCCCAGGCATGCAAGACAGTTTTTTATGACCGAGAGAGGTGGGGAGAAATCACCGCATCCAGAAACTACACAGGGGCGGAAATTACATCTTTATAAAGACGCGTCCTGAAAAGGATGTTCAACGCTCTTTCAGAGAAATAAACTCTTTTACAGAGAAAATCACTCTTTCAACTCTTTTAACTCTGCGCTGTCGAAGCGCCCAGGGGCAAACTGCACGCCGGCAGTGAAGAGAAAAGCCGCTGTAGTACGCCGTAAATCCAACAGCCAAGCAGAGCGTCAGAGGATCAGAAGCAGGATCAGTTGTGTTACTCGCAGCTGACTGCATACACACGACCATCGGCTCCGAAGAAAATTACTGAATGAACGAGCGTATTTCCCTCGCCTTTATATCCATATCCGGAGGCAGGGTATGCAAATACTGTTCGCCAACTCTCATTGGCCTTTTTTCATAGATCAGAGGCATCTTTCGGCGCTAAAGAGAGACCCCTAGTGTCGCTTCTTCGACACGACGTCGAAGTGAGCGACAGACGGGGAACACGTGTCCAGATGGCATTCCGGGCCACGTCATCAGAGCACACACGAACCAACTGGCTGGTATTTTTATGGACATTTTCAACCTTTCCCTCTCCTTGTCTATGGTCCCCACATGCTTTAAATGTCCACCATTGTGCCTGTACCAAAGCAAAAATATAATTGCTTAAATGATTTGTGTCCTGTTGCTCTGTCCCCATCATCAGCAAATGCTTTGAGAGGCTTATTAAAGATTGCATAATCTCTGTGCTGCATGCCTCACTGGACTCACTAAAGTATGCATACCGCAACAACCACTCCACTGATGATGCCATTGCATTTACCCTACACACTGCTCTCTACCACCAAGAAAAAGGGCTGAGTTCTCGGCCCACTTCTGTATTTCCTGTACACACATCATTAAGTTTGCTGATGATACGACGGTGGTAGGTCTGACCACTGACAATGATGAAACAGGCTACAGAGAGGAGGTGCACACACTGACATGCTGGTGTCAGGAGCACAACCTCTCCTTCAACGTTAGTAAGACCAAGGAGCTTTTGGTGGACTTCAGGAGAAAAAACACTGTCCCATCACCATCAATGGAGCACTGGTGGAGGGAGTTAGCAGCTTCAAGTTCCTCTGTGTCCACATCACTGAGGAACTCACATGGTTCGTCCATACTGAGGCCATTATGAATAAGGCTCATCAGTGCCTCTTCTTCCTGAGATGGATGAGGAAGTTTGGAATGAACCCCCACATCCTCACACGGTTCTACAACAGCACTGTAGAGAGCATCCTGACTGGATGCATCACTGCCTGGTATGGCAACAGCACCGCCCTCAACCTCAATGTCCTGCAAAGGGTGGAGCAAACTGCCAGACAGATCATTGGAGGGGAGCTTCCCTCCCTCCAGGACATATATACCAGGTGGTGTGTGAAAATAGCTTGGAGGATCATCAGAGACTCCAGTCACCCAATGCTCTCACTGCTACCATCAGGCTGGCGGTATCGCAGCATAAGGACCCGCACAAGCCGACTTCAGCTTCTTCCCCAAGCAATCAGAATTTTGAACTCTTGATCTCTCACGATCAATATACATCAGCACTGCATTTTATTAATCTTATACAGGACTGTCATAAATTGTATTCTCTCTTAACAACACACTGGCAACTGACTATCAACTGACAGCCTGAATGTCAATACAGCACAATACAACTGTATATTTTATATATACTATTTTTATTGTGTACTGTGTATTCTATATTGTGTGTATCTGTATTCTATATTGTGTGTATTGTATAATGTAAATTGTATATTATTATTTGTATATTGTGTTGTTATTATGTGTATATTAGATATGTAAATTGTGTAAGTATGATGTTTATTGTACATTGGTATATGTCTCATCACTGTCATGACTGCTATGTTGTTCGGAACTGCACCCAAGACTTTCACCCACTTTTGCACATGTGTATATGTTTGAGTGACAATAAAGTGATTTGATTTGATTTAATAAAAAAAATTTTTTTACTTTTACTATTGTAACATTGTTAATTTTGTGAGGATTGTATGGACATTTTCAAATATGCTCTCTACTCTCTACGGCTTGAAGGTGAAACTTTCTGGTGAAATTAATTGCAAGAACAAAAGTAAGCAAAAATGTCCTCAAAAAGTGCAGTATTCATATTTTTTTGAGGTTGAGGGGATGTCATGCAACCTGTCCATTTTGGCATCTGTTGAATTTAGCATGCTCTACCAAAATACAAAATAATCTTGTGTCTTCAGAAGATATGTTGCTCAAGCTCCAAGGACTACTTTTATGATACTTTTGGGACTTTTTCAAGCTTTAAAGCAAGTCCTATCAATTGCCATAGTATTGAATAGACAGACCGGATCTCCTTTTGTGTTCTGTATAAGAGAGTCATGTGGTTTTAGAACATGAGGATGAGTAAACTTTGGTTTGAACAGTTTCTTTAATATTGTTTAAAATGTGTTTGTATTGTTTTTCTTTCTTTGTCTCTTTTGAGACAATTATTTTCTGTAAAGTAAATAAAACAACTCTTGTGTACATCTCTGTTGTATCTGATTATTGTCCTTCTTTCTAATTCTCTCTATCCCTCTCGAACTCTCTTGCTCTGTGTCTTTGCATTTGTGTATTTGAATAATCTACCAAGAAGGCTTTGGCAATATCTGACTTGTCTTGTGATGAATGTAAATGAGAGTGATGCTACATGCTCAAACAGAGTCAGATGGAGAAAAACCTGCTATAAAAAAAGAAGATATGAAGCCGCCAGGTGTTCAGCCAATGGAGGCTATGTATGGTGTAGTGACTCAGCCTGCAAGCATTTAATAGATCCTCATTCTGAAAATAAACTCAGAAAAAGTTTTTTTTGAGCTATTTTGTACAGGATATCTGCAGGAAACAGTCGGGAAAATATAAAAGACAAACCATGTCAACATTTCATCCTGCTACATTTGGTAGGCTATCTTATGCTGATGTTGTATCCTGCAGATTGATCTTTGCATAATAATGATTCTTTTTTTTTTTTAAAACTAGTAATAAAATAATTATTTATTTAGCATGAAACTTAAAGTATATTACAAGCCTTGAAGTAAATTGGCTTGTGAGATATTTGTTTTAATCAAAAGTTGTTAAATGATTGACCAAATACTGTTATTTTTTATTTTTATTTTGTCAACCACATCGAAGACCAGACAAAAAAGATGCACCATGATGATAATCAAATTATTTGAATTAAAAACATGTTGACAAATATAAGAAAAAACAAAAACACTTCAAAATATTAACTATAACATTATTATAACTTTTTTCGAATTCACAGGTGAACTTGAACTAAGTTACACTCTTGTCAGAATGTGCAATTATGTTGTTAATGCAGGGCTGTCGCTAGTACAGGGTGGGGCCAATGCGATGTTGAAAGGCCAGAGTGATCCCCACCCTAGGGACAGCCCTGTTAATACGTTGTGTCTGTAAAAACACACTACACACATAATACAATATCCAAAATGGTCTAAATGTGAGGAATTCACAACAAAGTGACTTTTAAAAAGTAACTCGTACTTCAGAAATATATATTTATTTTATTCAGTCATTTCAGGAGCTCGGTTGTTCAGTCCTACATGTTAAACATAAGAATCTTTAAATTTTGGATAGGCCTACATGTCTAAGTAATTAAATGTTTATACATTTTTCAAAATGTTTGTATTTGTTTAAAGTTTGGTCTGTTACATTTAGCTACATATTATATTTAATTATGCACAATATCGTCAATTAAAATATGTTACTTTTGATGACTAAAATGATATGCTTTTTCAGTAAAATTGAATAATACAAATATAAAATAAAATAAATATAAAAGACAATTTATTGATTAAAATTATGACTAAACTAAACTGCAAAAATGAACATCGGTTGGAATGAAATGAGTTTGAGTAAATGATAACAGCATTTCTGTTGGAAGAGAATAGTACAAATGGAAAAGAGAGAAATGCTACTCTGAGGGCTCTATTTGCATCCTGGGCTTTGTTCTTTTTGTGAGAAATTAGGAGAGAGACTGACAGTGATGACATCAGTAAAGACAAATAAAAAATAAACAAATTGACATTACAGGCATTATGTTCTCCTGTGTTATTAATAAAACCTCACATCATGCCAGCTATTGCTGCAATGTCATTTAACCAGTATTCCTCTGCTGCATCTCATGCAACTTACAGCAACATTAAATATCAACATCACCTGCCACTGATATGTTAAACTTACAGCATACACTCAAAAATAAACTATGAATGTTCCAAATAATATGAGGTGGTTTTGAATGCATACTGTTGTTGTTTGAATATAAAATCTAGGCTGGTATGAAAAATAAACAAAGAAAGGCTATTTTTCAGTTTGTAAATTAAGTGTTGCTTGAAAATAAAAGCACAGACAGTGACCCCCGGGAACCTCTGAAGGACTAATGCAGTCCACCCTCTAGGTTTCCTTGCACACCAGCTGGGCCTGTATGATAACACTGCAGCCAATTGGAGACTGTGAACAAAGAACAAATTGAGAAGTGACTGAAGAAAGTTAGAAGAGCTGTGTGGCTTTAGGGATCTTCAGAACATGAAGTTGGGTTGTACGATTTAAATGTGCCCAGTGGGCCCAATGTGTTATAGAGGAAGGACAGGGAAAGTTAAATTAGTGTGTTTCTGAAACTCACCATGTTTCTCTGCAGAATGTGCTCACTATCAACTGTTGGAGATGACTGGAGATTCTAACCAGGCAAGTTCCTGCAATAGTGTGAGGAAATGTTTTTGTATTCGGTACAATTTAAATACATCTGTAGGGTGCACTGGTTGTTTAGATCAGTTTTACTATCAGATATAACTAATAATTAATGTTATTCTAAATAATAGAATTTAACTCGTTAAATTCTATTCTCAGGCACCACTTTTTGACAAGAGAAAAATTATAGTAAGTGACTGATCAAGTCTCATAAAATTCTACCCTGAAGGTTGAGTATTTTGATTAATAATCAAAAAAATCAAAAAGGGAAGAAGCTAGTCAGATTATTGCCGTACAAATCCAACAGTAATCTGGTTACAGTTGGCTTCTAACAACAACAATTTAACAATCCTGAAGTAATAGGGGAGTTCTTGACGTGGCAGAGGCTGGCTTCAAAGACACTGGTCACTAATCTTGCAGTTCAAACACATTCACTGTCTAAATACTGACCCTTAGCACTTAATAAGTTTAATAATTTTTTAAATCATGTTTTTTGACTATAAATAATTCTTATTTACATTATTCATGATGTTAGCCAGAGGGGAACTGGCCCCCACAGTGAGTCTGGTTTCTCCCAAGGTTATTTTTCTCCATTAACAATCATCTTTTGGAGTTTTGTGTTCCTTGCCACAGTCGCCTTCGGCTTGCTCACTGGGGTTATTAATACAATTATTATTTAATTATTTTTAAACACGATAAAGAATCATATCTTATCTAATTCCACAACAGGGCTCCAAACAAAAAAAAAAATCAATTAAGGAGCCAATGGCTCCTACAGGGGGAAAAACAGGCGCCAAATATTTTAAATTTTTTTAACTCCATCCATTCCTTTTCGTCCCGCAGCTCGCTAACAGTGTAGTCTGTGGAGCATTCTTCGCAATTATGTGATCACGTGCATTTTTATGCTTGTTACTGTCACCGTGTTTTCTAACAGTCTCTTTTTTGAAATTGTTAGTTCCTGCAATGAACTCCGTTTTCCCCGCTATTTCTTTGATATAAACTTTTGTTATGTATCTCGGGAAATGTAATGCAAATTTTAAAATCAAAAGGGAGTAAACTTTTACTGTCGCCAATGGCGACCTTGACAGAAATTACACTCACAAATAAATTTATTTGGTCACAAATGCGACCATTTTTAGTCGCAGTTTGGAGCCCTGCACAAGGATGATGATTTATCGACTTTATAGACATTACATTTTTATCGTCTGTTAATGCTGAACTTCTGTAAAGCTGCTTTGAAACGATGTGTGTTGTGAAAGGCGCTATACAAATAAAATTGACTTGACTTGACTTGACTTCAACACAAATATTCAAACAAACAACCAGGAGTACTTCTTATTATAATATAACAAGGTTTATTATGATCATACAAGTCAAGTGGTTTTTATTGTTGTTTCAACCATATACAGTTAGTACAGTACACAGCAAATTGAGACAATGTTCCTCCAGGACCATGGTGCTACATAAAACAACATGACAAACACAGAACCACATGAGACTACACAGACTAAATAACATACCTATATAAAGTGCACGTGCAAACATGTGCAAAAAGTACGGGACAGTACAATAAATTACTGACAATGAACAGGACAATAGACACAGTGATAGACAGTGCAGCGCTGACCAGTACACAGTAGTGCAAAGATGAAATTTTCTAAAAATGCCAAATGTAAACATAACATACTATGAGATAGTGTTTTATGGACATAGCAGTTATTGAGCTAAGTAATAAAGTGACAATTATTAAAGTGCAACTCAGGACACATGTGTGTGTGTATCAAACCAGTCTCTGAGTATTGAGGAGTCTGATTGCTTAGGGGAAGAAGCTGTTACACAGTCTGGCCATGAGGGCCCGAATGCTTCGTTTGTATGAGGGGTGTTTGGGGTCAGCCACAATGTTGGTTGCTTTGCGGATGCAGTGTTTTTTGTGAATGTCTTTGATGGAGGGAAGAGAGACCCCGATGATCTTCTCAGCTGTCCTCACTATCCTCTGCAGGGCTTTGCGGTCCAAAACGTTGCAAGTCCCAAACCAGGCAGTGATGCAGCTGCTCAGGATGCTCTCAATAGTCCCTCTATAGAATGTAGCGAGGATGGGGGGTGGGAGATGTGCTTTCCTCAGCCTTTGAAGACAGTAGAGACGCTGCTGGGCTTTCTTGGTAATAGAGCTTGTGTTTAGGGACCAGGTGAGGTTCTCCGCCAGGTGAACACCAAGGAATTTGGTGCTCTTGACACTCTCCACAGAGGATCCGTTGATGTTCAGCGGAGAGTGGTCACTCTGTGCTCTCCTAAAGTCAACAACCATCTCTTTTGTTTTGTCCACATTCAGAGACAGGTGTTGGCTCTACACCAGTCCGTTAGCCGCTACAGCTCCTCTCTGTATGCTGACTCGTCGTCCTTGCTGATGAGACCCACCACGATCGTGTCATCGGCGAATTTGATGATGTGATTCGAGCTGTGCATTGCTGCACAGTCGTGAGTCAGCAGAGTGAACAGCAGTGGACTGAGCACACAGCCCTTGTGGGCCCCAGTGCTCAGTGTGGTGGTGGTGGAGATGCAGTTCCCGATCCGGACTGACTGAGGCCACCCAGTCAGGAAGTCCAGGATCCAGTTGCAGAGGGAGGTGTCCAGGCTCAGTAGGTTCAGCTTTCCAATCAGGTGCTGGGGAATGATTGTGTTGAATGCTGAGCTGAAGTCTATTAACAGCATTCGAACGTACGAGTCCTTATCTAGGTGGGTGAGGGCTAGATGGAAGGTGGTGGTGATGGCATCATCTGTTGAACGGTTTGGACGATACGCAAACTGCAGTGGGTCTAGTGAGGGGGGCAGCTGGGTCTTAATGTGCCTCATGACGAGCCTCTCGAAGCACTTCATGTTGATGGGTGTGAGTGCGATAGGGCAGTAGTCATTGAGGCAGGACACCGAAGACTTCTTTGGCATGGTGACGATGGTGGTGGACTTGAAGTAAGTTGGAACGACGGCGCTGCTCACAGAGATGTTGAAGATGTCGTAAGAACATCTGCCAGCTGGTCTGCACATCCTCTGAGCAGTCTGCCAGGAATGTTGTCTGGTCCAGCAGCCTTCTGTAGGTTGACTCTACGTAGAGTTTTCCTCACATCAGCCGTGGTAAGACAGAGTGCCTGGTCGTTGGGAGGAGGGGTGGTCTTCCATCAATCATGGCTTCCTAATAATCCCCAGCCATTCATTGGCTATATCACTCTACTCTCTCCTCTCCACCAATGGCTGGTGTGTGGTGAGTGTACTGGTGCACTATGGCTTCCATCACATCATCCAGGGGGATGCTGCACACTGGTGGTGGTTGAGGAGAGTCTGTGTAAATCACTTTGAGTGTAGTGTCAGAAAAAAGCGCTATAAAAATGTAACGTACATTCAGTTATTCATTTAAGAATTAAGAAAACCTTCAGGTATTTAGAAGAGTTTAAACTAAGCTTGTGAGCATAATGATGATGATGAAATGACACAGAGGTTTTATGAAGGCTTTCCACAGGTAAGAGCAGAATTATATGTCGAATTGGAAAGGCAATTGACAATGCAGGAACTTTAATCAGCATTGCAAAGAATTGTGAATGGTCGGGCTCCAGGAATAGATGGAATCTATTTTTATATGTAAATATTTATAAGTACTTCTGTGTAGTGTTGGGGTGGGCCTTCTAGCAGTGATCGATGAGAGTTTAACTGAAGGACAGCTGCCATTGAGCTGCAGAAGGGCTGTCCTTACACTGTTACCTAAAAAGGGGGACTTATGATGTTATTTCATAAAATTACTCAAGTTATAATGTCATCAAATACTACATAATTTCTCATAGTAAATAGATATTTTGTCATAAAAACTACATCTTTAATTGGAATAACAAGATATAAGAATATTTATGACATCTATCATTTTAGTGAAATGCTTTTAGCATCTGACAATTAATTCATGCTATGTATCACTTTTTATTTCCCAGCCCATCTGTGCTTACAGTACAGTGCAGGCTATACTTTATATAGCATAGTACTTTAGTACACCTGGTCTATTATCTCCAACTAGTTAAGCTGATGCTTCTCATGTTCTGCTTGTCTCCCCAACACATGTTATAACACATATGTCTATGTTCGCTGTTCTCTCTTAAAGGGGAAGTATCAGCTGTTGATGTGTGGCTTCTGACACCTAGTAGTAGCCTATTGCACAACAACATTACTGAATTACAGTCAGTTGTCAGAGCAGTGCATGGGTCATTATCAAATATGGTGACAAACATATCCCTTGATTTTTAGTCATGATAAAGGTCTAGAAATCACATTAATAGGCACTTTTATACCTCTTCTTTTATTCATATTTCATGTTTTGACTTATTGTTTCACTTATTCGATAATATCATAGAATTGTTGAATGCCTGATTATCCCTTTTCCCCTTCATCTGGTCACCCTTCATGACATATACAGTAGATTTAACAGGGGTGTTATACATTATTGGTACTGAAATTGTTCTCTAAGCTCTACCCTCTTCAATTACTGACATCTGCTAGTCAAACTTCAAATACTCCTACTAAATACTCCATGATGTGCTTTGACAACATCTCATTATGAGGTAAGTGATGGAAATTTTGCTAATGCTTTGGGATGATACTGTTCTGGGATTTGCACTTCTTGCAAAGCAATTACTGAATATTCAGTTGATTGAGTACATCATGGATCAGTGTTGTTTTTTTACACATACTTCGAAAAAACTTTGGTATCAAACATCACATCATAATCACTATTATATTTCAGCTCTTATCTGCATCTTGCTGCATTCATCATATTTTACAGATCATTTTCAATTTTTGCATGCTTACCCCCCTTTTCGCTAGGGTAGCGTACAATCTATGCTAACCTTAAAAAAATTCAAACTCACATTACATCATTGTTTATCATTTCAAGGGAACTGCACAACAAAACAAAACAAAGTTTTACAAGTTTAATTATGATATTAATAAATATAACTTTCTGAAGTAGGAATCCCATTGCTAAAACCAACAATTAGCAATTTTACTGGTAAAAAATGAATTGTTGATATCTTGCACATGATACTACATCAGTTTGGCTTGCCATAAGGCAATTAATAAATGGGAAATAAATGGGAATGCTAATTGATAGCTCTGTCCTCACACAAAGTTACCATCGGATATTTAAAGATGATTCATATGAACTGCTTTTATGATACCATGGTGCTTTCCTGGAATTTTTGGAAATGGACAGCCACAGTTCGCATGTAGCCTACCTTCTTGTGTTCCATATGGAAGAAAGAAGTCATATGGGTTTAGTACAACATGAAGGTGAGAAAATTATAATTTTTTTGGTGAACTAATCAAGTATGCAAGAGCATTTTGTTTTTCTCTTTGACATCTACCAAGATGTTATTTCCTTTCTTTCACCTTTCCCTTGTTTCCATGTCTACAGTCTGCCATGTTTGTGTTATTAGGCTGCACTGAAGCAGAGAGAGGGAATAATTTGTGTGAAATTACTTTGGCTTCTGACCACAGAATCCAGTCTCCATTCTGAGAGATAGCACTGTGTTTGAGAGAGATGAAGCATATCTGCATCATTCTTCCACATCTACCAGAGAAATTCTGCACCTCTACAACAAAAACATGCTCAATTCAGCCTGATAAGAAGAATAATGTGCTGATCTTTGAACTGACCACCTGTGTTTGTTTTTTATGAGATGTTTCCAGATTTCCAGATGTGTGTATTTTCTTATTTTTTTCTTTTAATATATTAGAATCCTTTAGCTTCAGGTCAATAGAGCAAAATTATTTTCATTTTATCAATCATTTTGTGATTGATAAAATACATGGTCTTGATCTTCATCATCAAAGAAATAATAATGTCAACAAAATTACTGATGAAAATGTTTGCTGACAAGTGTTTGTTAAACAATCACAAAGACAAACTGAAAAATACCCATCATTGTGGTAATATTTTGTATTTATTTATTTATATTTTTTTCCCATTTTTCTACCTAATTTGGAATGCCCAATACCCAAATGCACTCATTAGTCCTTGTGGTGGCGTAGTGACTCGCCTCAATCCGAGTGGCGGAGGACGAATCTCAGTTGCCTCTGCATCTGAGACCATAAACCCATGCATCTTATCATGTAGCTTATTGAACACGTTACCGCAGAGACATAGCACATGCATAGGCTTCACGCTATTCTCCATGGCATCCAAGCACAACTCATCATGCACCCCACCAAGAGCGAACCACATTATAGCAAACACAAGGAGGTTAACCCATATCTACCCTCCCTAGCAACCAGGCCAATTTGGTTGCTTAGGAGACCTGGCTGGAGTAACTCTGCACACCCTGGATTCAAACTTGTGACTCCAGGTGTGGTAGTCAGCGTCTTTACTCGCTGAGCTATCCAGGCCCCCATCATTTAAATGAATCCAAAACTGAACAGGTAGCCAATGTAATGATGATCAAATGTGGCTAATATGGTAATATTTCTTGGTTATAGTCAGCACTCTGGCAAATGCATTTTGAACCAATTGAAGTTAATTTATTGAACTTGCTGGACAACCTCCCAGTAATGCATTACAATAAACTAGTCTTGAGGTCATGAGCATATTATTTACATTTTCGGCATCAGCAACAGAGAGCATGTGTCTTTTTTATAATTAATATTTTTTATTAAAACACAGAAAAGAAAAACTTAAATACACAGAATTTTTAACTTTTAACACCCACTACCACCCCTCCCCATCCCCAACCCCACCAGGACCTTAACAAACATCCCTGTGGTCATACATGATCACTTGCAAAAGAAAACAAAAACAAAACAACTAATAAAAAATTTATTATACATTTATAACTGTAAAGTTTCTGAATAATTCTCAGACACAGCAAAGTAGTTTTTAGATCTCTTTTTAGTGAACTCTGTAATCTCCGTTACACTTATTTTCATTCCTGTTCCCCGCCAACTTCCTTTCTGAAATCCCCCCCACTGCTTCCGCAGTCTCAACTCAACTATCAAACTCCAACGCCCCCTTGTGGACTAAATGAACAATGTCTGCTTTCAAGTTTAAACACATCACATGTGGAAATTATATAACATAACGTCACATGTTATAAACTGTAAACATTAAACCATAAACATTACAACCCTCCTTTCGTTAATTAATTTTTTTTTTTTTTTTTTTTTAACTGTCCACATTATTCAAAGTCAGTGAAGTGTGATGGGGGTCTTCTGTTCATCCTGACTGGGTATCTACAAACAGGTGACTGCGACCCAGAGGGGTCAGGGGCTAAGGATTCTGGGGTTTGTTCAGGAAGAGTTTCAGTCCAGTTCATGGCATCTCGTCCACCCCTCATGACTTCCAAACCACACGACTGAGAGGGGTGATTTGCATTTGCTGGTAGAGTCTTGAAGTGAGATGAATTTCTGGTGATGACATGATTATTGCGTTTGGCTGTCACCATGGAACCTTTGACAGCAATAACCTTGTATGGCTGGGGGGTTATAGGCAGGGCATAGCTTCCCTTCCTTCTTTTGACGACACAGGACCACGTCGTCCACTCTCAGAGCCAACGGAGCAACACGGCGCATCCGGTCCGCATTTTGTTTCATTCTGTTCTTTGCCAGGGCATCTGCCTGTCGTAGTGGTGCATCCATCAAAGACTGGAAGGAATAAGGAGATCCAGGTATTTTGATTCGAAGGGGCCTCCCAAACAGCACATCAGCAGGAGCCATTCCAGTCGAGCAGTGAGGCGTGACCCGGTAGTTGCGGAGGAACGCGTATAGAGTCTGTTTCCATGGGCGGCCTTCAACATGTGTAGCACATATAGCCTTTTCAAGGGTACGCATAAAACGTTCAGCCTCTGCATTAGCCTGAGGCCAGAGTGGAGTTATCCTCCTATGTCTGAAACCTAGATATGTTGCGAAATCTGCAAATTCTGAGCTTTGGTAGGGCGGGCCATTATCTGTTTTGACCTCCAATGGAATTCCCAGTGTCGAAAATATTTTGTCTAGTTTAGGAATTGTGGCTCTGGCTGACGTGGACTGCAGAATCTCCACCTCTGGATACCTGGAGTATTCATCAATGACCACCAGAAGGTAATTGCCAGAGGGGAATGGACCACAAAAGTCTACACCAACTTTTTCCCATGGTGATGCAGGCAACTCAGACATACAGAGAGGTTCTTGTGTGTGGTTGGGCACAACGGTTTGACAAGGGATGCAGCCAGCTATCATGGTTTCTATTTGTCTGTCAATGCCAGGGAACCAAACTTTCTCCCTGATCAGTTTCTTTGTTTTGACTAACCCCTGGTGGCCTTCATGTGCAAGTGATATTGCTCTGGCTTGTAGAGAATGAGGGATAACAATCTTTGTGCCACGCAGTACAGTGTCATCAGTTGCGGTTACTGTCAGTTCATCTTTGATTTTATAGAATGATTTCATTGCAGCACCATCAACTCCATCAGCAAAATCCTGTTTTTCAGATAGCGACCCCCATGAGCCTCTTTTGATGAATTGGATGACTTTGCATAGAGTGGGGTCAGCTGTGGTTGCATTCTGAATTTCTGTTATTGTCATTGCTTTAGGGACAGCGTTTGCAGTAAGGAAGTTCACGTATTCTTCCACTTGTTGTTCGATGTTTGAAACTTCCTGAAACCCATGTGAAACATGTGTGGGGTGCCGTGACATGTAATCCGCTGGGTTGTCCTTGCCCGACTTGTAACGGACTGTGTAGTTGTAAGGCTGAAGGCATAGACTCCAGCGTTCTATACGAGCAGGCGGCTTGGATTTGGGGTTATTGAAAATCCATTCCAAAGGTTTGTGGTCACTGACAAGGGTAAATGGTGCCCCATAAAGATACATGTGAAAGTGTTCACAGCCCCACACGATGGCGAGAGCCTCACGTTCAGTTTGTGAATACTTTTGTTCAATGGGTGACAAGGCTCTGCTTGCATAGCTTATCACTCTGGCTGGTTCGTGTGGGCCAGTTCTCTGTGCCAACACGGCCCCAAGACCCACAGGACTTGCATCCACTAGCAGTTCAGTTAAATTGTATGGGGCAAAATAGATCATGACAGCATCACTTGTTAGACTTTGTTTCAGTTCATCAAAGCACTTTTGATGTTCCTCTGTCCAAGTCCAGCGAACATGTTTTTTTGTAAGTTCTCTCAAAGGTTGAGTTATAGTGGCAAAATCTTTGATGAAACGGGCACTGTAATTTGCCATGCCAAGAAGACTGCGGACTTCGCTAGCATTGGTTGGGGCAGCAGCATCATGTAGCGCCTGAACCTTCTTGGGATCAGGAGAGAAACCATCTGAGAATGTGTAACCGAAGAAGTTCAAAGTGGTTTGTGTGTAAGAGCATTTGGCCTTGTTAAGAGTCAGGTTCTTCTCCTTAAGTCGCTGAAATGTTGCTCTTAAAGCTTGATCATGACTAGCCTTCGTTTTGCCAAACACTAGAATGTCATCGCTCAGATTAATGACTCCTGGGATGCCATCCAGGGCTTGCTGAATTGCATTTTGAAATACCTCTGCTGCAGAGGAAACTCTGAAACTCAGTCTTTTATAACGTCGCAGTCCTACATGAGTGGAGAATGTTGTGATATATTGTGATGATGGCTCCAGTTCCAGTTGATGATATCCGCAGTTTAAATCCAGTTTTGAGAAAAATCTGGCTCCATTGAGCGCTTGTATTACGTCATCTACTGTAGGTGTGAGATGTCTTTCTCGTTCAATGGCTTGATTTGGTATCCTCATGTCCACACAAATGCGCACTGCTTCTGGGTCTTTTGGCTTTGGAACAGGAACAATTGGAGAAACCCATGGAGTGGGCCTGTCCACTTTTTCAATAATGTCAAGTTCCTCTAAGCGTTGTAATTCAGCTTCAATTCGCTTTCTGATATGAAACGGTACTCTTCTATGATGTTGCGTGACCGGAGGAACGTCTTTCTTTATGTGTAGCTTGACTTGAAAGTCTTTTAATTTTCCCATCCCACAAAAGAGGTCACCATACTCCGTGAGGAGATCACCTATTGTATTCATCTCCATCTGGTTTGAGGTTGTCATATGATGTAGTGGCTGCACTGGTGCTGTGTGAAGGGTGTTAGCAACTTTGATTAGTCCCAATTGACTGGCAGTGTTATAGCCAAGTAAACTGCCATTACTGCCTTGAAGTACTTGGAAAGTTGCGTTTGTAAATCGTGATTTGGATTCCACCAGTGAGGTGAATTTTCCCAGGGTAGGCAGTGGGGTGCTTGAACCATATGGAAAGATGGGAACTGTGCATTTAGTGAGTGAGGGCTTATGTCTCAGTCTCTGATAAGTTGCTTCATCAATGATGTTTACAGTTGCCCCAGAATCAAGCATCACTTGTATCTTACAGTAACTAACCTTTATCTGTGCATATGGGAGATTCGTTTTTGGTCGAGTAATTGTGTATACATATTCCTCAGAGGACTCTGTGTCTGTGGTACCTGCTGCTTGGGATGTAGTGCTGCTGCTTCCGCTGGTGTGTACATAATGTACTTCATGTCTGCCTCTGATGCTGTTTTGTGGCCATTTAGAGCGACAAAATTTGGCAAAATGTCCTTGTTTTCCACAAGCGTTGCATCTTTTCCCCCGTGCTGGGCATGCCATTCCCTCCAGGTGTGGAAAAATGCCGGAGCAATTGTAGCATCTTTTCTTTCCCGCCCCTCTTCCCATTTCAACAGCCATAACGTTTTCCCGTGGATTTTCTTGTGCTGCATCTTGTTGTGTTTGTTCCATTCCTGATGCTTGAATTTCAGCAAGTGCTATGGTTCTGCCGAGTGACAGGAGTCCCGTCAACGTCATCTCTGGTTGCTGTAGTGCTTGACACCGCAATTTATTGCACGTGCACGTTTGAATTATCATAGTTTTAATCTCTCTGTTAACATCCGAAAAATCACATGTTGCTGCTAAGTGCCGTAGCCTTACATGATAGGAGTCCAGTGTTTCCCCTGCTAGTTGTTTAGCTTGTATGAATTTATAAGTCTCATAGGCGATGTTGATTTTAGGGGAAAAATACTCACTTAGCTTGTCTTTTGCGCATTTATAGTCTTTTGCTTCTCCGGTGTCAGAAAGTGTGTCAAAAATGTCTTGTACACCATCTCCAGCATAATGCAAAAGCATTGCACGTTTCCTTGTATTATCTTTTATATCCAAGGCAACTATGAAGTTTTCAAAGCGCTGTAACCACTTCTTCCAGCGGATGGAGGAGTTTTGATCGTCCGTGATATCAAAAGCAGGGAATGACGGCAGTGCAGCTTCCATGTTTGAGGAAGGGTTAAATTCTTGTCGCCAGTGTAAAGTTTCTGAATAATTCTCAGACACATCAAAGTAGTTTTTAGATCTCTTTTTAGTGAACTCTGTAATCTCCGTTACACTTATTTTCATTCTTTTCCCCGCCAACTTCCTTTCTGAAATCCCCCCCCCACTGCTTCCGCATTCTCAACCCAACTATCAAACTCCCTTGTGGACTAAATGAACAATGTCTGCTTTCAAGTTTAAACACATCACATGTGGAAATTCTATAACATAACGTCACATGTTATAAACTGTAAACATTAAACCATAAACATTACAATAACTAACCCTCTCTCTCTCCACTATTCCACCCCAAGAATACTCCATCAACACTAAGTATCTACCCCAGTTCCCAACAAACAAATTAAAATTCCCCAGTCTTCTACAGTATATGACCCTTCTTCTAAAGCTGCCACCCTCCCCATCTCCAAGCACCACTCCTGAAATGGGGGCATTCCAGCCGACTTCCAACCCCTCAAAATCACCTGTCTGGTGACCATAACAATGGTTAGGACCCAATCCTCCACATATTTATTCCCCACATTGATGACTGTCCCATCTTCCAAAATACAGAGTCTGGGTCAAAATGAAACCCGAGTGCCCAAGATGTCACATACAAAATTCGGAACCCTCAACCAAAGACTTTGGATCTTAACACCCCCCCAAAAAACATGGGTTGTGTCTTCATCCTCTGATTGGCATCGCCAGCAGGTGGGTGTGTCTTTAAGACCAAGCCTATACAATCTAGAGGGGGACCAATAGAATCTATGTAAACTCTTGAATCATAAGGCAAACCCTTGCATCTATAGATATAGACTTGAATTTTTTTAGAATCCTAGTTTAACGGCAGCCAGCTGGTAGATAGCTGTGTAGGACCGGTTAAAATGGTGCAACCAACCAGGGCCGGTTACAATGCTGGCATGACCCGGATGGAAGTGAGGTTTAGGGGGATGAGTGTAACGGGAGCCAGCTGGAAGATAGCTGTGCAGTGTGTAAACCTCACTCTCCTGACCTCAAGAAGTGGAGTAGCGACTGATGCTAGAGGCTGTAGCCTTTAGCCTCCTTGTTAGCACACCCGCCTCCCACGCCGGAGATGCCGGTTCGAGCCCCTCGGGGGGACCAGAGCTGGTTACACTAGCCCACACTCCCTCCTCCAAAACCAAGTTTAAATCTTTCTCCTATAATCTCTTCATAGAAATTAGAGCTCCATCTCCCAAACTCTGAATTAATAGGGAGTAATACACTGATGCCTCATGACCTGTTTCAAAAGCAGTAATCAGTAAGTGTAGTAACCCCCTCACAATACACTCTGACCAGTATAAAGGGGACTTATCCATTCATAATTTTGTGTTCAGCCATATACTTGTGGCAACATTAAAATAAATGACCGAATGAAACACTCTGGACACTTTTGTCCATACTGAGTGCAAATGTGGGATAACAGGTGTAACTTAACCTCTCCGATTAGTTTGCATTGTTAGTTATTAGTTAGCTTTGCAATGGCGAAATAGGGGAAGAACTTCCTGTTCAATTCAAAACCAGGGAGGGGCTCTCTCAGGTGGAAGCGACCAATGAGCCAAATGTGAAAGACCAAATGCATTATAATAAAACAAAATCTTGGGTAGGCCTTGCCCACCTTAAATTATTAAAATGTGATCTAGGCTGCTTACCATTCCAAATGATATTATTGATATTAATCAACCTTTGCCCCTGAATTTCTGCTAAAACAAAAATGACTCTTCCTAATTTAGAGTCATTTGAATTGTAGATGTTTATTTATGCATTGTAATGACTCCCCTGCTCTTACTTGAGCCAGCACTAAAGAAAACATGTCCACGCTATATCTTCCCAGATTTTTCAGCTTCCTGCGGGGAAATATGCATTTCTTGAAGAAACACTATATCATTTTTCTTATATTTAAGAAAATAAATAACCTTCCTTCTATTTATGGGGTGCCCCAACCCAGTCACATTCCACATGAATAGAGACAATCCAAGCATATTAACATTTGACATTTTAACGTATTAGAAAAAATGTATTGTATGTCAAAAATAAAATCATAAAGACCACAGTCCAACATTAGCGCAACAGTCAAACTCCAAACTTCCCCCCCAAACCAAACAAACAGAAAAAAGAAAAACATGCGCATTAACCCCACGCACGAAATCGCCAATCGGCGTCAAACACCATTTACGCCTACGAGAGTCCCTGTGACAACTTTCCCATCAGATTGCTCAAGTCCGGTGTTTCTATACAAATTTGGTGAGAAAGAATTACATAACAGAAAATAAACCAGCTTCAGCCAATAGGCAGAATAATCACAAAGAACAAGTAGATTCATTCACAAAACTGTCCCGAAGGTGTGTTCCTCCACAAAACAAACTCCAGCCTCTAGTGGAACCAGCACAAAAAAATCTGTTCAGTCAAACGAATGTTCAGTGAGCCAGCTATTCATGAGTGCAGTCAGTGGTTAATGTGGGATTTGGCAGGTGGGGGAACCCTCAAATGTTGTGTAGGTGGAACAGGGAAAAATGACTCACCGTGGGACAACATATTGAGTATCGTGGTATAGCAATACTTTTTGGGACAAGAGTGTCACTGTGGCTAATGATCACAACACTTATTTACTTGATATTTTAATGGTTTTATTTTGGTCTATCTACATCTACACTGATATGATGACGATACTATGGATACACCACAATATGGAATACAACCTTGTTTTTCACAATGTAAATTCAAACATAAAAATGGGAAGTCCAAAACAGACTCAAATTTAACCAAAATGGCTGAAGACACAACTATAACAGAAATAAATCACAACCTAGATAGACCTATTGCAGAGTCAATGTCAAAGTCAAAATTCAGAATCATATGTTTTGCTGTATCATAAAACATAAGAAACAATAACAACAACAAAACAACAATGTATGATGGCCCAAATATTGTGGCTATTCTCACATTCAGTCAAAATAGCTCCCATATTGACTGGTACTGTGACTTGATTTCCACTGGCTTCCTTTGTGGACAGGCTGTATGATCAGCTGCCCTTCTTGTGAGCACCCTTTTTTTTCTTTTCTTTTTTTTTACATAATTCTGTGGATTCCACTGATTCACAGGAGGCCCAACCAAAGAAATGAACATCAGTGCTGACACCTTTTGGATTTTTAGTTGAGCTCTTAGTGGTGTTATTGTGATGTTCATTTCAGAGAATCCCCTTTCACAGTCAGCACTGCTAACAGCAAGTGATTTCACTGCCTGCTGCAGTTTTAGCAGCCCATCAGTTACAGGAATTTCTGGATGCTCTTTGAAACCTCTGAATCTCTGTCTGACACCAGAAAAGATGATGTCAAAATAGTCACAGAGCTCTCTTATCTCATCCTCTCCATAAAACACTGGCTGGCACAAGAACATTAATTTAGTCAAAAAGTGACTTTTCACTTTCAGACACCATTTTTGAGCGCACACTTTCAGCCAAAGCTTCATAACATTTTTGAGGATCAACTGGTTTTACCCTAGGGTCCTTTTGAAATGTTACCCCATAAAATGTTCCAGTCTCCTCTGCTTCAGCTGCCTGTTTGTAGTATGGTCCAGGGTTGTGTTGTCTGGCTAAACATCAACTTCTCTCTCAACCAGGTGCACAACTCGAGAATGATATGTCCCTTGACTGCAAACTTTCAGGTAAAATTTTAAGCTCCTCCAGAGCATCAAGCATGAGTCCCATGTTCTTAATAAAGTCTCCTGATGAGAGCTTTGTTGCAAGGCCCTGAAACATGCATCTCTCATTTGCACTGCATTCAGCATCATGACTGGCTTTGCAGAAATTAGCATAAAGCGCCTCATGCATTGTCCACGCTGCCTTCACTGTTCTGTGTGATGAGGCCACCCACCTCACACTCAGGACTCTGCCAATCTTTTTAACCACAATTACTAATTATGAGACAGCAGAACTGAGCTCCCTTTGATTCTTGGGGGATTGGTGGTACAGACAATACAATTTTCCATGAAACTTGAAAAATGATTAATTTCTGTGCACTGCTTCCCCAACCGACAGCTCAAGTATATGGTTTAAACAATGCCAGCCGATCAGACGTGGGAACTTGCTTTTAAGCCTGCTAAAGACTCCAGCTTTTCTCCCTAACATAGCTGAGGCTCCATGAGAGCAAAATCCAACCAAACACTCATTGAGAAAGGCATTGTCAAGGCCATGACCTAATAAACAATTAAAAAGAGCCTCAGTAATTCCCTCTGCATTAGTGGATTGAAGTTCCACCAAGTCTAAGAAAAATGTAGTTGGTTCAGAATTATTAACTGAGCACCTCAGGTACACAATGAGGCATTAATTTTTGCTTAAAGCAGTGCCGTCATTAATAAGTATTGTGCGTTTCGGCCTTGAAGACATAATGCTTGCCATTAAGGCACCTTTCATTTCTTTTGAAATTAATTGTATGATATCGGCACATGTCACATTTGAGTGCAGTACTCTGCCGATGTTGACCCCATTTGCCTTTTGCAAGTCAAGAAGTTTGAGGTGGTCTGTTAAGGGTTTATTACATTTTGCAATGTAATAAGCTGTTCTTAATACTGACATTGAAGAGGAGGTTATCTCCTCTTGTGCCACAAGTAAACTTGAGTCTAACTGCTTTTCTGATCTCTTTTTCAGTATCGCAACTGCCTGTATGTGACTTTGCGATGACTTGTGTTCATGTATTTTCAAGTCAAGTCAATTTTATTTGTATAGCGCCTTTCACAACACACATCGTTTCAAAGCAGCTTTACAGAAGATCAGGCATTAACAGACGATAAAACTGTAATGTCTATAATGTCGATGAATCATCATTGTGTAATTAGATAAAATACGATTGTTAATCATTTTTAAAAATAATGAATTAAATACTAATTGTATTAATAACCCCAGTGAGCAAGCTGAAAGCGACTGTGGCAAGGAAAACAAAACTCCATAAGATGTTGATTAATGGAGAAAAATAACCTTGGGATGAACCAGACTCACTGTGGGGGCCAGTTCCCCTCTGGCTATCATCATGAATATAATGTAAATATTACTTATGTATAGTTAAATTCATGGTTTAAAATGATTAAACTAAGTAAGTGTTTAAACATTGATTTTATTTGAACTGTAAGATTAATGACCAATGTCTTTGAAGTCCTTTCTGGATTAACTGCAGAAGTTCACATAGATGCAATTGTCCTTGTTAATTGGCTGATGAAGGCTTTTGTTGGCAATTGATAGTTTATGCATCAATAGACCGAGGTGATGCAGGCAGAGATCAGGGATGTGAAATGCAGTTCATCCTGGCTGGTAATTTCGGTGAGGTTCGGTGTGGTCCATCCTAAATACAAATTTCAGACAATGACATGTGAATTATCCCATGTCTTATGGTTGGAGTTGCCATCACTTCTTCCTCTGAAGTCCATCATAATAGACTGAAGTGATGTTAGGCTGGCACCGGCTGCATTTAGTCATCATTATTCAGCAACACATAGCAGTGGAGACCAACAAGAAGCAGGAATGGTGCTGGATCCAGCCAGTTCTGGTGACCTCAGGATAGGAGTCCCGAGGTAGAGACAGGGAAACAAATAAAATAATATAAGCATAGATGCCATTCAATTTATTGCAGAGTTATAAATCATGATCAATGTTTCTGGTTTCTGGTTCCGGCAGACCCAACTAAAGCACCCTAATTGTGGGTTGGAGGATAAATTAGGTGTATGCCTGGCTAAATAGATGAGTCTTTAGTCTAGACTTAAACTTAGGGAGTGTGTCTGCATCTCGAACAGTGTTAGGGAGACTATTCCATAGTTTAGGAGCCAAATATGAAAAGGATCTACGTCCTTTTGTGGATTTTGATATTCTAGTGACTATTAACAGGCCAGAATTTTGCGATCGTAATGAACGTGATGGAATATAGTGTGTTAGAAGGTCACTTAAGTACTGTGGAGCTAGACCATGCAAAGCTTTGTACGTAGTTAACAGAATTTTAGAATTAATACAGAATTTAACAGGTAGCCAATATAACAATGATAAAATGGGGCTAATATGATCATATCATATTAGCCCCATTTTATATTTTATATTTCTTCCGCAGTGATGTCATTTGTTTAGTTTTTGTTCTTCCATATGGGGAAATTTTACAATTTTGCCACACTGGAAAAAGTATACCTTTGAGATCCTTGTCTGTAAACACCAAGTTATGAAGAACTTTTGCACACAAAACACCCTAACTTCTTGTTAGAGACATAGATAAATGGGTATGCTTGTTTGAAATATTGATATTGATAAATTCCCCAACAATCTGGCAAATTCTGTTCTATGTGAGTGCTACTGCTTTGGGCTAGGCTACTGGTACTGTTGGTGTTGATGCTGCTTTGGGCTACGCTGTTACTGGCCTGTGCTGTGCTACTACTGCTGTGTTAGGCTGTGCTGCTACTGCTAGGCTGGGCTGCTGAAACTAGGCTGTACTGCTGATGCTAGGCTGGGCAGGGCTGGGTTGCTGAAGCTGGGCTGTGATGCTAGGCTGGGCAAGGCTGGGCTGCTGGGCTTGGCGGCCACTGGGTTGCTGCTGAGCTGTGCAGTGGTGCTGATGCTGGACTGAGCTGGGCTGAGCTGCTGATATTGGTCTGCAATGCTACTACTGATTCCACTCTGGGCTATGACCTGGGCTGCTTTCATTCCCCTAATCATGGTGAAAATATGGAATTTGGATAGTGATACTAAGAGTCACTTCAGCTTAAATCATGATGACTCCAACAGTAAAAATGGAGAACGCAATCTGCTCTGCATCAGGCCAAATAAGTCATTTTTATAGTACATCACAGCACAAATTACCCAGTACCATGGCCTGGACTGGCTGGAACTGTCCATTCACATGACCACTATATAACACTAAAGACTAAAGTTATATTAAAGCACTAAAATATGTATTGTCCAATTCATTATCAAAACATCACATAACAACAATGCTTGGTAGACTTCATAGGCTATCCATTGCCTGATTTAAAAAGAAAATCTAAAAACAATTACTTAGGCTATCAGCTTGTCCTTCAGGGTATTTTTCTTTCTGTTCTGTTTAGGCAGCATTTCCAGACCAATCCTTACCCTTGGAAATAATCAGTGATCCTTAATTTGCATCCTCTCTTATTTTCATCCTACTCTATCTTTAAGAATCAAGTTATGAAGAAAAGTTTTCTAATTAGGAAACAAGTATTCATGGACATATTTGTCTCTGTCAATAGTGACAAGCTGGAGTGCTAGCCAACTACCTTGCAGTTAACATAACATTCATCATTGACTAGCAGATGAACAGCTATCTGCTTGAGCTGTACCGCCCTGCAAATAGTCTTACTCAGAGCCTTGTTCTTTCTTTAAGTTGTGTTTGTTGGCCTGTTTAAAATTATGGAAATTTGATATTAGCCTACTTCACCTTCGACTTTTAACTCCACTCCAACATCCACCTGCTCTGACTAGAACAGCAACTGTAAACACAACGACTTTGTCTGCATGCGTGAACCAGCGTAGATGCACTCAAATCAAACAGGAGAACCGTGACTGAGAACATAATGTTGGGAAGCGTGTTTGTGAAGGTGGGGCCAGCGGGTGGTATTACATTAATCGGCTGTTACATGAAAGTCACCAAATGACTTACCCCATTGTCTCTTTGAAGGACAATGCTTGATGTGGGCATGTAAATATTTTGCAGCCATATTTAGTATCTATTCTCAAATTGTCCGGAAACATCAGTGCAAAAGATACCTTCCATTGATGTAAGAGTTTCTTTCATTCCTTGAATCAATTAAGTTTATCTCTTGTTGAATTTGCAAAGTCTAGGAACAAGAAAATGTTGTGGTTCATCCAAGAAAGCCTTCCTTTACTCCTCGCCACACGTAACACGAGATCTTATTGGATGATGTCAGAAATTTGTCCAGAATTGATCGGGCTCACTCGATTTACAGCTTATGGCCTGTTATGTCGAGCAGACTCGAGAAAAGCTTGTCTAAGAATTGTACCATATCTCGGCCTTCCACGTGCTCAATAATTCCAATAATTCAGACATTGATTCAGCGATTCCGATTCTCAAGGTCTTCAAGGTTTTCCCAAATGCGCTGCAAATCTACTTTGGTCACACGCGAATCAGCAGCTAATTCCCTCTCCGATGACTCCAGATAATCGATCCATTTCTCAATGTCCCAGATTCCTGCAACCAACAAGAATGGAGAATTTTGCCTCCATCGAAGTGATCAATCAACGTATTACAGCAAGATCCTCCAAATCCATCATGACCTTTGCTAGCATTACAGACATGCTCTGACGTTGAATTTCTCCCGTCGCACCGTCCAAACTTAGTCCCTGGTCTGCTGCCCTTTCTGGGGTATCAGCTTGAGCATGTAAGAGTCTTTTGATATATACAGAGCACAAGGATTTTGAATTCTTTGACATGTTGACTTCATAGAACAGTCATGTAGCGAATCTCACTGATTTAAGACACAAAAATAATTAAAAACTAGCAAAGTGCGCAGAGCTCAGTGTTCACACGTCCAAACCCTGGATGGCGCCACCTTGAAAATGTGTTACTGAGCATGTATAATATGTGATGTAAAAAGGCTCACTATTTGGCAGGTATTGCACTTAAGCCACTTTTTTATGCCTGTTGTTATAAACCCATACAGTATCAATGATTTTTAATGCATTTGTAAACCTATATATATAAACATACTGTATGTTGATAGCAGATGGCTGCAGTCAGGGCTGGACTGGAAATCTGGCATACCAGGCATTTTCCCGGTGGGACGATTAGGGGCGTAATGGCCATAGGGAGAACCGAGCGGGCTGGTGGTTCGGGTGCGAAACGTGCCGAATGGGCCGCGATAAGCAACAATGAGCCACCGCATTATGCAGAATGGACCAAAAAACAGTGCCGCGATATGCAGAAAAGGACAGCGAACCCCCCCTACTGGGCAGAAAATCACTGCATAAATTCATCAAAAACAGTATTTATTTATTTTTATTTTTTTACCGTAGGAGCAGTCAGCAATCAGAAGATATTTCTATTATCTTGAGACAATCTTCATTTTGTAAGTCACCATGTTTGTGTGACATACACTATCTCTGCGTAATCAGGGTTAAACATTTTTAGTGTTCAAGTTAGAAGTAAGATTTCAAGTGATGTTCAATTGCACTTTTCCAAGAAGTAGAAATTAAATGAACTGTTGTAAATGTATGGGCTGAAGTGTATGAGTGTGCACACCTGTCATAAACAGGTTGCAAGTGCGCAGCCTTGTTTAGCAGGTCTGTGTCAATTTACATTTGCTCATTGATTTTGTTAAATGCTCTCAAGCATATCTCAATGAATGATCAAGTGTTTGCCTTTTAGATAAACCAGCTGTAGACTACTTCCATTTCTTCTTATCTTTAAAATCTAGCACAGAGTAAAATAATGAATTGATGTTTGTGCTACAAGGACGATCATACAAGCTTTTTCATTCCATAAACTGTGTGTAATGGGCGATATGAATTATGAAAGTGGCAAAATGAATTGATCTGTTGTACAAAATTTGATTTTAAATTGTGTTCATGATGGAACATTTAAAACAGCAGGGACTCAAGTATCTTCAAGTGTCTGTGAAGTAATGCAAAAGTGTTTGGATCCTCTGCCAGTGTAAATAACTTTTAATAAATCTGTCTTTGTCCAGTAAGATCTGTCAAAAGGGGCACAAGGAAGTGCACATTCATGTTTCAGACTGTTTTTCACACATCTGCATGACAAAGTCCAAAATAAAACAAATTCTTCTGGGAATACACTATTATAAGTGTTGATATTTCTGCTGGAAATCTGAACATGAAACATTTTATTATAGTCAACATGAAATCAATTGACTTTCTTAATACACATAATCAGTCAATACACAATATTTAAAAGAATAAAAATAAATCGAAATGTAATACCTTGCTCCGCCTCTGAAGTGATTATACTTTTTGGATGACATCATCTAGACATCTAGTGTCATGATCCATGTGATTGATGAAAAAAGGCAGGACTCCAAAATGCAGGGAATGGGTAAATTTATTAAAGAGAAACATAAATAAAGCAAACAGAATAATACAAAACAGTAATTCTAACTGGAAAGTATAACCGACTGGAACAGACTAGAGAGAGCAAGACAAACAGAAACTGACTGGATAATAGAAGACAAACTTGCACAGGACAGAGCACATGAGGAGACTAAATAGGGAGAGTAATCAACAGTTTAACAAACAGGGCAGGTGAAACCAACTAATAATGTGCAGACATGGAGGCGGGGATTGACGCAATGTGTCAAAACAGAAACAAAATAAAACAACGTTTCACAAAACACAAACACACAAATGACATGAGAGCATATTACCAGAAACTACAAGGCAACATGCACTCCTTCCAAATGACAGACGAGACAAGAGAATGCATGAAAATGGCAACAAATCGATGCCATGCATTCTTACACTAGACAAAGCCTGAGCAGACACCATGAAGCAAATACCACATGATGCATGCAACAGGCAAAAAAAAAACAAAAAAAAAACGGGACATCAGTGTGAGTGTATGGCCACAAATAAACAGACACCAAAGACAGAAGCGGACGAACCCCAGCACAACATGAAGATGGATCACAACCCGTACTAGCAGCACAAATTGAGCACAACGTGAAGTGCGCCTGAGGTCGTGAGAGATAGACACAAACAATTGGCATGAGTGCATGCTGTCAAGATGACATAAGAGCAATGCACTCATTACAGTTAACGACAAGACAAGAGAACACATGTTGTAACAAGACCTTCAGGTTCGGGTATGGAAAAGGAGGAGATGGGGAGCAGTGACACATGGGAGGTAAGGCTTTTATTCTTTTGATGTTGCGGGGGCCCTAATAAAACCAGTGCAAGGGTCACGAATTGGTGTAAACCAAACGGTGTGGAAAATGCAGTTTTCACTCGGGAGATTGTAGTTAAGGGGATCTGCCAATAACCCTTTATTAAATCCAGAGTCAAATAAAATGTATCCACGCCAACCGATCGAGCAATTTGTCAATACGGGGCATTGGGTATGTGTTAGGAATAAGTTCTCATTGTAGTTTAGCACACAACAATTAATTCCTCTGTAGGAATAAAACTCTGATCTCGGAATAGTGCAGGAGCGGTAATCGTATGAGGTCAAACAGTCCTAGATATTTGTTATGTACAACTGAGATATTTAGCTCACAAAAAGGAGTATGTGCTTGTTGGAGCACAGAACATTCCAAGAAAGGATAAGAGAAGAGAAACTAACAGCATCTATGAAGATAATGTACTCTTTGTGCGTGTGGTGTCCTTCTATGATTAACACACATACATACAGAGTTATGTTAAGACAGAGTTAGATGTCAAACTAAAGACAGCATGTACAATTAATATTTCTCACAGTATGCATAAAATTTAGACACCCTTATCGATTATCCACACAGAATCGGACTGTCCCATCGCTCTTAGGTAGCAGAACCACCAGGCTGGCCCAAACACTGTGTGACTCTTCTATTACGCCCATCTCGAGCATTGCCTCTAATTCTTCCTGAACACTATTTTTTGTGTACCTGAACAACCTCGTGTTCAGGAAGGCGTTAGTGGTTCCCGATGTGATGCTCTATGAGGTTAGTATGACCTGGGAGAGGCGAGAACAGGTCCGAAAATTCTGCTTGCAACTTATCTACCTCTGTGAGCTGCGACAGTGAAAGGTGGTCTCCACATGGGACCGGGGTGAATTGATTACGTTTGAGCATCACCTCTGACCCGAGCTCCGCCCTCTCGGGAACTACCTTCGCCAAGTCCACATGGACCACCTCCCTCCATGATTTTAGGAGGTTGAAATGGTAAACTTGACGTGCTCCGCCCTATCTGTTCACTTAACCTCATAATCGCAATCTCCAACTCGCCATGTGACCTCAAAGAGCTCTTGCCATTTAGAGAGTAATACAACCTATCTTTGATCATTGAGAAATACAAGTATGTGTGCACGAAATTAGGCTGGAGCTGTTGACCATTGATTCCTCTCACTTGGTCAAATGCATGTTTGAGGAACTCGTCACGTGACTGCTCTAGAGGGGAATTCCCTGAGTGCGGGGACCTCCTCCCTTGCGTCATCTTGACGCAGAGCAGACATAGACAGCCCTAGCACTGCCTCTCCAGCCATAGTATTGTGCGTCACACACCGAGACATTATTTCACAGGACCCATCCGCACACATTGCCCTCAATTAATTCTTAAAATCAGGCCAATTTGTCCCCAAAATCAACAGATGGGTGAGGCGGGAATTAACCACGGCCTCCACTCTATGTTTTCTCCCCCTGAAAAGTATCTCAGTGATAACCATCGGATACGTGTGAATATCCCTGTGCACACATGCCTCGTCCTGTATCAAACGTTGGTGGATAGAGGTTTGAGAACAGCCAGAATCCACTAAAGCTTGATATGTATCCCCCTGGGTACTAACCAGTATCCAATACTGATAACCCGATCGGGGGTGGCATGTGGAGCGTTGCCAGGATTTATTAAGGGGCAATGTTTCTGGAAATGCCCTGGATCCCTGCAGCTCCAACAGACCAGTCCAGGCCCACCTCCTACACCCGTGGGAATGGATTTGCCAACCTGGGAGATATAGCGGAGAGTGGCAGAGTTAGCAGGAGAGATGGGGGGAGACCTCCCTTAGCGCAGAGGAAACTTGGGCATTGGATCGCCTAGCCTCCTGGGGGAAGGAATGGGACAGAAAGAGGAGGGCTTGCTAGAAACGTCACTTCTCCAGTGACGCCAGATGGTGGGACTGGACCCACTTGGCCATCCCATGGGGCTGCTGGGGGACAAACTGCTTCAGTACCACCTTGTCCACAATGTCCTGGATGCCGCAACAATTTCCGGTAGGCATCCCAGAGCTGCTGCATCAACCCCCTCGTGTCTGATCAGGCTCCGGAATGCCTGACGGCCCTCCGCTTAGGCCTGGAGCAGAGGTTGAAAATGCTGCTCCTGCTCTAGCTGCAGCTCGACGAGGGCCTGATGTTGGTTCTGCTGGATGCTGACGAGGGTCTTGATCACCTCGCCCGGAGGTGAGGACACCATGACGTTGTGTCTACTTGGATCCTGGTTTTTGGCACCAGTGTAACAGTACCTTCATGTTCGGGTTTGGAAAAGGACGAGACAGGGAGCAGTGACATGCTGCAGGTAAGGATTTTATTCTCTTGCCTTCTGTGCAGCAGATACACTTTTTCAGGTTTTTCACTCAGTTCAATAATTCACTCTCAAAAATAAACATAACCTTCTTCACAAACACTCAATGGCTTCAACACGTAATATAAACACTCATTCTCTCTCTCGCAGACAGACACATGACCATATCCCCATCACCACACATGACATTGCCAATAAGGCAAGTCATGCATTCTTTAGAATCTATGGTACAAAACATACAGCATGCACTACCTCCCAAAGTATGACTATTATCAGCTGGTCATTCATTTCGTCATGTCTGACTATTAATGAACCACAAATTGCTACTGTTTTTGGATTTAAGGCTTGTGAGACTTAAATCAGAGTGATTAGTGGATGGTTATTCATATGAAAATGAGTAATGAAAGATACACATTATGAGTTTTGTTGTAATTATATTGTTATAATTAATTCAATATAATGAATCAAATTAATGAGTGGGTGAATGAGCAAAAAGGAAAAAGAGCAAAAAATGTTTTATTACTTAACATAAATTAACTACAGTAGTTAAAATTAACTAATAATAATGAGCAACAATTACAGCACTTATTAATCTTAGTTAATGTTAATTTAAACATATACTAATGCATTTTTGAAATTCAAAGTTGTAAATATTACTATTAATCAATGCCTTTTGATCTACACAGTAAAACCTAAAGTTGTAATTACTCAAAATCAAAAATCAAATCAAATCAAATCACTTTATTGTCACACTACCATGTACACAAGTGCAACAGTAGGTGAAAGTCTTGTGTGCAGTTCCGAGCAACATAGCAGTCATGACAGTGACGAGACATATACCAATTTACAATAAACAACATATTTACACAACACAATTTACATATCAAATGTACATATACTTACACAACACAATACTGATATACAATGTACAGTGAACAATACACACAGTATAGAATACACATACAATAAAAATAAAAAATAAGAATATATAAAAAATAATTAAATATCAAGTTGTATTAATTAAGTTCAATAACACTATGTAACACAATTTTGTATCCTGGGTAGTAAGTTTTATTTCTTATTTACTTATGCCTTAAAAGTATAGAAAATGGCTATTATTCCCCGCAAACATTGCTTTTGTGACCAGGACAGTGATATTTTGAAATTTCGACTTGGTGAGACCAAGATCTCTAATCAAGTCTGTAGAACAGTTCAAGTTCACGGGCAAGGAAGAGGCAAGAAACCGGCTTAACATATAAAATAATAGGTTTAATGGAAAACTCAAAATACAAACACATAATACAACGGATATGTCCGTGAACGATCTCTCTCTCCCGCATCGCCGTCCGCGAGTGGCCTTTATCCCTCTTGACGGCTTGATCAGCCTAATATGGGACCGGGTGTGCGTAATCACGCCCCGGTCCCGCCCTCCACCGTGCCACAACGTCATTGAGGTATTTTTGGTTGGGTAAGTATGGGTTTCTCTCCTCAGCTCCACCTCTGAAAAGTCCATATCCATGATGCTCATCTTGATAAATTCAAGAAGAACATGGGAGCGTACTCGGAAGAGCAAGGCGAGCACTTCCATCAGGATATACTGGACTTTGAATGCCGCTACCAAGGACAGTATAACGAGTACATGATGGGAGACTACATTTGGGGGCTGATTCGTGAAAGTAATTTGCAGTATAATTGTAAATCTCGAAAAGCTACTCACTTAATTTGTAGTAATTTAATTGTGTTATAGTAATTGTGTTACTTTAGTATAAATACATGTTAATTTGGATTCATATGTTGTTTTTTACTGACTGAATGTGAACGAAAAGACACAAATTCGTCCATTTTTCATTGGAAATAGGTATATTTCAAAGTATCACTGTCCTGGTCACAAAAGCAAAGTTTGTGGGAATAATAGCCATTTTCTATACTTCTGAGGCATAAGCAATTAGGAAATAACACATACTACCCAGGACACATTGAGATGTCAAGTTTTAGTATTTGACGCAAGATGTTTGAAGATAATTTAATTATTTATCTTAAAAATCCATATACTTAAGATTGTGTTAATAACTCAAATTAGTGAGTACAAAGTTGAGGCAATGGGGAATACCCACAATTCCTTGCTGCTTGAATTAATTATGTTTACTTGGTCAGAGGGGCATTCAAATAGTTGTTGTTAAGAATTTATAGTAGTTTTAGCTCTTTTGCTGTATTATTTATGTTGTTTTGTTGCAAATAGTTGTTTCATGTGACATCATTATTAGGGTGATCTGTGTCACCTGGTCAAGCTGGACCCTGTTAACACCATCTCAGTTCTCCTTGTGCATTTGCAGCTAAAGTACAGATAGATAGGTGGAGAATTAAGTTTATTTAATGACTGGCCTAGAATCAGTTATCATCTTTATTTGAGCTGTGATATTGTTTGATCTCAAATGGAATCAAATTAAAATTATTAACAAAAATAGAAACAACAATATTTAAATAGCAAATCTGAGTTGTCTACTTGCATAAATCTAGTTAACTCAACTTAAATAGTTAATTCTACTTGAACTCCAAGTTAATTGAACTTAAATACTCAAGTTTTGGAAGACCATAATACTCCATGGAAATGAGGAAACGAGTTTACAGTGAGTTTAAAGCCTTGGCAAGTCCCAGGTGGCATTTATGGGGTTGGCAGTAAGTCCAGCCCTACACAGTGATGACAGTATCTTCAGGAGACATCATGAGAAACGATGTTGGTCCGCCCGGGTTTTCAGAGAAGACATCGCCGAATTGATGGACCAGGGTCTAAGAACCAGGTTCAGCAGAGATGGTGACAGATTGGGCAGGGACATACCTGGTATCCCAATGCACGCATGTGACGGGTAGAAGGCACCGACTGGGATTCTCTATTCTTAACAGGTTGAGCTGCATGAGGCTGACAGAACTCCTGATGTCCAATACTACCTTTACTTTGAGTCCATTCAGACTCACTTCTCTGATGATGAAAAATTCAGCCTGCCATCCAGGCCCATGCCTCAGGAGGGTTGGGGTCTGTATGCATCAGCTCCTCCTGCTAACCCGGCGGGTTCACCCTCTGGCAGATGTTGTTCCCCTGGAGCCCTCCGGGGGTATGGTGCAGCACTCTCCCCAGCATCTTGTGCTTGAGCTGCTTCTGAAAGCTCCACTGCATCTACAATAGTGATGGGTCGTTCGCTAAAGAAATAAAATAATATAGGCCTAAAAGCTCAAGCGTATACACATTTGTTGTGACTGTCTGCTTAGACTAACACTGCCCTTACTCGCATGTCATACGTTATTCAAGGACCTGTAAGCAGTTGTGGTATACAGATGATTGCTTCATGCAATCATTCATATCATGTGACCCCCCCCCCCACACCCCAATTTAAAGTTAGATTCTGAAAAATCCAAAAATCTGAATCAGAAATGTGATTCTTGAAGAGAATAGAGAGAATTGTGGTGAGAAGTCTGGCCATGCCTCAGAGATTTTCTTGCATTCTCCAGCAGTGTAATGGAATGAATGAGGCACAGACACAGAACTGGCTGAATAACCCTGGAGGGCTGTTTAATACAACAAAGGTAGGGAGGTGATAAAAGGTGATGAGGTAGTTGTGAGGCGGCTTCAGCCTATGCTGTGTCAGTGCGTAGTGTGGGTGCAAGGAGTGGGGGTTCCCGTAGTATGACTCTGCTTAGTCCTAAAGGCTTCGGGTTTGCACAGAGCTGGCGGGAGGTACACTTGAAAGGTTTCAATCACTCCCTATAAAAGAAAGCAAACAGAGCATTCAGAGTGTTCAGCCACCTTCAAGGAGATCTTCTCCCCCTCTGTCTCTCCCGCCAGCCTTTAAATCCCTCTTCTCCTTGATGAGTGGATTGGGAGCAGGTGTGTGCAATCAGCCCGAACAGCGCCGTTAATTATCGTTTCCAGAGGTGATGCTGATTGAGACATAGGCCTCATGCCACATAAAGTAGAGTGATAAAATCACATTTATTTGAATGAATTATGTGACAGGGCGGAGGGCGGGGCCGGGTTGTGATTTTACACACCCGGCCCCTTTTCAGGCTAATCAAGTCTCCGAGAGGGATAAAGGCCGATTGCGGATGGTGGTGCGACAGAGAGAGAGCATTTATGGGCAGCTGTCCGTCCTATGTGTGCATTTGTGTCTTTTGGTTTTAGTTCTGTATTAAAAATATTATTTATATTGTCAAGCCGGTTCTCGCCTCCTCTTTTCCTATAATTGCATTACACTGGTGCCAAAGACCCAGTAAGGTGGAGCGATACGCCGTAGTGGAGTTCTCACCACTAACATCCACCCCAATGGAGCAGCTGCAGACATCTTCCGCGGGATGTAGGAGCACGTCTGGAAGCAGAGGAACGACCGCCGAAGAAGGGGCTCCTAACCGAATGCCTGGAGCGGTCAGAGCCGCTGCCAGGGGCGGAGGAGACCCCTACCAGACGCTGAAACGCGCCAGGGTCTGAGACAGCGGGGAGGAGCTCACTGACGACCGCTTGGAGCGAGAGAACTGCTACCGGGGCAGGGGAGACCCCTTCTGTTCCCCGAGAACACAGCACCAGAGAGAGAGGGTTTACGGGTGTTTGAGTCTTATGGTTTTAGTTCTTTATTAAAAATATCATTTATATTGTCAAGTTGGTTCTCGCCTCCTCCTTTCCTATAATTGCTTTACAAATTAATAAAAAGCTGTATGGATAATTGGGAAAATGGACATGAGTTTTTTTGGAGACCAAGCACTCTTTAAAAACTTAATTCAATACTCAATCTTCAGAACATGTAACATTTAATTAATTCATTCTTTGTCATTTTCACATAAATGAGGAAAAACTTAATGAAAGTTGTTGATGTAACAGTTCTAAAAGTAGCACTTACTTGAACATGATGAGGGGAATCCATCCAAAATGCTTTAAACCTGCAGATTTTGACCTCTTAGACATAAGTCAACAGCATAAGTTAAAAATAACAAAAAATGAACAATACTTTTACAGCATTTATTAGTCTTAATTGTACCATAAACTAAAGCACTTGTAAAATCAAAGTTTTTCAAGTAAGTATTTGTTAACTTTAGTTAATGCACTATGAACTAACATGAACTAACAATGAACAATTATATGTTTTTATTATCTAACTAACTGATATTACCAAACGCAGTAAAAATCTATTGTACATTGTTTTTTAAGGTAGCTAATGTATTAACTAATGTTAATTAATGTTAATTAATAGAACAGTATTGTAAAGTGTTACCGGGATGGTAAAGGTGCCGGAATTTTTTAAAAACATTGGAACCTGAATCGTAGAAATCCTCAATGAACAATTAACTTGGAATCAAAGTTTTAAAAGTATATGTTATTATTAGTTAATGCACTATAAACTAACATGAACTGACAATTAACCATTACATTTTATTGATTAAGATTATACATGCTATAAAATATATTGTTCATTGTTTTTGTTTATGACAAATGGAATCTTATATTATAGTGTTACCAGGATGGTTAAAGTTGTCGAAAGTAATTGGAACCGGAATTACTCAATTCCCATCCCTACTATGATTACTGATCATTTTTATTTATTTATTTATTTTTTGCAATATGTCAAGTCAAGTCAAGTCAAGTCAATTTTATTTGTATAGCGCCTTTCACAACACACATCGTTTCAAAGCAGCTTTACAGAAGTTCAGCATTAACAGACGATAAAAATGTAATGTCTATAAAGTCGATAAATCATCATCCTTGTGCAGGGCTCCAAACTGCGACTAAAAATGGTCGCATTTGTGACCAAATAAATTTATTTGTGAGTGTAATTTCTGTCAAGGTCGCCATTGGCGACAGTAAAAGTTTACTCCCTTTTGATTTTAAAATTTGCATTACATTTCCCGAGATACATAAAAGTTTATATCAAAGAAATAGCGGGGAAAACGGAGTTCATTGCAGGAACTAACAATTTCAAAAAAGAGACTGTTAGAAAACACGGTGACAGTAACAAGCATAAAAATGCACGTGATCACATAATTGCGAAGAATGCTCCACAGACTACACTGTTAGCGAGCTGCGGGACGAAAAGGAATGGATGGAGTTAAAAAAAAATTTAAAATATTTGGCGCCTGTTTTTCCCCCTGTAGGAGCCATTGGCTCCTTAATTGATTTTTTTTTTTTGTTTGGAGCCCTGTTGTGGAATTAGATAAGATATGATTCTTTATCGTGTTTAAAAATAATTAAATAATAATTGTATTAATAACCCCAGTGAGCAAGCCGAAGGCGACTGTGGCAAGGAACACAAAACTCCAAAAGATGATTGTTAATGGAGAAAAATAACCTTGGGAGAAACCAGACTCACTGTGGGGGCCAGTTCCCCTCTGGCTAACATCATGAATAATGTAAATAAGAATTATTTATAGTCAAAAAACATAATTTAAAAAATTATTAAACTTATTAAGTGCTAAGGGTCAGTATTTAGACAGTGAATGTGTTTGAACTGCAAGATTAGTGACCAGTGTCTTTGAAGTCCATCCTTGATTAAATTCCAGAAGTTCACTTAGATGCAATTGTCCTTGTTTGGCTGATGAAGGCTTTTGTTGGCAATAATTAGTCTATGTATCCCATTTTAAGATCCTTGTCCATGGTGATGGGGCATCTGAAGTCTCCGTGAGAGGCTGGATACAAACTGGAGCTGACGAACGCTATTTACCTCGGGACTGGCGTCCCGAGATAACAGCAGAAAAGCAGATGGGAAATAATTAGCATAGCTGATGTTCATAATATTAATGCATTATAACTGATTCAGCAGTAGTATAAAAAGTTAGCATTATGTGAATGCTTGGTTAAAGAGATGTGTCTTTAATCTAGTTTTAAACTGGGACAGCGAGTCTGAGCCTCGAACAATATCGGGAAGGCTATTCCAGAGTTTAGGAGCTAAATGTGAGAACGCCCTCCCTCCATTAGTGGACTTAGATATCCTAGGTATGACCAGAAGCCTCGAATTTAGTGATCTTAAAGAGCGCGATGGATTGTATGGCGATAGAAGATCCGTTAAATACACCGGAGATAAACCATTTAGGGCTTTATAGGTCAGTAGTAATACTTTGTAATTGATACGGAACTTAATTGGTAGCCAGTGTAGAGATGATAAAATCGGTGTTATGTGATCATATTTTCTTGACCTAGTAAGAACTCTAGCGGCTGCATTTTGGACTAACTGTAGCTTGTTTGTTGAGGATGCAGGGCAACCAGCTAATAAAGCATTACAGTAATCTAGTCTCGAGGTCATGAATGCATGAACTAACTTTTCTGCATCAGAAACAGATAGCATGTTACGTAGCTTAGCAATGTTTCTAAGGTGGAAAAAGGCTGTTCTCGTAACAGATGAAATATGATTTTCGAAAGTCAAGTTGCGGTCTAGTATAACACCCAGGTCTTTTACTGTAGTGGATAATGTAACAGGACATCCTTCTAAATTAAAGTTGTATTGTAAGGGATTTTGTGGGTAGTTTTTTGGACCAATAAGTAATACCTCCGTTTTATCGGAATTTAATAACAGGAAATTACGCGTCATCCAACATTTTATATCTTTAAGACACTCTGTCAAGTTAGATAAGTTAATGTTTTCATCTGGTCGTGATGAGATATATAATTGAGTGTCATCAGCATAACAGTGGAAATTAATTCCATGTTTTCTTATAATTTTACCAAGTGGTAGCATATATATTGAGAATAATAGAGGGCCTAACACAGATCCTTGTGGCACTCCATAGTCTACTGACGTTATTTTTGATTTTTCCCCATTTAAACAGACAAAATGGTAACGGTCTGATAAGTACGATCTAAACCAGCTTAATGCCTGTCCCTGAACACCAGTGTAGTTTTGTAGTCGATCCAAGAGTATTTTATGATCTATAGTGTCGAACGCAGCGCTAAGATCGAGTAGAACTAATATTGAGATGCAGCCTTGGTCAGAAGCTAAAAGTAAATCATTTGTAATTTTAACTAGCGCAGTTTCTGTGCTATGATGCGGTCTGAATCCTGACTGAAATTTTTCATAGATATCATTTTCTTGCAAGAAAGAGCACAATTGAGCGGACACAACTTTTTCTAATATTTTAGACATAAATGGAAGATTTGAGATGGGTCTGTAATTTGCTAGGTTATTTGGATCTAATTGTGGTTTCTTAATGAGAGGTTTTATAACTGCCAGCTTAAATATTCTTGGAACATGACCTAAAAATAAAGACGAGTTAATAATATTGAGAAGAGGCTCTTCCACTACAGGTAACACTTCTTTCAGTAGTTTAGTGGGTATTGGATCTAGTAAACATGTTGTTGGTTTAGATGCAATGATAAGTTTATTTAGCTCTTCCTGTCCTATAGTTGTAAAGCGGTGTAGTTGTTCTTGAGGGGCGATAATTGAGGCTGAATCATAAGACACCATTAAAGATTGTACATTAACAATTGTGTTTACAATTGTGTTTCTGATGTTTTCTATTTTCTCAGTGAAGAAATTCATAAAATCATTACTACTAAACTGTAAAGGAATATTTTGCTCAGGTGATCTCTGTTTATTTGTTAGTCTAGCCACGGTGTTAAATAAGAACCTTGGATTATTTTGGTTATTTTCTATTAGTTTGCGGAGGTGCTCAGCCCTGGCTGTTTTTAGAGCCTTTTTGTAACGTGACATACTGTCTTTCCATGCGATTCTAAAGACCTCTAAATTAGTTTGTTTCCATTTACGCTCCAAGTTACGAGTTTCTCTCTTGATAGCATGCGTAGCACTGTTGTACCATGGTGCTCTAGTTTTTTCTCTAAACTTTTTTAATCTAATTGGTGCAACAATATCTAATGTACCAGAGAAAATGGTGCTCAAACTGCTAGTCATTTCCTCTAGTTCATCTGTTTGTTTGGGTTCACTGAGCAGCTGAGATAGATCAGGTAAGCTATTTGTGAATCTATCTATTGTGGTTGGAAGGATTGTTCTGCTTGGTCGATAACGTGGATAATATGTAAATGTTTCATCATATTCAAGTAGATGATTTTCCAGTGCATATTTTGCAGAGTGGGCATATTTTACTCTGTATGTGTTCTTGACGCGTCATCAGCCAATCAGCACTTTCATGACCTCATTTCCCTGCAGATACGAGTGCCTAATCAAAACACCCACACCCTCCAAATATTTAAATCAGAAAGAATCTCATAAGGGTTCATGCTGACTTGCATCACACACAGTAGATGTGAACATGACTGCTGGTGTCACTTGGGAATGAAATCCATTTCTGTGGCTGAACCAGAGAGCAGACTTTCAGTCTTATTATTGGTAGAAAGAAAAAAAAAGAACTGTGGAACGCCAGTGTCCCGAGGCTCCCCTTTGTTTCGTGCAGGGATCTGGTGTAAGAACACAATCTGAATGACCTGTCATGACCAGAAACCCACCACAATGTGCTGATTCTGTGCCATTGGCATTTAGCCTGAGGAGCACAGTCCGTCTGTACCTGCTTAGTTACCTTTTGAGTGGCTGCTAGTCTTCACCATATTGAGTTTCAGAAGCAACTTCTTAAATCATACCTTATTCCCTACATAGTGCACACTGTGGGGGTCTGCCATCTTGTGGTCTTATCCTAATTGTTAGTGTACAGTTACATTATGTTGCCTTTGTTAAGGGTTTATAAAGGAAATTATAAATAAGTAATTTACAAATGCATTATAAATGACTGATATGAGGTTATAACATGCATAAAAAACATGATGAATAAGTTTTAAGCACTTATAATGTCACGATTCCCTGTTGTCTGCCTTGTGTTTCTCCCTTGCCATCTCCAAGACTTCACTTCCCATAATTCCTGGCCCTCATCACTGCCAGCCGTCCCTCTGTTTTCACCTGTGTGTCGTTATCCTTGTGTATTTAAACCCTGTTGTGTCTTCATCCAATGAGTTGTTAAATGTAAATGTTAATCTTATGTCTGCCGTTGACCTTGTTCCTGCCTGTGCCCTTCGTGGATGTTTATATTGTGTTTACCTTGGTTTTCCCATCGTGGATATTTCTTTTGTTCCTTGTGTTTTTGTTAGTCTGTTCACCGTTTGTTTGTCTTCAATAAAACTGCACGTAGATCCTCACTCCTCGTCTGCCCCGTTCGTAACATATAACATGTAAAACAGGTAAAATGATTCTCTGTATGGCAGGTACTTTATGATAGTCACCCCATTTATGTATGCTGTTATAACCTCAAATTAATGAACCATTAGTCATTAATTATCACCTTAACAATGGGAACATTTGTGTAAAGTGTTACCCCAACAGTCAAACAGTCTTAGTGGAATATTTCATTCATACATCAATGCTAACTTCATATTCACTGATGCCATTATTAAGAAATCACACCAAAGAATGTTTGTGTTGAGGAAGCTTAATTCCTTTAATTTACAGAGGCACATTATATGGTCTTTTTATAATTAATTTGTTGAAAGTATTCTTTGTTTTTCTTTTGTATGTTGGTTTTCTTCATTTTCTTTGAAGAACAAAAATCGTCTGCAAGGTATTGTAAACATGTGCTCAAAAATGATGGGTGTTTCTTTATGTAGTCTAATATTTTATTATGAACAGCAAGTGTTGAGGATGACACAAAAAATAATGTTAGATAGCACAAACCCATAGAACCTTTATTCCGAGTGGTTGACCCTTGGGTGGCGTTTAAGGACAATCAGGTGTTTCACAAACCGTTACAAATGTACCTTTGTGCCTGAAGCAATTAGTTTATGTAACAAACATAATTTATTATCCTTTATATATTTTATGTATTTTGAGTATTTGTGTATTCAGTGTTGCCTGTATATGTGAAGCACCATGACAGTCTGAATTAATTGCCCCATGGGGATTAATAAAGCTCTAAATGTATTCACTGCTAATTTGTGAATTGAAGGGTAATAGAACTTTCTCTTAAGCAAATTTAAAATTGCTTCTTGGCATTATAATGCATTTTTATTCATACAGTCTGCATAATTCTCACAATTCCTTTTATATGGGCTAGCGATTATCTTTATTTGCTATTATAATCACTTGCAGTGTAGTGACATCAAAAGAATTAATGAATCTGACATCAAATTCTGATATCCAAGACAGGTCTGTAATCATCGAGATAAAATCAGAATGAGGTGACAGCCGGCCCTCATCATCCTACACTGATCCATGATGAAAATGACACCTGCTCGTTTTCAGTAATGGACAGTGGACATAGACATATTATTATATCCTGAATCAACATAGTCACTTGGATTGCAGACATGGCCCAAGCCTATAATACAGTTCTCATAGAATGTGCAATGTCAGTTAGGAAAGCAAATGAAAGCTCTCTAAAGAGTAGGAGAACATTTCTATACTTAAGTCCTTTTTTGTATAAATTCTCCTCCCTGCCCAGTAGGGGGCAATATGCATGAAGAATGCAAATCACCAAAAATAAAAGAAGAATGTTAACGTGAAAGTGGAGATAACTTAAAAGACTTAAATGTTGATCGCTTCTAAATTCATAGATTTAACAACTGGAATCATATAAATTACTTTTATGCTGACTTTGTGCATTTTGAAGCGTCAAAATTTTGTTCACCATTCACATACATTTTGCATTCACTTCTTAATTTATGTTCTGCAGAAGAAAGTAAGTCATACATACATCTAGGATGGCATGAGGGTGAGTAAATGATGGAGAACTTTTATTTTTGGGTGAACTATCCATTTAACACTATATACTTTAAGACACAATTTTAAAACAATAAATACATAATAATAATTGTCCATTCCGCCTTTCTGTATTTCAATGCAAACTCTGAACAAATGACATTTTTGTAGCCTTTTATTGACTCGTCAGGTGCTTTAGAAGATATCAGGCTGTAAACAGGCTGAAATACACTCACCTAAAGGATTATTAGGAACACCTGTTCAATTTCTCATTAATGCAATTATCTAATCAACCAATCACATGGCAGTTGCTTCAATGCATTTAGGGGTGTGGTCCAGGTCAAGACAATCTCCTGAACTCCAAACTGAATGTCAGAATGGGAAAGAAAGGTGATTTAAGCAATTTTGAGCGTGGCATGGTTGTTGGTGCTAGACGGGCCGGTCTGAGTATTTCACAATCTGCTCAGTTACTGGGATTTTCACGCACAACTATTTCTAGGGTTTACAAAGAATGGTGTGAAAAGGGAAAAACATCCAGTATGTGGCAGTCCTGTGGGCGAAAATGCCTTGTTGATGCTAGAGGTCAGAGGAGAATGGGCCGACTGATTCAAGCTGATAGAAGAGCAACTTTGACTGAAATAACCACTCGTTACAACCGAGGTATGCAGCAAAGCATTTGTGAAGCCACAACACGCACAACCTTGAGGCGGATGGGCTACAACAGCAGAAGACCCAACCGGGTACCACTCATCTCCACTACAAATAGGAAAAAGAGGCTACAATTTGCAAGAGCTCACCAAAATTGGACAGTTGAAGACTGGAAAAATGTTGCCTGGTCTGATGAGTCTCGATTTCTGTTGAGACATTCAGATGGTAGAGTCAGAATTTGGCGTAAACAGAATGAGAACATGGATCCATCATGCCTTGTTACCACTGTGCAGGCTGGTGGTGGTGGTGTAATGGTGTGGGGTATGTTTTCTTGGCACACTTTAGGCCCCTTAGTGCCAATTGGGCATCGTTTAAATGCCACGGCCTACCTGAGCATTGTTTCTGACCATGTCCATCCCTTTATGGCCACCATGTACCCATCCTCTGATGGCTACTTCCAGCAGGATAATGCACCATGTCACAAAGCTCGAATCATTTCAAATTGGTTTCTTGAACATGACAATGAGTTCACTGTACTAAAATGGCCCCCACAGTCACCAGATCTCAACCTAATAGAGCATCTTTGGGATGTGGTGGAACGGGAGCTTTGTGCCCTGGATGTGCATCCCACAAATCTCCATCAACTGCAAGATGCTATCCTATCAATATGGGCCAACATTTCTAAAGAATGCTTTCAGCACCTTGTTGAATTAATGCCACGAAGAATTAAGGCAGTTCTGAAGGCGAAAGGGGGTCAAACACAGTATTAGTATGGTGTTCCTAATAATCTTTTAGATGAGTGTAGGTGCTAATGAGGAAAACAAATAGTTGCTAATGTAGCCGGTCCTACTCGCCCCACTCCGAACGGGACTCGAACCGGCGTGGGAGGTGGGTGCGCTAACGAGGAGGCTAAAGGCTACAGCCTCTAGCGTCAGTCGCTAGTGCACCTCTTGAGGTCAGGAGAGTGAGGTTTACACACTGAACAGCTATTTACCAGCTGGCTCCCGTTACACTCACCCCCCCTAAACCTCACTCCCATCCGGGTCACGGCACCACTGTTGCCAGTCCTTCTCGCCCCCGCTCCGAACGGGACTCGAACCAACGTCTCCGGCGTGGGAGGCGGGTGCGCTAACGAGGAGGCTAAAGGCTACAGCCTCTAGCATCAGTTGCTAGTGCACCTCTTGAGGTCAGGAGAGTGAGGTTTATACACTGCACAGCTATTTACCAGCTGGCTCCAGTTACACTCACCCCCCCAAACCTCACTCCCATCCGGGTCACAGCACCACGTGTAACCGGTGGATCACGACACCACGTGTAACCAACCGGTGGTTCACGACACCAGTTATGGGTATACTTTTCTGCGTTGTGAAGACAGACACGGGACAACAGGCGGCGGTTTCACTGGATTTACTGATCTGAAATACAAAAACATATACAAAACAGCGTCTGAGTAAACCACCCTTATTGCTCTATAAAACAAATGTAACATACATACAGTCACCATGTGCTCACATAACACTAACACAAATTGAAATAAAAAATATAGCTTAAATAAAGTAAAATGACAAAAATAATCACACAGATAATTAAAATAACATAATACACATAACTTTCAGTAAAGATATTAACACAAACACAATGATTAATACATAGATGAACTAAGATTACAGATCTACACACAAACTCATCTCCTCAGTGCATTAACAATGCCAAAAGGAAGAGGGGACAAAACAAGGGTTAATATAGACCTATGATGACGTCACAACAATTAAAGGGGAAAACACTCACTTAAAACACGTATACCAGATATATATATAAAAATAAACCATCTTGTGTAAATTATAACAAACAATATATACATATTAACAGTACACTTTCTATACCTTTTACACTAATTTTGCCAAAGTTTGCTAGGTTCATGATATTGTGTCTTAATAAAGAAGTTTGTCACACACAGCTGCAATCATGATTTATGGAGATGGTTGAATTGAGTTTGCATTTGGTGTAATGGATATTGTAGAAAGACTGGTCACATTAATATTAATTACTTAATATTAAAATATATTTATATTTTAGTATCAACTTGTTAGGAAGCAATGGTACTTTTAACATCATTATGATGATTAAAACATTCAGGACTTTACTGAATACATTTGTGGTTGGAGCAGACCACCCCTAGCACCGCCCATATTAAGGGACAACTTGAAACTTGTCAGTGGTAAACAACAGCATGCCATAAATGCAGCAAATAGACATTAATATTAAATGATTTGAAATATTCCTGTGGGCAACAATTTATAATTACACAGTATTAAGTATTTGTAAAGCATTCATTTATAGTTAATAAAAAAAATAAAAAATACTGTTCCAACATTATTAATACATTAATACTCATGTATTTACAGTTATAGTTCATATGTAAGCAGTTTAACAACTTATCATTTCGGCCAAGGCATAGTCATCTGAAGTTTCAGTGTAATAGATCATTAATAAATGTTTAATTAGACAATTATAGTTCTCACTTTAAATTAGGTCACGAAAATACTTTTTGTTCAGTGCTTTATAACAACCTTATTTAAGCATTACTTGCTTTAATAGTAAGCTAGAAACACATTAAGCACACATGTAAAAGTATTTATATAACTATGGACTTTTGCCTTAATGTTCTCATAGATACTTCTTTACCATCGGTTTGCATCAAAATAAATATATTAGTTGTGTAACAAGCTGTTTATTAAGGATGAGAAACCATAATCAAATTGATTATATTGAAACGTATTAAATGCTAATAAATTGGTTGCTAGAGAAAAAATAAACGAATAACATACTTTGTGTATATACTCTATTAATGTATTAACAATGTAGAAACAATGATTTATACAAACTTAAATAACGATAAACTAACGCTGTAAAAATACTTTATACTATGTAGTTATTTTAACGTGTTTCCTTGCTGTACGTTGCTATGAATATATCCCAGGTAAGCTCTGAATTAGCTCATGTTATCATTATTGTGCGAAATTCACCAAAGCTTTAGAAGGACTGTTGTGAGCATGAAAGTGGTCATGCACCTGTTGAGTGTTGTTTTTGTATTTCATTTTTTTTGCTACAGTGTTAAACTGAAAAGAGCACATAGCCTGAAAGCACTTTCTGTTGTTCTTAATTAAGTGGCACTCAAACATATGATGGTACATGCTAAGTGTAAACATTTGAAGTATTTCAATGGAAATGTTCTTTTGAAAACATGCTGTCTGACATACTTTTTGACTCATAATAAACCCTTCACTAAGCACTGCTAAACTATTTTAATACTTAAAATTCAAATATAATTTACTCACCCTCACAGGGGTGCATCTATTTCTTTCTCCTTTTTTTTGTTATATTTTTTGAGGGGGCACCAGGCTCAATTGGATTTGAACTGATACAATTTAGTCATGTGAATAAAGATTTCTGCCACTACTTGCAATAATCATTTATCTAAATGTAATTATCAAAAGGCACAAATACGTTTTTGGAAGTTCAAATAATCAATTTAAAATCCTCTCATGGGGGAACGTGTTCCTTTAGTCTGAATGGGCATGATCCCTCTGCACCCTCATGCCATCCCAGATGTGTATGATTATCTCAGCCTGTAGTGCCATACAATGTACAAGTGAATGGTTACCAAAACTTTGAAGCTCCAAAATCCAAATAAAGGTGGTTTAATCAATGTCTTCAGAAGCAATCCTATTGGTTTTGGGTGAGAACAGACCAAAATATAGCTTATTTTTCAGTTGTGCTATTGCATTATGTAGGTACAGTCATGATTTTTAGCTTGATTACACTTCCTAGTGCTTGACACATGTGCAGAGCTCTAGAAGGCACTATAGGAAGTGTCATTAAGTTAAATCATGATTGCAAATTTACTGTACTCAAGTAAAAGTGCAATTACTTAAAAAAAAATACTCAAGTAGAAGTAAAAGTACTAACATGAATAATTACTTGAGTAAGAAAGCATCCAATTAAAAGAGTAAGTAGTGAGTAAATCATTGCTTTCACAAATGACATAATATACCTTATCTTCCCTATATTCCATTACATAATAAACATTTAGCATTAGAATTATTATTATTAAATTGAAATTCTGTTATCATTCAACATCATGTTGTTCCAAACCCATATGACTTTCTTTCTTCCATGCAACACTAAATATATTTTTAGACAGAATGTTTGCTGAGTCACTATTCACTTTCATATTTTGAAAGTGAATGGTTACTGAGAATGTCAGTCCCTAACATTTTGTCTAACATCTTTTGTGTTCCACAGAATACAAAAGGTCACACAGATTTAGAACTACACGAGAGCAGGGAAATGATGACATAATATAAAATTATGGCTGAGCTATCACTTTAAAGACATAGTTCTAATTTTTTGCTAGACATTCTTCTCCCTGCCCAGCAGGGGGAAATATGCAGAGACGAATATTAATCGCCAAATAAAAGAAAGGTTTCCAAACCTCTCTTCTTATTTACAAATTCATCCAGATTTGACAAGAGTCCTAAAATGATAGTTCACCCAAAATGAAAATTCACTAATTTACTCACCCTCCAACCCGGTATCACGCCAAGGCGTGAAATAGACACGCTGGTCCACTAGCGGATGCGTGTCGGTGTCACGCTTTGCCTCCTCTAGGCGTGTGCATGACACGCGCGCGTCTAGGTAGAATACCGGCAGGGGGCAATCATTTCCTCAACGCCAACAACTCTCCGGTCACCAAAGAGTAAGCGATATATCGCGTTCTCCAGTTCCGGTTAGCAGGATATATATTTTTTTATATAAATATATTTTTTAAATATATATATATATATATATATATATATATATATATATATATATATATATTTATTTACATCAGCATAAGATACTCGACAGCCCACACACACATATAACAACGTTAGGCTACAGCAACGTTAGGATTTCTTCATGAAAGCAGCACTATAATGAACAAACATGTTCTGAACTAGTATGTGTAGTAACCCTTTATTGTCACATAGTCACAAGTGAAAGTAAGCAGCGAAATTGGCCATCATCCTGCCCGTGCGAACGTACAATACGACAACGGTATCGCTTACTCTTTGGTGCGCGGAGAGTTGTTGGCGTTGAGGAAATGATTGCCCCCTGCCGGTATTGCAACAACACGCGCGCGTGTCATGCACACGCCTAGAGGAGGCAAAGCGTGACACCGACACGCATCCGCTAGTGGACCAGCGTGTCTATTTCACGCCTTGGCGTGATATCGGGTTGCACCCTCATGCTATCCCAGATGTGTATGACTTTCTTTCTTCTGCTGATTTCTAGAGAAATATTTTAGCTCTGTAGGTCCATAAAATGCAAGTGAATGGGTGCCAACATTTTAAAGCTAAAAAATATATATAATCAAATAAATCAGTGTAAAATTAATCCATAAGACTCCAGAGGTTAAATCCATATCTTCAGAAGTGATGTGATATGAGAAACAGAGAATTTCACTTTCTTATGAAAATGTCTCACAGGTACATTATATATAATTCTGAAATATTAACCAAAGCAAGACCATGTTTTATTAATGCTTACTTTAGCTATTTCATAGCTTTTAAAGTCCTGTGTGGATTCTTATTTAAGTGTCGTTACAGTTTTCAGAATCGAAAGAATTTAGATCATTAGTTCTTTACAGCAGTACCTGCGCTCTCTAAATGCAGAATATGCAGCCTGGGTACGTCACCAACCCCAGTTGCGGAACACTTGCTGTGCCTAAAACCACCCCTTATCCACTATATGGTGCACTATTTCAGGTGTCTACCATTTTGTAGGAGTGTCTGAATTCTGAGTGAGCCACTTGTTCCCTACTTTTGTTCACTCATTCTTACCCACAATGCACTCTAATTTCAAGGGACATTCGATTTCCCACAATCCACCGTGGGGAAGACGTACAAGCTGGGAGTTTACTGCTTCCTTCACTCCTGCAATGTTTTAATTCTTGCAGAATATATTAAATTACTTTTTGACAAATCGGTACTTGATTAAAATAACAGAATATCATATAGAGAGGCAAAACATATAGATCATTTTTAAAATGTACTCTTTATTTATATTTATACAGAATTTTTCCATTAAGCTGAAGAATGATTTATTTACTAAATATTATTTAACTCAGGAAGACTACACACAGTGGAAATTATAATTCTTGCACACGGCGCCCCAACCCAATTTGGATCAAACTCGAACCATAGGAAAGGTCGATGTACGTGTCCTTCAGGTTTACCACTGCAAACAAATCTAGATGCCGGATGCAAGTTAAAATGTGTTTTTGCGTGAGCATTTTGAACGGGAGTTTGTGCAAGGCCCGGTTGAAAACTCGCAAGTCCAAGATCGATCGTAAACCGCCGCCTTTCTTGGGTACAATGAAGTATGGGCTGTATAAACCCTTCTTCATTTTCGTTGGAGGGACAGGCTCTATCACGTCTTTGAGTAAGAGAGTCACATTTTCCGCCCGCAGGGATTTGGCATGTTTGCCGTTGTAACGCAGTTCATTTTCGCGGGCAAGGAAGAGGCAAGAAACCGGCTTGACATATAACGTAAAGGTTTAATGTAAAACTCAAAAGACAAACACATAAGACGACGGACATGTCCGTGAACTCTCTCTCTCTCTCTCTCCCATCGGCGTCCGCTAGTGGCCTTTATCCCTCTTGACGGCTTAATTAGCCTATACGGGACCCGGCGTGCGTAATCACGCCCCGGTCCCGCCCTCCACCGTGCCACAGCCGTGTACTGCGGTAAAGGGGTGGGGGGGGTCCTGGCAAATTGAATTGCATAACCAAGTTGAATGGTCCTGCCAGCCAGTGTGATGGATTGGGAAGTGAGAGCCACGCATCGAAACTCCAAGCTAGGGGCACTAAGGGGATTATTATTTTTGACGTACCCGGCGGGGCCTCGCAGCGGACGGAAGAGTGTCAAGGGTGTGTCCCGAGGCTCTGGTGCTGAGAAAAGACTCGAAGCACTTACCTTGCTCTGCACACCCAGCAGGGGGAGAGTTAATGACTGAGGAGGAGGTCCCATGGAGGCGTCCTCTGGACTCGTCAGAACTGGCCAGCCAGGGAACAGAATGTGGGGCTGAAGGTGAGAGGTCTGCATCCAGCATGCCAGGACTGTTGAGGTGTGGCAGCAGAGTGCCGTGAGAAGGGCATTTGCGGGCCAGGTGACCCAGAGACAAAGGAAATAGCTCTTTTATTGAGAATGTGGGTACCGCAGCCCGAAGGGGGTCTCGGCAAATGAAATAAATTCAACAAAGGATTCTCCTCCCGGCCCTCCACCAGGGGACAGAGTGGTCTTCTTACCAGCTCTAGCGCAAACGTCTTGGTCTCTGGGTCTGGTGTCTCAAGAACGCTTGGGAGTCTTCCGGGTCCTCGAAGGGGTCCGTGAGACGGGGAGCGTGCATTTCCTATGGGGCGCTCGATGCAGGGGCTGAGAGCTGGGCCCGGGTTGAGGCGGAGCTGCACGTTTCTTAGCCACAGGAGGACGCCCTCGGCGAGCAGACAGAGCGTGACCCGTGGCGGGAGGTTTGCATCGGGGCAGGATGTGTGAGATGGCCTCCATCTCCTTCTTCACCGTGGAGAACTGTGGGGCGAAGTCCTCAACGGTGTCGCCAAAAAGGCCAAACTGGGAGACAGGTGCGTCAAGGAAACGTATCTTGTCCACTTTGTGCATCTCGACCAAGTTCAGCCACAGATGACGTTTCTGAACCATGAGAGTGGCCATCACCTGCAGTGGCCCTGAGGGCGAGGTTGGTCGCTGAGCGCTGTTCCTGCAGCACGTCGGGATCAGGACTGCCCAAGTGCAGATCTTTAAGTGCCTTGACCTGGTGGACTTGCAGGAGGGCCATGGCATGTAAGGCAGAAACGGCCTGTCCGGAGGCGCTGTAGGCTTTGAAGGTCAGTGAAGACGTCATCCTACAGGACTTGGAGGGGAGCACAGGGCGACCCCGCCAGGTGGCAGCGTTCTCGGGGCACAGATTGATCGCAACCGCTCTATCCACCTGGGGGACTGGTGTGTACCAGTGCGCAACTCCGCCGTCGAGGGTAGTGAGAGCGGACGAGCGAGAGGTACTGTGACGTCGTCAGCTCATCATGCACTTCCAGGAAGAAAGGGACTGGGAGGCCCGAAAAACCAATCATTCAGCCGCGAATGCTGTGGGGAGGACGGAGGGTTCCAGTCCAGCCCCACACTGACGGCGGCCCGGGCAAGCATGTCGGACATCTTGGTGTCAACCTCAGACTGGGTCGTGCCGGGGAGCGGGTGGTTCGCGGGGGTGTACCAGGCAAAACCGCACCCACTGCCATCGCCAGCTGGCTCGTCCTCAATCCCGTGGGAAGAAGGAGCGACGCGGGGGGTGGCTGGAGTGGCTTTCCTTCAATGTCACCATGGTCATATTCTCGCAGTGAGAACATGAACCATCCACAAACGCTGCCTCGGTGTGATCGCTGCCCAGACACGAGACAGCGCCTGTGGCCGTCAGAAGCAGAGAGCACTCGCATCCATGAACTGGAAGGGCATCTTTATAAAGACGCGTCCTGAAAAGGATGTTCAATGCCAGCTGTGTATATGCTCTTTTAGAGGAAATAACTCTTTTAGAGAAATAAACTCTTTTAACTGCGCTGTCGAAGCGCCCAGGGGCAAAGCTGCACTGCCATTCAGAGAAGGAGAAAGCCACTGATATGCGCCGTAGATCCAACAGCAATTGCTCAGAGATGCGAGGAACATCATCATGTGACGATACGACGGTTGTAGGTCTGATCACTGACAATGATGAAACGGCCTACAGAGAGGAGGTGCACACTCTGACACGCTGGTGTCAGGAGCACAACCTCTTCCTCAACGTCAGTAAAACCAAGGAGCTTGTGGTGGACTTCAGGAAGAAAGACAGAGAGCACAGCCCCATCACCATTAATGGAGCACCGGTGGAGAGAGTCAGCAGCTTCAAGTTCCTCGGTGTCCACATTACTGAGGAACTCACATGGTCCGTCCACACTGAGGCCGTTGTGAAGAAGGCTCACTAGCGCCCCTTCTTCCTGAGACGGCTGAGGAAGTTCGGAATGAACCACCACATCCTCACACGGTTCTACACCAGTACTGTAGAGAGCATCCTGACTGGCTGCATCACCGCCTGGTACGGCAATAGCACCGCCCACAACCGCAAAGACCTGCAAAGGGTGGTGCGAACTGCCAGAAACATCATCGGAGGTGAGCTTCCCTCCCTCCAGGATATATATAACAGACGGTGTGTGAATAAAGCTCGGAGGATCATCAGAGACTCCAGTCACCCGAGTCATGGGCTGCTTTCACTGCTTCCATCAGGCAGGCGGTATCGCAGCATCAGGACCCGCACCACCCGACTACATGACAGCTTCTTCCCACAAGCAATAAGACTTTTGAACACATGATCTCTCACGATCAACAATCAGCACTGCACTTTATTAATCATCACTCTGTCAATATATTCTCCCAATTCAATTAGTGTTTATATATATTTATACCCGTATCTAGTGTATGTGTATTCTACATTGTGTGTATTGTGTACATTTGTTATGTAAATTGTTGTGTAAGTATGTGTACATTTGTTATGTAAATTGTTTTGTGTAAATATGTTGTTTATTGTAAAGTGGTTTATGTCTCGTCACTGTCATTACTGCAATGTTACTCGGAACTGCACACAAGAATTTCACCTACTGTTGCACTCGTGTACACAGTAGTGTGACAATAAAGTGATTTGATTTGATTTGATTTGATTGAACAGTGTGTGACTCACAGCTCGCTGCATACACAACCAGTCGGCTCCGAAGAAATTTTCTGAATGAAACAGATGCATTTCCCTCCTTATATACTCGTATGTCCGGGGCAGGACATGCAAATTCTGTCTGCCAATTTCTCATTGGCCTTTTCTCATAGATCAGAGATGCAACAGGCACTCAAGAGAGACCCCTAGTGTCGCTTCTAACGTCGAAGTGAGCGACAGACGGGGAAACATAAATAACTAATATTGGCATTATATTCATGCTGGTTAGCCAGAGGGGAACTGGCCCCAACAGTGAGCCTGGTTTCTCGCAAGGTTATTTTTCTCCATTAACAAACTTCTTAAGGAGTTTTGTATTCCTTGCCACAGTCACATTTATCTTGCTCACTGGAGTTCTAAATACAATTATTATTTAATTATTTAATATTTATACACAAATTACAATCATATTTAATCAAATTACACAACGATCACTCTTAGACTTTATAGATATTACAGTTTATTTTTTGTTAATGCATGATTTTCAGTGAAGATGCTTTGAAATGATGTGTTGTGAAAAGTGCTATACAAATAAAAATCACTTGCCTTGACTAGAGACTAATTCTCATGAGAGCCTATTGTTTTCTCGAGGGGTAGTCCAGACTTGCTGGCACCCACCTTATAGCACTATGATTTACTAAGAAGATTAAATTTGCTCTGTTCCTGAGATTATCTTTGCGCTGAAATACAACATGCAAACGTGGTGCAACTGTTTATTAAATTCGCTCCAATGACAGGTGAAATTCACATTAAATTGGAAAATACTGTTAATCTTTCCTCACATGTTGGATGTAGTTAAAGCAGTGTAAAAATGTTCAATTATACTTAACCCTGACCCTGTAAAAGATTTTGACTGCATTAACTGGAATTATCTCTTCAATTGGAGAAAATAAAAACCCCTTCAGGTTTAGGTTGACCCTTCAGATTTGTATCTTTTTTTGTAGAACTCATAGCACAGTGCATTAGACAAAATGGAAAGTATTAAAGTAACAAGTTAAAGGGATAATGGGTTTAAAGTGATCGTGCAACCAAACATGAAAAATATGTCATAATGTACTTACTTTCATGCCATGGAACACAAAAGAAGCTATTAAAAAGAGTGCATTAACAGCATCAGTCACTGTTTACTTTAATTGCATTTTTTTTATACAATGAATCTGAATAAGGTTATCAGTGCCTTAACATCAGTAACATGCTTCTCTTTTTTGTATCACTGAAGAAAGATATATGAACAGCATAAAGGTGAGTAAATGACGACAGAATTAGTATTTCCTTTTAAATGCCGTGCTTTGCACAAAGCATTGTATGCCCGTTTATCTGTCTTTCCTTTTACGCAACACAACAAGATTAAATGAAATACATTTTCTCTTATGTATTACCTCGTTATTTCATCTGACTCCATAAATGATTTTTTTTTTAATGATATCTCAGCATCATTAAAAGTGAACAAATGTTTGATTATTCTTTTTAACTCTTTAATCATATTTTACCCATTCAGATTAGGAAACTATGTCTATCTGAGTTCCTCGCATGTTTTTCTCTTTTATGCAGGTCTCACGATCAGAAGCCGGTCAGTCTTTGATCATCAAACAGAGGTAATTGCTATATACCTAAGATCGGTCACATTCACGTTTACACAATCAAAGATACTTCAGTATAGCCAACATGGAATTGCATACACTTGAATTTAACTTAACGTTTTCTTCAGTAGAGGTCACGGCCAGTATTAGAGATGTAAGTTGACCAACATAACTTCTCTTGTAAAAGCTTTGGATTGGCCATGTGTGGTTTCCCACGTACACTTATCTGGAGAAACATCAAATAAAAACAGAGGTAAGACACACCCAAATTTAGATTGGTCAAGCAGAATTTGCTGTTCTAAACGGAAATTCCCTTTTTGTCTTTGCAAACCAAGTACACTTGAATTGATGCCAATTATTAGTTGTCACCAATCTAAGGCAGACTTGTGGATAACATATGAATTGTTTAATCTGCTTGGGAAAACAATTTCAGAGTCAGTCAGAATAAAGTCAAACCTTTACAATATATTAACCAGGTAACATCATAAATTCATCAATTCCAATTAGACAGTAATAAGTTTAGACATTTTATCAAAATGTAGTTTATAAGAAATATAAACTACACACTGTAAACTGTGTGGGATCGTCTGACTACAGAGAACCATGAACAATGTGTCACATCTCCTTAAATACCCAAATAATTCAATATGCTTACCAAATGGTGGCGTCTGTCATTATAATTCGATTTTGGCCCCCATTGAGGGGTTCACAACTGTGGTATCAGAATTTGTAATTGAATGGGTTCTTGATTCCTGTAGATTTACATACAGGAGGTATTTGTATGGAGGATCTGGGGGAGGGCACACCAAAGGGGCACACCACATTTCTCATATTTTATAACTTATTTTTGCTTTTCATTATTGCTGGGAGGATGAGACCAGTTTACCAGGCGCACTGAGACACTTTAAATGATACCAAACATGTATAGTTACTTTTTGTACACTCTTAACATTGCATAGGTTTTTAGTGAGCTTTAAGTGAGGAGGAGAAGGGGGGAGATGATGAGACTGTAGAAGGGAGGTGTGAGCTGCACTGGAAGTGCATGTTGAGCTGACATCTTCATGGAGAGCACCCCTCTCCAGATCTCAACTGTCCCGGCATGCTGGACGCGGACCCCCCACCTTCATCCTTACGACTGTTCCCTGAGCCTCAGGACTCGTCCTTGCCTCTTGACGCTGCACTAGCTGCTCCGCCCCGCTGGGTACGTCAAAAATATTCATCCCCTTGGTGCCCCTAGCACGGAGCTTGGATGTTTGGCTTTCACTTCCCAACCCGTCACGCTGGCTGGCCCAGACCATCCGACTCGGTTACGCAATTCAGTTTGCCAGTTCCCTGCCCCCCTTCGCGGGTGTCCTCTAAAGATGGCCCTGCTGATCGCGCTCAACTCTATCAATGGGTTCGGGGACCTGCAAGCGTTCTCTGTCATCAACACTTGCCTGGAGTTCGGTCCGGCAGACACACATGTGATCCTAAGACCGCGACCGTTCTATGTGCCCATGTTTCCTACCATGCCCTTTAGAGACCAAGTAGTGAACCTGAAAGCTCTGCCCTGGGAGGAGGCAGACCCAGCCCCTTTGTTGCTGTGTCCGGTATGTGCTTTGCGGTACCTACTTGGACAGCACATAGAGCTCTAGACGTTCTGAGCAGCTGTTTGTCTTTGTCTGTCTCCAAGCAGATGCTTTCCCACTGGGTGGTGGATGCCATTTCACTGGCCTATCACACCCAGGCCGGGCCCTTGCAGGTCCGAGCACACTCAACAAGGTGTGTTGCGTCCTCGTGGGCAATGGCCAGGGGCACCTCCCTGGCAGACATATGTAGAGCAGCGGGTTGGGCAACACCTAACACCTTGGTGAGATTTTACAATTTTTGGGATGAGTCAGTTTCATCCCGTGTTTTCTCAGGTCTGAGCCGGTAGAGCTCGGTATACGCTGACGGACTGACTGGGTGGATTGCTTGCACCTAGCGCCCTTTCCCTCGGCCGAGGTAACTGTGCGCTTTCTCTCCCAGGAGATCCCACTCATTTGGATCCCTGGATGACTCCTCCCTAGCCCTTTGGGTCTGCAGTTCAGCGGAGGAACTCGCCGACCCAATCCACAGCGGGTACTTAAATCTACCCTGCACTGGAAGAGGTGCCAGGACTCCTGCGTGGACTCCCCCGTGTTTATTTTCCATGGTACAGTCCCCTTACGAGTGGATCCACGTCTCCCTTAGGCAGTCCCAGCTGCCCTCCGGTCGCCGTGTTGTAGCAACCCCCCCCTCCTTGAGGCTGGATCTACCACCGTGCCACTTTCCACGTTGCCTAAAAACCCATGTGATATATTCGCCACCCTTACCTCCCCCTTTCGGGCAGGTGTGGCTTCCGCAGGGTCTTTTCCCCCTGAAAGAATAGAAAACTGGGTAAGACCCCCTTCCCTCAATGCGTGTAAGTGCCCCAGCCGTTTCTTACTCTATGCAAAGAAACATAGAGAGAAAAGAGGCTCAGCTAGGCTCAGCCCGTTCCCAGGTTGGCAAGCGTCGCCTTGTTCCCCTGTCTAGGGTAACCAGAAGGATTCCGACGACTTTTATGGGGCTTTGGGGAAGGGTACGTGCAGTCTGACACAACTGGTTGCCTTTGCATGTAAAATACCTGCCCGCTCCTGTGTCAGTAGATCACGTACACGTCTCAGAGCATGGCGCGATTTAAATTGGACCCCTAGTGTCGCTTCTTTGACACAACGTCAAAGTGAGCGACAGATGGGGAACGTCTAGGTTACGTATGTAATCTCCGTTCCCTGATGGCCACATCGCTGAGCCGAGCCACTGTTGTGGCTGGACCATTTCCGGCTCCTCAGAAAAATCCTGAATGAATTCGACGTATTTCCCCGCTTTTATACCCGTATGTCCGGGGGCGGGGTATGAAAATACTGTCTGGCAACTTCTCATTGGCCTTTTTTCATAGATCAGAGGTATATTCGGCGCTCAAGAGAGACCCCTAGTGTCACTTCTTCGACACAACGCCTCGTTTCCTCCATCAGGGAACGGAGGTTACATACGTACCCTAGACGTTAATCTTAGATTAAATAATTATGACTATGAAAATATGAAGGTGAAAAACCTCTTGCTCAAATTCAAGCTTATAGCTACCGTATATAGTTTTCTTACAGGCTGTGATGATAATGTTAATTAAATGCATTTTAAATGCTTTTGAAATTATTTGAAACCTTCTTTAGTTTTATAGCATAGGCTACATTTTTAAGTGTGGCTTAAGTGTCCAAATGCTTTTTGGGGCCACAGTATTTAATTATTATTATTTATTTCTTTATTCAAAGAATCTACCAAGATGAACAATGGTGGTTTTACTAGCGTATATGGACATTTGTTAATGGTGGTCTACAGTTCCTAATGTTCCATGCATGCTCACACAACAAAATTACTTTTACTACTACTGATGAACTATGTTAAAATCAGTGGCACCAAGGTCTGCAAGAAGTGTAGTTCCTTTTTCCAAATATCTTAAAGCTTCCAAACAGGGTTCCTTGGCTTTGAATGGGTTTATTTGGTGCATACATTTTAAGATCTCACAGTCAACAGATGCAGTTTAACCTTTGCCCAGGGACATTGTAGAATACACTGCAATTAGCTGACTTGTTACAGGAGGCATTAAACTTTTCACAAATTCACTCTGCACATTCAAGCTGGCTTGATCTGCGTTCATGCTCAATGAGACTGACACAGTGAGACTGCAAAGACAACTCGAGAAATGTCTCATCAAATTAGAATATCACACTTTTTAATGCATTTCAGTTACATGGTGCATGAACACAAACATTAGTATATTTTGAAGGAGGGATCAGACTTTCATAAAAACTTTGGGGTGGCTCTTTTGACATTGGCCATTAAGATACCACATAGCAACACACATAGAACACTGTAGAAATCACCTTAAAATGCCCTAGCAACCACTCAGAGCACGCCAGCAACTGCACAAAATGTGCTGCAAAACACTTAGAAAACCTCTATCATCATTTGTTTGCAGATTCTACTTACAGGGCAGCAAAAACCGTAAGTCTAGAGACACTAAATTTTGGCACAATGGTAGACATTTTTTCCTATTACTCATGCACACACACACGCACGCGTATAAATAAATATATATATATATATATATATATATATATATATATATATCAGAAAAGAGAAATTTACTGTCAAAATTACAGAAGTTGTATTATAAGCCTCTTTGTAGGTGTGGTAACAATTTTTGTGTTATAACTCCTAATATAACACTAAGTAGTGTTCGAATCCACCTAAGTTGAGTCCGAGTTAAGTCCTAGTCTTTAATTAAACAATCGAGTCAGAGTCTGTTCATGAATCTGAATTCGAATTGTAAGTGTAAACTCAACATCAATATTTTAAGCTTATTCTAACTTTCACAACTACGAAAACACAATTGTCTATATAAATGTAAATATAAACAAACACACCTCTATATCTTCTGATTAGTTTCCTACTGACAAACTTCAAAGTGGTTTCAGAATGAATATGCTTTAGGTGTATGACGACAAAACTGTCCTTCAACACAATTCTTATTATGTGCTGTTGACATTTCAGTTATTTGTTACTTTTTCCCCTCCACTCAAACATAGACTAAAGAAAATGGAATCTTCATTAGTCATTAAAACCAGAGTTGTTATTGTTACAAATTTTAGCTTTGCTTTTTATTTCTACTTCATTTTCAATCTGTCCTTTCAATTTAGTTTAGTTTTATCTAAAATGATCCCTATCTAAAGAAATAATGTGTACTGAGATTTTCTTTCTTGTCTCTATCTGCCGACTGGTTTGGGAAAATAATGAGTCAACACAGTAGTAATTAGCACTCGCTGAGAAGTCACACGACTGACAGGAGGACATAGGCTGTGTCTTGTTTCGAAGGCTGCGTACGAGGTAGGACGCGTCCTTTGAAGGCTGCATTATACCAAGTGTCCTCCTTTAAACAAGCCTCGTTTAAATGAGATGGCCTTCATAGGACAAATGGGAACAGGACATAACATGGTTGCCATGACAGCACGCCACTCTTTAACAATTGTGAGCACTTTAAGTGAGAAGGGAACAAAGTCCCTCTGGAAGGGAATGTATGAGGTACATTTTAGGAGAGATATAATGAAGTAAATAGAAAAGAAAATAGATTTTACAGGTGTACTTTTAGTCTAATATTTTATTTTAATTATATATTAATATATTTATACATATTATAAACTCTGCACCCATCAACTGAAGATCTTCAACTTGGGAATTAACATTCCTTGTGGTTGAACATCATATTTCTATCAGGAAGACTTGCAGACCTGAGTGAAATTTAAGATGACATTTATTTTATGAATATAAAACAGAAAAGTAATGTCTTTCTTTGGCGTAAGCCCCGTCTGGCAGTCTGAAGAAGTTGTACTCGGAACCATCATATCCTGCCAGAGAAAATAGGCAGGGGCGAGGAGCCTACCCCCGTGCAGGAAGGGACTCAACTGGTGGTGGGGTGGTGAAGGTTGCCGTGTTAGCACACTGAAACAAAAATGTGATAGATTGTGAGCAGACTTACAAAGCAATGGCTTACATGTGATTCGCTGGGAGTTACCCTGCTAATGGTGCGATGATGTACACCTGATAGTCTTCCCGCTAGAACTACGCTGCGCTTACATTTACAGGCAAATTGGCATAATATTTTTTTAGACATTTCCGTTGAAGCAAAGAATTGTGGGTTATGAGTGCCCACGAAGGATCCACCTTATGCATCCTCTGAATTCCTGTGAAAGAAGGTTGCATTCGAAGGCAGAAATCGAAGTGTCCTACTCGCTTTTCTGAAACAAGACAGCCTCGATAACGTATTCTGTCAAAACATGCGACCTCCGGTGGACACAGCCTTCCAAACAAGACACAGCCATTTTGTGTGAGAGCTATGTGCATGATGTCATTGCCATAGTAACTAGATACATTTCAGCTGATTTGCTGAAGACTAGAATTAATGTATCGTCAAATCAATGTGCAGCAAAACAAAATTTATTTTCTTCTCTGCAAACGATAGTATAGTAAAATAGTAAGTGTATGTTTGGGGGTGGCACATGAAAATTCTGTCTGCCAATTTCTCATTGGCCTTTTCTCAAAGTTAAAAGATGCAAAAGGCTCTCAAGAGAGACCCCTAGTGTCGCTTCTTTGACACAACGTCGAAATGAGCGACAGACGGGGAACTGATGTTTACTGCCAAGTGCATCCAAGTTGGTTTAATTTATTTACAAATCTGCGATCGTCCATAGACAGATCTATGGGCGGATGTTTGGTTATGCTACTATTCGTAGATGGATCGTACAGACCTGGAATATCATGAGGGTGAGTAAATAATGAGAGAATTTTCATTTTTGGGATAATATCCATGTTATATAGAATTTTTGCCTTGTCAATCTTTGCAGCATCTTTTGACAGATTCAGATAAAAAATAATATCAGATCAAATTAAGCAACATCAAGTGGCGTATGCCTTGAGTCATTCATGTGCATATGTCAAGAGCATGATGCTTCAGGGGAATATAAGCATACTAGTCATGTGTTGCCAAAACTTCACGTCATCTCCATTGATGGTAATCACTTAAAACAGCGTTCTGCATGGCAGTGTTTACTCATTTGTCTCCATTATTGTAACTGTTAACATATCCTCACTGAAAAAACATACTACATGTCATATTTGGTCTTGTCTGACTGGAGGCTCAAAGACATGAAGAGTACTGAGATTATCTTGCCCTTCTAAATGGAGAAGTTTTTCTTTTAGCTGCATCCGCAGCAGACTTTAGATTAGTCTTTCATTGCTAGATTGAGTCTGTGTGCAAAAGTGGCTGTGCTTTGTACTACAGGGAGAAATTCTTTTTAATGCATTGTTTGTGAGTTTAAAAATGTACAGGGGTCATACAATTTTAAACACCAACTTCCTCAAAAAGTTGTAGCATTTTGAAGCCTCATTATATAACTTTATTAATTATGTGATGAGAAGAAATGGATGTGTCTTAATCTCAAGTCAAGTGTCTTTTATTGTCATTTCAACCATATACAGCTAGTACAATACACAGTGAAATGAAACAACATTCCTCCAGGACCATGGTGCTACATAAAACAACATAAAAACAACACAACAACAAACACAGAACTACGTGAGACTACACATAACTAAACAAAACCTACACATTACTGCATAAAGTGCATGTGTGCAAACAGTACAAGACGGTACAATAATTGCTAAATGTGCAAATTACAATGAGAGATGGAAGGTGTTCCATTGTGTGAATGTTTGTGTATGTGTGTGTGTGTGTCAGTCTAGTCTCTGAGTAATGAGGAGTCTTGTGGCTTTGTGGAAGAAACTTTTACATAGACTGATTTGGTACATTTTGCTAGATGGTAGGAGGGTGAAGAGTTTGTGTGAGGGGTTTGTGGGGTCATCCACAATGCTGGTGGATTTGCAGATGCAGCGTGTGGTGGAAATGTCCATGATGGAGGGAAGAGAGACCCCAAAGATCTTCTCAGCTGTCCTCACTATCCTCTGCAGGTTCTTGCGATCCAAAACGGTGCAATTTCTAAACTAGGCAGTGATGCAGCTGCTCAGGATGCTCTTGATAGTACCTCTGTAGAATGTGGACTCCTCCCACTGAAACTTTCTGTGTGCTGTTTCTTGCTCTGTCATTGGCTGTAGGTCAACGCTGCTGTTGTATTCAGTCAAAACATATTTCACATTGCGCAATTTGGAATCGCAGATAGGTCCAGGTATTTAACATTCTCGATATCTCGCTGACATCTCAATACATTCATACATTGCGATCGTTGCTCACAGCAGAGAGCTCCATTTTGCTCACGATTTCAGGCTTTTGTCGGTGATCTTCACAAAACTGTCGGCGAGTGAAAAACCGTTCTTAAAATCATGTAGTGTAAAAAAGTCATACTGACCTAAAACCAACATGGCCGCCCATGATGCAGGACATGCTGACTTTGTGATAATTAATTACTGTATATATTAACCTTACTTTAATTCAGTAAAAAACAAAAACAATAATGCTAATATTAATTGTGAACATTGTCTTAAGAAAATTAAGTTTAAATTAAATATGTTGCTCATGCTGTTATTTAGCACATTCTGAAGTGTGTATCCCCTGAGATGCATTGCCAGATTAAGGCAAGAAAAAGGGTTAATCCACAATATTACACTTACACATGTCATATATGTAACCTTAACTTTTCTCAGTTTTGTTACACATACACACGTACATTTTAAAATAAGAGCGGTAGTCTGAAATGTTTTTCATCAAATACTATTTTTTTGTACCTTAATAGGGCAACGTATCCGGGGATAAAAATCCAAAAAATATAAAATATATCAAAAAGTCCTTTGGATATATGTTTCTTAAATCCAAATTATATAAAAAGTGATATTAAATAATTTTTTGCTAATAATTTTCCACTCTTGCCTGTTTTAAGGTTATCTATTTGTTTTCGTTTAAATCAATTCTTATGTGGAAAATAAAAAATAAAAATCTATTTTTTTTTTTTTTTTTTTTACTTCCAGCCAGGGAGTTGAATAAGACACAACCAAAGACTGGTTTTCTAAATCTTCTAGCTCTTGTTAAATCTCTCCTTGAGAAAACCTTTGACTGGGTGTGGAAGTCCTGCTTATATCACCTGTCATGACTTGATACTTCTATCACTTCATTCCACATGATTATAATTTTTTTGGATTGAAGTTTAGCAACAACGCTTACTGCATCCAAATCAAGGGCTTTGAGCTGCTTGTTGTTTTAACAAAGGTGGCAAGGTCATATGATTGCAAAGCACAGGCTTTAAAGCACTCCTGATACCTGAAGTCGATTAATCAGGTAATTTGAGAGTACATAGGTGTGATAATGCTTTTTTCTTTTTCTTTTTAAAAAAACAAACAAATAAATATTATGACTGAAGATTAAAGATGATCCCTATATACACTTCCCTATGTACACCTCCTCTTTCTAATGTGGCTTGGGCTAAACCCCACCCAGAGATAGACCCTAGATGGGGAAGTATTACCTTTGGAGTTGTTCAATGATAATATACAAGTGAATAATGTCAGAACATAAATAAGGGAAAGGGGTTTAATGCCTGACAACAGAATCCAAGAGACTCCATTATACATTGAAATTGGATCTTTTATTAGCACCTTAAGAATCTAATTTAGTGGTTATGCCTGTTAATGGTATAGATGGCTTGTTAAGCAGCACTAGATGGGCCCTGTAAGATCACCCTCTGCAGGGATGTATCCTCTTCATTTAAAATTGGATAGGAAGCATACAATGACTCATACAGATGGCTGATTTTGTATGAATCAGACATGGCAGGTGGCTTTTTTTTATAAGCTATTGCTTTTTGCATACAAATGGACAGATTTAAGGGGACAGGGAAGTTGGTCTTCGAGTGTGACTGTGCAATGCCCCAAATTAGTTTGGCCCTGGATCTTCAAAGAGACATTACAGTGATTGTGTCCAGCATCTTTTTTATAGAACCTTGTACAATTATTCCTGTGGCTGTGTTTTTATGTCTTGTTCTATCTCTCAAACCTCAATTGATAAACACACATTTGTGGTAAATCGACTAGAAATAGTTCCAATAATTAAAAAAAAAATCAGAGGGATGCTGTCTTTTTGCCTCCAATGACATAAATGATGGTTGAAAAAAAAATTAAGGATTAAGGCTCAGATTAACTTGTAGCGAATTTCTTCATTCTTTGCTCGGCTAAGAGGCCAAACTGAAATGAAAAAAAAAAAAAAGAAAATCTGAGCAACTTTTACTGTTTGCCAACATTTGGACACCAACCACACCATTGTAATCAGCATTTAGAAGATCATGCAGATAAGAGGCTTTATTTTTTTAAGAATGTTTTGATATTTTTTGATATTTGTTGGAAAACAAGACAAAAATACTCAGTAAGAAGGAATCTCCCCAGTAGAGAGAGCCTTCTTCACAAATTTAAAAAATAAATTTATAAAAAAATATACCTCAGAAATATTGCCAAGTTACGACACATGTTATCTGTTTCTGATGCCTAACTAACTCATTTATACGTTCATGACCTCGACTAGATTATGTTGTAATGCATTACTTGATGGATGTCCTGCAGGTTTCATAAATAACATTCAAGGAATATGATGATATCAGCCCCATTTTATCTGCATTACATTGGCTACTTTTAAGTTGCGTATTAATTTTAACATTCTGTTAATTACTTACAAAGCTTTGAATGGTCTAGCTCAAAAGTACTTAAGTGACTGCAAAAACTCCAGACTGTTAACAATATCGAGAATATCAAAATCCAAAAATGGAGGGAGATCATTTTAATATTTGGCTCCTATACTATTGAATAGTCTTCCTAGTAGTGTTTGGAATTCAGACACACTCTCTCGGTTTAAGTCTAGACTAAAGACATACCTATTCAGCTAGGCATACACCTAATTTATCCCTCAATTCATAGTTATGCTGCTTTTGTTATGTCTGACGGAACCGAAAACTCTTATTCTTTAACCCTGTTTTAAAGTGAATGGCATCTATGGTAATTTTAGTCTATTTCTTTCCCTATCTAAACCTTGGGATACCATAGCCTGCCAGATGCATCTCCAGTCCTGCCTGGTGTCCGATTCCCGCTGTGTCGCTGAGTGATGATGACCAACAGAGGATGAATGGTGAAATTCAACCTCAAAGACATGGGATTCTTCATGAGCCACTGTCTGAAACATGGGCTCAGGATGGAGTTCGACATAATTACATGCCATAAGCTTCCAGCCAGACTGCGATGCTCCTCACTGAATGATACATATATCAGCTTGGTTAAAGGAGAGACAAGACTGTCTTAAACTACATAGAAAATAAAATGAACCATTAACAAAAGCCTTCATCGGCTAACATCAAAGAATAATGCATCTACATGTATTTCCTCAGTTAATTCGGGTTGACTTCAAGGATTTTAACACACACACTTATAGTTCATTCAAAATCATTTAGTTTAATCATTGACCCACAACACTTACTAAGTTGAGTTTAGTTGTAACCACTAGTAGTTCTAAACATAAATAACTAATATTGGCATTATATATTCATTCATTTTCTTTTATAGCATAATTTCATGTACAACTACCTTGAAACACCTGTTGTGAATATAAATTTGACTTGATTTGACTTAATACTAATAATAATAATACTAATAAATATAGCTGCAAGCAGCGATAACAGTGTCAAGCCAATTATCGGCACCATGAGCAGCAAAAGAAGCTTTGTGATATGTTTTTGGATAGAGTCCGGTGAACAGTGTATGAGGAGTTCGAAAATGTAAACGTATCAATCATAAACAAACCAGATTTATTTTAAAATTAACTAAAAATAGCTAATTCTTAGAATTTTTGTCCATTATATGTTGCTGTTGTCCTGAAACGTTTTGAGTCCCTTCTGAGCAGGGTGCCAAAGACACATACCGAGTTTCGTAACAATATGCCAAATCATTGGTAAAATACAGCATTTTATGTCTAAATTCAAAATGTCCGACATCCAAAATGACTGACATAGTAATTTTTACTATGAATCTAATGAGAACAATTTGATTATTTCATGAAAAGTTAAAAGCAAAAATTAACTTTTTTTCATATCTCGTGAACAGTAGGGGGCAGCATGCCAAAACACTGCAGGTAACTTCAGGGCCAAATGGTGATGACACGTACCAAGTATTGTCCCAATCCCTCAAAGTGTTGCGGAGATACAGTCTAAAGTACAATTTTGTGCTTTCTTCGTCGAATTCGTTGAAATGCCATTCAAAAACATGAATAACTTTTTGTCGTGAGTGCCTCTAGATGATGCAGGCCAATTTTTGAGCAAATCTGACAAACGGCCTATGACAAGTTCGAAAAAGGTACATTTTACAGAAAATTAAAAATGGCAGAAATATTTTCATGATGGAAAATTACGTCATATCCATCCATCCATCCATCGTCAACCGCTTATCCTGTGTACAGGGTCGCGGGGGGCTGGAGCCTATCCCAGCTAACATTGGGCGAAAGGCGGGGTACACCCTGGACAGGTCGCCAGTTCATCGCACACTCAGACACACACTCACACTCACATCCACACCTAGGGCAATTTTTGGAGACACCAATTAACCTAGCATGCATGTCTTTGGATGGTGGGAGGAAGCCGGAGCACCCGGAGAGAACCCACGCAGACACGGGGAGAACATGCAAACTCCACACAGAAAGGCCGGGGCAACCGGGGTTTGAACCCACAACCTTCTTGCTGTGAGGCGACAGTGCTAACCGCTGCACCACCGTGCCGCCCTTAATTACGTCATATTGAGGGAAAAAATATTTGTTTTTATTTGTTATTAAAAGTTATTAACATAAACGTGAGTGCAAATTTGGGCAGTTGGTGGCACTAGAGGGTTTGAGGTAGGGATGCCAAATTTGTTGTGGTAACGTTACTCATAACACATATTTCATAACTTTTCTGCAAGCGGTTCTATGGGCTGCCATAGACTCAAGAGCGGAAGAACAAGAAGAAGATGACGACGACTAATGAAAAAAATACTGGTCTTTTGGACCAGTACTCCAATACTGGAGCTTGACTCCTAATAATAATTTTAACTACAGCAATTTTCTATTAGTAAATAGGTTTGCAGTAAAAATGTTTCAAATCACATAGACTTACGCTACTGTCCCCTTGCAAAATAATAACAAAAAAGTAAAAATAGGAAACATATCATTTTATTCAATGTACACAGAGCCAAGGCTTTCTAACATACAATTTTTCGTTGAACAATACATATTATGTCTTATTACCTACCCTTGTCTTTCCAAACAATTGTATCTCCTGCTTGTAGTTGATGGCTCATTTGTCTAAATTTGCTATAGAAACATCTTGCTGTTACACACGTTTATAGCAATGTTTGCAGTTTGTGCACTAATACTCAAGTTACCTTTGGTTGAGCACTATGATTAATTTCTGCCCCAATGGGTCAAAATGAAGGCTCGTTGCAGTACCATATTTGACCACAGTTTACCATTGGGGAAAATTAGGGGCGCTGTGGAGTTTGGGAGGGCAGAAGATTGTCTGCCCCACATGCTCATATATCTGTATCAAACACAGTCTTATGGAGGTTTCGGCTAAATTACGACTTAAAAACAGAATAAAAACTTTACCATGCCTGCTTTCAAAGACATATGTCAGCAATGTTAACACATTCATGGGTTAATAAAGTACATTATTAGCAGTTTACAGTGTGAATCTGTTTTCAAGTGGATGGATATTAAGGCAGAGCTCTGCCCTACCTGCTCATATGGATGAGCCACACTTGATGCGATGTATATTGCGGTGTTGTGAAAGCTATTTTAAAACTATAACCCTTTAGATAGGCCTGTCGCGATTATTAAATAATCGTCCGATACATTATTTGAGACAACCGAGATTATTATGCACTTCAAACAGACCTTCAAATAACATTTTTATTCCTAATGAAGCAGCAAATATTCAGATTTTATTATTTATGTACATGTGAAACATAATTTTACGTTCTTTTATTCTTTCTGGTGTATACTGTGCATGCACAGAGGTCTGTTTTAGATGTAGAAGTGTGAGAGAACACAAGCTTTTAACCGTATGTGAATCGTAAAATAATCTTGAAGTAAATAAAATAAATTGTATATTAAGTGTTCATCGAGTAAGAAGATGAAGCATAATGCAACAAGACTGAAATGTGAGGATTTATTGGAAGTATTTGATGAAAATAAAAAGAGACAACGATCAACTTGGAATCTGAGTCGTGAGTAATTTACTGTGGAAAATGCAAGACAACTAAAATAGAAGTCAGTATTGTGTTAACGACTGCTCACAAAATTTAAGAACAAAGACATCGCCACTTCTTTTAAGTCAAAAGCTTTTTCTACCATTTGATCAAATTTATAGATCACAAAAAACAAACAAAAGGGTAGTAAGAACCGTATTAAGTCTTCAGACCTATTAAATATTAATGTAGGTGAGAGAGGTCCAATATTAATGTGGAATTGAGCTTTTACAAGTAGCCTATGGTAAAACTTTATAGTTTTATTAATTTAAAAAATTCACACATTCATTCTGTATACATTCTGTCAAGCAAACTCTCAGTCCTAAACCGATGCATCCCTTAAAGCTATTACGACTGAAGATGAAATAAATGCTAGGTTACAGTCATTAAAACTTCATGTTCTACATCACTGAAATATGGTGCACATTTCCTCTTAGAATCTGTTTTCATGATGACTTGTGGATTCAGCACTCTGCTGAAAATGCCTTTCTAAGATCACTCAAACTCACGGTTGAGTGAACTAACCCAGAACTGGTATTCTACAGTGTTGGGCAAGCTACCTAAGCTACCAACTACTCAACAAAAAAAATTAGTTAAGCTAAGCTAAATGCTACACCTCAGAGAAAGTAGCAAGCTACACACCAAAAGTAGCTTGCTACATTTAAGCTACTTATTTTTTTTTTCAACCAGATGTACAGAGCATACTGTCATAGACAAAGCATCTAAAATACTAATCACATGAAGTTTATACATGCCATGGTACAATATAGTGCAATATAGTATGTGCCATATAAAATGTATATGCATGTAAAAGAAATCTAAAACATGTAAATTGATATTTATACATGTTACCTATATAAACCCATGTGGTCAAAATGAAAAACAAAAATCAAAATTTTTAAATGTTATTTTTCATATTTATACTACTACTACTACTACTACTATCTCTACAAACCCATGTCCATTTGAACATAATATCCTTTGTACATTGCTGTATAAATACTTATACATATCATATTCATCTTATCCTGTAAATCTGTGTCTAGATTTTGTATTCTGTATGTACAAGATGCTTCTGATCAGAGGCCAAATTCTTTGTGTGTGTCTGTGTGAGTGAGTGTGAGAGAGCACATCTTGGCAATAACAGTGTGATATCTGATGGTATCAGTTGATAATACCATGGTACTTTGAGATAATTCAAAGAATATCATGGTACATGTCTTGCCTATATGATTAACTTATTCATATACCATTGTCTTAATATTGTGCCCCCAGGTAATGGTACATGTCAAAATACATGGTAATGCCATGGTACTTTTTATGTGTTTTCGTGTAGATTTAAAAAAAAATGTAGATTCTTTGGTGGTAAAATGTCTTAACTGCAGTGCCTTTCACAAGCTGCACACGTGTTGAACTTAATGAAGACCTTCTTCATCACTGGCAAACAATAGGGCACATTTGCAGGTTTCGTTTCCATTAATCGTAGATCCACTGCGGGGGCCTGGGTAGCTCAGTGAGTATTGATGCTGAATACCCCCCCCCCCCCCCCCCTGGAGTCGCGAGTTCGAATCCAGGGTGTGCTGAGTGAATCCAGCTAGTTCTCCTAAGCAACCAAATTGGCCCGGTTGCTAGGGAGGGTAGAGTCAAATGGGAAAACCTTATTGTGGTCGCGATTAATTATTTTTTGCTCTCAATGGGGCATGTGTTAAGTTTTACGTGGATCGTGGAGATTAGCAGGAGTCTCCACATGCTGGGGTCTCCCTCCACAGCAAGGCATGTGATAAGATGCGCAGATTGACAGTCTCGGAAGCAGAGGCAACTGAGACTTGTCCTCCGACACTCAGATTGAGATGAGTAACCTTACTAGGACCTAGTAAGTAGTGGAATCTGGGCATTCCAAAACTGGGGAGAAAGGGGATAAAAAAAGAATGTGTAGATTCACTGCAACCAGCGTTATCTTTATTATCTGTATTTTAAAATATTCCATGAGCATTTTGGCAAGTGAGAGCATGCACCAAATGATTCAGCAGCTCTTGCGTGATCATTTTGAGTCATTCAGATTCAATTGCGAAACGATTCAGACCGCATTGCTATCACGTGAAACCAATTCATTGTAAAGAACTGTCTCATCTAAAGAACACATCTTTAGTCAGAACTGGCAGTAGTAAATACCAGTGTGATGATGTAGCGGTGTATCTTTTGTCAAAAGACGGTTACAGAGCTTACAGACAGTAGATATTTAAGGTCACAGTAACAAATATTTACACATGTTAAGTTTGCTGAAATAAGCAGTTGAAAGTGAGTTTTTTTTTGGTGAGTTTAGTTTAATTCTAGTCATAAATTGGACATGGCCCCTTTAAGAACTCCTCATGTTGTGCAGACATATATTGTGCAGAAGAGCTCCCGGTATTCTTTCCAGTAAGAAATCTTTGGATATGTTACATGCCTCCCCAGTCTAGGGTTGGGGAGGGGGTGACATGAAAATTTATAAACAGAATATATATATATATATATGTTTTTTTTTTGTTTTTTTAATAAAAGGCAACCCAATAGCTCTCCTCACCTGTCTCAGCACTCCACAAAAATCAGTCAGATTTTAGAAACACTCAAAAGTAAGATTTATTGACAAGTGCAAAATACAAAAGGGAAGCTTCAAAAATACATCAGAAGGGGACCAGGTCAAATAAACAAAACACTTACCTTACTCTCTAACCCAAACACAGGAGAAAATATGGACTTAAACAATTAACTTAGAGGAGACCTATTATGCCCCTTTTTACAAGATGTAATATAAGTCTCAGTTGCCCCCAGAATGTGTCTGAAGTTTCAGCTCAAAATACCCCACGGATAATTTATTATACCATGTTATAAATGCCTCTTTTGGGGTGGAATCAAAAACACGCTGATTTCGTGTGTCTCTTTAAATTCAAATGAGCTGCTGCTCCCCGCCCTCTTTGCAGAAGTTGGCTGTGCCTTTATGGCTCAGAAACAATAAATCAGAACCAATAAGACTGAGTGCCAGAGTTCAGCAATGTATGAACATATATATGTATATCTGGTCTCTGTGAATACAATTAGAGACAATGGTAATGGAATCAGCTAACAAGTACATTCGGAAAGGCAATTTGCAAACATTCACATAATATAAAGTGCGATACTTACATCTTCAGGATATAAAGCTGAAACACGAACAGTTGGTACTGATCCATCAATGCTTGAGAATAAAAAAAAAAATTGAAAATCCTGCTTTATATTGACACTCATTCACAAAGCAGTCCAGTGTAAAATGATTTGGACAAACATACAAATTTTTGTATGTTTTGGGGCACAAAACTTGTCCACTGCGTCTTCAGTGGCTCTGATGCCGGGAGTACATGAAGACTCTTATGTTCAACAGAACACTTATGATGCTTACGAAGCTGAGACATTTTTCTTCTCACTGTATCTGCTCCAGCGCAGAAAAAAATGGCGGACTGTGTGTTGATCACTCAGGGGAGGATCTATGATAATAGGCTGGAGTCCGTCACCAGTCGTGGCCAAGGTCTGCTCTAACATGACGTCACTTTTGAGCAGAATGAATCTGCACCATTCATTTTGACACACTGTTTTTGATTAATAGAAATATAAGAAAGAGTGGGTGGATTTTTATCATTATAGGGTGGTTGTGTACACACACTGCCGACTCACATTTATTTACAAACACCATGTAAAAGTGAATTTTGCATAATAGGTCCCTTATAAGTCTCTCTTTAAGTGTATGTAAGAAAGAAAGAAAAAGAAAAAACTTATCAGCAGCCTGGAGACAAAAGTCCTCCCCAAAGTGAATTTCTTGTCCAGCTTTATCCACAAGCTCTCCCTCCAGCAGCCAATCAGAGCAAGCCATCAATTGATGGTAACTAAATTCAGCTGGTGTCCATTAACCTGTGCAATGAGGAGAGAAAGAGTAAAAAACAACATCAAACACTGCCACAACACTCACCACACATACACAGCCAGTAGTACAAAAAATAACATTATTACGCCCTTGGATGCAACAGATAAATATAACATTTTACACAAAATGTTGTTAAATTGCATTAAATGTGTTCACAAGTGTCATATGTTAAAATTGAGTGTTTGTTTTGGGTTATTTTTTAAGGATGTATATGGATTGCATATGTGAAGTTTGACCACATTCTGTGCACAGATGTAAGATCTGGGTATTGTTATGCGGTGCGTAACTTAATACCTTTTACCTTATTTTTATTATTCTCAGGTTAGGTGAAGTAAGTCAAATTTGGCCTAAATTACAAGCATTATCAAAAATACTTTTAAAATAAAATTCAATTTGTTGGTTACACTTTATTTTCTAGCAGTCAAAATTATTTTAGGTAAATACATATTAAAAAATAAATCTGATGTATCGTATAATAATATGTATGTATTACCTGTCTATCGGTAACTGCCCAGTTGGTGTCGTCAGTTGTAACTTCAAGTCTGCCTCCAAAAGTCTCTTTAAATAGTCTTTGCTTTTCCTCCTTTTTCGATGACAATGTGTTTTTCTCTACTGTTATCCACAACACCTAGCCTGAAAAGCATTGCTCTCTATCCATGGTAATATACTGTAGCATTCTTTTACTTATATATATATATAATATATACTCTATCACATATATAAAGTTGGTATAACTTAATACATGTTTTTCTCTCTATTCTAAGTCAAAAGAAATATTTGTACAACAAGTACAACAATCTCTTCTTTTTTTTCTTGACCTCTAATTTAACCTGGCTCTTACACCCATAAATCTAACTTTGCCAACCTTTTTCTCTCTCTGTTCTAATCTCCTTTGGCTGACATAGTGTCTGCACAACATGTTTAGATATGCCCTATCTTCAGTAACATGTTCAGTCTGGTCTTAACTGTATATTGTAAATTATGATCTTATTTAATACCTACAACACTAATGGGCAAACATACAGTAATATACAAATACTATACTCATTGCTTAAATGTGTAACACACTTTAAAGATAACAGCAGATCACAAAATTTTAATTGGCTACATTTGTGTATAAAAGTACATATATAAAATAATCAAACAAGGAAAAAGGTTAATTGCATTTTCTCCACATTACACAACAATATGTAAATTTAGAATGAATCATATCTTATTTAACGATTGATAGTAGATGATTGTTTTCCAGTTTAGCGAATAAGTGTAATATGCGTTACATGTGAAAACACGTGTAATGAGAATTCTGTTGTTTTACACTGCAATATATGTCCTTAAAGCCTGGTTAAAAATGCATAAATTGTTTGTGTTTAAGCATGTGTTAAGCAATTAAGTAAACAGGTCCGTGTGCATAAAATGCTGTGAATGATATAAGCATGCATTAAGGTGATTTTTTTTTCCACATTAGACTCTACCCTATTTAATTCTACCATATTTCATTTGTTGTATTTCTTTGAACCATATTTCTTTTTATATTTTTACTATTTTTGTAAAAAAAAAAAAAAAAATTACATATATTCGGCCCTATTAACTGATGATTGTTCTCCCTCTGAAAGGGTGCAGCCTTCGAAGAGGTCAGATTACAGATGGGTGATGAAACAAAGTAAACACATGACCTCTATGTGTACCTGAGAGAAGCTTCTTGAGAAAAGGGTAGTGTGTATCAGATATTACAAACATTCTATTACCATAAACAAATGGCTTTCTCTCATTCTTTGTCTCAAATTCTCTGTCCTGTCCTGAAACAATCAAATGCAATATCAAATGTGCATTTGGCAATACAAGATCAATTAATTGAGGGGATTAGGGAAATAGGGCCTTAGAAGGGAGCTTTGTAATCTTGTGAGAGACAAGCCACAGTCATCACTAATTGAAGTGAGAGATGAAGCCCTTATGTGGTCTATAGAATATCCTAAATCTTGAATCACAAAATGAGTCAGCAACAGAAGTGTTGTGTCTTAGACAGCAGAAGCTCAGTGCACTGCTGTTGGTATTCCTGAGAAAAACCCTGCAACTTTTGAAGAAGTTTTAAAAATTGTAGCAGAACAAGGAAAAGCTATAGGAGAGCTTACACAAGCTGTTGAGAAACCTATTTTGCAGTGCACTAAGTCAGAACCTATGGATCATAGTAAACGCAAGATGATGCCAAGGTTTACAGATGATGGCCAGCCAATATGTTTCCAGTTTAATGGTGTAGAACACATACACTGGTGGCCAAAAGTTTGGAATAATGTACAGATTTTGCTATTTCAGGACATTACCGATGTAAAAAAGAGCACCATCACTTTTTGATCAAATCTAATTTGGCTCCGTTTCCAGCAGCCATCATCTAACACCTTATCCTTGATTAATCATGCTACATTTGTACTAGAAAATCACTTGCCATTATGTCAAGCACAGTTAAAATATATTTGGTTTGTTAAATAAAGCTTAACATTGTCTTTGTGTTTGTGTTTGAGTTGCCACAGTACGCAATTGACTGGCATATCTTAAGATCAATATTAGGTCAAAAATGGCAAAAAAGAAGAAACTCATCAATGACACACAGTGACACAGAGGAGGAGACGCATACTTACTCTTTCCCTTTCTGTCACTCTCTCGACGTTGTGTCGAAGGAAGTGACACAAGGGGTCTTCTCGGACGCCGAATCGTACCTCTGAACCTGAGAAAAGGCCAATTAGCAGACAGAATTTGCATGCCCCGTCCCGGACATACGGGTATAAAGGGAAGCGGGGCAGCGAATGCCAGTCAGAATTTTTCTTTGGAGTCGAATGGTTGTGCAGCAAGCAGCACTCACTCCTGTTCCACTCACCTCTACCAGCGAGAAGCGTGGCTGTTGGATCCGCACGGCACATTTCCAGCTGGCGTTTCTCTCTCTGCACGCTGAGTTCACGCCCCTCGGCGCTTCGTCCTGTTTAAAAGAGTGTTCTCCTCCTAAAAGAGCTATATTTTCTCTAAAAGAGTTGTTCCTGGATGCGTGCAATTTCTCTCCAAGAACGATGGCCACAGACGCTGCCTCGTGTGCCTGGGTAGCGATCACACTGAGGCGGCATTCGTGGATGGTTCTCACTGCAAGAACATGACCATGGCAACGTTGCGGTCGCGGCTCTCCTTCCTGAAGGTGAATGCCACTTCAGCTGCCCCCCCGCGTTGCTCCTTCTTCCCACAGGATTGAGGACGATATGGGGATGACGACGGGCTCGGATTCACCAGGTAAATCCATGCTCGTGTGCTTCTGTCCGGGTTCGGGATGAGTGCGACCCGCCGTATGGCCAGCTGGCATTCTCCCTCGAGACCCCGGGTTTGGATGATGACATCACCTCTGCATCGGAAAGCGTCCAGGTGTCTGTCGCGGAAGACTCGACTGGGCTGCCGCCTTCGGGCCAGACCACCCAGTCTGAGGCGGACGCGTAAATGGCCGACATGCTTTCCCGGGCTGCCGTGAGCGTGGGCTTGTACTGGAACCCTCCCTCCTCTCCACAGCCTTCGCGGCTTGACGACTGGTACCTCGACGCCCGCCGCCGCTCACAGCCACGCCCCCCCCAGGTACCATTCTACCCGGAAGCGCATGACGAGCTGACGCTCTCACTACTCTGGACGGTGAGGTGGCCGGAAGTCCCCCAGGTGGATAGGGTGGTAGCGATCCATCTGTGCCCAGAGAACGCCGCCACCTGGCGGGACTACCCGGTACTCCCCTCCAAAGCCTGTAGGATGACGTCATCTCTGACCTCCAAAGCCTACAGCGCCACCAGACAGGTCGCCTCCGCCCTGCATGCCATGGCTCTCCTGCAGGTCCATCAAGCCAAGGCACTTAAAGATCTGCACCTGGGTAGTCCCGATCCCGACATGCTGCAGGAACTGCGCTCTGCCACCGACCTCGCTCTCTGAGCCATGAAGGTCACAGCGCAGGCACTCGGGCGGGCAATGGCCACCCTTGTGGTCCAGGAGTCAAATATGACGCACAGAGTTTGGATGCGTGGCTCTCACTTCCCAATCCGTCACGCTGGTTGGCCAGGACCATCTATGTGATTCAGTTCACCCGGCTCCCGCCTTGTTTCAGTGGTATTCCCTCCACTCTAGTGCGAGGCCAACAAGCCAGTGCCTTACGAGCAGAGATTTCCACCCTGCTCCTCAAGGATGCGATAGAGCTCGTCCCTCCAGCCAAGATGAAGAAGGGTTTCTACAGCGGGTTGCGACCAATCTTAGACTTGCAAGTTCTCAACCGGGCTCTGCACAAACTCCCATTTAAAATGCTCACGCAGAAACTGATTCTCACCTGCGTTCGACAGCTAGATTGTTTCGCGGTGGTAGACCTGAAGGACGCGTACTTCCACGTCTCCATTTTGCCATGACACCGACCCTTCTTACGGTTTGCATTCGACAGCCAGGCGTATCAGTATAAGGTCCTCCCCTTCGGCCTGTCCCTGTCCCCTCGCGTGTTCACGAAGGTCGCAGAGGCTGCTCTTGCCCCCCTAAGGGAAGTGGGCATCCGCATACTCAATTACTTCGACGACTGGCTCATCCTGGCCCACTCTTGAGAGTTACTATGCGCTCACAGGGACCAGGTGCTCAGGCACCTCAGCCGTCTAGGTCTTCAGGTCAACTGGGAAAAGAGCAAGCTTGACCCGGTTCATGCATCTCTTTTCTCGGCATGGAGTTAGACTCAGTCTCAATGAAAGCGCGGCTCACCAACGAGTGCCCGCGGTCAGTGCTCAGGTGCCTTGCTCGCTTTGAGCCCAGCACAGCGGTTCCTCTAAAACAATTCCAGAGGCTCCTGGGGCATATGGCATCCTCAGCCGCGGTCGCGCCGCTCGGGTTGATGCATATGAGAACGCTAAAGCACTGACTACAAACTCGAGTCCCGAGATGGGCATGGCGCCACGGCACGCATCGTGTGATAATCACCCCCTCCTGCTGTCAGACTTTCAACCCTTGGACAGACCTCTGCTTTCTTCGGGCCAGAGTCCCCCTGCAGCAGGTGTCCAGACGTGTCGTGGTAACCACAGACGCCTCTCGACAGGGTTGGGGTGCCAACGGGCGCACTGCCGCTGGCACCTGGAAAGGACCCCGGCAGCGTTGTCACATCAATTGCCTAGAGTTGATGACTGTAATTTTTGCCCTACTGAGGTTTCTTCCACTAATCTGAGGCAAGCACATTCGGATCCGTTCAGACAGTACCATCATGGTTGCATACATAAATCGCCAAGGCGGCGTGTGCTCTCGTCATATGTCACAACATGCCCGCCATTTCCTCCTTTGGAGTCTTCCAAGTCCTCGAGGGGGTCCATGAGACGGGCGGCGGGCACTTCCTGTGGGGTGCTCGACGCCGGGGCTGAGAGCTGGGCCCGGGTTGAGGCAGAGCTGCACGTTGCTTAGCCGCAGGGGGACGCCCTCGGCGAGCAGATGGGGTATGGCCTGTGGTGGCAGGTTTTCGGTGGGGTAGGATATGATATGTGTCTGCTTTTTCACCACGGAGAACTGCTGGGCGAAATCCTCAAACAGGGAGACAAGGGCATCGAGGAAGCGCATCTTGTCCGTCTCGTGCATCTCGACCAAGTTCAGCCACAGATGACATTCCTGAACCACAAGTGTGGTCATCGCCTGCCCGAGTGACTGCGCTGTGGCCTTCGTGGCCCTGAGGGTGAGGTCGGTCGCTGAACGCAGTTCCATGCAGCACGTTGGGATCAGTACTACTCTCGTGCAGATCTTTGAGTGCCTTGTCCTGGTGGACTTGCAGGAGGGCCATGGCATGCAGGGCGGAAGTGGCCTGTCCAGTGGTGCTGTAGGCTTTAGCAGCCAGTGCCAACGTCGTCCTACAGGCCTTGGAGGGGAGCACAGGGTGACCCTGCCAGGTGGCGTTGTTCTCGGGGCATAGGTGGATCACAACCACCCTATCCACCTGGGGAATCGCTGTGTACCCGTGGGCCGGGAAGAAAGGGACCGGGGGGGGGACGTGGCTGTGAGCGACACACAGACCCAAGGAACCAATCATCCAGCCGCAATGGCTGAGGGGAGGATGGAGGGTTACATTTCAAGCCCACACTGGCGGCGGCCCGGGCAAGCATGTCGGACATCTGGGCGTCAGCCTCAGCCCGGGCGCCGGGGGACATACCCGGCAAAGCCGCTCCCGCTGCCATCCCCGAATCACCTCCATCGCCAGCAGCATCATCCTCAATCCTGTGGGAAGAAGGAGCGATGCAGGGGATGGCTGGAGGTTGAAGGAAAGCCGCGACCGCAAAGTTGCCATGGTCATGTTCTCGCAGTGAGTACGTGAACCATCCACAAACGCTGCCTCAGTGTGATCGCAGCCCAGACACACAAGACAGCGCCTGTGGCCGTCTGAAGCGGAGAGCACTCTACTGCATCCAGGAACTACACAGGGGTGGAAAAGGATCTTTAAAAAGACGCATCCTGAAAAGCACTGCTGTGCATTGCTTTTTAGAAGAAAATACTCTTTTAGAGAAAATCACTCTTTTAATAACAACACTTAGTTGCGCTGTGGAAGCGCCCAGGGGCAAACTGCACTGCCGTTCAGAGAAGAAAGCCTCTGAAGTGCACCGTAGATCCAACAGCAGATCGCTCAGAGGAAGAGGAACAGGTGTGTGACTCTCAGCTCGCTGCATACTCGACCATCGGCTCCAGCTCGCCTTTATACCCATATGTCCGTGGGCGGGACATGTAAATTCTGTCTGCCAACTTCTCATAGGCCTTTTTCCATAGATCAGAAGTATATTCAGCGCTCAAGAGAGACCCCAAATGTTGCTTCTTCGACACAACGTTGAAGTGAGCGACAGACGGGGAAGCTGGGTTAGTCATTACAACCAGGGTTATTATTTCTTCTTCATTGTGTCTTTTAAATTTAGTTTAGGTTTATCTAAAATGATCCCTATCTAAATCTATACTGAGATTTCTTTCTTAGTCTCTATCTGCCAACTCGTTTGGGAAAATAATGAGTCAAGAGAGAAGTAATTAGCTTTTGCTGAGAAGTATTGATTAAAAATGCTACTGAAAACCCTGGAAAAGCCCACTGCTAGTATTAGGGCATTTAACACAGACTTCATTGTCTAGTTCAGGGGTTCTCAACAGGGGTGGTACTGAGAGCAAATTAGTAGAAAAGGGGGGCATTAGGGTACAAATGGGGAGCGTTTATCAGTCATGTTAATCAAATCTATTATCAAGTTCCTGTTTGCATTAAAATGTTTATCAAGTCTTCATTATACATGTTTGTATGCATTTGTACCGCAGGTCATCTGATTCTGAACTCAAGCGATGCATCTGAAGTATCTGGTTTAGCAGCATCAAATAGACCACAATCACAATCAGTCCACTAATGCACCTGTATGGCTCTGTAGATGGATACTGCTCAATGGACAGAGCAGCGCGAGAGCAAAGCAGGTACATTTTTATTCATAGAACTTTGAGCTTTTAAATGCGCACCTCATTGCTGTGCTGCGAGAACCAATGAGAAGCACGGCGCGAGATACGGGAACCATTTGAATTCGAGGCAGAATTCTACATGACCACCCTTGAATTTTCTATAGTAAAACTAACTGTACTTTAGGCAGAAATTGATTCATAATACATATTATCACTACTTCATCTCTATTCATTTGTCATAGGCTACATTAGGTGAGTGTCCTTTTGGTATGCTTGGTGTCATTGTCCATTTGAAAGATCCATTTACGACCGAGCTTTAACTTCTTGGCTGATGTCTTGAGATGTTGCTTCAATATATCCACATCAATTTCCTTCCTCATGATGCCATCTATTTTGTGAAGTGCACGAGTCCCTCCTGCAGCAATGCACCCCCACAATATGATGCTGCCACCCCTATGCTTGTTTTTTTTCTGAGGTCTTGATTGATTTATTTAGATTTTCCTTACTTGTGTCATGCACAATGCAGAAGTCCTAAATGACATGCCAAAACTATAGTTTTGTGTTGTTTTTTTGGGGGTTTTTTTTTGGTAACATAAAGTCTCTGCTTTCAAATTATGTCACATAATTTGGGGTGGGAGGGTTGGTTTTCAGCTGGGGAAAGGGAAACTACTGGTTTAGTTCATTCTAGAAAACGGCACAATGCAGGGCAGTTCTTCGCACTGCTTGTGCACCTAAAACCCTGATGCGTCCGTGTGTTATCATTTTAAAAAGAATACATTTATTTAGTACTACCGTGAACCAACAAATACTCATATTCCACAAGACAAAATAGTAACTGAATTTAAACACATGATCCTGTTCAAAAGTTTACATTCCCTTGGTTCTTAAAGGATTAGTTGAAACTTGAAAAAATGAAACTTCACTCATTGTTTACTCACCCCTGTGTTGTTATAACCCTATATGACTTTCTTTCACAAAGGGAGAAATTGTGAAAACATTTTGTGCTCAGTGATGTCACACAATGGCAGTTTATGGTGACTACATCTTCAAGTTTCAAAAGGACACAAAATTATAATTCAGAAGTCTTATAAATTATTGTATGCGACTCATGTTTTGTTCTGAAGGAATGCGATAAGGTTTGGTGAGAAACAAACCAAAATCTGATGTATAATTTAGTGAAACTCTTGACCAGCTGTTGATTTCCTGTGCGTGTTCATGAGACTGACTGCACACGAGCAAACCCTTTAATATGGTGTGTTGCTTTCTCAATGATCAATCACTGTTTGTGTAATAATTGGGCATAAATATTGTCTGATTTTCCTCTGTGAAGTGTGAAAAAATGGATCGGCTCCTTTCAGCACATTATTGAAAGAGTATTTTTATTTGGCCATTTGCACTGACTGACAAAACAACATTGGCTGTGTTTACAGTCAAAAAAATCCTAGTTTTTATTAACACTGACGCTGACTTTTATATTGTTGCATACATGTAAATGCAAAAATCTGCACGAGATCTGATTTTTTCGCATCCAATCTGAGCCACTTCCAAATGTGGTTTTAAATCAGATACATATCCGATATCTGGACATCTGACCGGGGCAGTTCTAGAGGGGGGGTCAGGGGTAGCCACGGCCCCCCCGGACAGAAGCTCCCCCTTCAGACAACCTAACACAGCCACACCCTCCATCCCCCCCAGTGGATGATATAACAATAACACTCACATCCCCACACACACCTCCCCCTCGACAGATTACATTTCTGTATGTACCCTGCCCGGCCACCACTGTGAAAAAAATCCAGCCACCGCCCCTGCATCTGACCGATGTCTAAACATGCATATCTAATTCCCTTGGCTTTTCTTAACTGCGTGTCCTTAAGCAAACATGCCTGTAGGCACACACAGAAACCACTACAAAGCACTCCCACCACTACAGAGTTCTAGCCCTATTCGGACCAAATTAGTTTTTTATGGGGACATGGGGTAATGTAATAATTATCAGAGCTTCTCAGTAATTTAAATCCTATGCAAATCGGTCATGTCAGCAATTTTCCCTGATTTTTCCAGACTGCGTGTTCCCGCGCAGGTAAAAATTACAGCGTAATTACCTTAATGGGAAATGGTCTGCACTTATATAGCACTTTTTTAACTTTCAAATCTCTTTAAGGTTTAAGGTTTTCAAATCACTTTATACTGTGACTCATTCACCCATTCACACACACACACCTACACACACACACACACTCAAACATCAATGATGGCAGAGATTTCATGCAAATTTCATGCGATTTCATGCCTGCCATTGGGAGCAACTTCGGCATGTGGAGTCATGTGGGCCAGGAATCGAACTGCCAACCCTGCGATCAGTGGCCGACCCGCTCTACCACCTGAGCCACAGTTAATTAAGCCAGTGTGAATGAATAAAAAGCCCATAAATCTGCACTTTGCAGCACTTAAGCTCTTTAAATATTAAATATTTACCCATGTAAATGAGAAAATAACAATTTGAGCAGAGTGAGTGCAGGAAATTGTGTGGAACCTGGCATTTCGGAACATAAAATTGCATCATGTGAAGGGATTGTCCATATTATAATAGTTTAGGCTTGTTAATGTTACATTTCTGTTGTATTTTGCCAGATAGTCCAATATCTTCTTATAATCACATATGCAGTATATGATCATGTTTAATATGTCCTGTATAATTAATAAACCCATTATACATTTTCTAGGCTAAGTCAGTTGCGTGTGACAGCAGTGTAAAGTGTAAATGCTGCATACGCACCAATCTACGTGATTTTTAAAGACATCGCTTATCCCGTGCATGTAAATTGACTGTAAATATTTGATGTCCTTTGTCTGTACAACGAATCTCGACTGAATAGATCTATCGCCGCACTTGTCTATCCGATGTTGAAATCATTAAAGCCGTGCTTACCATGGCAGCAGTGAAATGTTGCTTTCGCCTTTTTTGGCCTAATTTTTTTGCATGCAATTTTGCCTACTTTTGAAAATATTAAATAGCACAAGGGCATTCAAAACCCAATGGTGAGCTGTGTGGCGCTCATAAGTGAAAGCGATCAGTAATGGAATAATTTGGGTTTGGGTGGGAGATGAATGTAAACACAGATATCAGGTACGAGTCATGTTTTCAGTGAATGTAAACAGGCAGGACAAAAAAAAAAATACGGATACGGTAAAAAGATCGGATCTGTGCATTAAGCCTTGCATGAGGGCCAAGCGCATGACATCACTGCCATGGTAACCAGATACATTTCAGCTGACTTGCTGAAGACTAGAATGAATGTATCATAAAATTAATGCACAACACAACAAAATTGCTTCTCTTCTCTGCAAACGATACCAGAGACAATAGTGAGAAGGACAGTGTTGGGGAGTAGCTAACTACATGTAGCGATACTACTAACTTAACTACATTTTTCAGTAGCGTGACAGTAGCTCAGCTGCTTTTAAAGATGAGTAGATTTTCCAGTAGCAAACTACTTTTTCCAGCAAGTAGCAGAGTAGCATAACCAAACGCTCCATCATGATGGTCAGATTATAACTAATAGCCTTCCTTACTGCATAGAAGCCAAACTTTTACCGGCAAAACATCTGACAATCTGGCAGCATATTTCTGTTTGCTGAGCAGAATCAGGCAGCGTCGTCTTCTTCTTTTGTAATGGCAGATCACAAACAAAAATAGTGAATTTCCGCCATCTACTGAGAGCTTATTACAGCTCACTTGGATAAGAAGAGATTGTCTGATGGTTAGGTAAAGTTCCCCTTCTGTCACTCACTCAACGTTATGTTGATGAAGTGACACTAGTGATCGCTCTTAGGAGCCCCAGACATCTCTGATATTTGAGAAAAGGCCAATGAAAATTGGCGAGTGGAATTTGTATGCCACTCCCCAGGACATACGGGTATAAAGGGAGCTGGAATTTCTTCTTCGGAGCTGAGTGGTTGTGTTCAGCATGCTGAATTATGCCATCCATTCATCTCTGGATTCTATGGCACATTGCAGTGGTTCTCCCCATCTTGCACAAGTAGATAAGAATGGAGTAATAAGACCCCATACGATAAGTAGTTGTGCATCATGACATGCATGAATAATAGATCTTGATTCACTGAAAGAGGTACAATCAGACATGCAACACAGTGAATGAATCAGAATTGTGAACCTAAAACGCTGTGAAATGCGTGATCACCTACAATGGACTACGAGAACCGAATGCTCTATTGAAAATAAATATTGCATATAATATTGGAGATGAGGGATCCTTTAAATGCATTTGTTGAAGATGATTGAGAACTTGGCGTATTTCAGATGGGGACCAGCTGCTGCCTTGTGGCGATGATTTTGACAGACTTGGCGAGGAGCGTGCACCTTCCAACACCGAGAAGTGCATTCCAGGTTTGGTAGATGCGGTGGCTCGACTGAGGGAGGTCTCCTACTTGACTGAGATCTGGATGAAGATCTGGATTTGCTGATTGTTTATGCCCCGTAGGTTTAATGCGGGGCAGAAAGTTGAGACGGAACAGCGGAATCGTCAGGGAGGAAAGGTGGATTTCCCCAAGATGTTATGTATGAGCTGGTTTTCTTGTGGCCTGGAGAGATCGGGGTTGACGAAGATGCCTGGTTAACATTTCTATTATCATTCCAAGAGGGCCGCAATCCCACTGAGACTTCGAAAATTGCAGACACGCACTGCAGCAAGGAGTTGCTGATCCTGGATGGGAGGTAAGGAGCAAGTGACTAAATCCATGTCTAGAGCTGGGTATTAGCTAATCGTAGCTGACTCAATGTCAGACATATGCTGTAGAATTAATTACATTGAATTGAAAGAATGTAGTTCTGATGTGCCGCAAAAGTTTGTTGAGCTTCACAAAATGAGAAGTAGCTATAAGAAAATAGCCAAAGCATTGAACATGCCCATTTCCACAATCAGGGCAATAATTATCAAGTTCCAGTCAACTGGAGATGATAAGAATCTAGGCCCCATAGAAAATTTGTGGGGTCAACTGAAGAGGAGAATCCACCATCATGGAACTCTGAATTTGAAGGCTCTGTAGAGATTCTGTATGGAGGAATGGTCTCAGATCCCTTGTCATATGTTCTCCAACCTCATTAGGCATTCTAAGAAAAGACTCAGAGCTGTATCTTTGGCAAAGGGAGGTTGCAAGAAGTATTGAATAAAAGGGTGCCAATAATTATGGCCAATGCATTTTGGAGAAAAATATTTATTTAATAATGAGATATTTACCCTGTTTCAATCACTTTACTTCAACTGAAGGTTCGATTTTTTATTTAATTTTTTTGAATGAAAGATCAAAAGCTATAAAATATACAGCTTTCTTTGCTCACATTTACCAAGGGTGCCAATAGTATTGGCCACAACTGTAAATGCAAGAAAAATATAGTTATCATAGAGCTAGTATTCATATATGCAATCTGAGATCTTGTATAATCAAGTCACATTGAATTTCCCAGGATTGTGTCACACCAGTGTCGGGTGTATTTCATTTTCTTCATTTTATTGATTTATTTTTTGCAGGAACATTTTTACATTGTTTGAACAAAATGTGAGTGGAATATGGCAGTGCAAAACTCTGATCCATGATACTAGAATGTTATGGGTTTGTTAGGGTGTGGCTAAGCAGTTGCTAAGGTGTTCTGAGTTCTTTTAGTTAATTGCTATACAGTTGATAGGGGTTCTGGGTAGTGTTATTATAGTTTCTATTTTATATTCCATTTGTCATTACAATTTAGTTTAGTTTTTATTCGTTTTCACAGTTTGTCTGTTAGTTTTAGTTTACTTTTCATTTTCTCAGTGTTTATCAGTTTTTATTTTAGTTTTAGTATTTTTTTATGGCTGTGTTATTTTTTTATAGTGTTTACTGGTGTAATTTAAAAAGTCCAACATCTAATTACTAAACTAATCTTTGGGGAGTAAACAATTAAAGGAATAGCTCACCAAATAATGTAAGTTCTCTAATCATTTACTTACCCTCATGCCATCTCAGATGTGTATGACTTTCTTCTGCTGAACACAAGTTATGATTTTTAGAAGAATATCAGCTCTATAGGACTGTACAGTGCAAGTCAATAGGAGGCAAAACTTTGAATCTCCAAAAAGCACATAAAGGCGACAAAAAGTAATGCATACGACTCCAGTGGTTAATTCCATGTTTTTTGAAGAGATATGATAGGTGTGGGTGAGAAACAAATAAATATTTAAGTCCATTTTTTTACTGTAAATCTTGAGATCAGCAGACTCCTTGGCAATCATGATTTCTAGCTTGAATATATTTCCCAGATTCATCTAGCACTCTGTGAACTCAACTAAGTGAAATTGAGCTTGAAATCATGATCGGTCCTGTAGGCTGCAACTGCAAGATGTACAGTGAAAAAGGAGTTAAATTTTGGTCTGTGCTCACCCAAAACAGATTAGATCACTTCAGAAGACGTGGATTAAACCACTTATGGATTAATTTTGTGCTGCCTTGTAGGGAAATTTTGTAGTATAAATGTACACGGTATGGATTAAAGTGCCTGCGTACCTTCACCAATAATATGTAGGAAATTGTATAATGGAATTAGCTGTGTTTGACCACAATTATAATGTTACAGATCACCCTGTCACAGATCATCCTGTCCCTCCCTGCAATAACTATCAACGATCCCTCTCCCCTGATTACTAATCACCTGCACCTGTCATTTGTATCAGCTCTACTCCTTATAAGCACTGTTCACCCCTCACTCTTCGTCTGGTCTCGATCATGAATACAGACTCACTTCCTTGCTACCCTAACTCCGATCTCCATTACTATTCCCAGCTCTACTCACCTTCACTCCAATGACGATAAACCTAGCTCCACGCTGCTTCGCTCCAGCGCTGATCACCCAAGCTCCAAGCTCGTCAGTTCCAGCGGCTATAACCCAAGCTCCACGCTAACCAGTGCTCTACTAAGGCTCTCTCCAGTGACGATAATTCAAGCTCCACTCTCCTTCGCTCCATCGCTGATATCCCAGATTCCCTTACCTTCGCATCGCTGATTGCATTCCCTTCATCAAGCTACTTATTACCAATAAAACAACCTCCGGGTTTATCACCACTATCGAGTCTGTGTATTCGTTACATATAAAAGGACACATGAAAAATAATCAGATTAGAAATCTGAATAAAGATTCTCCACCATTTAAAATGTAATACAACGGGCTCGTTGTATTCGATCACAATTAATATGTAAGGAATATCCTTAAGGGAATTATGATTAATTCACTCATTGAAAGAATTACGGTAAACTTCTAATCACTTGGCCATGCTGAATTGATATGATGCAGCTGTGAACTCTGTATAGTAATACTATTCTCAAGGCTATTTAAAATAATATCACAAATATGTGCAGATCTTTTAAAAAATCAGATTATCAAAATATACCACATTCAAATTAACTGTCCATACAAACAAGACTTTATTGCTAATCTAAAACATCAAACTAACTAACACATATAGACAAACATAAATAACAGGTTGGTGAGTGAGCTGTAACAGAAGGTGAATGAAACGATCTGTACAGAGAAATTGATCTTAATGGAGTCTATAGACTATAAACTTGATTTGCAGTCGTGTTACTCAAATTATAATAAAGAGACACCAGCACTTTCAGCGAAAGTTGGAGATGTACTTGCGTTTCCTTGCATTGCTTTGGTTCTTTCTCTCTTCGTTTGAAGTGAGAGCTCCCGCAAGGGAGACTCATGACCCGCCGTCACGTTGGTGAGTCGTAGCACAGAGAAGAGAAGGGCTTCCTCTGAACTTTTTATTCAAGCTTTCCTGGACTCTACATTGTGTGGATCCTGAGCACATGGGCTAAGAGACACAAGGGAAGAGAAGAGACGAAGAAGAGCAGAATAGAGCCAAAGAATAAAAGGGCGTTCGTCCTAGGCAGGGAGGTTTGTACTGTTTAGGTTGGCCGCACCACAAAGATGTCTTGAGCCAATCAGAAGTGTCTTTTCAGATAACATGTGATCATCTCCCTGTCCCTCTTTCTGAATGTGATTAATGAGTCTTTGTCTGTGAAGATTCCTGTTTCCCACTCAAAATAGGGCAATGTTTAATCCTGACCTTTTTATATCTCGGATACAACTGAATATATAAAAAATTATTAACATAAACATTCCTGACATGCCAAAATAATCTCAATGATTGCAAACATGATGTGCTTTATTATGAATGGTTACCATTCTAGTAATTTGAAATGAATAAAACAAGAATAAAGATTATAATCTTCAATTTGTCAATTATACAAATAGAAATTACAAATCACTACACATATTTTAAAGGTTACATCAGGCATTTGTGTAAGATACAATTTTACTATTAAAAATAGACTGTGCGTTGTGTGGTGTAAAACAACAGTTTTTTGGTAGTGTTATAGCTCATAATACATGTACATGCACTGTTAAAATCCAAGAAAATTTAGTTTTGCAATTGTGTCAAATTGGTTATATCAAAGGACAAAGACTGTTCTGAGTGGGGGGTTTGTAGACTGTTGGGCATCAGCAGGCAAAGTCTTTAATTTATGACTTTGAGGAATTTCAAGGTACAAGGTTGGGTTTTCCCGGACAACCTCCTTTGTTTTGTGACAGTTTCATTAGTCAGATGCAGATCAGCTTAAACTCTGTGGCTCCAGTCTGAATTTTCTTAGCTTCTTAATGCATTCCGACGTCATAGGCCATCTTGGTGTAATTCTGTTTTAATGCTACAGCCTTTATGTGCTTTTTTTGAACCCTGTTGACTTGCATTGTATGGACCTACAGAGCCAAGTTATTCCTCTAAAAATATTAATTTGAGTTCATCAGAAGAAAGAATGTCATACACATCTGGGATGGCATGATGGTGAATAAGTGATGAGAGAATTTTCATGTTTGGGTGAACTATCCCTTTATCTTTATGAGGTTTTAAATTGATAGAAATTTAAGGTAAATTTAGTTAAAGTTAATGTAATTTTGCAAAAATGTAGGTACTGTATAGTAACATGATTCTAAGAGACTAGTTTTGTGGAATAAAATTATTTGTATTTTTTTATCACATATTGTGCACAGTAAATATACTATAGTTTACTGTATACTGCAGAATTAGTAAGAATAGTATGGTAGTATGTGATTCATACATAGTGTTCGAATGGCATCAGAATGGCTGCAGTTTCCCAACCAACATCCATCTCTCAAAGCCCTAAAACAGTGACAGGGACAGTTTCATTTGCCTGGGAAATAAAATAAAATAAAATGTATGTCTCTTTTTATAGCTATGAAACCTTGAGAGTTATAAATGTCAGCTGTGACCAAAGTGATTGATTTAAGAGTGGGCCCAGTCGATAAATCAGAAAAATCAATGACATTTTCAAACGAAGGAAATCCCAGGCCCAGAAATGTCCACATCACCTCTCCTCTTGTGAATTACCAAGGCAGGAAATTATAAATGCAACCAATATCCGGATGAACAATCCATGTATCCTTAAAAGCATATGGATTCAAATTGAGTTCAGATATTATATTATTTCTGTGAATCCATATCATTTCCCCACTCATGACCACACAAAATGAGACTATTACACTGTGTACATTAAAAACATTCTCATTTGAATTTTGCAGCCACCAACCATTTGAGATCATTGTCTTATATTGCCTATAAACAGTTTTATGTGTGTTTGATGACAGTGTACTTTATGGTGAATTGTCTTCTCTCTGCTTCACTGGACACATGGACAAATTCAAATACAAAGTACAAAAATTAAAAGTACATCTTTGTAATTGAAAAAACCCTCTCAGTGGTAAGAACACTCTAAATTCTCTCTCTCTCTCTCTCTCTCTCTCTCTCTCTCTCTCTGTCTGCTGTCTCAGGTTTTGTGTAGTGAAGATGACAAAAAAGTGTCCCAAATTAAGGACAGGTGAAGCTTTTGGTAAGGAATTTGTTCAAATCTGTAACCCTAAGTTTGAGCCGCATACAGCAGCATTGACGCTTGCCTAAGCAAGAACATCTAATAAAATCTTGAACTAATATTATTGCACAGACTAAATGTCAGCAGGTGACAAATACAAACAACAAGAAAAGCCCTATGAAATATGACAGACAAGAAAAGCTAAGTCTCTAAGGCTATTGACTTGTCAAAATGCCAAAGTGCTCATTACAGCGACTGCGACACCATCTCCCTCTTCATTTCTATCTTTATTCCAGTTCTAAGTGTCATCACATTCTACAGATCATTGACTTTTATTCTACTATTTCATGCTGACTAGCATCATTGCTTTGAGGAACATGTTTGTCACTGCACTTGAATAGTGCCACTAGATATGAGCTATATTATGTTGATAGTCATCATTATGAAACGCATATTACTGCCTAATAGACACAATGAGCTTATCTGCTCTGATTGTTCTCTTAGAAAATCTTATAACACTAACCTGCAGTAAAATGATACAAGAGACATATAAAAAGCACATATTAGTAAATGATCTAATGCTTACATTAGAGTATTCTGCCTATTCTTAACTAGATAAATAACAACAATAAAAATAAAATAATAATAATACAAATAATAAAATAACAATAAAGCACCATAAATATATCATAAAAGTAGTCAGTAAAACTTCTGCATCCATAAAAAGTCAGGGCCTCTTTGATAGAATCATTCAAAATTAATTTAAGATTAGAAGCAGCACAACTGACGTACAGTGGTTCCTTTTCAATGATTTTAGCCAGCACACCTGAATAAATTCCACTCATTTTGGCTGTGCCATCGTAACATTGTCCACAATGCTTTCTCAAAGCAATGCCACTGCTATCAATACTTGTAAGGATTTTCTTCTCAAGTTCAAGAGTTGATGTTTCTGCAACTTCCTCTAATCCTAAACACAACTCGCTTTGTTGCCTTGTTGTTGCTGTCTTTGTTCATGATCACATATCTGAAAACCTGGCTGAGTTGGTCTCATTTGGAGATGTCTTGAGTGGCGTCCATGTTTACAGAAAGAAAGAAAAAAAGAAAAGAATATTAAGAATCACTCATTTCAGTTTGAATGTCAGTTTTACCCTCTGAGCTCAAGTGTATATCAACCCATTCTGGACCGCAGGGCTCAAATATTTAAGAAACGCCTGAGGTTTCATGGTAAGCTCTTTCAGGACTGGTTCATAGCCTGCCAACAGCACAAGGATGGCAAGAAAGTTCCCACTATTTGGCTGTCCTAATAACTCCCTGTGCACTCAAAATGCCAAGTTAAATGAGGACAAAGTTTGGGTGTCATTCAAAATCCACTAAAGTACTTTTCTCCAATAAAAAAAACAGCATTATGTATGTCCATTTCAACACACCCTATATTTTTCCAAGCTGTTTCCAATGTTCATAAATTACCCAAGCATGTAGAAATAAGAGCTGTGATCTGCAAACAGCCAACATGGTTCATAATAGTAACTGTCTAACTTTGGTGAATAACACAGCAATGTATGTGACAATTTAATTCCAGCCTTGGTGGTGCTTATGTAAAACCCTTTAGATGTTTTTGGTCTCTGGGGAATGGGCTTGTAATGGCCTGTTGCTAAAATAAATCTTTTTGTCACTCATGCATCAACATTTTCTGGGAAGTTTCCCCTGTCTGTTCATTTTCCCCTAACTATCAGACCCAGCTAAGTTGTGTATCGGACGGACATGGAAGTGATATGTCTGTGCTTTTAAAGTACAGAATGCATCTAGTTTTGGGAGTTTATTTCTTTCACATGCAGCTCGAGTTCCTACGAAAGGGATCTCACTGCACCCTTAAACTTAATAGTTGGTTGTGCCACCTTTAGCAGCAGCAACTGCAACCAAATACTTCCTTTAGTTCAGCCTTATTGGTGGATTTTCGAGGATGAACTGCCCGTTTAAGGTCATGCCACAGCATCTAAATTGGGTTCAATTCAGGACTTTGACTAGGCCACTCAAAAACTTTAATTTATCTTCCTTTGAGCCATTCAGAGGTGGGCTTACTCCTATGCTTTGGATCATTGTCTTACTGCATAAACCAGTTGCACTTGAGCTTCAACTCACTGACTGATGACCAGACGTTCACCTGTAGGATTTTCTGGTAGAGAGCAGAATTCAAGTTTCCCTCAATTATTGCAATTAACCCTGGCCCTGAAGCAGGAAAGCAACACCTCACCATCACACTACCAACACCATGTTTGACCGTAGGTATAATGTTGTTTTTGTGGAATTCTGTATTTAGGGCCAAATGATATCACATTTACAGCTTTTCCACCGGGGCTGGTGGAGGTGCTGGAGCCGGTGCGCAGCCAGAGGGTGGCACTCGCTCAGAACCGGCTTGTGTTTCCACTGACAAGTGAGCTGACCCACTATGTCATCAACAATGCGGAAGTTGTACAACAGACAAACATGTCAATAATTTGGCTTGTTGTCTGCAAGGAGTTAGTGCAGCTTCTAGCAACGCTTCTCGTTGACAACGGGCACGGAGAAGAGTAAGTATACGTTAATATTTTATATATTTTACCTCTAACATTACCCGAGGTAGCTCAGTTCAGCTAAGTTAGCTATTGGTGTATGCTGTAGCACAGCTAGCTCTGTGGATTAGGGCAAGACACTTGGCTGTTGTGTGGGCATATCCTTGAGCACGCCACTGGTGGGATACCATCGTTCCTGGATTTAATCCGACGCAGTTTATTCAGAATGTTCACATTTCCTGTGAGTCATTTGATTACATTTGCCATCGTCTCTGTCATGTTCTGGAAAGAAGAGACACCAATTACCATTTGTGTGTACCTGTGAGAAAACGGGTAGCCATTGCCCTATGGAAGTTGGCCACTGGAAGTGAATACAGAAGTGTTGGTCACCTCTTTGGGGTAGGCCTAACCACTGTTTTCTACTGTGTGAAAGATTTTTGCAACACAGTGAATAAGGTACTTCTCCCTGTATACATCAAGTTCCCAGATGCCAGGAAATTGGTCGAAATGGCTATTTCTTTTTTACAGCGATGGAGAATACCACAATATTTTGGTGCTATAGATTGAAGCCACATCCCAATAATTGCACCCACAGAGTATCCTCTGTAATTTTTCAATAGAAAAGGATGGCATTCAATTTTCTTGCAAGCAGTAGTGGATGGAAAAGGGTGTTTTTGGGATTTGTGCATTCTCTTTCCTGGAACTGTGCATGATGCGAGGGTGTTCAAGCAGTCACACTTGTGGGAGAGGTTAAGTGATGGACATCTGTTAAGTCAAAACAAGATGAACATTACTGGGTGTGATGTTGGACACTACTGTACCTTATAGGAGACCCTGCTTACCCCCTGCAGAACTGGCTAATGAATCTCCTTTCAGACATTGGCATTACAGGTCAAGGACTGTAGTGGAGATGAGCTTTGGAAGGCTGAAAGGACGATGGTGCTGTCTCCTAAAGAGACATGATTGCAACCTGGAACTGGTAAAGAAGATGGTGCTGACCTGCTGTGTGCTCCTGTTAATTTGTAGTTGTTAGTTTTGGACATAATGTTAAGAAACAACAAGAAAGAATGTGTTAGTCAGATTTATTACATTAAATGTCAATATGTACAACAACAAAAATTGTGATTAAAAAGTAAATACAAGGTTTTACAAGGTTTTGTATTTTACAAAAAGTGTCATTTTGTAACAGGCCACATACACATTGAACAACTGTACAAAAATAAACAATATATGTTATAATAATAATATGTTCAGTACAAAAAAAGATTAAGTATGTCCAGTGCAAGAAAAACTATGTAAAATGTCTTTAGCAAAGGTGCTGACATAAATAAAAAAAAAAAAACTAAAAAAAAAGAAGTTGTTTAGGTCACCTTGCTCTGCTCAATGTCCATGCGCCCTAGAAGTCCAATTAGAGATGCTGAGGTATCATTCATACTTGACAAAATGTCTTGATGCATCTTTCTTGTTTACAGCATGAAACGTTCATCTGCAGCTTCAAAATATTTCAGCAGGTCCTGGTTACGGTGCCGTTTTCATTTTTCTGTGTAAAAGAACAGTAACAAATTAGAACACAATTTAAAGGGATAATAAAGTGTCCTAATAACACACATATTTCGGGATAATATTTGTAGAGTAAAGCAATACCATTACCTGGTCTTCTGCTCCTCAGTGTATGTGATGAGACAGTACTGCTCGTGGAAGTCTCTGCCTCCTCCAGGTCATCTTGCTGATCGGTACAGGAGTCTAAAAACTATGTAACAAAAAGTCAACATACAGGTCCCTGCATTAACGCAGTGCAGACTATAGTTTGATTTGTAATGTGTAAATTGTGTTAGTGGACTGCACACTGATGAAACAAGCATTACAGAATTTCACTTACTGTTACACTTGTGCAAGTTATAGTGATAAAGAGATTTGATTTGATGAAAAGTGTACTTAATGGTTTTTCCTAACACAGCATAACACATGTTCTCATAACGTTAGAAAACCATGAATGTAGGCTTGCTAGTGTTGAACACATACACGTATCAGCTGCAACAGTAAAGTCAGTCACCGAATTTAATGCGCTGGTTGACCTGTTCATCTCTCTTTTTTGGTCCCTGTAATCCTTTTTAATTTTTTTTTAATTTGTTGACCACTTGATCGGCGGAACGGCAAAATCCTAAGGTGGCCAGTTCCCCTGCTTTCTACTCATATACATGCTTTTTTCTGATGGTATTTTCCAGTTTGTCTTGAATTTCTCTCGTCGACCAGATGGCAAGGAGAGTCTCTTCTGCTGACCACTGTTGAAACGACATGTTTAATCTCTAATTGTTAATGTTTACCGCAACTCTGAAAAAACCTTTTAAAAATGTCGCCTTTCAAACTGCAGTCTCCGCCTACAGACGTCAGGTGCCTTGTTCGAGACCAGCAAGGTTTCAGGGCCAGTTCAGCTCCAGGAATTGCGCACTAGCCCAGATTGGGCTCCATATCCGGCTCCAGCCCTGGTGGAAAATTGCTAATTGAGGACTTTTATAACATTTAGGGGCTTTGTTACATTTATATATTCATGGCTTTTGTTAAATTTAGTACAGAGTATTACATATGTGCTCACTATAAACTACATTTTTCAAAACTTTATTTTATTGAAATGGAAAAAAGCAGCTCTGAGATCATTCAGAATATGTTCTTTTGTGTTCTCCAGAGGAAAGAATGTCATACAGTTCATCAACATTTAAAGGCTAAGAAATATTTCTTTTAAATATTTGTCAAAATGAAATATTTGTATTTTAGCCATGTTTCTCCCTCCCCCTTCTCTGTTTGTTTAGATAGCTATCATGCCATTAAGCCATGTGCATCGGAATGGGCCATTATGTACATCTAAGTGGCCTGTTAGCAAAATAACACCCTGTAACACCACAAATGTATTAATCAGTTTACACAGCTGCACCTCATAATGCCCCCCCTCTAAAACTCTAAAATGTTCAACCGTGTGTGAGTTGCTGTTGTTTTTGTGTTGGAATTATGTTTTATGTGATTTTCGTTTCTTCTATGTGTACTGTATATGTCACATAGTATAAGGGTATTATCTGCATAACAAGCTTTCCTGACATGTATGTTTTAGTTCCATCACATTATTATATATGCCTGCTTACCTCATATCTGTCAAATATTATTTTTAATTACAAAAAAATACAATTTATTATTTATTATTGTACAATATTTTTTATGTTTTTGCTGGCTCCTACCCGGCCACCTCTGTTTAAAATCCTTGGTTACGCCACTGCTGCCAACTGGTTGCCCATTGAAACTGAGCAGGGTTGAACCTGGTCAGGACCTGGATGGGAGATCTCCTGGTGCAGACTCATCACACTATGAATTCTGCAACAGTACATCAAAAGTTCTGCTGAAATTGGTCTGAAGTGTTTACTGAAATTTGAACCACTGCTCTTATTGGCTGAAGCTAGAAGTGTTGTTTAATGTATGGACACATATGAGTTTCAGTTTCCAGGTGAAATGTCCACAAATACCCCTTTTCCACCTAAGTGGTTTAGGGGCTGGTCCATAGGCCGGCGTAAATTCTTAAACAGTTCCTTGCGTTTCCACTGCAGAAAAGGCAGTTCAGTCCCAAAAGCTTAAGCCGATTATGTCAGAGGATGGAGGTGTAATAATAAGTCATCACCAGGAAAAGTTTTTCAAAAAACATTAGTTTGGTTAGCTACAATCTGAAGCAAGGGGTACATTGATAATAAAAACAATGCAACAGCAAAGCAATCAGCAGTGGTTCACAGAGGAATACGGCACTATACTTGTTATAGTGTTTAGGAACAACATAGTGTTGTTCCAAAATAAATGAGAGAGCTTGTAAAAGGGAGAAAATTAGTGTATTTTTGATTATATGTTCACTACTTCCATTCAGATTTTGTGAGAATGTGACTAGTGTATGTTATGATGCATAATAGACATCTGCAACCCGAGACGAGCTTGATGGGACTCAACAAACCATCAGGTTCAGGCCAGGGTCAGGTATATTTACTGTTAGTATACTGTAACGAATGTTGCCTACAATGTTTAAATAACATTCTATTAACATTCTAAAATCCCATTGCATGTAAAACACTTTAACCAGTCAACTTGTCAACTTATATAATGTGCACATGTATGTTTATGTTTAGACATCATACTGGAGGATAATTCAACAATTGCAAAATTTAGTGTAAATGCGTTTTGCTTAAATTGTTGTTTGAGCTGTTTGACATTTATCATTGTTTTATTGTACAAGTAAACACTCATTTGGCCTCAGTCCTTAATAATTGTATACAAGTTACTTTTAAGCACAAATATATGTGTATGCATGGTTAAAGAAGGAAACCCAATGAGACTATAGGAACTATTTCAGGTTGGCAAAAGCCTCTAAAAACTTGGGGTTTGATAAATTGGCTTAATTTCAGTCTTTTGTTGAAGAACAACAGAATCATGATCTTTAAATGAATTTCCAATACTAGAGAACAGTCCTAGTGAAATTCTTGTTAAAATTCCCAACTTAAATTTAACCAATAATTCACCAAGGGCAGGGCAGGGACATTTTCCAAATGCATCAAGCTAATTTTGATCACATTTATCACCAGTCTTTGTAATATTGCTGGTGCATTTGTTAGACCCAAAGGCATAATATTGAAGTCGTACAGCACACTGTTTGCGGTAGATGTAATTAATCATGATCTTCATTAGCCAGATCTACTTGCTAATATTGATGTTGTAGGTCCATTGTGGAGAACAAATAAATGCTAATTGTGTGTTTATCTCAGGCTACAACTTACAATGTATACCCACCATTGGATCACAATGGATACTCAGCATGTTGCCACCGAATATTCTCATAACCGGACCTCACCTCCATTTTGCTGTGATACTGAAAAGTCTCATCTCCCATCAGATATGGTTACATCAATTGAAATGTTTACCTTTACCAGTGGTGGGACAGATGAGTGATGCACGGGCAGCCTTAGAGACACAGATTCTGGTCATGTGGAAACCAGACAGTGATTGTGTTCACACATTCAATTATGAGTGTGATTCAGAGTTTGCCTTTTCCCTCAAAGATTACATTTTTCAATCCACTGATGGTTATGTTCATGAGTTGGGGTTTGGGTTAAGGTGTATGGTTAATACAATATGCATACCTCTTTACTGTATTTCATCATTTTCAACTAAAAACAATTCGCTATACAACTCAGTTTTGGCGCCCCTCTGTGGACATTAGACCTGAAAATTTGACTTCACATGTGCCCATATGTTTCACAACACTTCCAACTTCAGCCAATGGAGGCAGTGGTTTGAATTTCGGTAAGCACAGACCAATTTTATCTGAAGACCTTTCGACCTACTGTTGCTGAATTTAAAGTGAGATCAGTCTGCAGGCTATCATAAAATACTTACTCATAAGGCCTACATGTTTAGAGAGTTGGTTGTACATTGTCAATAGTCTAACAACTAAAAAAGTGAAATAAAAACAAATTGAAGCTGTGTTATGAATGAATATAAATATCTATAAAGGAGGAATAACTAAACAGTAATTTATTGAAAGGACAAAATGAAAAAGATGAAACACTATTGTAAATTTAACATATGTTAAATTTAACATATTATTAACATAATAATAATAATAATGAATATTTTAATATTGTAGTAGTAGTTTAGGTTCCGAAGTAAGGGCAAATTGAAAGTGGATTGAGACAGAGTATAAATTAAAGCTCAGCTTAATGGGGTCCAAGTTTGGTTTCTTTTGAAGAGGACACAAGTACACACTTAACATCCAATCTCAAGAGAGCTGTCTGGATTTTTATTTATTTATTTATTGTCCAGACAGATAACCATTACAAAAACATCACAAATAGGAGAAAATCTCCATCTACATTATCAATATGTGGAAATATCTCACCCTCAGGTAAACCAAATACAACTCCAGCATTGCTGTGTTGGTGATTGGTTATTGATTAAATGCCAGTGCATTATATAGGTTAAGTTATGATCTGCCCACAACAAAACAGGAAAGGAGAGTGGAGAAAATTGCTTCTCGTGTCATTGTTTCTCTGAGACCATTAAAAAGCCATGGGCTGATTTCAAAAAGACCTCTCCATCAATTACATATTGCCTAATAAGCCTTTTATGGGTCAAAGCTGACTTTGAGATGATATTTCTAACAACTGAAAAGGTAAGAGAAGTGATTGGTACAGGAGCATGTTTAATTCAAAAAGGCATAATTGTAAAAAGGACTCAAAAAGCAAAGCTTATGGGTTTTCGGGTGGGCAAAGGTTGAATTCTTTGTCATTTCTTTAGAACCCCAAAGATGGGGTCATGCATTATTTGGGCGCTCTTATCGTGGAGGGAGTGAGTAATCCCTGCCATTTCATTTCCTAGAGTACAATTTTTGGCTTCACAGCATGCAGATGGAGAAATAAACAGAGAAGAGATTAGCTTTTGTTGCTATTTTGCCTGAGAGAAGCCACTAAATCCTAGGAAGGGCTTTCTGTTTGGATGTGATTGACAAACTGTAAGCAAAAAGCATAGTAAGAAAAAAGCCCTTCCATTTTCTAGGAAAACTTAACAGTTGAAGAGAGGAAGAGAGTGTGACAGAATGTGAAGAAGTAATAGTAAAAGAAAAAATAAGAATGGATATAAAGGAAGATTCATGGATGGGCAGTAGTGGCACAAC